>JACCIE010000020.1:0-1200000 GCA_018906755.1 Sycophaga agraensis | reverse complement strand
CACTTCTTAGGATCATAAAATTAACAGTGTTAATTTTTCTAGATAATTAATTAATAAATAAAGTTAATTTTAATACATCTTCTACATCTACAGCTTTTTTCACAATGACAAAAGTTTATAATCCTATATTTTTAATAACATAATATCAGGATAATTTTGAGTAAATTATGCCTACTTACCGTCCTCTCGTACCTGCGATATATGGACAGAATATATTACATAATCTGCATACAGACCATAAAATTTAACATATATGGGTAAAAGTACCATACTTTCTTCCTAAGATAACTTTTGTATCTAAGCATGCGTATATGTAACTAAACATTATATAAAAAAATTTAATAATTATAGTACATTTTATAATTTTAATATATTTCATATAATATTTTTTAATTCTTTAAGTCAAATTGATTTATTATCTCTATAATTATTATATTCAAACTCGTTGTATTATTTCAATCTTGGAATATAACCGCTGACCTATATAGTAACACCGCACAGGCTTTACAGTGCTCAACGAACTACATCTAAACAATGGCCCACAACTCTGAAATGACTAAACTAATAAACGTCATAATTTTATACATGTATGAAACTAAATACATTATAATTTTACAGCTAGGACGAAACCATCAAATGCCTATATATCATTAACAAACCAAACAATTCAGTGATTTAAGGAAAATGATTTTTTATTCTTAGTATATCCAGTACAAGTATTACATTTACAACAAGCAGTTTCGAAATAAAAACGTATCATGTAATGTTCATATTCCCTATTGATATTTCCAACTGAAAATGATGAAATTTTACTGAAAATTCTCTTGTTAAATTAGGAAAAGTCAAAATTTACTGCCGTGAAGCTGCGATAGGGTCGATCTTTTATGTATGACGTAAGTAAGAAGGGCAGCGGAGCGATTCGGTCGATTCGCACAGAAAAAGACGGCGGGGCGGCCAGTTGCCAAAATGGAAAACCGCGAGAAATCTCACATCTCCTGCGGATGAATCCGGACTCGATTGATTTCGTAGCGGCGCACGGGCCGCATACGTGGATTGAATTTTTCCAGGCTTGCGCGGACGACAAAAGGGTCCGCGCGCGCTGCGGCAGCTGCCCGGGAAACGAAATTACCGAGGGAAAAGCGGAGGGACGTTACTCGCCAGCTCGAAGCTTATAAAAACTGGACGCAATAAATACGCCTCGCGCGCGCTTCCACCGATAAAATTCTGATCGAATCATATAGATTGTTGGAGATTAAATGACCAGCAGTGATAAGAAACTGCCCATAATTTAGGTAAATTAATTATTTATACATCGCTTTGAAGCATCGTCGGGCGGCCAAATTAGACTCTTGCTCTTTGAGATGATACTACCCTAGGTGCTGAAGCCTGAGCCGGTGTTACCCAAACTTTAATCAAACTTACCTCGCGCGGCAATCTCATGCAAATACCAAAGTCATTTTTCGGAGCGATTGCCCGAGAAAATCTTCGTTGGCCCTTGAACGTCTCTTAGACGAGCACAACAATTGGCCCGTTTTCCCCTCACAGCCTCTCATTTAACAGCAGGCCCGAGCCACTTCCTTTGTGTCGACGCATAAAACAAGCCGGATCCGCCGCGGAATAGACCCTCCGACGGCGCGCTCGGTCAGAGCGCAAATTAATTTCTCATCGTTTGCTTGCCGTCTCTCTTTCTCTCTTTTCTCCCATTTTCGGCACTCCACCTTCATTGTGTATTTACGAACTTATTGCGAGAGCCCGGCGAAATTGTCGTGAGTTTTCAGCGCTCGCTCGAATTTTCTCTAGCCCACTTCACGGGTTTTGTTTCCAGAATTTTCATTAAGACGTTGATAAATAATCACTTAACTCCTCTCTGTTTTTGTCCGATTCTGGAGAAAATATTGGTTTATCGTGATATTCGCAGCCAGCTTTGCACTATCTCTAAAATAAATACGTTTCTACTATTTGAAATATATCATTCTATTAAAATAAGTATACATCTATTAATTTAACTCATTCTTTGTTTATTTTTGAGTAGATTTGTTAATTGAAGCACATTTTTTTAACTAAAATCTGAGAAATTTTTTACAATAATGCTTAAAATTATATCCTTATCTTTTCTCTCGGCCAACCAAGTTTCGTAAGTATTTATGTGGGTTAGTTTTCAAATAAATTCTATTACAAGGTACCAAATTTTGTTTTGAAATAGACTGTATAAAATAAATAATAAAACAAATATAATAAAAAATAATATGAAATGTAGAAATAATTATTATTAAATTATGAAAATTTCGTATTTGTTGATGCAAAAATGTGTTTTTGTTATTGCCAGTAGTAAACAATTTATATATGAATATATATATATGAAACCTTAATTCCAGAGTTATTTTTCAGAAATAGCAGCTTGAGACTTCATTTTAAGATAATATTTACTTATATAAGAATGTATGAAACTGTTACGAGAGAGGTAGAGAAATTACTGTAGGTCAGGCTCATGGGTGGGTAATATTAAATGAGACGAACTATATGTTTTTCATTTTAAACAAGTGTATAGAGCATTTGGGGCGGTTGTCTTGTTACCGTCGAGATTCAGTACATCGCGAATCCGCGCACTTGAGGGAAGTGGAGGATGTCCTCGGGTTAGTCGCCTTGGAGAATGTCGGGGATGGCCCTTTGCGCCTTCTTCTATATACCCTTTTGCTCGAAGGCGACTTGCGCCGCTGGCGACGTTGCGTCGAGGTTAGGTCGTAAGGGAGGTTAGCCCAAGCGGGCCCCGAGAACCGACGCGCCGGCCACCCGCGCGGAGTGACCCGTACCGCGAATAGGCCCAATTTCGAGGGAAAAGTCGCCCGACAAAAATCTAGTACCACGAGATGTCAACATTTATTTAATACGTAGTAAGAGAGAGAAACGGGAAGAAGAGAATTGAGAGGTTCATAAAAGAGTGTCGCAAAAACAATAAATGTTTACTCAAAGAGGCCATAAATAATATTATAAAAATATAATGGTATTGCGATTTTTTCAATTTCTTCTAAGAATTTTTACATCGTGTAGCTGATTAATCTGAGAACGAGGGAAGATTTCTTGTTAGTTCATGTTGACCGCTTTCGATATTTAATAGAGTTCATTTTCACGGTTTCTCTGAGACATCTTTTTGACAGTCGTGAACCGAAAAGTGCGAAAACATAGAAAAGAGCGGGAACTGTGAGCCTAAAGACACGTGACAGGACTACTTCACTATTCTATTTCCTTGAGTGGAGATCGATATGCACTTTAAGTTTATCCTAACTTCTGTATTTTTCATATCCTTATTGTTCGATTGGAATAGTTGTTATTGCCGAAAGAAAAACTAAGTACAGATTTAAAAAATATTATAAGTTTTTATTAAATTATTATATGAATATTCTGAACATATGAAATTGATTATTTTCGTATTGTTTAAATATATTCAAAAATTAAGTCATTATAATTATTATCCAGTAAGCAGAGACATCTAACTCTTAATACTTAAATGCTGTTTCATTAGGTTTAAAATTTTGCAATATCAGAGATTGTGTCACGGTTTTTAAGTTGTATACGTATACTTTATAAAAATGAAGAATTTTTAAGAGGCAATATCATCTGGTTTCTTTCGCATGTCCACCCCATTCAAACACAAAAAATAAAAAGTAAAGTAAAAATGGTGACATTCGCCTAGCATATTTGCTGAGTGCACTCGTTAAACGTACATAATAATTACGCTTCGGCGCGCAGGCATGCCTTTGAAAGACCGAAGGACTTTTAAAAAGGGTTCGTTCGATACCCGACGCGTGTCACTTTTTTTGTTCCTCTCGTTGGTACATCTTTTTCCTCCTCTTCCGCTTTTAATGTCATTCCCCTCTACGAGTTTGCTGCACGTACGAGAGTATCCATGAGATCGCAGAGAAAAAATAATTGTATGATTCAAAAATAAATAACGCTCGTGTTGCCGATGAACGGTAGAGGAAAAGGCAAAAGCGTTCGAGGGACGTGACGGAACTGTGGAAATATTTCTGTGAGGCGTTCGATTTAATTAAAATAATGGAAGAGTGTGCAGCCGTTTAAGAAAATATTGGTGGAATTTCAATAATTTAATTAATAACTTTTCCATTGTTTAAACTCTGCACACGACTGGTTTGTTTTATTTATGTTTATTCTAACCGCGTTGTAAACCTTCAATTTTATGATCGCTTTTAGTTTTATGTGGAGGAGAAATAGGATTGAATAACTTTATTCGTTCCGAGGCCAAATGTAAAATGTGTAGTGAGTTCAACTTAAAATCGAAATAAAAATAGTAAAACTCATTTGAAGTTTTATGCTACATGTGCAATATTCAATATTTGATCGCGCGTAGAAATTATACCGAGCAAATTAAAGCAATAAAGAATTTAAGTCCTTTATGTCGACGTTGAATCCATAGGACGTGTTATCTATAACTTATCACAGACAGCGATGATTTAAAATAAGGACTTACAAACAAAGCGCTGGGTAAAGTTTAAAAATGCAAAATAAGACTACGTAGACTGTGAGCGCCCCACGGTCACTCGACTACAAGCTCGCCTCATTACTGCACCTAATTAAAAATCAACTCTTTGAAAAAAAAGTGCCGTACGCGCTAGGCGGTAAGGAAGCGAGTCTGCAAGTCCGATAAGCCGGGGGAAGCCGACCTTGAAAGAGACATTTGCAAAGGCTCGCTAAAATGGCCCTCTTATCTCGCCTGTGTTCGCCTCGCCCGCGGCCTACGAGCTCCTGCTGCCTTCCTCTCGTTCGTTCCGCTATTTTTCCGCACTTTCCTCCAGCTCGGGACCACAAAGCGCGAGCATACTGCATCCCAAGCTACCCCTCAAAACTGTATTCTTGCGAGCTCCTTATCCATTTGCCTCCGCTTCCGTCGGCCTCGTTCACTACCTCAGACTACTCTTGTTGTTCTTGTTCGATTTGGCGTCGCAGACTCGCGCTCTGTCACACGGGCTCACTTCCGCTTACGCCGTAATCGTCAGAGGCGTTTCCTACGCGTGTGTTCCATGCATCGCGAGGTCTTTCTGAGAATACCTTCAAGTGCGCCAAAATGTATTAAATTGAAAAAGGGACCCGCTGCGTTTACATACAGCCGTCAGCTCGCTCAAGTGCTAGAAATATTTTTATTTTATTTTGGATTTTTTTAAAAGACGCAGTGGTTCGCATAACGGGGCGAAAGGGAAAAATCGCACCTGGAGCGCTTCCAAAAATTTTGTTCCTTCTCACCCGCGTTCTCTGTTTCTGCCGGAGTCTTCCGGTCGTGTAGTCGGCGCTAGATGTGCTTCAGCTATGCACGATGGAATCCTGTGAATTTTCTCTGTTTCGAAGCAAAGGGAGCAGGAAGAAGCACTGCAGTCGCCAGAAAAGAAAAACCTGAAAGTCGAGGAGAAGCGAGCGGGAAAATAATTTAAGGATGTGGCACGGAAATACTGCGCCGGGAGAAACTACTTTACAGAGACTCCGCGCGGAAGTAAGAAAACTGCGCCTTATCGTTAACGAGGTGCCTTTCTGCAAAGCGACATTTTCACGACATTCTCTTTCCCCTCTGCTTTTGGCAAGTTTTCGACCTTAGATTAGGCAAGTGTTTCTGATTCAAGCAGCGCCCCCATCTTTCTCTCTCTCTCTCTCTCGTCCCATTTTTTTCAGAACATTTTTTTTCAACAACTGATACCGCTACAATTTAAAATTACCACCGCAGGCTCAAACTGCAGGCTCTTCCTCCCTTCGCTACGACACCGGCAAGACGCCCGAAAGTCCCTGAAAAGCGATAGCCGCGTGAATAAGAAGTCAAACTACAGGGGGAAAAAGAAGCAACAGCAAGCTTGTAGAATAGATGAAGCAGAGCGTTAAGTGACGGAATGAAAACGTAGCAGCCGGCTAAAGAGACAACGATCGTTCTAAACCGCATTAGCGTCGAAAGGCGGGACGAAAGCGGCGGGGCACGCGAGGATAAAGGGAGCGGCGCTCCGGGCGGGCCGTGGGAAAATATTTTATTATGCGGATATATACAGCGGGCCGACAATCGTTTTACGAGCGGCGTGTCCAAACGGCCTTGGAGCGCCTCGGAAAACAGTCGGCGGGCCCCGGGGCGGGCGGCCGGGGTAGTTCCGACCTCCTCTCATCTGCATTCGGCCAAGGAGTGAAGAGCGACGGAGCTTAGACGGGGCGCAAACTTCCCCCGAGGAGCCGCGCCCGCGGCAACTTGGCCGGGCGGAAGTGCATTTAAAACTCGGCCGGCCCGGGTAAATAATAGCCGGCGAGATAGCCCGGGACGTTAAGTGTCGCGGCCCGGCTGAATTAAGGGACCGCGCGGGCCAAGTTTTGACCCAGGAGGGTAGATAGAGCCCGCGGCCGAGATAGCCGCCGATTGAATCCGCGATGGAGATAATTTTATTCCCGGGGCGCCGGCTCAAAGGACCGCCTCCCCCGCGAGGTCGCACAAAGGGTCCCGAGGTCCTCCCGGAGGTGTCTGCGCTTCCTCGCAGAGGGGAGCCGCTCGGTCTGACGCGCTTACGCGCACCCGAATCGAGCCGGGAGAGCGACGGCTTATGCTCGCGTGAGAGCCCGTCGTTTTCTCGGGATATCCCGCGGGAAGTCGAGCGGAGGCTGGGCGTCCACCTGGCGCCCGGCCCGGAAGCCGCGTTCTTAAACCGGCCGAGTTCCGGCCAATCCGTCACGGCCGCGTAGCTGCGGACTTGCACAAAATTAATTCCCGGGAGCCGGGGAAATTATGATTTTTCCCCGTCTCCGGGGCGGCCGCCCGGGGCCTCGAAAGTCCGCTGATAACTCCGCGCGGGGGGGGGGGGGGACTCCCGGCAAAGTTGCCCCGCCCCGGCATTGTTTTAACTTTCTTACGCTCTGGGGGTATAAGTTGTTCAAGTAGCCGGGGCCTCCATTATGCGTTTGTCACAACACTTCATTTAGAAAGTCATCCAGGGCCCCGCGCGCAAAACAAACGCGACATCACGCACTAAAGTAACCCTGCGCACTTGTGCCGCCCGCGGAACAAAGAGAGTCGAGGCGCTCCTGAAATTACTTGGGGCCGGGGGGGGGTGGTACTAAGCTGCGGGGAACTTTTCAAGAGAGGCGTCTGCGCGACCGTCAACCCGATGGACCCATTGTTTGCCGTTATCGCGAGATTTTCGTTTAGTCCGTCCATATCGGCCGGGACGGGAGGGAAAACTTTGACGCTCCGGACGATTTCTACGCGGCCGCAAGTGCCTTTTATCCGGCTTTCTCCCTGTCGACTTGCTCCCCGGCAATCCGGGGGATTTTTATAAATTGGATGCGCTCGTCGGCGCAAGTGAGCAGCGAATCAAAAATTAAGAGACCACCGCTCGTAAAGTCACGGGCGATCGCCAAGCAAGACTTAAAAACTCTATTCACCCTTTCACGCTTCTCGCCCCCTTTGACTCGGCGTTTAATGACGGCCAAAACCGGAGTCAGCTCGAAGTTTACCCCTTGGACGTTATAGGGTGCGAAAAGCCGAGATAAGGCATGACCTCCGAGGCGGTCTCGCGCAGTCGGCCGACGCCCCGGCATTCAGAAGCTTCCCCACTTAGCTATACACCCACGGCCGGCGGCTCGGCCAAATGGGAAGACGCGCCGATGCGCTATACATCCACTGCCTCGCTCGCTACTCGATGTGCGCTCTCGAGTCCTTTCATTCGACCGGCGAATCAACTGATACTTTGCTTCAGGGAAATCGATCCTTGAGAAACCATCTACAAGCACCCTCGATGCCGATTTTCACAACAAAATTCAATTTTGCAGTTTTATTGAAGCTTCTATTTTTCAAATTTACAGATACATTTTCTGAATTTTCGAATTCCAATAAATAAATAAAAAACGCAATAGAACTGAACAATGCTTTTACGAAACCAAGTTACGACAATATCTATATAAAAGTCGTATAAATCACTTTAAAGTTAATATAAAACCACGTAATAAACTTTTAATCTGCTTTTTCAAATTAAAAATGTTTGCTGTTTCTAAAGTTTATGTTATTTCAGAAGCAAAGGAATAGTAAAATCCAGTGTAATAATAAACAGTTATAGCTTCATGTTTTTGTATATTTTTATTATTCAGTGTTAAAATAAAATAAATTCCAAAGAAATTCACACCTGACCGATGTTATTGGTATTATTACATTTGATGCGTTGTATACTATAATACATTCTAAAACCTCGTGGAGGAACCTTCAAAAATTCCATATGTTAAATATCTATTTAACATATAAACTATATAACTAGATAGATAGATGTAGCGTACATAATATAGATATGTGAACTATAAATAAATAAATAGAACTTAATCCATTTTTAATTGAGCGCTCAAAACAACTAGCAAGTAAATTAAAAACAATATTCGTTCAAAGTTAAAGAAATTTTTCAAAAATGTAAACCACAAAATACAATAATTTACCTTATCAAGTTACTAATTAATATGAGATTTTTCATAAGATTCAATACACTACAATTTCTAGGACATGCGCTGTACGCATCTCACATACAGCTCGTCTGATGTTGCTGACGAAGGCTTTGACGTCTGGGCGAGTGGTGCTTCGAAAGCAGATTTCGTCCGAGGTGCCCCTCTCTTGTTTCTCTCTGACTTTTTTGTCTCTTTTGACTTCAAAGAATGTTATATCCAGTAGTTCAGCGATTTTCATCAAAGAGTGGAAAAATCTAATCAAGTTGTAAGATGACGTTTCACTAAATACGATTCAACATGAACCAATACAGAGTACTCTCGAATTGTAACCACGACTCGAATAAAGATGCGACATTCAGGGCAACATCTAGGATATCCTTGTTATTATGAAGGCAATAACGTTCTAACTCTCTTCGATCATCAGTTGCACCTCGAGTAGACGTGATAACTTGTGGGTAAACCGAGGGGTAAACTCACTCTAGTTGAACCTTATTATAGAGTTAACTATGATGCATCATGTTGCTATGTAGACACTATGAAAAAGGTAATAAAACTATTATTGAAAAGGACATAGATAATTGCATAATATTTCTATATTTCTATTTCTAAAAATTTATTGTATCTAATACAATACAAAATATAAAATACACATAATTATACTAATGATAAATGCGAGAATGTAAATAGTTGCATGAATATGAGTTGTGGGAGGAATAAGGATATAAAATAAGACGAGAGAGAAAGCGAGAGATAAACAAAGAGAAACGGTGATTGATGGATTGTTAATTTTTATTTGAATCTTGCAGTATAACTCTATCTGACTCTGTCATGAATAAATATTAAAACATTTGTAAAATAATTTTACATGATAATTTATAAGATAAGACAATTTAAAATAAGACAATAATAAAACATAATAATAAAATAAGACTTTTAATTATCTGAATTACCAATGATGAATTCAGTTGAATCGAGATTATTAATTATTGACGAAAAAATGTTAATAAACCATTGCATACTTTAGTTCGAGAGGGATACATAAACTGAGTATTAAGAGTTGAGTGACTCCGTCGTTGATTAGCACCATATGGTAGTATAAATAGAACGGCGCTAAATAAACTAAATAAAAAAAGGAGTGTTACGGTACAAAAAATTGTAATAAGAAATATATATGATTTATAATGGCGAGCAAATAATAATATTTATGTCGAGATTTTGTATATATAGGCACCTAATCATCATTGAAATATTTGTTGTAAAATTGTAATAAAAATACCGTGAAATTTTGAGGGCCCTGTTGCTCATCCACAAAATCATGCCGGAATTTGAAAGCTCAATCCGCGCTCGCAGTGGACGGTTGAAGACGTGGACAGCGACGAGATTATGTAAGACTCCAGGCGGGCTAGAAGAGGATCGCTCGAATCAACGGTATGGGATTCGAATCCCCAGCCTTTTGCATTTGGGAAATCGCAACGCGGACGAGAGGAAAACGCGGCGAGCTTTGTTCGCTGGTGTAAACGCGCAACGTTGGTTTTCGTTACTTATTACTTGCCCTTCAAAATAACAATATCGCTCTAAATAACATCTAACTATACAATAAATCAATTTCTCCAATATTTTCGTTGTATACTCGATACTGTCCTTTTTTCTCCGAGACCATCAATATTCCGGTCTAGATTGAAATTTACAGAGAGAATGTGGTTTAAGCTAGGGTTTAAGTTGAATAAATCTGCATACAATCTGAGCTAGATCGATACAATGAAATAGTTGTGCTAAATAGGGTAATTTAATGCTTGAGACCAGTTTAATGCCAAAGAAAATGAAGTATTGTTGATATTTTTTTATAAAAAGCAAGTTCTAGTCTGCAGGGGGTAACATGAGCCATCCCAGGAATATTTAAATAGGCGAACCGCACCTATGCACTAAATGAACGTTACATGGTACAAAATCATGGTACATAGCTCAGGTCGAGGCCCAAGCATAATTAAAATGCGAGAATATATCAAGGAATATGTGCCCCGATAGCAGCTTATTTCTTTTTTTTTCATTTATTATTTTAAGTCGCATCCCCCAGAGGGTATTAGCGACTCTGAGACGGTTACATATACTATTATACAAATATTTACATATTTACATTATTACAAAATGATATTCATGAGTCTATATAATTGCAATTTATACACATTTTGAAAGATTAGTTTATAGTACATTGTATATTGTTAAAAACACTGTCTAAGGCCTAGTTCATCTATATATTTTGTGATTTCATTGTAGTTTCTAGTATCGTTCAGCAGTTGGGGTAAATTTATTGTTATTTTGTATTTAGATCTTATTGCTGAGTAAAGTGGATAGTTCAATATAATATGTTTGATGCTTCTATCGATGCGGTAGTGATCACACTGTTTTTTACTTTCCTTATTTAGAAGATGTTGATGGATGATTTTAATGTGACCAATGCGGAGTCTAGTTATTAGAATTTGATTTTTTTCTGTTCATGCTACTTGCTGAGCTATTTTCAGTTGCTTTGTTTTTTATTTTATTTAAGGCGCTTTTAGTTTCACTCTGTATGGACTCCCATTGATTATTGATTTTGCTGTTAATTAATTTTTTCATATTTGTTGTTGCTATGTTTTGTGATCTATCATTAAATTTAAGTTTGTTTGCTTGTGCGGCTAGGCGTTTTACAATTGTGTAGTTATATTCTTAGGAGTAATTTGAGTAAAAGATATTAATTTTTCCTTTTAATTTATTTAAAATGTATTTTATTTCTTTCAATATTGGTTTTTGGTTATTTGCTTTAAGAAGGTTTTCCAGAATATTGCTTCTGTTCGTGTGTATAATGATTTGGTTGGGTGTATTGATACTTTTCATTATTTCTAGTAATAAAATTTCTATTGCTGCTTCGCTGTTGACGAATGGCCGTAGTTTTAACAATATAGATTCTTCTAAAGATATAAGTGCTGCTATGCCTATTGAAGATTCTGTTTTTTTACATGATGTCATGATATGACGGTGAGTCGGCTAGAGCTTTAGAATATCTCGGAAAGTCGTATTTGGTACAAATTTAATGTACTGATTGACTTACAATGCATAAATCGTCAATTTGATTAATTATTATGTACGTATCTTTAATACATATTCTATTTTTAATGAGACACTCATTTGCTCGATAGCAAAAACGTAAGGTTGTACTAGGACGTTTGTTATTGTACATTTCTAAATTTTTTTGGAGTAAACTATTTGTTTGATTATTTGGATTGGTGTATAATCTTAATGTGTAATTTAGAGTGAGTGCTTATTACTTGTGAACCAATTGAAAATGGTCTGAAACGAGTGTAAAGAATACCATAGATTCGCCCAGATCGGCATGAGATTGAACCAAAGGTCTAGATTAAAGACTTCAATTGAATAAAGCATGGAACGCACTTTTGTGATAATATTTTGTATTTAAATAATAATATTTCTGTAAAGTCTTAGCCAACAGCAGAAGGTTATTCGGATTTACTACACTTATACGAATCTCAATCTATTATTTACAATAAACAAATCAAGCTATGTAATGCTTGATTCTGTAAAATCATAATATTGATATTAAATTCTCCAGAGATAATGGTATAATTCAATAAGAGGATAGAGTTATACATAAAGAATTAAAATCGGCTTTTGAATAAGCGGAGTGATGTTGGAATTAGAAAACCGTGAGCTCGACCGTAAAAAATAGTTTAGAATCATTTATACGGATTTATTCTACATAAGGTATTCTGATTCACTGCAAAATACTTGATTAGCATGAAATAAAAGTATAACCTTGGAAATATTAAATTAAGATAAATAGATGTACAGTCAGGATCAGAGTTATTTGATTCTGTTGGGAGTATGCACAAAATCTTTTTATGAGAAAAAAGTCTTCTCCGAAAGCTTACATACAAAATTAATTATGATCTCGAGGAAGCTCAGTTTGAAACAGCTGATACTCCAGTCTCAGTAGATCAACGCAACGAAATTCTTGAGCAGCTCCCCAGCGATCAATCCGTGAAACGACCGCGTCCAGGCCGCTATCAGCACTCCCAGTAACAGAGAGCACTGGAAATGGATTCGGAGGCGCTGCATCAGGCCTCCGTCGAGATAAGCGCCCGCACCTCGCGAGATAGAGATTCGGAGGCGTATGGAGATTAGAGCTGCTGCGCACTGACGAGGGTGCGAAAGGATCGAACCTAGGCGCCCCAACGCGGGCACGAGTGGAGCGGCGCATTAATTATTCCCGATTAGTCAATGCATACTATTAATCTCGAGAAAGTAATTAGCATTCGTGGAGCGGCTTCGTCATCCTTATCCTCTTGACCCTGCGCTGGCAGTATAATAGAATTGGAAAATGTAAGGGGCGTGGAACGTAGAGGATGATAGGCGAGAACAATATAAATTCCGTTATTCCTTAAACAAAAAATTTCGATTGTCCCGCTTATACTCCTACTGGCGCATTCGGCGCGTTCAAAATTTACTTACCTAATTTCCAAATATCACTAATGC
This sequence comes from Sycophaga agraensis, assembly GCA_018906755.1. Taxonomy (NCBI): domain Eukaryota; kingdom Metazoa; phylum Arthropoda; class Insecta; order Hymenoptera; family Pteromalidae; genus Sycophaga; species Sycophaga agraensis. The sequence continues at coordinate 1,187,013 of JACCIE010000020.1, read as the reverse complement.
CAATAAGCGCGACTACGACACTAATGTATCACCATTGCTTACCGACTAAAAAATCTAAAAGTCTCAGTGTCAATGATCTCGAATGGCTCCATGAATCACCTTGACGACAGAGTTTCAGGTCCTAATTATTATACGGCCACAACTCTCAAAATATAAATATGTTAGACATTTAATTTATAAAATACTTCGCGTAAAATACAAATAATTCTGAAAAAGATTTCTGTCGTTACAAAATCATTAATTCTATCATTATTTTATCATGGTACAGGAAACATGCTTCTACATCAATATGGCTATTAATAATAACACCATAAAATATTTTCATTCATTAATTAAGTAATTCTTAAGTCATTGTCTCAATACTTCATCTATTATGATTGAGAGTATTTGATATACACAAGAAGATCTCTTTAATAATTAATTATAAATACCAAACTTTTCATAGCAAGAAGTTAAATATATCTTATACCTGACAAATATGTATATCGTATACACAAACATTCGATCGTTATCAATTATGTATGACTTGCTCATTATTCTGAAGGTTAGTATTAGTTATAAATTAAATTCTCTAAAGCTTCCAGTTACCTCAAACTCATGTCGTTATTTCAATTTGGACTCGAACGTTACTGAATATATGATAGGCAAATTAAATACCGCTATAGATCACTTACATCATATATACCTTCATGCAATATCTACTATTTCTGTATACTGATTGCAAACCATCCATACTAGTAAAAAAAAATTCTCCACGCCAATTACTAAAAAAATGTTATATAGCTTCTAATCTGGAAAAATAATTTTAGAATATTACATAGAATTGATATTTAGTACTTTTGAAAATTATCTATATTCTTTATGTCAACCTATTTGATTACCCTTTCTTATATCTATCGTAGCTTGTTATTGCTAATTTTTTATTATTTTGGAATAAAATTAAACTATTCCTTATATTATAATACAAATTACTATAATTTCCATCTCACATTCGATTAATTGCGTAATTATCCGTGATCCCCAAACTTTGAGAGCGCTTAGAATACATGAACAATTTAGTGAGTATCTTAAACAAGAGAAATTACTTGACCTGCGGCAAGCTGGTTTTAGATAAGACCACAGTAAGCAAACCGAGTTAACCGAACTCTTAGACGATATTGGCACTGTAATAGATAATCAAAAAATAATTTAACTAGTTTTTGAATTTTCAAAAATGTTTTTTATTATTCAATGAAAAATTAAAATATATTCATATATAGAATACTAGTTAATTTATATTGAAACATTATTTCCACATTTATATTATGACTACACTTTAAGTCGTAAATAGACGATTTAGCAAATGAAAAATGTATGAATTCCGCATATTTAAAATGTAAAATACTATAATTATTATCAATAATTTTGAGTTGTAATAAGTTGAAAATAATTAAAACTATTATTCCATAATTGCTAACTAAAGACTAGTTAAAATTTCTACCATAATGAGCGTAACACAAAACACGATCAAATCTGAATACGAGCATCACGCTTGTCGCTAAACTCCATATACTCAATCCATTCACAAATCTCCAAATTAGCAGCGCAAGTCAACGAGGCAGAGAATGAGACATTATTATTCACGAGTGAGGATTTATGAAAAGAGACGCTCGACTCGACGCTCGACTTTCAACATCATCGCGTAAAGCATTAAAGTTAGAATGCGGCTGCCAGTACACTATTAGACTGGCCCAAGGAGCATAATTAAACGCACAGCCCGCACATAACTCATGCACACGATGTTTAAACAGATACAGCATACAGGTGGAGTCAATTCCGCACTTTTTTTGGAAGAGAACCGGCGGCATTGAAGCGAATATAGGCTTGCGCAGCGGCCAAATTAAAATTAGCCGAACAAGCAAAGTTTGCAACAGTGCCGTTAAGTGATGCGAAGCGGAATTTTTTAGTGCATTAGTTCCTGCAGAGAGTCGAAAATTGAAGTAAGATAGATTTATCTTGTCCTCAGCAGCATATACGTGAATATACGTATTACGAGAAAACGAAAAAAAAGTCGAGCTAATCCATATACCTAATAATGTTACGTGTCTTTCTGGGGAAGATTAAACAAATTATAAAATCAATTGTTTGCAACAAAAAATAGACAAAACTTTTTCTCATTTGTAAAGCACCTATATTGTATAATCTAAGGTATAATCGTTACCATAAAATTGTACTTGATCCGGGAGCTGCCTCTTTAATTCGAGGTTTAACTCGTTAGCAAGCCTTCCACAGTCGTTACCTTAGACGTCCATATATTGTATGTTATACCCTTAATTCCAACAATTAATCAAAGCACAATTAAATAACTACTTATCTATTTGCACCTTACTAAACCCAATGTCTTGTACCCTATCACGTAGTACTTCGTTGAGTTTAAGGCAAGGACGTCGATTACACCTCCCCAGCCCCTCCTCACAGTAACGAGGTGGTCTTCGAGCGAGTTTAGGTTCCTCTACAAATGTCAGAATACAATAAAAGTGTGTTAAACTATGTAAAATATAATTAAATTTAGTAATATTTGTATATTGTAAAATTTAACAAGTAAATTGATTTGAGTAAAAGAAGAGTGAATATCTCGGTGAATTTTCCTACAAGAGACCTTTAAAAATTTTAAATGTCAAGCGTTTATTTATGTCGGCTAGCTCGGTGTCGAGGTCGAAATCCTCGCGTTTCTCGAATTCGCGTAGGTCCAGCGGCAGGGGATGAGGCCGCGGTGACCGAGTGTCCGAGCTCAATGTCACTACGATCCAAAATGTAAATAAAGAGACTCGTGTTTGCTCCGAAAATGCGAATGAAAAATAAATAATGTCACAGCAGAGCCGGAAGAATCTATGTACCCACGTCGCCGAGCATATTTTGTGGAGGCCATTGTGCTGAAGCGAAACCGCCAGTTGACTCCTAGGCAGTCTGCTTTTGACTCTCCTGCTTGAAAATCTCCTGGCTCATGGAGTCGGTGTGTACGGCGCCGTTCAGATCTCGCGACCACATGGCTGCTTTCACAGAGGTCGGCAAATCTCTCCAGCATAACTTGTACATTTAATATTTTAAAAACGTATTTGCTTAATTTTACATTTTAAATCGGTCGAGGTTTTTTCCGCGAATCAAAGGTCTGGGGGTGAGGGCGGGTGAGGGTTTTGGAAACTGTAGCCGCGACTTCGAGTCCTCTGAAGGCTCGCGAGGGGGCTGAAGGGGGAATCGGCCTCGATACATAAAAGGGGGGCGAGAGGGAGCACGAGCTAGAACCGTTTTTTAACTGCACACAAAAGCATATATAGAAGTCCGTATGAAAAAATATTGAATATCAGGCTTTGATTATGTTATCACATCACATTGTTATCACATTGGATAACACTCACTCTTATTCATCGACATCCATGCTTGAACAAGTATTCGGTGATATTCAGTTCATGTGGATTCGTGCACTTTCACCAAATGAATATTCGATATCGCGTCGTATTAGAATTCCGATTAGAATACTTAAAACTCTTGTTCTGTTTCTAAACAGCTGTTCGACCCGTGACATGGATAAGCGATTTTAGCGCGGCTCTGAACTAATTTTCTTGCCTCCTCCGACCGAATAAGAAATAAAACAACAGTTATTTCATTTAAAACCAATGTACACAATCCTCTGGTCCAAAATAAAGCTGGGGCGCGATTATACTGCGATCTCGACTGCGACGACGGCTGCTGCAGAGCCAGGGAACGAGAAGCCGATTGCCTCTCGGGCTGCGCCATCGCGGATTCGGGTGGCATTGTTATTCGAAACCGCTTACTCGAGAGCGAGTTAGGTGGGCCGCCGGTCCCTTATTGCAGCTCCTTCCTCTTTCGCGCCTCCTTTCGTACCCGGGGCGACTCACCTTTCACGAGGGCGCGGGCGGCGGTAGCGCTCTGTTTACGCAAGGCGCGCGCAGTTCCCCGAAGCAGCAGCTCTCCCTTTGAGCCCCGACTAATTTCGCCCTTGGCGTCGGGAGCGAGGAGGCGGCGCCCGCGGCAATCCTCAAAGAGCCTCCTCTGGAAAAGTGTTGCGGATTCAAAAGAGTGCGCTTCGGGGAAGGGCCGCCGCACGAGGATTCGCCGAGGCCACGTCTCCGTGGGTGGGAATTAGCACCGCTGCGGGCGCCGTTTAACGCCGAGCCATGTACAGCGCGCCTCTCCTTACAAAATCGTCATCCACCCTATCCGAGAAGCCGCGAACGACTCTTTCCTGACGTTAACTCTTTGCGGCTTGTTTCTTGGCTTTGATCTCCTTTAGTTTCTGCTATGAGACCTTACAGCGAGTCCAGTGAAGCTTTTATGCGACGTAAGTGAACTCTCGGATGGTTTGCATAAACTATGCATGTAGCTGAAAGGACCTTTAAAGTTTCTCTAGTTTTTACTGTGTAACTTTCATGGGAAATGGCATCGCAAATATACGCAGAGAAAAATAAGGTAGTAAATAAATAAAATTAGTAAATTATGCTAACCTATTTTATTCAAAGTCCCATATTTCAAAAAACTACTCTCTGGGTTCATAAAGCTCCATAGGTGTGTAAAAGTAGTAACTGAAAGTACAGACACTAATTTTCGCATAGCATAGAGCAAAAAATGCAGTCATTTTGATCAGCTGAATAAATTGTGAGAAAATTATCGCGTTCAAGGAAGTTTACACTATTATCCAGCGAAGAGATGCTGAGAGAGACACGAAAAATTGTACGTATACGCGGATGCTCGTTGGACTAATAAAGGACTAACACCGATGTAAACAGTACATGCTGCACCCTGTTGTTTACATTACAACGAGCTCCCCATGAAATATTGTTGCACTGGAAGTCTGTAATCAGATTTCTGTACTGTACATTAATATTTACAGTACACAGAATACTCATTCTCTTTGTGTGGGTCAAATAATTTAAACATACAAGAAATGATATATATGTGTTATCTGAATTATTAATTGTTACTGTTATTCTTATTCATATTATATTTTTGAGCCTTTCCTAATAAAACGCTCAAATCTAATATAATAATAAATAATCTCATGCGCAGAGCAATGTCGTACAAGAGCTGCGCATAAAAAATTAACACGTGTTAAAGATATAACATGTGACTAACTGTGGAATTTAAGAAGAGCATCATTATCTCAAGGTATTTTAACAGAGCAAAGGCAAATGGCAGATGGTACTAACTGTAATCTGTAGTCTGTACTAATTGAATAATACATCAGGCAAACGAATTACACTTACATAGCAGCCATAGCCAGGGACCGCAAGGTTGGCTCAATGCATTAGTAAGGGCTGCATCGGCGGCGGAAGGCGGCCCTAATTCGCGGAGTCGGGCAAAACCGAAAAATGTAATCGCACAAAAGGGGGGCATATCCGCGGCGCGCGGCGGCGGAACAAGAAACCGCGCAGCTGGGCGGAGAAGAATGGGAGACGGGGAGCTTCCTGCGCCCGCGGCTCTTAATCCGCCCGAAAAAGCCCCTCGGCGCGGCGGCGGCGGCGGCGGCGGCGGCCCCCCGGGGGCGGAAAAAAGCCCGGGGGCCAAGGCGACAGTCTCCGTCTTGGCTCGCGGCGGCTCGGCCGCGCCCAGCCCGCGCGCAAAAAGGAATTACGGACCGATGCGTTTTCGCGCGGGGCAATTTTAAAGGGATTACCCGGGGCCGCGGATCCAAAGTGCATTAGCCTGCCGCGATCGGGCCCGCGGGCCGCCTTTAAAAGATAATTTACCGGCTGGGTTTTTTTGCCGTCGCCCCGGCTCTGGATCGCTTTCGAATTAGCGGCCAAGTAATTTTCGCAATCTACGAGCCGAGTCGCTCCCCCGCGCGGCTTCTTGCCCCCAAGGCCCCGGCTTAATTATGAATTTCATTTGACGGCTCGAACGCGCGCCGCCCCCGACTTTTTCCCGGGGCGCGCGGCCGCGTCGGCCCGCCCGCGAATGAAGAATGAGTTTGCGGCGGCTGTCTGCTCTTTTGTGCCCTATCTTATAATAACTGGCGGCCGCGCCCCTTTTTATCGCGAGATTGAGAAACTTTTAACGGGTCCCGGCTTGGACCTTTTTCTAGATTAAACAGTTCGTATCTTCGGCTGCGGTAATTGATTTATTTCTGAGCCCGCGCCCTCGTGCCTCCGGCCCCGGTGAATAACTGGGGCCAGAAGTAGCGGAGCCCTGTAACGCCGGGGATTTATTGTTATTCGCGTTAACATTCTACGGTGAATAAATCCCGAGGTTTGCGAGCGTGTCTGCCTTGAAAGCGACTCCAAGATCTGGACACAATGAGATCGTGAAAGTGAGCGAAAAAATATGAGGCCAGGAAAGACGGTGAGAAAGAGGCACGAGAATTAAACTTTCGTAGTGTTTCAATCAGAGTTCAGTGAAAGGCACATTGCACTGGAAGGTTACGGCCCGTTAAAAACTACGCCAGCGAAACAACGCAAGCTCCGAATATGAATCACTAAGCATCCAGAATTATTGATTCCATACCGTAAAACTTCCTCGAGCATAATACAAGAAAAATAGCACTCGATTATATTATTTTACTAAAAAGTCGTATAATACAATTTCTACTCTGCCTGCGACCAAGTCATTATCTCTCAAGTTAAATCTCTCAGAATTCCCTTTGCAATCGCATCAATGATATTGGAGCAATTCTCTGTTACACTCGCGGACCTATGTAAGGATGAATTTTAACGGGATCCCCGTTAGTTTACAAAGGATCTGCGTTGTCCCGGTAACATAATCACCGCGTAATTCATCCAATTCCCGGGCGTTTTTCCGTGGGCTGCGACGTGCCCTATTTCCATCCGCGTCCCTCTCGCTTTGTCCAAGTGACGTCGTATTTGTTTAGCTATTTCTCTCCGACGTAGCTCCTCTGTTTTATTTACCTTTGTGTCTCGCGCGCTCGTTGCATCCCGTGCGCTCTACTTGCTTCTTCATTACGCTTTTATAACTCTACGATTCTTGATCTCCTCGGCCTCCTTTGTTATTCAGCGATCTTGAGGGAGCTATCCGAATCAAGGCCAAATAGGATGCTAGAAAAATTCCGAATCGGAATTATTCAGCATGAAGACTGGGCGCGCGCCTCTCCATCCATTCAATTAATTAATTACGCAGATAAGCGAGGGACGTTAATTAGCACGGCGCTCTTCAAGCTCGACTATAAATATAATGGACAAACAGAGCGCAAAAAGAGATCGAGGGGATCAGAAAATCCGTTTGTTTTATCCAGTTTCGTTTAATTAATAGAATCATAGAGATTGGCGCAATGGTGAACTCGGCTCGCTACTCGCCACTGCCCCGTGGCCTCGCCCGCGGCGGTCCCTCTAATCGCTTTATAATTTGCATGCAGATTTGACCGAGCGAATCGCGGTAGTTCCATGGGGCATTGTCTCTTTCGTGTGTAATTGTCAATGCCGATGTTGGGCAATCGAGGATTACCTGCAGTGTGCAACAAGCAATCTTGAATTTAGATGAATATTTTTCACGGACCTTAATTAAAAAGTAAGGAAAGCAATTTTATGAAGCAAAACAGTATTTTCATAACTATAACCATCAAAACTTGTAACCACAATCAATTTATTTATTGGTATATTTTTCTTGTCGGTTAAACTTCGATTCTTTTATGAATAAAATTTTGTATTCTGTTTTGGTATGAAATGACCAAATAACTCAATATTTCCAATTGATATAATGTTGGTCAATACAGATTTTAACTGATGAAGTTTTTATATTTGTAACGGTCTTGTTTTGGTTACTTTATATTTGATTTATACGCGTAATAAAACTTTTTCTTTAGATATACAATTCCAATAAATTGTTTGTTTCTACCCAAACCAACGAAAATAATCAAAGGATGAAACTGTTTCTAATTTGTAAATGGAAGCTGTTATTGCCTGCATGAAAACATGTATCACTTTATTTTCTTATTGGCTAAAATTAAAATTATGCATTAAAGAAACAGAGTTAAATATAAATATATGCTATTAAGGCATCCAATTAAATCAAACGACTTCAGAAATCCTATATACTTTCCTTGTAGGATGAATCGATGTAGCGTAAATCACAACTACTATCAAATGAGAAAAATTTTTAATTAAAAACCTCCACAAATGTGATCGATTTCTCGCACTTAAATGCACAGTTACAACTTCGCCGAACTTCGTTTATTAACGCACTATTCTGTCACCCAGTGAATTATTTGAAAAATTCAAACGTTTTGTGAGGGACAGGATTAGAAACACGTTACAACTAACACAAGTATAGAGGTGTTTTAATTTTAACAATGTAATTCGTTTATTTGAATTACTAACAACAAAGAAAATCGCACAATACAAAGAACAATGAAAAGCGACAGGTGATCAATCGAAAGTGATCCTTTTTCCGCAAAGGGCCCGATCGTTGCCGATCGCTATCCCCTCCCCTCGAGTTACGCGGGAAGTGCGAGCTGTCGCGCCGCGTGAAGCCCGGCGCTCCGAAAATTCGCGGTTTCGCCCGAAAATCTACGAGTGTCACGGGGCTACTATGCCTAACGGCTACGAGGAATTTCACGTCTCGTGCACGGGAGGTGGCCTTCATAAACAAGGAGCAAGCTCCGCGAGGCTCATTACACCACAGGTAGACCTTATGCCTACCTGAGTGAACGGCTGAAGCCACGAATCCACAGTGATTCGCGCTGATATAGTTCCACTTCACTATTATAATTATTTACCTAACAATTGCTCCGCCCTCCCTCGCTCCGCGAGGAGTGTGGACAGCGATCAGCGCGCAACACCTAACTATTGTCACGTACACACCTTCGGCGCGATACGCGCAGGCAGCGGCTCCGATATCCGCTGCCGCGGAGAAACCGGGGGCCCCGCACTCGTAGCGCGGGGTCACCTTCAGCGGAGCCGCACCGAATTCTCGAGGTTAGCGACTCGACAAACCGCTGATCGAGGGAAACTGCCGGGCCCCGCAGGCGGCCGGGCCACGGCAACAGGAAGCTCGGAGATGATCCGCGATATCGGCAGCTCAGGTAGCCGCCGATCGACGAAAACTCGCGGCCTCGAGCCGACGGCCACCCGGCAACAAGGAAACGCCCGGAGGATTCGCTAGATCGGCAACTCCAACCAAGCCGGAGGCATACGGGGAATTCGGAAAGCCACGGGTGGGGAAGAAGGCAAGCGGCTATAAAGAGTGAGGGTATCAATAAACAGGGGTTTTTTGTCTTCAATCGTCCGTCCGAGCGACACGCGTCGGAGCGCCGCCTCTTCTTCCCGACGATCTACGAATCTAAATCAATAAAGCAAGTACTTCTACCGCAATCTGGTGATTCAGTCTCCTCGCTACTCCTCCAGTCTCCAACCCTTGTCGAGAGTTCGACTCCCACCAACCGTCCTCACTCACTCACTCACGCAGAGACGCGCGCCGCCACCCGGCCACGCTCCCCCCAGGCGCGTACGTAACACTATTAAATAACTATTAAATAAACGCTAACATAAATACAAAATATTTTAACATTCAATTAATATTTACTAAATAATAAATCAAAAAAATACAATAAGTATACGGTTAATACGAATAATAACTACGAAAACACATATAATAATTTCAAATAATAATAATTACAAAATAGTAATACGGGGTCGCCTTTATAAAGATCCTCAGAATCAATGCATCGAAAATACTCGTGGCGCTCAGAGAAAAGAACGACCTGGAAAAATTCGGACGGGCAGCCGATAGGGTATGCGAGCGTCAGAGATCGGATCTCCTATAGCGTTCGCTCAATCGGAAAATGGCGTGAAACTATTTGCCACGAGCGGCAACTCATCAACTGCGAACGAGTAATGCAGCGCCTTTCGTTCCACAAAAGAATGTTAAACGCCTAGTCTAGTAAAGACAAACTTAAACTTTGTTTGCTGATTTAAATATTTACCTGCAATTTCATATGTTATGTGAAATCAATATTAGTAATTCATAAATTTCTAATTACAGTGTAAAAATGTCTAACATTTTAGGGTTGAAATTCACAATATCTACAATATACTGTTGGTCTATTTCAGAATTACTTATTTATGTGTCATACTGATGAAATAATTACTGTAAAATATATTTAACCGAATATTGTAATACATTTAAAACAAAAAAATTATTCAAGCGAGTACCGTTCATAATCTTACAGAAATGTCAAAACAAATCGTAAGCTCCGATAAAAGAGAGGATCATAGGATTGCACAGTAATGACAGCTGCGAAGATTGTAATAGTCTCGTATACGTGCAAGAGTTGCAAAAACGTACATCATGGTACACAAAAGATGCAATGAGGCCACTTATAGTTCGCCTAAGACCCGGTGAATTACCTTACGGGAGTGATCGGGCAACCCCAACTCGCTCAATTTTAATATATGACGGGTGCTATTAAGGACCGTTAAAAAATGCACGGGCGCTAGTGCCCCGATTATCGGGTGAAGGCCCGGGCTTAGTGGGCTACTTTCTTTAAGTGCGATTTATTGGCGTTAGCCCTCTTGAGCCACTCTAGGGTCAGAGATATAGAGAGAGAAGGAGAATCGCACCCTTGCCGGATAGAAATTTACTCTCTCCATCTTTTAATTAAAATGAAGCGAGGGAGATGTGAGAGATATGCAATCAGTAGATCTATAAGGAATAGAAGCGTTCTTGATATTATTGCTTGCTAAGCTATTTATCCTACTTAGTTTATGCAGCATTAGCTTACGAGATAGAGAATTACGCATACCGTCACTAGTACTTAGTGGTTGGGTTCGCTATTGTAGAATCATATAACAATTCATTAAGTAAACTTATTTAAAAAGTATGTTTTCTTTGCCCCAGTAGAAACCATCAAGTGTGAATAGATGCATTAAACAAATTTTTATGAGGTTTACAGTTGCTTGCTGACTATTTAACGACAGATAATTGCCGTTGGCGAAAATCACGAGTAGGCAAGGTTGAAAGAGACGAACTATATTTTTTTCATTTTAAACAAGTGTACAATATACAGCATTTGTGGCGGTTCTCTTGATACTGCCGTGATTGAGTATATCGCAAATCCGCACAGTTGAGGGGAGTGGAGGATGTCCTCAGGTTAGCCGTCCTTGAAAGACTTCCCTAAACTAGTACGGCCCTGGGAAGGCGCGTGCAGGGAACATCTCCGTTTTCTGCATGAAGGCGGTAGTCCCCCGATCGGTAGGACGTAGTCTCTGTATGCCAAAGAGCGACTGATGATAGCGAGATTATGGCATGACCGTCGGATCAGGACTCGGGAGAGGTTAGGTAGTAAGGGAGGTTAGCCCGATCGGCCCCCAAAAGGCGCATTCGCGAATTCCGCCGTAGTGATCGGGGGCAGCAGTAGCGCAGTGGTGATGGAAGCAAAAGAGCGCGACGCTTGCGGAGTGACCTGTGTCACGTATGACGAATTTCGGGAGAAAAGTCGCCCAATAAAAATGTGGGTATTGCTCTGAGTACATCGCGAATGTCATAATATTGTATATTCCTTTTGTTCGTATATTTGCAGTATAACGTTATTTGTCGTGTATCATAAAATACTCCGAATAATGTTATTTTTATGCGACTCGATATGTTTATATACACAAATATATAATCCACGAAGTAAACGAAACTGTTGTGAGTTTTTTTACGAGCTGGCCACCTTTGTTTTCTGTTACAGGCATTGCACGAGTGATTATATTGCGGTCTACGCAGGTCCAACAACGAGTAGCGCCCTTATAAAAACCCTATGCGAGAAGAACAAGGGCAGTGTTGTCCACGTCGGCAAGGATATGTTAGTAGAATTTCGGTATGTAAATTATAGCAACATTTTTGCGTAATCTAAATTTCATACTAATTATTATTTCCCTATTTAAGTTTTTCTCTTTGCAAACATTAATAGAATAATTAATAAAGTTCATGGTAATTATGTATAACGATAAACACTTTAAATCATGCATTAAATGAAATTGAAGGGTTCACTACTCGGTTTATTATATTCATTCAATTTCATTGTGAAAAATAAGAATTAACAATGTATTCTATGAACATTATTCCTAAAGGCTTTTTGAATAAGACAAATTTTATGTTATATCAATATACCATTTCACTTTTACCTGATCTTTAATAAATAAATAACGAATAAGTATCTGTCGGAAAATGAAAACATATCAGTTTAGATTTTCCGACTGGTACAGTCGCATTACGATCAGACCGATCATGGACTAGTGACATTTTTCCGAGGCACTCGTCCTTGTTCCCCGGTACAGTGATAGTGGGTCGAAGCTCGTTAAGAGCTGTAGTGGGGCGCGTAGTGGGTCCGCGTTAAAGATGCACGGCCTAAAAGCCTGGATAAACAAACCGACACTGGGTTCTGAAAGAAAATATGAACGGAGCGCAATGCCATTAAGTCGCGGGCCATTAAGTGAGAGGGTGGGCTTGCAGATCTGGGCCCGAGGTCGCCCCCTTCGACTACAACGGCTTCGTCGCCACGCTGAGTTTCGTGGAGATGACGACGCAGGCGCCGACAACGACGACGACGACGACGACGACGCCGGCCCCCGAGAGCACCAGCAGAGCCCGTAAGCGAGGCCCGATCAATTATTCAGGCCCGTCGCCCAGCCCCGCCCATCCATTATTCACCCACTTTTCTACGAGTTTTGCGCACTCGCGGTCTTCCCTGCTTTGCGCGCCGCGGCCGAATTGAATATTTGGCCGCTTCGTTAAAGCCCAAGCACAAGCGCGCGATTCGACGGGTCGCGAGCTCACGAGTTGGCCGCGCGGAGGAGGCGCGAGGTTCCTCCGGGGCTCGCGCGCCTCCTCCTGTCCTTGAACCCCCGCCGGTTGACGGTCTCTTCCCCGCAGCCGAGGTGGTCCGCTCGCAGAGCAACGCGATCCTGGGCATGGCGAGCAACGGCCACCTGGCCCACCAGCAGCACCAGCAGCAGCAGCGCCACGGGAACGGCGGCCAGGGCGGCCAGCACCACAAGGGCTTCACGTCCTCTGGGTGCGACGTCGAGGTGAGCGGCGAGCGGCTCCTGCGCAGCGGCTCCCACAGCACCCGGAGCAGGTCTGCCCCCGCGGACGAGGCCAGATGTCAGCTCACGCTCCTCGGGCGCGATTACGACACCGTCCACGTCACCCTCGAAAATTACAATCTCAGGTACGTGCAAGGCTCTTTTTTTCCCCTCGAGATTTATTCGGATTACGCGGGTGGCATACCTTAGGCGCCCTAGGAGCGAGCCGAGTTTTTCACGCGGCCTCCGCTCGAGGCCGCGTAATTAGCCGGATCGCCCCGAAGGGGGCGGCTCGCGCGCTGCGTATCGCGGCTCCTCTAATCGCCGCGAGCCGTCAGGGAGTCGCGCGGCATGGCTAATTCGCGCAGCTGCGCCGCGCGCCGCTGCAGCTCCGTTCGGGGGCCGCCGTTGCAAATCCGCCCTCGGGAGCTCGCGCGCCTCTCCCTTTTGCCGCGACGTGCGGTCGCCGGCGCCGAAGCTTCCTTTTTCCCCTCGTCCGCGATTTGTCTCGGGATTTGCTCTTTTTATCCCTCCTTTTGTTTCTGCCCCCACTCTTTTTTCAGGGGGCGCGGGGAGGAAGTTAGTGGTTATACGTGGACGCCGCGTGACACATGCTTCCATCCTTTTTTTCTCCCCGGTTACGCTCTACGTGCACGAAATGAGATGAGTGTTGATGCAAAAACATTCGCGGAGATTGAAATTTTCCGTGGAACAGCGCGACGCTCCCGTGTCGTTCTTCTCTTCGCGCCCGCCTTTATAAGCAATTTAAGAGTACTTTTGAAAATTGGAAACTGACAAAGCTTTTGCGATTTATGCTGTTATTTAGACCACAAAGCCTTTTATTCGACGTGCTATTTTCTTTGTTTATCGTTCAACTTACTATGCATTAATAACAATGTTTCCGAAAAGATCATGACTATAGAGATGGTACAGCAGCGGAAAAAATATGGTTCGCTCGACAGAATTTATAGATTAAAGCAGTTTCTACTATTTCCTGCTCTAATTAAATATAAATTTTGGACGTATACTAATTAATTATATTGTATTTAATATATACATTTCATATAATGGAGGTTAGGCTTATTGATTTATGTCTTCGTTTTATTAACACGTTAGCAATATAAACTATGATCGATTTTTTTTTCAAAGTCCATTCAGTCTCAATCAAAAGAGATTTAATTATTACAATCGCTTCGTACATGTGATAATCTATCAAACCAATGGTAATCTTAATACGTGGAAAGCTGTGCTAATTTCTCCATACTAGATGTCGCACAACATTGCTATAAACGGAATTTACTCCATAAACTTCCAAAATGCTATTACTTCATATTCACATCTGATCTTACTTCGTTAAAAAAATGTTATAACACTGATTGCGAATACCCTTCAAACGTGTATGAACCTCGTGAATCGTTCAAAAAGTCAGAATGAGAAATTCAGAAATGTCAGAAAAAATTCTGAAAATGGACGAATTTTTCATTGTACCAGTAGCTTAGTTGAACATAATCCGATTCGACTTTTTCATGAAAATGAATCACATAGTCGGATTTTCACTTTTATCTCCTATCAGCCCTTTTAGCCATTCATGACTTAAATTGTAATAAAATAATTCTAGTTAAAATATTTATCGTTTAAATCATTTTCAGAACTATTGTGTCTTAATAGACTATTTTTCATTTACATTGTAGTTTTCTTTATTTTTAAATTAACTTTCAATAATACATAACTTTGATTAATATATATAAAAAAATTGTTAGAAATTCTCACGACGTCAAAAGGTGATCCGCATATAGATACACTTACTATACTATATACCTTTGCGTATTTTATTGCCAAAAAGATTTCCAGTTAGAACAGTCAAAAAATTTTAATTATTAACTTCTGTGCATAACCTAAAAATACTACTGTTATTCGACGATCATTCACATTTTATGTAGATTGTGTGCTCGCGCATAACCAAATAAGATTCTGAGATTAGTTAACTAGTTAATGATACTTTTCGGATTTCGATTAAATAATTTCCATAACAATAATTTATCTAAGACATAAATCACAGTATACGATTTAAAACTTATAAAAAAACACAAGAAATTATATACAGTTATAAGTAAATGCCTTACACTGTTCAAATATCGAGTAAAGTTTCAAAGTAGCTGCACGATTGCAAGGCGCGCGCAAATCGCAATCCACGACAGGTCGTATACGCGGGACACTTCCACGCGGGATGTGAATAACCACTCAGGTCGCTCGCACCGGGCCGTGCCTTAATTATGAATTCGAGATTGATGACTGGGCGAAATTGAGGAATTTCCGCGCTGGAGATATCGCGCCCCGGACGCGCGGGCTTCACCTACTTCTGCGCGTGTTTCGGGGAAATTTACGCTCATCGCCATTCGCTCGAACGCCACGTGAATTATGCACCGCGGGACCCGCGCTCGCCGCAGCACCTCCTGCCGCCCCCCCCCCTACCCCTCCCCTCCACCTCCTCGCATTTTTTTTTTCAACTTTTGTCACGGCCGGTAATAGGCTTAATCGTCCATCCTCTCTTTCGGCCCGCGGAACTTTTTCAATTTGTCACCGGGCGCGACGCGGAAAAAGTCGCCGGCCGCATGAAAAATAGTGGGAACTTGCGGCCTAGACAAAGAGCCTTTGAAAAATGATTTAACGGGAGTTCCATTGATGCGCGCGTGGCCGCCCCGGATATTCGACTTTTAAATGAATATGGCAAGTTAGGATCGCGCCCTCTCCCCCCCAGCCCACCAGCTCCCGCCCCTCTTTTCAAATCCCTGCGCGCCCTGCGCGGTCCTGATTAATATCCCTTTGGTATTAGCCGCCTGCGGAATATTCGGATTCATAAATTATTCCGCGGGCGCAGCAGCTCTTTTCGTGCTGATTATTATTTTTAACCGATTTTCATTCAGCGAGATTTACATTCAGGACCACCTTACACATTCCGCTAAGCTAGTTTCACTACTCTAATTACCCGGGGGGATTAATTGCGATTCACGACGGAAGCTCCCGTAAATCACTGACTGTGTCCGCAAGAAGTCGAAGCGGTACGAACGGTATACAAATTGTTTCTTATGCGACGGTCCTGCATTTCGTCGATAAATTCGCAAGACCGGACTCGTGGGCCGAAAGAAAGCTAAGCCCGGCATAATTGTATTGGCGATGTATTTGATTATGGCGAAAGTAGCACGAGTGTCTCTTCGTTAATTCCGAAGGAAATCACGCTAGCCCCGATGATAAGGGTATCGAACGGTGGCGATGCCACTTCCTAGGCAGCTTAACGCCAAGCTCGCATGGTGGAAAAGCCGGAAAAAGTCGGTCGAGCTGCACGGATATCGAGTAAGCTAGAAACTACTCCCGTTCCCTGGTCGCGGCATCTACGCTAAGGATCCACGTGGTAAAGAGAGGCATAAATAAACAGATGAGAATTGAAAGCAAAGGTCGAAACATTGAGCAACCTACGATTCAAGACAATAAATATTTGCAAGCTTAAAACGTTAGTTTATTCAAACTCGGTTCCGAACCAAATATTTGGAAAATATAAATTAACATAATGAATAGTCTTAATGCATCATGACAGTGATCTCTTAAAGGTCACGAGATTAGCAACTGCGAGGCGGAGAAAATCCTAATCTTATTCTGTTCCAAGGTACGTTTTATAGTTGGGATAGAACTTTTCACGACAGAAGTTTCTTTGGAAACTTTATAGCCGTTTATCTGACAGGCATTCGACCCCATGTTCATTTCGCTTTCTTACACGCACTCGTTTCAAGTTTACGCAAGCGCATGCGTACCAAGAAATTTTTTTCAAAAGGAAAATACTATATCACATGATGTACTATCAACTTCTTGCTATATCGCGACGTGTAAAATTAAATTTTTGAGACAAGAATGTTGCTTATGCTTACACGTATCTCACAAGCTGCGCAATTAGCTGTTATTTCAGCTGCTAATAATAAGCCATTCGCCCTTTCCCCTACTTCTCTAACTGTTAGTTTATTTTAATAAATTTATTATCATAGTAAACATATACGTAATGTTGACCAACTACTGTCTTACACTAAGGCGACATTTTTATATTAAAGGTATGCTTCAGGGATACTTACTCTTGGAATTCAAGGTAGCGAGAATCATTCTTAAATAGTTATTTAAAGCTATATACAGTCGCATGGTAATGTGCAGGAAAAAATAACAAAAAAGATAAACTTATTATCATAATAAACGTATATGTAATACTCGTACTAAGTCGACATTTTTATATTAAGGGTATGATTTAGGGACACTTACTCTTTAAATTGAAGATATAGCGGAAATCATTCTTAAATAGTTATTTAAAGCTATAAGTACGGTCTCATGGTAATGTGCAGGAGAACAAAAAATAAAAAAGATGTCCGTTTCACTAATTGAGGTGCTTTTAAAGAGTAAAAGTGGGTATTAAGACCGTCGTGATTACTCGGCTACGCGGACTTTTCGAAAGAGATTACAATAAAAGACAGACCGATTAAGGTAATGCCAATGCCGTAGGCTAAAATCGCTAGTTAAGTGAAATCGTCTGATAGCAAATTCCAAATTCACCTCGCTATTCCTGCAAATTCATGTACATTTGTAAGCGGCTGAAAAGTTTTAAATCCCACTTCTCTTATGCGAATGCAACGAATATGGTGAACCGACGTGTTTATGTCAATGTGTAAGCCTGTAACTTAATTAACGGATGTTTCACTTAATGCAAATTTTTCCATTCGGAAATTCTACAGGAATTTTTTCACGAGATAGAGATAATTGAGATGAAAAAAGGTCTTTTTTGTCCGCATCCCTTCTTTTGGAGCCTCTTTTCCCTTTCCTGATCTCTCTGAAACAGTTTATTTTGATATCATTCTTTCGCATAGTTCGCTACATAAGTGTCTTTTCGCTTAATGCCCGAATTTTCTATTGTATATTTAAACGATTTCATTTTTGTTATAAATTGAAAAAAGACAAGCCGATATATAAATCAATGATAAATTAAAAAAAAATATTGATTTCGACAAAATATTTTATTTAACATGATATTTCTCGACTTTAGTCACCAATGTTGTTTATTTTATATAAGTATAACTATAAAAGAATCCTTTATTAAAAAGGTAACGAGAATAAAATTCTCAGTACAAAAAGTGGAGGTTTACCCATATTTGTAAATTTGGAAAATTGAACCGGAAATATGCAACATGTAGATTATTCTGATTAATTAGATTAATTACTCTCAACGTTGATCCAATCCAGTACGTAAAAAGTCTAAAAATGTTTCCGTTAGTAAAAAACCAAATGTTTCGTCCTTTTTAACTAAAGCATGTTACTATTTAAATACAGTATAATAAATACTTGCATAAAAAAAGTAAAATTAAATTCTTTTAACAAGTTTAACAATTGTTAAAAATTAATTTTTTTCTCCAAAACTATATACTTTCAAAAATTTAAGAAACAAGCGGCATAGCCACAACTTGAAACTCTCTAATTACGATAATGCCTCGATCTCAAAGCTCAACTCGTGCTCACAAAAGGATAAGAAACTTGAACTCTCTGAACTTCCACGTTCTAATCAATAATCGTTCCTTATAAATTAAATATCGTTAGTGGTTGGCAAAAGGGCAGTGCATGCCAAAGTTGGCTCGAGGCCATTTTTATTCTGAATTCGGTTGAGGCGATTTCGATCAGTTCATTATCATAAACAATCGAAATGCGCGGTAGTCACGACGAATACTAAATGAGGAAGAGTTGCTTCCAGTGACATGCTTACGGATTCCTTTGGGATCGGCCCAAAGAGATTGTGTAAGCTACGTGCAGTCGCTTGATTTTTCGGGAGAACTTCTATAGTGATGTTCTTCGACGATTGTACCACATTCATCTCTTAACTGATTTATTGTCGCATCACCCTCTTTTCAGTACGTACTGTAGATGCAAGTAGTAACGTTGATGACAAACTCGTTGTTTTTCTTTTACCTTAGTGAAATAAAAATTTTGTAAGGTTAATCGTTCGCATAGGCAATGCTTTTAAATAAGTGATTTTTTTAAATCTCTTACTGTCGTAATATTTTGTTTTTCTGCGAATACAGGATTTTTAAGGAATGTAGTAAGGAAATTCAGGAATGTGCGATTTTTAAAAACTAAATACCATTTTAGAATAATGAAAAAACACAAGCGACGAGTTAAAAGAAAATAAACATACGCATGAAACCTAACTGTTGAATTAGGTGAACGTGTACAACAAAAATAAGCTCCAGATTCGTAATTCAAATCCGTAATGCTAATTCCGATCCGAATATGCATGACGAATCCCGCAGTCCGGTGAACCGGAAAAGCTCATGCACGAGGTTAACGCTGGCGACTTACGGCACTCTTCGCGAAGTTCATTTCCTCGACAGATCCTGAAAGAACCGCACGCCTGTGGTGTATAGCGCGGTACTCGATTCGCATAATGAAGAAATGCGACGGGAGATTGCGGGAGTCGCATTCGAGATTCGAATTGGACCTTGGCGCGCGGCACAGAATTGTTTTGGCTTCGCGAAAGTTGACCGCGACGAGAATTGAAATTCGTTTTTCTACCGGAGCTCGGAATGAGGAAGTTGCAGCCTCGCAATTAACTGCGATACCAAGGATGCTTAAGAGGATTTAAGTAGGATCGCGACACAAAGGTTTCGAGATTTAATTTAATGCGGCATCCACGCTAAAAACCTCTCGTCAACTTTTAGAGTTGTGCAGGTCGAAATTTCAATTAGAGCCTGTAAATCTACATTAATTATTAAATCTCCTTAAGATGTGTCATAATTTCCCAGAACCCGTAAGCTTTCCGCTCTGTAATTATAAAGTTCGGTGTATCGGTTAACAACTTTTGATACCCCTTTATCATTTAAACTAGTAATCTTATTAAACTAATGTATTTGCATAAAAATAATTAAATTTGTTGCCCTTAAATTACCTTTGAAAAATTTTCGCTAATGGATTTCAGTGTAAAATAATCGTATTAATATTTTATAGACTTTTTTGATTATACTAAATGCTTTATATTCAGCTACGCTTTTTACTTTTTCTTTTATACTTCTATGCAAGATAAAACGAAGGAAAATTGCGTACTCTTTAATCGTTGTTTGTCCGAACTTTGTAAAATAAATATTAGATAAATCGCATTACGTTATCGACTTTGTATTTTGAGTTAAAATTGAAATGTAATGTTTGTAAGTAAACAAAGTTAAGAAGAATGTGCTATACCTTTTACAGTAAGGCCTCTTGCAAGTCGCAAATCGAAGTTTTTGACGGCTTGGTGGATGAGAAAAGTTTGGAGAACGCCAAACTCATAGGTGAAATCTGCAGCCCACCGCCCGAATCCCAACATCAAAAGCACATTTCATCCTTCGAGTGAGTACAATGTTATCTTTTTACATATTGCTATATTATATTATTCACTTTTTTTACCTATCATTGTATCAATGTTAGTATTCATTTTTACTCAAAATATACACGATGTAAATCAAGCTGGAATACAAATTCTTAGAAATTATAAATATATCCAGTTGTTACTAATATTGTATTATGTTCAGTTATCTATAATTGAAAAGTATATATTATGTTAAATTGATTCAATTATACAATCTTGTTTATAAATACAAGCAATTTTAATAACAATTGCTCATATTTATATCATTCATGTAACATGAACTTGTTGTTACACATTTACAACTATTCGGAGAAATAACACTAATATTCATTTCGCGCATTGTAACTGCGAATATAAATTAATTGCCATGGCAATTTGACAACAATTTAAAAGAATTGAATTGTGGACTAGAATATTATGTATAGTATAAGTTGATAATTAAAGCTCTTTAGAGTTGTGCCTATTTTGCTTAACCTCAACTTTCATAATCCAACTTGGTGACTTATGAAACATTTTACGGAGCATGCATAAAGAATTCCGCAAGGTAATGCTCTTTGTATTACCAAATTATTTTCCAACGTTCCGTGGAGGCGGGCATTTATTAAAGGATCCCCCTTAATGCTACTCTTATGCAGTATAATCACAACTAACCCGGATAAAATTCATAAAAAGTAGGGAGCGGAGGCACTGGTGGATGAAAAATAATATCGGCACTGCATGCCTCTATACTGAACAAATTTTAAGTAATCGCGTTGCGAAATCGGGCCCTGAAATAAACATATCAATTAGTCGAGCTCGAGCTTTGACACTTATCGACGATTTTCACTCCTCTGTGTGAAATGTGGTATAATATTAACGCATTATATTTCACTATGCATTATCGGGAATACTTTCAGGATTATAACGAGCTTTTCATCATTAATGCCTGAATTTTTATTTATCATCAATTCCTCCGAAACGCTCCGATACGAGATATATATATATATATACATTTTTATTGTAAATAATCGCGATTTTTATATGCTCGTAAATTTTACGGCCGGGTAGCCAAGACCTTCTGGGTTTCTACTTGGAAGAGGCGTTGACCGGGGGACCGCGCCGAGCGCAGTATATATGACAAACACAAGGCGGCGCTGACGAGTTGAGGCGCGCACTCGCCCGGGGTGCAGCCTCCGGTCGGCCTCCTCGGGAGAAAGCGAAAGCCCCGGCGCCTGATCTCGAGTCGCGCAATTTCCGGGCACACACACACACACACGCGCGTCGGGGGGGAAAGGGCGCGGAGCGGGGCGACGATAGAGGCCGGCGGGCGGCGGAGGGACGGCGGCTGCGCGGGCGCCCGATTCGGCATTGATGTATTCGGGGGCCGTTTTCTAGATTACGTAAGCGCGCCCCGGGAGATATGTCCCCGCGCGGGCCTGTATCGCGACAAACACCCCGGCTGGGCGGCGTTATCCGCCTGCATAAATGCATACGCGATGCGGCTTCCTTACTCGCTTTTGTCCCCGGGCCCCGGGGCTCGTATACGCGCGGACCGGCAGAGGGAACCGGGCGTTTTTCCTTTTTTTTTTTTTTGACGCGTGTCGCGATCCGGCGATCCCGCGACTCCGAGGCGATCGCGCGGCTAATCCGACATATCCGGGGAAGGGGGGGCCGATGCGCTCGCCCGGGGCGATTAGCGCGCCGCCTGCGCCTCGGGGCTTAATCTATTTTAATTTCGAGGGCGGCGATTTACGGGGCGCAATACCGCCACACACCGGCCACCGCGCCCTGCGAATTCATGCGCCGCGCCGGCTCGTACGTTATCCGGCCACCCCCACCTGCCCAGACTCCCACTTGTTCCCTTTCACTTATCTCGCGGCCCGCTTTTTTCCCTCTGCATCCCGTCCCTCACATATTGCAGCGGCTAGCAGAAGTGCCTCGGAACGAAAAAAAGGAGAAAACAATGGGGCTCGCGCTCGCGTTCGGAAACCCGCGCCTTAGGTACTCATATCAAGCGGACTTTCTCATCCTCCCTCTGATCCGCGGGAAAAATAGTGCCTGGGATTTACTAGTTGCCTCGTGGCTTCGGGCTCGTATGAAAAAACTGGATGAGTTATTTTTCCTGGCTGGCGCTATCGGGAATCTCCTGGAAAATCCAATTTGAAAGTTGCGCACATATTGACCGACAAGTTACTCTACCTATCAAATAATTTTCACGCCGCATGCTGCGTCTATTGAAAAACGATAATGAATCGGATACCTAGGCCGTACGCATAGTACTAAATGGTTCAACGCCGACAAAACATTCGGAAAAAGACAAAAATTTCAGAGGCAAGCTGTTTTTGGAAGTTTTTATCACTGCAGCCTCGGGCCTCGTTGGTCCTTTCGAGCTCGTTGGCTTTGAGCGCGTTTCGTGTTTCGAAGGCGAGGACGCGCAATTTCCCCGGAGCTTGTTCACTCCTTCCCCTTTTTGGACAGCTTTTGTTTACTTTACCGCTTTTTTACAGCTTTTGCTTTTTATCGTAAAAGTGATGTACAAAATGGCGCCCGCTCCGTGGAGAATAAACATGGCGTCCGAAAAAAAATAGACACTCATTCGCTGATACAAGGCACAACACTTATTTTCAAAGAGATCCGCGTGCTCGCGGAAATAACCACGCGCAGTATATACTTTTTACTTTTATTTTCCAAGACAATACCTTTTTCGCTATAGCAACTCGAGCTGCAGAGTAATTCAAGTCTGGCAACATGTTCAAAGCGCGCTTAAAGTAAAAGTCCTCCAGCGCTCGCGCCCAACTGATCAGAGACAATCTCGGTTTTTTTTTTCCGGGGGAATATTTCATTTTCCAGGGGCAAATTGTTTACGATCCGAGCGCATTACTTTTACTTTAGGAAGCCGACGGTGATGCGATACATGTACAGGACAAAACCTTCGGTGGTGTCGAGGACGACGTAAACCTCGGCCGCGCGCTGTGATTTCTCCGGGGCGGACATTTTTTTTTCGACTAAAACGAAATGTTGGGCGCTTTTGGAAAGTATATATTTACTTCGAGGCGCGGCCGCGCCGAAGGAGCGAGCACCGGGAATAATTACCGGGGCTTATGCACGGGGCGCAACACAACGCAGGCCCGCGCCGCATCCTCAAAAAGCGGCTGCCGGCAAACAGGGCCGATCCGGCCCCGGGGGAGAGGCGCGCGCTCGCCGGCGATACAGGCTTCGATCCCGGGACGACTCGTTATACGTGTGCGCGGGCGTGTTTGCGGAGGCCGCGGGCTGATAAGGCAGCGGCCTCCGCTCGGCAAACACGCCGATCGGATCCCCTCAGCGACGGATGCGCCCGGGGAGCTCGGCCGATCGGCCCGACCGCGGCGCCCTCGCGAGCGAGCGATATACATACATATATATATATATATGTACACGCTGCGATTTGCATGGCTCCTCGGAATTTTCCAGGCCCCGGTGCCGGGTCAGCCCGTTGTTGTGTGTGTGTGTGTGTGTGCGCCTGTGCGCGCGCTGTTTAGGTTTCGTAATGCTCGCCACTTGCAGGCTGATACTGCGCCCGATCGATTGGCCCCCGCGTCTCCGGTAGCCTTTTTATTATGCGATGCGTTTATCGGCATATTTTTAGCCGCGCTTAAAAAGCCATTATTGCACCGCTGGGTAAACATAAACATTTTTCCAAAGCCCGGGTAATACTATTAAAGCCGAATATAGCCGGCGGGGACAAAGGCGGAGGAAAGTTCGTTACGGCTGAATGGCCCAAACGGCACTCAAACTTTTTATTCCTCGGATTAACCTAGCTATTTCTCCT
Source organism: Sycophaga agraensis (assembly GCA_018906755.1). Classification (NCBI taxonomy): domain Eukaryota; kingdom Metazoa; phylum Arthropoda; class Insecta; order Hymenoptera; family Pteromalidae; genus Sycophaga; species Sycophaga agraensis. The sequence continues at coordinate 1,162,790 of JACCIE010000020.1, read as the reverse complement.
GCTTTATATATGAGCTCGACGACGAAAGTATAGATGTCTGCTATATGGACAGGATTGAGCATATGGAAATAGATGCCCTGCGAATCTGATATAAACCATTCGTTTTGAGAGAAGTTCTTGTACGCCGAGAGAAGAAACTCACGGATGATTGAACGGCTATTCCACCCCCGTTCCCGCGCGCACGCGCCAATTCGCTAAAGAAGTCGTCTTTCTCCTCGACTTTCTTCGCGAGAATTCCCAACCAAACTGAAACGAGATAAATGCAGGAGTGCCGCCGCCGACGCGCCTTCCGGGAACCATCGTGCGCGAATAAAAATTCCCCGTGCAGCCGCCACACCGTGTGGCCGTTGAGGAAAAAGTGGAAATCCCAATTAATGCAACCTCAGCGCTATCTGCATTTTACCGATTCTAAAGATACTCGAACAAATTTGCGCAAGTGTTGTTTATGTATTTCGGCATGCTAAATACGAACTTCAAAAATACAGAAACAAACCCATTGTATGTGTGTTGTTCCAATAGTGATTTGAGCTTTAGTTTGTGCGTCTGTCCATCTCTTCGCTTCGACGGCCTATTCGCATCTAAAATTCGCTCCCCCGCGACCGTTAGTCTCTCCCCCCTTTTGCTCTTCGGCCCGCTGTCCCCCTCATCCACCTTCCGTAAAACTCACTGTCGCTAGAGGCGAAAGTCCCGGGCCGTCGAGCCGCGACGCCTCCCATCTTCGTATCATACTGCTCGCGCAATTTTCTATAAAACTAATATTATATTTTTAAGTCAAGGACAGATTTGCCAGCCTTCCTCCAAAAACGAGGCTGCGAGACTTACAGTCCCGTACACTCCGTCTCAGGATTGTAGGAGGTTTCACACACGGGTCGGTTGGGATGCAAATCTCGCCCATTTGTTATTTAAAACATCAATGGAACCCCAATCAAATTTAAAACTAAACTAATATCGCGTATAAAAATAATTGCCCTTTTCTTTCCAATTTTTTCCAATATGTGTAATTTTGTTTACGTTCTGACTCCGCTGAGTGTAACAAATTCAACGAAATAATCCAAGTTTTTGTATAAATATTCCAGTCCGTTTCACAAGCATCAGAACATTCGTCGTTTGAATCATCCGAACCGGTAGAGAACTCGAGGGAGGCTTGATTTGCTTCCATTTTCCCCGAAACGGCCGACACTATTCGCCGTTGTCCCGCACACGTCCGCCCGCGGCATTGTCTCCCCGGCTGGCGGATCGGAATAGGCCTTCGGCTTCTTATTCCGCTGCGCTAACGTCCCCACTGGGATATAATCGATATTCCCGGCTGCGGAATCCCCGGCCCTCCTCTATATGGATAAGATAAATACGACCCCTATGTAATTACATTCCGCCGCGCCCGCGACATTTGGAATTCCGCGAAGAGGCGGCCCTGCACACGTGGAAAATTGTAACCCCCCGCGCACGCGGATTTATATTGGATTCGATTAGTTTGCGAGGAGCGCCAGGCCGGCCTCCTCGGATACATCTCACTCGAGTTCGCCGACGGAAATTTATTCAGTGCTCTCTTATCTGCTACCTTGCCGCTCGCTAGCTCCCACCTGATTATCACAATGAAAATTCTCCGTGCGTGCGATTCGCTTGCGTACGTAAAACATATTCTAGTTACAAGTACATTTACATGAGCTGTTTCTGTAAATATATAGAAAGAATTATGGTTTGCTGATATTGCAGCATACTAATTTTTAGCCACTTGATGCAGATAAATGAATAATAATAATAATAACAATACCATACTTTGCTTGCTTCATGCAGCGAGGGAGTGCAATAATGTATAGTTTTAATTATTAATTGAGTGACCGTGAGGTATGTGAATGACGTTATCACGGTACGATTCGACCAAAAGTAGAACGACAAATCAAACCGAACAGCTTTTCAAACAATTCCTACCCCCATTAATTACATATCTGCGCGGTTCTATCTCTCTCGGGCAATGAAGCGTCGGGAATCGCGACGGCTAATTTCTTGTAAAAATAACCCGGGCCAACCGCTTAATATGCGGATTGTCTCTCGAGCCGGCCGACGCCATTAGCACGTGGGCAAATCGAATCCCCGGGCCGGCGAACAGCGGCGCATACTTCCCAGGCGCAAAATAAACACGGTAAGGATAATTAAATTCGGGATCCGGTGCAATACCCGCGCAACTTCGCGTTACATTTCGATTAAACTTCGATGGGCGCGCGTACCGGCTAATGGAAATTATTCTCGTTATAAATGCGACCGCGGGCCGAGGCTAACGCTCGCGCGCTCTCTATACCAATGCCGCTGTTAATCGCGAGTCTTTTTCTGCCGCTTCCTTTTCGAGCGCTAATGAGGTTCCCGATCGAGCAATTCTCTTTACGCGCAGTTGGAATAAGTTGGCACGAGGAACGGACCGAAGCTGCTTCCAAAGAACAAAAACAAGTATAGGCGGGCTTTTCGCGCGGGGAAGAAAGATTCCTTGTATTTGCCGAGTGAGTGACTTCTGCAAAATGCAAAAGAACGTGCGAAAAGAGGGAATGTACTTTGAAATGACCGTATACAAGTTATAATCACGCTTATTGAGCGTTTGAGTAATACTTGGTAATATATGCATAATCAAAAATTATGCATATATAAGATATGTTTGCATGACCGCGTTTGATTATATTTACATGCTGTTTTTTTTATGCTTATTAAGTGATGAATGAATCTAATAAGATGTTAAATAAAACACAAACTCGAATGTATTTACAATATCTGTATCTATATTATTATTTATAGATAATAACAATTCCATGTTAATATAAAGTTAGAATATGGAAATTATGTTTAAAGTATTTCGAAAAAGAATTTTACTTCATTGACAATACAAATGAACGGAAAAGTTTCTTCCTAGTTTTGCATAGAAAGTGAGATTCATATTGGTTCGATAAGAACAACCGAGAATATTATCATTTTCATACGCTTTTTAAAGTATTTTTGAAGTGAACATAGATGAATAGAGACGAGAGCGCATAAAGATGCAGGGTGTTCAGATAATTAAAGCTAGATAATCGAACACTTTTTACTCAACTTTTTAATGCGGGCTTTTGCATTGCTTTGGTGTGCAGTTAAAAACGGTTCTAGCTCGTGCTCCCTCTCGCCTCCCTTTTATGTATCGAGGCCGACACCCCCCTCGATTCCCCCTTCGGCCCCCTCGCGGGCCTTCAGAGAACTCGAAGTCGCAGGCTACAGTTCCCAAAACCCTCACCTGCTCCTTACCCCCCGGACCTTTGATTCGCGGAAAAAACCTCGACCGATTGAAAATGTAAAATTACGCAAATACGTTTTTAAGATATTAAATGTACAAGTTATGCTGGAGGGATTTGCCGACCTCTGTGAAAGCAGCCATGTGTTCGCGAGATCTGAACGGCGCCGTACACACCAACTCCATGAGTCAAAAGATTTTCAAGCAGGAGAATCAAGAGCAGACTGCCTAGGAGTCAACTCGCGGTTTCGCTTCAGCACAATGGTCTCCACAAAATATGCTCGGCAACGTGGGTACATAGACTCTTCCGGCTCTGCTGCGACATCATTTATTTTTCATTCGCATTTTCGCAGCAAACGCTAATCGCCTTATTTACATTTTGGACAGTAGCGGCCTTGGGCTCGGACACTCGGTCTCCGCGGTCACATCCTCTGTCCCTAGGCCTACGCGACTTCGAGGAACGGAAGCATTGCAACATAAACAATCGCTCAGGATTTTCAATTTTTAAAGGTCTTTTGTAGAAATTTTTACTCTTCTTTCATTCAAATCTTTCTTCTTCAATCACGCTTATTGAGTTTGTAACAATTTTATTATCAATAGTGTCAGATAGAACTACAGATTGGTCGCCTTGTTGATAGCTAAAAGTGTATTAGCTGTTAGTAAATTATTATCTAAATGAATCTACAATACTGGTATACAGTGAAGATTCTTAACTAAAAGAAATCTCGTAGATTTTTACTCTGTATTCTCGGAATTTATTTCATGGGCTCCGGGAATCTATATTTGCATGTGGGGCGAGGGAAGAAAGGTGCGGAGTACGGCTGCTCTTTCCGGAAGCGACGCGACCAAGCCGAGACACTTCCGGGACGGGTGCGCAGCCCGCCGAAACATCCGGCCACTGTGTTCCGCGGCCCCGGATCGCAAACTCGCCACCAAATTCCTGAGTGCTTTTATAATTGGTTAGTGCGCAGCGACAACGCGACGATGATTTACCTAGCGCCTTAGTGCGCCGCGATGATGTATGTAGCAGACCGTCCGCTGCGTGCTCGACACGTTAGCTCAACCAATCTTTTTACATTCAAATTAATATGTACGCGTATGCATGCATGCATACATGCATTTATATGCGTGTATGTATATATAATGGCGTTAAGAGATGAAGAGTCACGTATACAGTAATCGTATTTTGAAACTATTAGGCGAATGGTCTACTGGCAATAAAGGAGAGAACGCAATTAATTTAGACGGGTAGCTTAAGCGAGGCGATTTATTTTAATTCGGCAATCCACTCATTATTGCTGCGCGTCCAAGTTCTAACCAGGCAAATAAAGGCATCGCGTATGCTTTGCTCGCTTTGTAGCTGGGAAACCCAACACCTTTGCATCAAAATCGGTGAATACCTGGGAACGCAAGTATTAACGGGATTCATTTATCTCCAAAAGAAAATTATCCTTATTAGCGAATAATTAATCACCCGAGGATGAATTTCACGCTTATGATAAACGATGGATGATAAAAAGCGTAATTAAAAACTCTTAAGTGGTGAAATTATATGCGTCTCTTTGTCCTATAAACCTGCAAGGCGATATACCGAAACACAAAAATTTTAAGAAACGCATATTCATTCTCGGTGGTATAGGCACGATTGACTTGAAAAGAATTTGAGGCAAAACGTAGAAAATAGTAGTTTCAAAACACCAGAGTAGTGCTGTCTTGCATGATGATCTTTAGCGGTCTTGATGGCCCACACCTGAAGAACGAAATGGTCGGCCGCGCTCCTTTCTCAATTAATCCGACTTATTAATCGAAGCTAAACAGGTGAGGAACCGACGGAACTGAGGCTAAGTGCGCCCCGCGTAGAGGCTCCGAATGAGAAAACTAATTACGATCCGCGCGGCGGTAGCGCAACCAGATCAATCCCCCCGAATGAAAAACGACCTCCTGCACAATGTCCGCGGGCCATCAATTTTGTGGAGGGGCCGCGAGGACAATAGCCCCGCGGATTCCCAACGACTCGCGGCCGAGGCGGAACAATGGCCGCGCAGGCCGTGAGCGATTCGCTAATTCGACTTTGGGTAGAGAGCGCGAGTCCGGCGGGGTTGCCGCCCGCGGCAAAATCTCTCACGCCTTTCTGTCTTTCTTTCAGAGCCATGGAGAAGAAGAGGTTCTCCTCGAGCAGTCGGAACATGACGATCGTCCTGACGCGCGCCAGCGAGGAGGACTTTATGGAGCTCTCCTACTACTTCCATAACGGTACGTAGCGGCGGTCCGTCTTCTCGCGGAAGGTCCGCGCCGATCGAAGGCCCGCTCGAGGGATCGGCGAGCTACTTGAGCCGAAGATAATGTCCCCGAGCGTAATCTCGCCCGGAGTCAGGGCCGGCGCGGCGGCAAATCCGCTTGATAAGGATTATCCGGGCCTAATCCGAGGCGCGCGCCTCCCTGCGATTCCTCCGTTTGCGCGCCTCAAGCTTTGCACTTTGCAGCGGGCGCTCCATTAAACAGGGCCGCCCAAAGCCGTTACTGTCAACTAATTATACGGCGCGCCGCTCCGCTCGGGCATTAGTGCCACTGTCGATGTCAAAGGCTCGCCCCGTCGCCCGAACTCGCCCTCGCTCGCTTGCCGCGGGCGCCGCTCGCGAGTTCTCCCGATGCTTTGACTAATATAAGGAGGACGGAGTTATGCGAAAACGACGCGTTTCGCGGCGGCCGATCGACGAGCCGTCGGGCTTCAAATGAGCCAACCTCGACTTTGTCGTTCCTAGTTTTCCAAGTGCTCGAGATGTAACCTCGAGCTTTTGTCCAACGACAGGCATATATATTTACTTCATTAATGCGTTCACTTTAAGCGCAATGGTACTTAATTAAGCGTAGCTTATTGGCTTGCAAGGTTGAGCAATCGGATGCGACGACAGATCAAAGGGGCGGACTTGCGCACTTTAATCGATCGCAAGGAGAAGAGGCGGCCTCAAACCGCGCAGCTCCGCAGAGGGAATGTGAGGAAAATCCCTCATCTTAATACAGGTGTATTGATAATGTATAGCAAAAACGGACAAATCTAGACTTATTTGTGGTAAATTTTTAGGAACGATGAAAATACCACAAGTACTTCGAATTTTGATCAAGTGCTTTTTTATATACTTGATAACATTATTCACTCCGATCTTAATATAATACTTCGACCAACATATACCTCTGCAGTCATTAATAGTACTACTTTCATGTTTGTTTTCGAAATTAATTAGTTTTATTCATTTCAGAAGTTTTGTGTCCTTGTTTCATTAATCGAGTTAATAAAAAATAGCACTTAGTTCCTTTCAAAATACGAAACAGCAGATACAGATACAAATCTAAAATCCTATAAATTACAACGTTAAAAAAAATTAATAAGATACGTAGTAGCGTTTTTTGATCTACGTTGAAATCAAATTTTGCTACATGCAATAAATATAAAATTTAAAAAATGAACAGAAGAGAACATGACAAGTTGAAATTTGAAAATTAGCCAGTCCAGGGGGAGTGATGTGCCGGCAGAATAAAATGAGCACAAGAGGGAACAAGCAAGCACAGCGTAGATCCATCAAAGCCCAAGAAAGCTTAACGTGAAAATCGGGAGAATATTACAAAGCGAACACGACTGTTAATTTTCATAAAATTTTAAACATTCATTTCAATTTTTAAAGAAATAACGAAATATTTTTTGTTTCAAATAGAAAAACTATTTTTTGACTTATTTGAATAAAAATAAATATTGTATGTGTCTTTATGGTGATTCTAAACTTATGTGTTTTAAGATAATAATATTTTATTTGTGTAAGTATAGATATTTAAATGATCCTATCTAGTCAATAGGATAATTGTTTAATTCAATGTTATATATTAATCAATAAGTATACGCTTAGAATCATGGTACAAACACATCATACAATATTTAGTTTTGGTCAAGTTGATCAAAAAATAATATTTCTACTTAATCCATTTCTTAATAAGCAATCGTTGTATAGTCGATTGATTTTTCAATCATGAAACCGCTGAAACTAACAGAATAATATTGGAGAAAGACACATCCGTAAAAAAAACCTGCTCTTTCCGAAAAATTTTTCACCAAAAATTAAATATGCTCATCTGAAGATGCCTAAACTTCAAGCATCGACTATTTTACGATATAAAATATATCGACTATAGAATGTCCACTTGAGAAGAAATGTGTTAAACGAAAAAAATTTTAGTCATTTGTTCAAAGTCGTTTAAATGTTTTAAATTTTGTGAGATTGAAAAAACGGTGCTCTCTTTTTAAAACAAGATCAATTTCAATGTTCCCTGAATTCTGATGTTGAGTTATCTTGAACACTGGTTGACATTTCGGTTGTCTCGGGGAGGCCTTTCCCTTTTCCTTCATACGCTCGACCGGCAAAAGGTGAGGCTCTGCTTCCATTCCGCCGAAAATCCAGAAGTGTGTGTATATATATATATATATATATATATATATATATATACACGAGAGTTCTATGAGAAAAATACGAGAGCACAAGAATAAAAAAGATGAAAGAAATATAAAAATACCAACTTTTGTCATATTTTTTTAGTAGCTATTTATTTAATCTTCAATATTTATAAAATATATTAATATTGAAAGTACCTAAATTAAAAATTGTACTACCATATTTAATTATAAATCATTTCTAATAAGATACATAGACATTAATAACGAAGAGTAATGATAAAAAATAAAATAATAGTATACAAATACCGATGCCTGTAAATGTAGTTAAATTAACACTTAATATAGCTACAAAGATTATCGCTGATTTCTAGATCTGTGTGAATATTTAAAGAACTCTCATTGTGTAGAACTGTACGGATCATCAGAAATGGAATTGAAATGTTAAGCCGGTACATAAGCGTGCATACAGATTCGGTGGGAAGGAGAAGGTCTCCAGATTGTTACTGAAACTTGCATATTGCCTACTTGTCTAAGTGACTACTAGATGGTACATCATTGAAAATACTCGTGACACAAGAATTTGGAATAATTAGGGAGACTGATTCCAAATGTCTATTTGTTACTTTCGAATTTATCTCACTCATGAGAGGACGATAGTTCGTTACTGATGCTATGAGATATCGATTCGAGTGGATCCGAGGGACCATCTCCTGCTTGCGCTTGCGCAAGTGGTCATGCCAATGTGGCTAGACGGTATACTCCGATGGTGCATGCGCAGTAGCTCTTAGTGATGATTGACTGCCAAGCGCGCGTATAATTCGAAGCACATTACAAGATAAATGGAAAACTAGTAAAGCTTGGCGTTTTATATATTCTATATTTTATTTAAATAGCGCTTCATTTCAAAATTAAATATAAGTGCATACATGTATGTTTTGAGTAGACAATCGTAAAACTTTAAGCAAATTTTTCGCATAAAAAAAGACGAATATTTAAACCATTTTTATGATCTAAATTTAGCAAAATTAAAAATTAATACAATAGTATTATACTTTTTATCTTAGCATTAAAATATTACGCTCAAAATCTGATTCAATCAATGTTAATTGCTTATATTTTTGAAACTTGTAATTCTAATATAAACACGTTAATTAGTAATCTTCTTTAAAAAATCTTTTGTAAGGTAAAACGTTGGCTAGGACAAGTTTTTTTATTTTTTGCAATTATTTTCTAAATTATATGATATACTGATAATAATCATTAAAATATTAACAGTAAAACTCTTGCAATGGTTCTTAATATCTCAAAAAAATTATTAGTATTATTTTAGAAACTAGTTCAGTAGCTTTCGCGATCAATCCAAGTGTGCAAGACCTTCCATTGATTTGTCAAAACTGCTGAGTCATGATCCTTGCGAGTCAATCAGCTACTCTTGTCTAGTGGATTCTAATGCGTATGTTTTATGGTACAAGAAAAAACGGAGTTTTACATTGTTTATTAGTGAAAGTAACTCTTATAAGTGCAGTGAAATAATAAAATGAATAAATGATTAAATTATAAGTAAATGAATAAATAATTAAGATGTATGTCAGAATAAATATTGCTTAGACATCTGCGTAAGCCTTTTATATTATTCAGAAAAGTTCACATAAGATGTTGTCGTTAAAATGCACTTTATTACAATTAGGAAAAAGTGAATAGTGAAAAAGATTAGCCGGTTGCACTGCATTTAATGGAATTAGTGAACATAAGTTTAAACTGAAATAAAAAATAAATGAGGGACTGCATAATTTATTGTACTCAGGCAGGACAAACTCTCTTGTGCTCAATAACTTATGTACAGTTTCTATAAATCGTCTCTCAAAATCGTGGTTTATTTAATTGCATAGAATAATATTGGCACGTTCACTGACTTCAAAACAACTAGTCGCATAATAACGAAAAATGAAAATACTAGATTTTTCATAAAAGATGGTATAAAATACATATAAATATTATCATAAATAACAAATTGGAAACAATCAATTTGTAGATCCTGGGATGTAAACTACGCGAGAGTCTCATCGTAAAGCTAGATTGGAACGTCGTAAAACTTAGCCTTTTGCCCATACATTACATTGCTCTCGCGATTTACGACAACGCCTGTCCCGGATAATAACCGATTTAGCCATCAGCGCGGGGAAGGGCAAGGGCCCGGGAGGGGCAGAATTCGCGCGCGATCCTCGTTTCGCGAGCTTGTAAACTGGATTTCCAACGATAGGAATTCCAATCAAGCCGAGTGGAGGGGGGGCAGGAGGGGCGAAGGGGCGCAGGGCCGGCGGCTAGCGGGTGCAAAAAAAAAAAAGAAGCCCGCGGATGCGCCCCCGGATTGAAATAAAACAAACCCGGGGTGAAAAGCCCGGGCGACGACGTGAACGACAGAGCGACGGGGACGCGTGTCTATTTGCAGCCGCGATGATTAAGTGCATTCGGCGAGAGTCCCCGGGAGCGACTTTTCGGGGAGTTTTCTCTGCTTGATTAAAAAGCGCCGCTCGAGCGAGGGTAAACAAGGGCGCGATCGTAATGTTTGCTTTTTTCATCCCCCGCTTGCTCTCCCTTCGCGACATCATTAGGTTGGAAAGCGCGGGGATTTAAGGGCGCGCGCCTCGCGAGCACCGGGGATATGTATATACGTATCTCTTGGTGACGCGCGAGAGCCCATAACGAGCCGCTTCGAGTCCGCGCGAGCGCGCGTTTGGACGGGCCGCTGCGACGTCGACTTCGACGGCAGGTTGTACCCGGGCCAGCGGCGGGGCGCGGAGATGCGAAAAAAAGTCGTTATCAATTCGCGGGTCGATCGTCGCGGTGGTTTTTTGGGGCCGCTGGCATTTGAAAAATTCCTGCGGGCGCGCGGCGGCCGCGGGCGCAATTAAAACAGTTTGGCGAATTACCGGGAGCGAGGCGCGCGCGGGCCGGCATCGCTCGTAATTATCCCGCGGCCGGGACTCTCGGGCGAGCCGGTGATTAAAAGAAAACACGTTTGCCCATCTTTGTGCGGCTCGGCCGGCGCTCCTTTGCGTAAACTGCGCTCGCCCGGCAAAAAAAAAAGGGGGAGGGGTCCCCGAGCCGCCCGCACACAAAGAAGTTCATTTAGAAAGAGGAGGCCGAGGAGGGCAAACGGGAGGAGCGGCGGGCCGGGGGAGTCACGCGTGGGCCGCGCGCCCGGGGAAACATCGCCTTCATCTCCGCGGGCGGAGAGCCGAGATGAAAAAGAGGGGAGGGGAGAAAAAAGGGGGAGGGTAGGAGTGGGTAGCGCCGGGAGAATCGCGAGAGCCAATATTTTGGCAGGCTCAAAGGGAAAGCCCCGGCGCCCCGGGAACGACTTCTTTGTGCGCCTGTATGCAGAGGTATTCGCGCGCAAGTGCGCAGTCGGAAATAAAATAGTAGCCTCGGGGAGCCTTTTAGCGGCGCGCGAAATCGACGGCGGGGGCCGCCGCGGGCTGCAAATGGGAAAGTCAAACGCAGGCGGCCCGCGAGGATTCCCAGCCCTGGCCCAAAGTGTAAATAATGGCCGACAGACGGGCGCGCGGCCCAGGGGAGAGTCGCGATTTCCTGGAGGGCTTTGCACCTCGCACGGTTATGGCTCGTCGGCGTTTATTCCGGGGCCTCCCTTTGCCGCGATGCGTGGGAGGTCGCTGCTCGTCGCGGGGACGCGCAATAAACACCGAGTCGAAGACGGGACGCGTCGATGGCCCCTGCCGGAGGTGAGATGTGTATATAATGCAGGGTCGACCGGGAAATAAAGAGATTTGCCGAGGAAGTGAAATTAAAAGGGCGGGGGGGATAAGAGCGGCCGGGGGATGGAATTCCCCGGTGAAGCGGACAGGGGCAATCGGAGATGCGCGAGGGACGGCGAGCACTTTTACCCTGTCGATATACGCAGTGAGTGCCCTCGGCTTGGGGATATCTGCCCGTGCTATCGGGTCGCGTTTTACGCTCGCGGGAGCAGAGGGTAAGAATCGAGATGAGCGCGGATCCGGCCGCGGGACTGGGAGAAAACGAGGGGAATCCCGAGACTCTCAGCGGCTATGCGTTAATCACGGATGCATGTTATTGACCTGTCGCGACTTGGTTAGCCCGTGGCTGTGGTGCCGAGGGACGCGAGCCCTAGTGGATATAATCGGTTGGGAAGGGCGCGTCGAATGCGCGTCATCAAGCGAGCGCATCCATTTTGCATCCAGGTTATTCTATACGTCTAATGAGGAACTTAACGGCAGAAATGGTTTCAGAGCGAGAATCTGGGACGCAGCAGCCTAAGACGTTTTGCGATGTGGAATATTACGGTTTAAGCTCGCCGAGGACGGGGACCGTCGTTCATCCCAAGATGAACAGATTCAATACAGTCTCCGGGAACGTTAAGTGCAAACAGCATTTCATACCGGCCGCCAACCAGGCCGTCATAATCACGGTAATAATTCAACCTCTCTTTCACGCTCCCCGGGTAAATAGATCTTGTTGTGCACGCTCGTACTTACCGCGAAATTTGTCGCATATTCAGCGTCGCGCTTTTTTACAACCTGTCACGGAAAATCATTCGGATTCCGCGCAGATAGAGCAGATGCACGCCTCGAATCTTTTAATATTTATGTAACGTCAATATTTGAATTTGGCTGGAGAATATTTTACCGATAGATCGTACGAACGCTACAGCGATGTAATCTCGTTTACATTAATTTACGGAGTTTTTATTTAATTTGGAATTAAAGGGAGCAAAGGTTCGTTGAATACGAAATTTGGTCTAGGAGATATACACGTAACTTCATTAAGATTCAATGGAGTCAGTTATCGACGGGGCAAGCGCGGCGGAATTAAAAAGGGCCGGGCAGAAAAAGGCGCGGGATGCATAAATTCATGAGGGCGGCGCTCGGGCCGAAATCTCCATGGGCAAACAATCGAAATTAAGGGCACTTAACAAGCTCGGAATGGCCCGGCGCGTCGATAAACAGTGGCGGGCCGGGCGGGGGCCCCGCGCGAAAATACGCGACCGGACAACTGATTCAGCCGCTTGTTTTTTTCTCTTTTTGCCACGCTCCCAGCTGAACAGCGCCATGAACGAGACGCGCGACAGCCAGTGCACGACCCAGTGCGGCGACCAGGGCTGCCGGTGCGCCGCCGATGAATCACTGGACGGCATCGATCATCTACTCCTCGTCTCGCGGCCCCACGGAAACACGCTGGCGTGTCTCTGCGGCAACAACCGGGTGAGGCCTTTTCACCCCCAGCCCCCCCCAAACTGCTTTTTGTTGCCAGTTGTCGGCCACCCCCGCGTTTTTGGCCGGCAGCTGATTTACGGCCGCCGCTTGCCGCCGACGGCCCGGGCGCATTTTATTTCGAGTTTTTCATCGGCTTCGGATGCCGGCGGATCGGCGCCGATTTATTTATCGCTTTCCGACTCTCCTCCCCCCGGCTAACGAGTCACGGGTGATCGTTGGCAGGACTGGCTGCCCGTCGAGTTCTGGAGCACGACGCCCGTCTTCATCGAGTGGTCCAGGTCGAGCCACATCGGCCTCAACCTCACGGCCGAGTACAAGTTCGCGGAGGACGCCTTCTGTGGGAACCGCGAGCTGGAGAAGCTCGAAGGCGAGATCTACGCCGGGACCTCGGCCAACTTCAGCTTCGCCCTCAATCACTATTACCAGCAAAAGTGCACTTATATTATCGACTCGCCGGCGGATCGCGAGCTCGTCATTCAGATCGAGTCCTGGCAGACCAGTGAGTCCTCACCTTTAAACGCACCTTTACGCTGCACTCGATTGTCGTGCACATGTAGCCTCCGCTCCCATTGTTCCGCGCCCACCTTCCTCTCTTCGACCTAAAAGGAAAAGATTAATGTTCTGTTTCTCTAGGTCACCTGTTACATTCAAAATTTAACTAACAATCCAACTTTAGTCTGTATAGCAACTGTACGCACTTTCTATTTCGATACAAAATCATATATTTTTCGCAATGCATTAACATACATTTTTTAAATAGACTATATAAGTTATTCGGTCCTTATTCGTTTAATTCCAAACTTTTCAAATACAATACATTATAAATCATTAGAACAATTTAGCTGAAAATTTCGAATTTATCATTAGACATTATGAATGATTTTGTATTTAAAATAGTTTTATCAGAGTTCGCAAGCATGTACATTAAACTTTAGCAGTAAATCTTTCTTCTTGAATCTTAAAGAGCCTTCAGAATGAATTCAAGTTAAAAGTTTGCCACTGTTTTTAAAGGTAAATCGGATAAATTTTTAAATCATATAAAAGACTTTCGGAGAAGATGAGGAATCTTTTTGTTGAAAGTTGGTACACGCACTTCAAAACTTAACGCTAACGTATTTGTAACTTCAAATTACAAAATAATTATTGACAAAAGACAGCTATTAATTTGTATATATTTATTACATACCCCTTATAATTTTAATAAGTTTCTTTAAAAAATTCCAAAATTTGATCTTAACTCACAAGTTAAAATACATTAGAAACATCATACAGTAACTTTATTGAAGCCTTCGCTCAAATTTAATTAGCTTACAAAAGCTAAGCATATATATTAACCAATACACAGCATTAAATGAGCTTGAAGCAACGAAATATTAAAATTATTCTTAACAAAATTGAAAATTGATTGAACGCGATTTTAGTAAATCGTCTGCACAAAATTGTTTACTGAAATTAATCATTCAAATAATATAAAATCATAATAAAAACATTTGTAATCGAATATTATTACATAAATAATTGATTAACAAAATAATATGTTACATTTACATATTTTTTAAAAATAACTGCGATTTCAATTACGGATTGAAAGTTATAATAAATATTAATATATTGATTGAAATGAAATTATGTATAAATTAAAATTCCAACAAAATATTTTTAATTACGCAGCCAAAATATTTTTTTACCAAGTTCGAAAGTTCTGAGGAAAGTTCATTTCAAATTTTCTAATAGTCACGAATTTCGTGATTTAATCAGCTAAGAGCACAATTGTCCATATCAAATAACGTTTTATGAATACAGAAATGACAATTAGTGATAAATTTTTACTCATACAATCTATAATATCGGTTTTATATCCTAAAAAGAAAAATATATCGATGTACAAAATTTAATTAATGTCTGAATACTAATTTTTTAATAATCAGATTATTTGTAAATATAAATATCACAGTTGGCCGGGTTTTACCATGGATAATTCAAAAGAGTAGTATTACAACAAATATTTTGAATGGTATGTTTCAAAAAATTAGAACGAACAAAGCGCCCGGGAAAGCGAGAATTTTCTCAACGAGTTTTTCGTTATGCGAATGGCGCCCATTCGTTGACGAGACATTTTCCTTTATTTCCGCCAGATAAAACGGTAGCAACGAAAAAATAGGTGGCATAGTCGACAAAAAATAATCCTTACGAAAAATGGCTTGAAGTATTAAAAGCGCGGGTTGGAGGATTTGCTTATAGGTGTCTTGGCTGGAAAAACAAAACAAAGCGGATAAATAAAAAAGTAAGGGTAAAAAGCATCCAAACGTTTCAAATCTTCAAAGTTTTGCAAGGGGCTTACAAAGGCAGTGAAACGCCACTTTACCTTAAAAAATACAGTCAAAGTATGCTTTGGAGAGCGTCAGGCAGCTATTTTGTATAAATTTTATGCACGAAGTACTTCGAAAGGTTTTTACAAGCATGAAACATTGTAGAAGCTGCGTCTATTTAGCAGGATACAAGCTTTACATCAGCCTTTTTCTCTCGCTTTTTCTCTTTAAAATAAATTACTTTCTTAATTGAACGATTTATGTAATTAAGTAATGATGTGGAAAAAATTAATACAGGCTTCAAACAGACTGTAAATACGACGAACTAAATTTTTCACTGAATTCAAAATTAAACTATTTATTGTAATTAAAAGCCATTGCACCGCTTTTATACAAACAAAAGATTGTTTATGTAGCTTAAGAGATGAGGCCACTCTTTACTTATTAATCCTTCTTTCATATTTACAGGACCATGCACGGCTTGGAATCTCACGGTACACGAGTACAATAAAACCAATGCTAACTCGGAGGGTCCGAGGCTCTACACGTTTTGTCCCCGAGACATGGCAAGAAACTTTACTATTGCACAGGAAATACGCTCTGTTATAGTAAAGTAAGAATCATTTTTCAAACACCAATCCGTTTCCTTTTTCTACTGCATTGGCATTTGAGTCTTTTTACTTACTTTGTGCCTCTTACGAATTAATCTTTAAAAACTAATATTATCAGGCTACAAGCACTGGGTCGCACGGCGCCGCAGTACGTGCTGAGGTGGCGCAACAGTGCGAACGCTACCAAAACGCGGAACAAGGGCTCGGCGATCTTGGGCAACAACATCGCCATGAGCGGTGCCTCCAGGTGCAGCCTGACGGACGCCGCCTACGTTCTGATACTGTCGCTTCTTGCCCTCGTCGCCGAGAGTCACTTTACTACCTGATCGAACAACGACTAATGCCTAATCAGATCTGTACATATACCGTAGTCGTGAAGATGCGATTCACGAAGCGCGTGCGTCAAGATATTTTCGTCTCTCGGTCGCTGGTCTTCGTGGATGAACGAGTGAAAGTGATGGGTCTCGCAGGCCCGCTCCATAGCATCATTTCCATAATCACAGCTTTGCGAATTTTGACTATGCACATAGGCACTCGGTTGTTTGACAACTGCGTGCACGAGACTAGAGCGAAAAGCAATAATACTCACAATTCAGTTTCAATATTGGCAAGATTACGTTTATTTCTAAATGTTTCCTAGTCAAAACTGTACTGATTAAGTTTACTAATGTCTGATCAGCGACCAAGAAGTATTTTTTGACTTTGAACATCAACACAAAACTTACTTATAAATGGACAAAGAGTATTTTTTGAATAGATATCGTGACTTTGATATCACAATGAAGTATGAATTTTTAACGTGTCATTTACACCTATGAAAACTTGTAGATTTGATATTTTCTAGCCCACTAACTAAATATTTTGTTTGAAGTTTATAATTATATATTTATATTAATTTTGTCTACTTTATTGTTTTAACTCCATGATAAGAGTTGCAAAATATGAACTTCATTAAAACGTTTTATATAACTTATCGTTAACGCGCAATTCTTTCAAAATAGTATAAATTTTTATAAAAGTCAATCTATTCGAAAATAGTAAAAAACATGACTGAAGAACCCTAACAAGTATATTGCTATTCTGAATATATATTACGAACTAGAGAGAATGAACATTTGATTGTCTAAATTTTGTAAAAAAAAGTCTAATTAAGTACGTGGTAAGAAAATTGCGTTATTGTTATTAAAGTACTTTGATTAATCTAGTCATAAAAAATAAATATTGAATTAACAAGTTACTGGGCAGTTATGTATATATTGAAAGTATTAATATGATTAAATAATTCATCTCTAATTCACTCACCATAAGCAGGCGTGACCAGAATGATCCTAATGTTAAATGAATTATGAATGAAATTATTATTCATTATTTATTTTATTAATTATAATTATCATTATACTAAATTTTAAAAGAATTATTAAAAATTATTATGATGATAGTTAATTTTACACCAAATATATTATCTCTTAACTATATCAGTTAATAAATCAGAGAACTCGTTAAAATCTAATTAAATCGTTTTCTCGATAATGTTATTCATACAACTTTATTTTATGTGAAGCTTTTTTAACTTTATATGCATATGTTTTATACGAATAAAGAATTCACAAACTTTAAGCTAGTCACGAAAAATAAATATAGGAAAGGAAAGTATTTACTCAACCCCAGGTAGCATACGATTAAAACCACGACAAAGCGACTTGTGAAGTTTTGTGAAATTCAGTTAACGTTGTGAAGTTGATAATACAAAGACTTTACGGCTACTTTCAAACTGTTTTGTCGCTATATTCTAACTTGCGAAAATAACAAATTTGAAATTTTAACAAAATGAAATGTCTAACTATATAATTAATGCAGCTTTGTAAATAGAAATTGTTTTGTAAGTTTCTATAATTAAAACTATATCGAACGATCACGTTTACAATGAGAATAAAAATTGATTTATAATAAATTTTGTTATTTTAAAATCGATTAATTTATCATAAAACTGCATACCCGAAAAAGTTAAATAAACTATGAAAACAATTTAAAGCTTTTTATGTTCATATAATTATTATAATATTATTTGTTGTTTAAAATATTTGTTTATATTTTGTTTAAAACGAAGCATTTTTTGTATATAAACGATATACAATACATTTTTCAAGCTTCCATTGCATCACGAGTCAAACTTTTAGAAACTTGTACAGAAAAAAAGTAAAAAATAATGGCGTTTGTACAGTATACAATGAACTAGAGGTTAAGGCAGCACGGAATTATTGTTGTAAAGTAAATAAATGGGCGATCAAGAATCGGCTATAATGATAAGTGTTTATATAAACGAGATGACGAAAGAGTGTATTTTAAAAACGAGCTTCGCCTGCCGAAGGTAGCCCTCGACTTTATTGTTAACTCATACCACTGTTGTCCAGAATTGATTAATAAAATCAATATTAATTTTGATTTTACATTTTATTTTGTTGAATTTTATCTTATTACTCAACAAAGACTTTCATATTACAATTCTTTAAATAATTCTTTTTAAATAAAAATATTAAATTGATTCAATAACTGTAACGTAAAATTTAAAACTACGTTACTTTAATTATAATTTAGTTTAGTAAAATTCTTATAAATATGTTTATATAACTACTAAAATCTTGCGTTGTTTATAGGTAGAAATCTATTCTGGATAATTAATCGTTGGTACAATTTATTGATTATTATTAAGAAATTTTAGATATTAAACACTAAATATAATATGTAAGTTATAAGAAGTATAATATAAATTTAAATGGAAACTGAAACTAATATAATATGACTCTTAAAATAAAAAGGAACAGCTAAGACAAAGAATTCCATATTTCTTTTTATTCTAAATTTTACGTTCAAAGTATATGTATTAAATTAAGACGAAACTGAAAACGTAAGCAGTTTATTTATTTCTCATGCAAATAAAAGTATATTCAATTTAGTACATTTATAATAATTATCTGTCTAAAGCTGTGTATAGTTATATAACAGCAAATTCTTTTACAATGTTTTTGTGAGATAAAATATACCAAATATTTGATACATAAAGAGTCGGAACCACGTAGACGTGGTGATTGCACTATCAACCGGATGAGAAGATACGAGCGTTACTTAGTTTTATGAAAAGTGAAATGTATGTGCAATAGTATCTAAATTAATTTAATACTTTTTATGCTGTACATAATATTGAGTTTCATTGTGCAATTGCTAATTAAATAGCTTAAAAGAATTGTAAAAAATGTAAATATAAAAGTTGTTAAAAAACTTTTCTGAAGTGTATATTCACAAAAACGCAAATAAAATCAGCACTAAATGTTTGTTTAAAACATCGATTGAGGACGATTTTAACATAATTGTAAAAAAAGATTTACATGTTAATGTTTGGAAAACTTTTGTATGTCATAATTTTGTATACATATTTTTGATCATTTTATATTTTGTCTAAAAATTATATTTGGCAGTATATTTTTCACTTTTCATGGTAAATTTCGCTTCCACCTCAATTTGATCGCTATTCGTCCAAAGTCACTATTAGGTGAAAAGAAAATTGTTAAATGCGTACTATAGGGTGAGTTATAGTTAAGTAAATATGATGTCTCAACTAATCAGAGACTAAAAAATTGAGCTTCTTACTTCGTCCGAAAGAATAAAATAGAAGAATTAATAATTATATAGAATTTTTAATTATATTATTTAAATTATTATATAACTCACAATATATCTTGTATCGAAGTCATAAGTTAATTATAATTACTAATTCAGTTGCAATAAAAAACAATAATTTGAGAAAAAAATTAATAAAAATGGTTCATATGAGTAATAGACCACCTGATATATTGCATCGAATCATATGATAAATGCGACAAGCTGATTAGAATTTGATTTTCACAATGTATTAGATGTAGTATGAACTCAATGATTAATAAAGATTAGATTTTTAATTTAAAATATTAAAAATTAATCGTTTGATAACATTTTTAATAAACAATTACTTTCCAAAATTTTTATTCAAATCAAACAATTTATAACATTATTGGTTAAATTAAATTTATTAATTCGGACGAAGATTGGAAGACATAATAAGCAACTTGAGTCGGACTAATTGTCGAGATAAGAGAAGGAATGTCTCTTTCGTTGAGCATTTATTATACGTAAGCATATTTTTCCCCTTAGGACAAAACGGGTTCGGCATAAAAATTGAAATACACTCAAAAATACCACGAACTATAGAAAGTTTGTATTCAAACTCAATAAAATAGCCCAACTCGTTGACCTCGTCAAAACAATGATGAAAGTGTCCAGGTAAATAAACAAAAAATATTAATGAATTCAAGCTACCCCAGGCGGATTTTGCACTTATCTATTTTCTATTCTTTCAAAGCAAATGAGTATACATTTTATATTCTGTAATAGTATACAATATAAAAATTACTTGAATACTTAACCTGCTAATAAAATAAAAATGAATAAAATTTATTTAAAGATTTGAATCTCTTATAAGAAAGTCACTTCTGCTTTCATTCATTAATTATTATACGTATGAGGATTTCTTAGTATTATGTATTAATTCAAAATTATAATGTAATAAATTATTATGGTATGAAAAAAAAATTTTATCTTATTTGTATTTTTCGAACTAATATTAATATCACAAAGTTCAGACTTATTTTAATTTAATAAACATTTTGAATACGAAAATCGATGAGCTGGAAAATAGAAATGTATACGCATCTTTAATCTTTCACAAGAAACAGTCTGATCCTTTAAAAACAACTATTTGTATGTTATATGTACGTAATAGACGTGTATACCTAAGTCACAATAAATAGTCAATTGTTTCATATAATGAAAAAAAGATAAATAAATGAAATGAAGCACGATATATGAAATGAAAATTGTTTATTCTTACACCTTTCTTTACCTCCTTTCAGCATCTTATATATACTATTCTTAATTAACATAAATATGAATGGTAAGAAAAATTCAGCTTTGTAAAAACAAACATTCTTTATTCAACGGCTTTTAAAAAAAATCTAAATATTATGCTAAATATCATTTAACGAAGGTACGCTGTTACAGACTTAAGAGTAATCGTTAATTTAAACTGATAAAACATATTGGATCGGTCGTACACAATCATTTACACGAAGAAAGTTGTAGATTACTATGGCAAATATCGAGACATAGATTTTATATATAGAAGTATATGAAAAAATACAATATATTTTTATCAATACCTGCGAAATGTGCTTAAGACTCGTTACATAATATTATGTACATTTTTTGTACGAATCTTACCAAAAAAGCATTAACAAGAAAGATAAATATGCTCATAACGTATTTCTAAAATTTCGAAATACCTTTCAATCAATGAATTAACATTAAAAAATTTCAAAGCTCTTCTGTAATCACGTCTCTGATCTATTATAATGATATTTTAAAAGAAATATTCTTTTAATACAAAAATATATTTTTAACAAGAATATTGTATATAACTTAAAACATCAAAATTAAAAAATTTCTTCCTTTTAATTAATTTTTGAATCGAGAATACAATGTTTTTCATCTGTTTTCATTATTTTTATACATATGTACTATCCACAACTCTCTTCAACTCTCATAAGCAAATTATCAAAATATCTATTCTAAGATACTACATACTTAAAAGTTCTAAAAAAGATAACAGTAGAACTCGATTACTATTATTTATACCATTAGGTTTTGATCGAGTTTAATAAAAACAAACCTCAACAAGTTTAAGTGCTACGCACAAAAAAACATGATTGTATAAACGATTGTCGTATTTTCTACATTCTACGTACGTAACAATGAAAACTCACTTTGACAGACTTTAAAATCTTCGATCGACGAAAATTGGTATAGTAATCCTTACATAACATATGTACTTTCATAAAATCTCTTATTTTGACAACGAGACATATTCGAGATTCTTGAAATTATTAATGACTGCAAGAAGGAAATCTTTATCTATAATCCTTCTACATTTCTCAAAATCTAACTTTTACATTTTCTTTAGCGTTAGATAGAAACATGTACATAGAAATAAACATTTTATATCGATCTTTAAAAAGTTCGTAATTCTCTTTAAACAACAAAATAATTCGTAAAATCTCTAAGTACTAAACTCTCATTTACTTTTAAACGCTCTTTTTATAAGAATCCATAACTTTTTTGCATTTTCATACATTTCTACATTACTTCTGTAATTTACTCTGAATTTACTACTTTGTCCTAAAAAGTGTACCAAAACTTCCGAGAGATTTGCACAGCAAGACTCTTTAGGAATTATGGAACCTTGTACTACATTGAAATCAATTTCGCAGTTTTCCTATTAATGAATTAATATTTTACATCGAGTTGTATTATGGCATAATTATTTTTAATACGTTCAGTAAAATCATCGTATTGTTTCTCTGGATTAACACATATAATTGTTTTGTTGTACATTTATACACAAAACTAAGTGCATTCTATTAGGAACGAGACCGCACAATTCTCATGAGTTGTTTTCGTCACATCGTGGGTCTTCTAAATGCTCATTGGGATATCAAATTGAAATGTTATTATTTTTTATTTCGATAAATTAGTGATACGAGTCAATTTATGACGAAACGTTCTGGAGGAATGCCGACGCAGAATTCAGAAGTCCCATTCGCTGCTTTTGCTTTCTTTGTTCTGTCATCTGGAAGAAAATGATCACATTGTAGCAAATTGATGCATGAGTTTATAAGCCTATCTCAAAATAAAAACTAAAACAGTTTTCAAATTAATTGCAAAACCTATATAGATTTTTATCTCTGTTTATCACACGCACAAAGTACACACGTATAGTATAGTAAAAGTCGTTGTTTAGAAATTGTAAATAGAAAATAAGAAAATTTACTCAATTTGGTTATTGTTGACTTATATTATTTGGCGGTTATTTTGTTGGGTCAGTACTGAAAAGCTCCGTCAGTGAATTAAAAATTAAGTTTACCTCGGCTGTAACTTTACGATACAAAACAAGTTGTTTTTTGTATTAAATTAAATAAACTTAATGTTTGTCAGTCCACGTTTTGTTCGTTACATTTTTTTTACGAACAAGCTTCTGTCCATGTGAGTATATCACCTTGGGTTCACCAAAAAAACAGAAGACATACACCTGTTACTATAGGTATGTAATATTAAATGGTTGACAAATTACTTATTTACTGTCTAAACAAGTCTTTTGCCTTTTCAAAGTAAAAAATTAAAGGTTATATGTAAAGCGATCACAGCTGAATTCTATTGTATAAAAAACCATACCTGATCGCGTAGCTCTGTGAGCTGCTGGGACAGATACTTGACTAGGTTTTGGGTCATCTCAAGCTGGGATTGGAGGCTCCTAAGTTCAACCTGTTCACCCTCGCCTTCATCTGCAGCAAGAGACTTGGCCCTCAGCCTCGGGAACCACTCGAGGTTTCTATCCTGTAAAAGTACGCAGAGCTTAGAGTCATTCGCTGCGTTTACATCCCAATCATAGTATCTCAAAGCCCTGCGAGTGCCTTTACCTTGACCATCATGTAGACGTAGGACTCAGGACCCGTAAATTCTGTCGGATCCTTCACTCTAACAAGGACGATGAAGTAAAGGTAGTGCCACATATTATGCTCATGCTTTATATGTTCCTCAAATGAAACAGTTTTGTTGTCAAAAGCGGAGCGATTTAATCCGCAAATAAAGCATGTATTCTTTAGAATCAATTCCTTTTGTTGCTTCTCAGATCGGAGATCAGCAAAAGTATCAATTATTACACCAAAAATCAGGTTAAGAACGATAATAATAACAATGAAGAAGAATAGAAGGTCGTAAACTACTCTTGCAGCGAACAGTGGCTCCTAAAATATTGATGATAAAATATTGTTAAAGAATAAAAATTCTATATTTTATATGTTTTATTTATTAGTAACTACTTAAATCGAATTACTTTAAAAATTCTTTGTTTATCTTTAAACATTTAAAGTAAACATTAATTGAAAACTCACTGTGCTTGAAGGTGCTCTCAATATATCGCCTATGCCACCACCGTTCCTCAATCCTTGGTTTAATGTAGTAATTATGCACATAATCAATGAATCACAAGCTCGTTCTTTCATTTCCCCACCGACATTTACCACTTCTCCGCTAGGAATCAAATCTCCATCATCTATTTTAATAAGAACGTATTTAAAGTAAGTTTAATTTACCTATTTAATTAGTGATTGTTATTTAGAAAGTTACCATTTGCAGCTCGTTTTGATATTGTTTCGGTAACATCACAATCGCTTTCTTTTGTACAAGTACCCATGATATCTTCCACAATCGGTGCTACAAGATTTATAATTATGTATACTAATTGGTTATAATTTAGTATAGTAAAAATGAATAGAAAACTCACTTGTAATTTCATCATCAACGCTTACTAAGAAATCATCTTTAAAGAACATGTATCCGATAATTGAAAACATGTACACCAAAATTAATGCAAGAACTGCAGTAAGTATGATGGATCTTCCATTTCTTGTAACGGATCTTATAACATTTAATAGAGTCTCCTCGCGATACACGACATCAAATAGCTATAAATAAATGCATTTTTATTAACTTAAGTTTGGTTTAATTTCAAAATAAATATCAATAATGCTGTATTAAAACTTACAAGAACTGAGAAGAAGAAAGGATGCATACATATTCCCAGTACACAAAATATTAAATATAATATATGATAAAGGAGCTCGACATTTGTCACTATTTGTTCTAAATTTTTGGTCAAAGTACCCTGATTTCCTATTATACTAATCAGATGCACAACTTTAAAGACGACCTTAACAAACAATTAAATATTTGTTAATAAACCAGTAGTATTGCTACAAAAATGTATCATACAACAACAATTTTTCATGATTACCGTAAGAAAACCTAGTAGCCAGAGAGTTGGCTCGGGGCCCATCGAGAATATCAATCTCAATATAGTGGCCAAAATAAGTGCCCGCACAGCCGATTGCCGACCTAGGCATATGACGATGACCAACGATAAGAGAATGGTTGTCCAGATGAGACCAGATATGTGTGAATTAAGTTCTGTTACAAATAATGTCGTATTACTAAAAGTATATTATTAATCATTATAAATTTTTACATAAATTGATGCTTACTAGGTACATTATCAGTAAAGGGATAGAAAAAGGCTACAATGATGTTGATGAGTACAGCACAATTGAATAAAATGGTGCTCCATAAGGACATATAACTGCTCACCCAAAACAGCATTGGTTGCCCTAGAATGATGTTATAAAACTATGTTAGTAATGAACAAAACAAAAATGATTAAAACAATAAACGATTCAAATCAAGAAATCAAGAAAAACCTCTTAGTTTCTTTTGCCATTTCATCTCGTTGAACATATCCTCTGTTCTTTCGAAGAAATCAGAGACCTTGGAGCCTTGATCGTCCCTCTCCGCCGTGTTCAAAACGCGGATTTTGGTATCGTGCGTTATGAGTTCGCAGATTTCTGGGATCGGGAAAACAATTTGTTCCAATGTCCTATCATTTCTCACAATCTACAAAAATATAATTCATTAAATCTACAATGCATTACAATCCATTATTTATTTCAGTACACAAATATTTACTTCAATCTGGGCAGTGTGCGTTGCATAATATTGCAGTGCCTTGTTTGTTTTGGAGTCAGCACTCATCTGTTCAGAGGGTTTCAGCATCGCAGCGAGCTCTTTGTTATGCTGGGCAAGTTGATGGCAGAGAATGTAAATATTGTGACCGACCTCTTTCGGAGAGACGATCTCATCACCGTTAGAAGACGAGTCATCGGTATCGCCTTCTTCTTCCAGAGCTTCTTGATGAAACGCGGTGCAAGCAACATCAATGAGCTGCTTGGGATTCATGTTGTATAATATCCTTTCAGCATTTTCGCTATCACCCCTGCTCTCCATAATAGCCAAAAGCAGTTTGCTCGCATTATTTTTAAGTTCGAGAACGAGATCCATTCGCGTTTTACCCAAAGGATTAATGTCATTAAGAATCAGCGCAGTGATAATGTCCAAGCCGTTGGACTCGTGAGTTGCAATACAGTTTTGGTTGTCATGACAGGGTCCTTGACAATATTCAGTTAGGGTTTCCAGGGTTTGATTGATAAGGGCTACATTATATTCGTTAATGTAGAGTCCTAGAAGTCCAAGTCCCCCTGTTGTAGAACCGCAGATACAATCCAAAAACATCAGCGTCTCCGATACTAAGTTGAAATTCGTTTTGTTGTTCTGGTTGCGCAAAAAGTTCTGAAATATATTATAAAATGAGTGAATCAAGTTATCCATCTTCTATGAAACTGTAGCAAAGAACAGTCATGTACCTGTAACTCGCGATTGTGATTCTCGCATAGTAATTGAAGGAACCTGAGTATAGGCTGCATAACAAGAACCTTTGCATTTAGCTGACATTCCTCACGCTCCTTAGCCTGGGCACCGCCGCGCTGCCTCTCAGCCTTTTCTTGGAGAACTTCTTCAAGAGCACAGCCATAAGCCGGGTGATTAGCCATCTCCTCGCTGCTGTTCAAAATACGAGCTGTAGCGTATGCCTGAACGGTTGCCGTCACTGCTCCATTTATCTCCTCTCGTAATTCCTCTGTCATGACAATACCGTTGGGTTTACCTATCTCGTTAAGAGTCATACACAATCAAGAGATATATAAGAACACTATTATTGGAACGATCATTAAGCAGAATTCGACTTAAAACATAAGATTAATAAGGAGTTTTTATAAATTATTATGCAAGATAATAAAATCGTGTTAAATTAAAAATACAATAATGCAATACCTGAGACTCTTTTCTTTGCTACTTTGTCAAAATCTTTGGATGACTCTTTATCTTCGTGGGCTTTGGCTGCTATATCGGATGTATTCACAGTAACCGTCGCCTTGATCTCTTGTTGAGAATCTTTCATTTTATCGTAGAACACCTTTGAAATTCAAATAATGAAATAAAACAAGAATACAAGTTATTTATATCAAATGTATCAGAGTCAAAATACCTTAAAGAATGATTGACTTAGATCACCACCCATAAGTTTTGTAATCATGCTTTTTTGGATAATAGGATTACCACCTTCTAGTAGGGCTATCCCCAGCTCTACCGCTTCCACGAATATACTTGGCGAGTGGACGCTCTTTATCACAAGTTCAACCACGAGGTCGGAGGCTCCCTCGCGATCTAAATGGCTCTGTACTTCATGCAACGTTCGACCAGCCCGACTAAGCAGCTTAGCTATGTAATCAAAAACAATATTAGACTGGTAGACATTTATTTTAAATTTAACAATTTACTTATGATACAAATACTTTACCTCCAGGCCCATGAGTTACGGGCATTGTACAAGGAGCTCCAATATCGACATTTTCTGGTTTCAAAAGGAAAGTTTTTCCAAAGTATCGAGAGAGTAAGTTATTTCGTAATTTATCACCCTACAAATAATAATAAATATTTACTTTTATGTTGTGCAAAATTTGACTTTGATGTACCATTACACTATAACGAAAAATTGTTTTTTAATAATTTATAAATTATAATCAATTCTAGTTTAATCTCTAAAAACTAAAAACGTAATCATATTTTTACATAATCGATAATAACAAACATTTCGCGTTCACATTGCTTTAAACATTGATTACAAGGGAATATTTACTAACCGATAATTTGTTTTAAAAATATGTAAAAAGATTGTATTTAATACATTTAAGGAAAAGGTAATTTTCTATAACAAATAAATATATATTTTTACAAATGTGTGGATCTATTTAGAAATCATAAATAAGATATTCTATGCAAGGGAAATTGATAGACGGTTGCTAGTTTCATTAAAGTACATACGTGGATTTTAAAATAGTATAATTATAATATCAAACAGTGTACTACAACTACCCTTTAAAATTATACAAAAATTGCAATTTGAAGAATAGTAATTTTGTGTACTGGTACATCATTTTAATTTAATGTTGGATATCTATTTTACACACAAATAATTTTACAATACGTACATAAAGATACATAAATTTTTCTTAGCGATGCATTACATGCGCGCTTAAATTATACATTAAAACGCTTGAAAACAAAAAAACTATTCAGGATTTTATGAAAATGTTTTCGTGGTAAAAGATACTTTAGGTGCATCTATAAAATATGTATTTAATCTAAAATAAAAACTGCTGTAATAAAATATTTATAATGCACTTATAATATAATTATAAAATTATGACTCGATTAAAATATTTATTAAAGCAATTATTAAATGCAATTGGACGAAAAATTATTATATTTATAAAAATGCTTTATAGCTTTAGATTTTTAAATTATTTTGAAAGAAAATAGCATAAGATTTTAAATAAAAAGTAGCGAAAAATTAAAGATTTAATATTAAATCTTTTAAAAAAGCTTAAAGGCTATATTAAAATAAATTGAATAGATATATAGAAATATTATTCATTTAATCACGTATTACACAAGATAGAATCAATTAAAAATATTATTAAATTATTTACGTAAGAAAAAAAAACAAACACAATTTTCACACGTTTACTAGTCACATCGATACACTGTAGACAAAGAATAAATGTACAACGGAAACCAAAAAATTTGAATTACATGAAAAATATCACGGAAAAAAAACAGTTATGGACAATGAAAGCAGAAAGAATACGTATTATGCCTTTCAGTATTCAGTAATACCAGCTTTTCGCACAAAAACATAATCACATGTGATAGTATACTCAGCGAAATTTGTACATAAAAAACGACTACCAGCAGCCTCAAAGCGATCGGTCCTCATGCAGAGTACTTCGAAGGACCGCCAAATATAAAAAACTGTCGCAGCTCCATAACAGACATACGAAAGAAACAGATGCCGGCGGTTGGCAACAACCTCGCAGAACCCGCAACCGTCTCTCTCGTATAGGGGAGGCAGTAGTAAAAGATATAAAATAAAAAAAAAGAGGAAGAGCGGCAGCTAACATACGATCGACGGGGCTAAGGTAAGGTGTTTCGCTCTACAGCTTTACCCGCTGCTGCTGCGTGTCGAGCTTCGGCTGGGCATCAACGATCTCGGGCTGCTCCACGGGATCACTCGGAACCGATGGAGATGCTGGCACAGGTGGCTCCTGGGGCTCTAGGATCACGGGCTCCTTGTCCACCCTCTCCTCAGCCTGACTCGTGCCCAGCATGAAAACACCCCCTTCTACAAATCTAGGACTACGGGCGCTACTCACCGGCGGCTGCTGCTTCGCTACCTTCTTTACACGCAAGGGGCACAGGACGACAAACAAGAACATTAACGTTAGAGCCTAGCCTGCACTGTAGCGCTCAGCGATTTTCGGCTTGTACGGTGCTTTGACTTTAAAACGCTCTCTATGGACGCGCAGAGTTGGTCAGATGCAATACTCTGCGCGATGCATTCGATATGTATTCGCCTAATGTTTACTTTGAGCATTCAGTGCTTTGTTTGTAGTTTCGTTAATCTACAATTATCCCGCACAAGGATTTTTTTGTAGAAGGTGATAGAATGATTTGGAGTCGTTTTAAAATGAGCAAAAGTACGCAATGTAAGAAACTGAATGCTCAATTTTCTACATAATATGCATGAATAGAAAATTTG
Organism: Sycophaga agraensis; assembly: GCA_018906755.1. Lineage (NCBI taxonomy): Eukaryota > Metazoa > Arthropoda > Insecta > Hymenoptera > Pteromalidae > Sycophaga > Sycophaga agraensis. The sequence goes on along the minus strand of JACCIE010000020.1, from coordinate 1,133,240 downwards.
TCCCTCAACTGTCATTCGTGAATCGCTGAATAAATTGTAACTGTAACTCAGCTCGCATGCATATTTGCGTCGATCTTGAATACTGACCTTCTCTCCGTACTCCGGATCTATGGCCATCATCTCGCGTAAGGTCCGCAATACCTTTACACAAAGCTTCTCCTCTTTCTCTTCCAACAATTTTTCTGTGTGTTTTATCAATCTATAAAAAATGTAAACGCAGATACTGTTATTCAAAAAAACCTTTTAATTAATAAAAAATTTGGTCATAAACGTACCGCCTGATAAAGCCGCCATTTTCACACCTTTTCCGTGCGTCAGTTGCAGCAGGGAATAATAACTCTGGCCTATAAAGAATGTCCACTAGCAATGATAATTCCGATTGTACCAATGGCTTCAGTTGTTCCTCCAATAAAGATACAATGTCTTGTAAACCCTCAATGATGCTGCGGTCTAATCGCATTAGCTATAAATAGGAAAAATTCTTATTATTTTGCCCAAAAAATTTATTATTAGACATTAAGCATACACGAATAGTTTTTGATACATGGATGGATAAATATAATACAATGTATGAGGTCTTTAGCTTAATGGGATTTTTTGGCATTTTTCATATATTTATGTATAAGTTGATTTCAAATGTTTTAAATAAAATGGTTAATAAATACAATGAGCAATAATCTAAAATACTTTTAAAGGTTTATAATGATATTTATACAAAATTATTAAGGATATTTTAATACATCTTTTGTAATAATCAATAATTGTACTTATCCAATTCCAAATTATTACTTTTTCTTTTACGTTCTGGCGTAGAGATAAAATAAATAAGGAATTTTTAGAAATTCTTTAAAATTCATAGTATCAACAATAGTATAGAATAAAAGCTATGAAAATACTCACTTGGCTCTGACTTCGCTCTATCTTTGGTTGTTTAGATGCCTGTAACCATTTGGTGGTTTGTCTACTCAGCGCGGCTTTGTTAAACATCGTTGATACCTGGCTCTCCAAATCCGTAGGAATAGCGATTCCCCTACCTTTAGCTAACAAGTAAAGAAGGGTTTACATTAATATTTTCATTAATTTCATAATTTTTTTTCGACAGAAAAGACTGCAGTTTAACAAATACGTACCAACATCGGTTAAAGTACGAATACAATTCTCGACGCTGAATCTCTGACCAAGATTCAATCCGGATATTTGAGAGACTTTGAATGCTGCATGCAGCAGCTGGACGAAAATCGGTTGTCTTGTCTGTTAAACAACAACTCGAATTAGAAACAAATTCTTTAATTCCTCAAAAAATGGCACTCAAAGTATACCTAATGATTAATTCACTTTATAGAATATGATTATTTTTTCAGTGAAAACTAGTAATACATTTATTTAGTGCATTATTTATTGTCGTTTTAAGTATCATTTGCACTTTATAATACATGGAAACCGTGCTCATAGTATTTATGTGCATATATAAAAAACACGCTTATATATATGTATATTAATTATTATAATACAAAGTCTAAAATAACTATGTAAATAAATATACTTATAAAATAGTAGATTAATAAAAAATCTGGATTACCATCCAATGCATCCAAGGTATTATTATTTTTGTTATTATCTTTGTTATTATAAAATTAAAACACCTTTTTATACAGAAAAAAACATCACGTATATTGTATGAACTAATAATAATAGTTTATTTAATAGGTATAGCTAATATATTCCTAATCTATTATAACTATGGTAAACCATTTATGATATTTATAATATTTAAATAGAAGTAATATATCTCATTAATTAACAAATCTTGCTTAGAATTCCATTCGACTTTTTAATATATTATAGTAATTAGAGTATGGAATACATGAATTCTATGAATTAATTACGCCTCAACAAACTAGCTACGAAAATATTTTAAAAAGATTTTATTTTTATTTTAGAATATTCCTAACTTTTATAATTTTTTTATGGTACATACAATTACATGGTAAATGCATGCTATCCATGCAGAAAAAAGCCGTATCAGTAAGCTAAAAAGAAAATCTGATTTTCGACCGCAGATAATGTACTTACATAGTCTATGAAATAATTTTCACTACTACGGTCAATAATCTTCGTATTCCAGAAAACTTTAGCATCATGCAGATGTTTCTATCGAAACCCAAGATGTACCTCATATCGTTTTATAGACCCGGCATTAGTAGTAGTACGAAGTGGTAGCAGAAGTAGTGGTAGTAGTAATAGTAGTAGCAGTAGAAGAAAAAGTAGTAGTAGAAGTAGTAGTAGAAGTGGTAGTAGAAGTTGAAGGTACGAAAGTGAACGCCAATAGACATGCCAAGAAAATTACATACAAAACATGCTACTAATGCTATTCGCTTTAACCAAGCAGCCAAACTTGTATCAGTTATTAATTTATTTATATTATTATTTGAACAATATTTAAGCATACCGTTATAGTTGTAAAATATTGTTATCGATTTAGCTTTATAGAGATGACTTAAATTACGTAAAATAATTGACAATTATAAATTTAACGATATATTCAAAAAGGAAATCGCCAATTTAGTTGTAAAAACTAATTCGATAATAAAAGTAATTTTGAAAATCATAATATCGACAAACCAGTATCATTTTTGATTTCGTTGGTGATAAACTAAGTCTGATATTTACCATCATTTTGTATAAACGTGTCTGAAAAAAAATACATAGTTAACGAGTATTTTTCATTAATTAATCTGATTAGAAGTTAGAACCACAAAAAATTCGAAAATGGCGCATCTTATAAATCATATTATATGTTACCGATAAGTCGATAATGTGTTATATCTGGTTTTATTTGAATCATTCATATAAATCTACAGAAATTAGAAAAAGCATTAATAGTCTAAAGCCTAAGTTAAGATTACGATACAATTAGTGTTAATAAGACAACAAACAAGACAACAACTATCTAATATTTATAATAATAGATAGATCAGTTTTGTGTAAAAGTATAAATGATCAACTCCATAATGTTAAACTCATCTTCACAATTTGCATTAAACGTAGTTAATATTTTATATTTTCAATATATACATACATATATATATATATTATAACATTTATATCTTTTAATAATCTGAATTTATTATATAAATGATATGATGCTTTCAAAGTCTAAGTTAAATGCAAAGTCTATAAAGGCTTGATGATTAATATAATTAAGATGGTTTTTAAATCAACCCTTTTTAATTCGATTAATAACGTATGCTTGGTTAATGCAATGCATTAATTAAAAAGATTCCGTGCAATAAACGAAGTACCATAAATCGGTGTATAGCTCTAATAAAAAAAATATATGCACGTATCAATAAACATTTAATGACGCATTTAAAATATTATCAATAAAAGTTATTTTGGTATTTTTAAACAATAATTTTTGTGCGATAAACTGTTAAATTATAAACCGACATGTACAAGAACTAAATTGTATTTTGTTACACATTTAGCTATAGTGATCTTAAGATTTACTGCTGACTCACATTAATAGCTATGCATCTATAATCTAAAACTAAATTCACTCTTGCCTGCAATTTTTCAATAATGAATTACCTCGAGTATGATGTACTTCGATTGTGAGCAAGGCATAATGCAAATTAAATTTCACACATCATTATTATAATTATGGTGCCAACAATTATCAATTTTATTGTATTATTTTATGAATTGAGTATCACCGAATAATTTTAGTTCAATCTGACGATTTTCATCTCAAAATGTTAAGTTGATTCCTCAAAAAAAAACATACTTTTTTAGTCTAATATTATTTTTTTATGCGAATAAAAGCTTTTCCCGTACATAATGTAAATTAAAGTATGTAAAATAAGAAATATAAAGTTTGAAGAAAAAAGATAAGAAACAGAATCATAACCGTCAAAGTTAAGACTAATATAAGGTGACACTTTGCACGTCTTACAAAAAGCAGAAATCAAATAAGATAAATTTGAATGGAACTATTACCTGGACAGTAGTGCTCTGATCCGAGAAGGGGCTGCTAAAGAAGGTGCTTATTATGCTCATGAGACAGTTGGTCACGTAGACTTCAAGGGCTGTATCGGCGTGATCACGGTCGTGTGTGGCTGTTGCTATCAAACCCATATCGACGATGAAGGATTTCTCGAAGAGGGACCACATATGATTCGACGTATAGATCTCCTTCATTTCTACCTCCGTATCGATGTAGCAGTGATTCAGAAAGTTTATGTATGCTTCTTTCACCTAATATACCAAACGAAAGTAAATAAATTTATTAAAATCAAGCTTTGGTATCTACAGCATATAGTAATTAATCAAATTCGAATTGCCTCTGGTATGCAGTCGGGGTGTGAAACCATCGCAACAATGTCATCTAATGGTAAAAGGCTGTGGCACTTAATCTCAGTATTTACGTTCTTTCCCATCGTGCAGCAAGCTAATAATTTCACTAATTCAACATGATACCTAAAAATAAAATTATCCGATTAGTCATAAGCAAAAAATGGACGTGTTGTAATTTTAATAATAAATATAAGTAATACTAACTTTAGCGGACTACTCTCGTCCATTCGATGTCTGCCTGATCTCATCATCTCAACAAAATGGTTAAATGACGCTCTGTCGTTGTAAAACACTAAAACATCTTCACCTGCTTGAACCAACTATTAAAAAGAAAATACATTTCTGTAGTAATCATGCGCGATTATAAGCTTAAATTATTAATCAATCTTACTTCCTGCATAACCATCTCTTGGCATTTCCTAATGAACTGATTCTCTGCTTTAACTATAGTTTGAAGGAATTTGAGATATTGCACGTGCCTTCCATGGGTTTCGATGCAATGAACAAAGTGCTGTATCACCTTTGGATTAACTTCGTTGCAAAGAGTCGAGTTATCTTGGAATATACTACAGACAGTCTGGGCCTCCCTAATACCAGGCGTAAGGAAAAGATCGAGCTGTTTATGCAGAAGTGCTTGATTCTGTTGATTGCCCAAACAGAAATTTTGAAGGAAGTCATGGGCGAGGCGCATAAGCTCGATCATGCGCACGTCCTCCTTGGCATCGAAGGGCACCTGCAGCAAGTCGAGGACGATCGTGTGTACGCCTACATTTCGCAGCAGGCGCTGTTCATGCTTTCGTGGTTTTAGTTGATCACCTGGCAGCGTCTGTACACATAGCTTATTCATACGTATGAGAATCTGTTGAATTTTGCGATATTCCTCAGCTTGATCGGCGTGCAATGGTGGGCCCACATCCAAATCTATTGCTGAGCCTATGTAAGTAATTGTTTTTGTAATTAAAATAAGTTAAAGAATTTTTGTTTTCAAGAATTTTTTTATTTGTGAGAATAATTTTAAAAAAATATTGCGCTCAAAAAGTTTTTCTAGTACCTTTTTTCTCCATTGAAGATAGCTGTGGAGGAGTTTTTCTCGGTGTTGTTCCTTCCTCTTCATCTTCTTTATTACTCTTTTTTTTATTTTTATTCCCATGCTCTTCCGTAGCTTTTGATTTGTACACCCACAGTTCAGATTTTTCAACCGACTGTCGTAACACATCCAAATCTGCTTTTATTTGTTTATAAGATTCAACATCACTGTCTGATACCAATAATTGAACCTAATATACATAACAATTTAGACTGAGGATCATTCATTGAATTTTAAGTGCAAAATTTAAAATTATACTCTTAAAATACCTGTTTGAATGCCTGCAAAACTTCTTGCCTCTGACTGAAATGTCTAAATAATAAATGCAATGCTCCAGAGACTAAAGGAGGATAATCGTGCATAGCCAAATGAAGCAAAACTCGTAAAAACGTTCGACCACCTAAACCATCTAAGTCCAATGCCGCACACTCTTCACTGTTATGAAAACATATAAATCATTATTGTAAACGCAGTAGTATTAGACAAAAAAGTTTTAAAAATTATTATATTATTTTATTTAATATAAATCTTTCATAGTCAAAATTTAAACAAAATAAATGGTCTAGTATGATGTAGAAATTTTCGAAATCTATAACATTTAAAATATCTCAGTGCCTTTTTTAAGGTCCAATAAATTGTAATTCCGTGCAATTCTCAAACGGTAATATCAACAAAGTGATACAAAATTTTACTGTATACCGGTACAATTGGTCTCGCCCTTACCTGCTGCCGAAAATACCCTCAGCCTGAGTGCCAATAGACTCGAGATCGATTCCCTTCTGTCCAAGACTCAGTTCTCCAGACGCTCTTTCTGTCTCGTCGAATTCCTTCTTGAAAATACAAAGAAGGCAGGATATTCGGTAGTCCAACCGCACATCCAGAATGAACTGGAGGATTTCTATTATCTTGAGCTTCGTGTCCATGACAAGAGGATACTCTTTCTTTCCGCTTGATGAAGACTTGGGCCGCGGCAGCGTCGTACCCGCGATCACCTGACCCGCGGGCCCCAACGTTAAGTTGGTCATCACTGCGCCCATGTCCCCGATGCTACGCAATACTCCACCCTCGGCTATTGTAAAAAATCGTTTTACTTCTTGATTGTTTTTACTTCTTCACATGATTTGTGTTGATTTTAAATACGAATCAAGAGTATAAATTTATTGCACTTAATTTCTACTTGAAAATTCATGTAACAATACAAATGTACGAAAACATCTGAGACATTTGATGAACTTTGGGCATAAAGTCCCTTTAAAATGATTAATTAAGGTTTAAAGTACATGCATTTAATTTTTTTAATCGCATGCGAGATTATAAGTGCTTATTAACGTACAGTTCTTAATGAATGGCGGATAATTAATCATATTGATATAAATTTACTTTTTTGGCTATAAAGCCTCACGTTCCAGACTTTTATTACTTTAGACTAAGCGAAGCCAGATATAATAAAAGTGTTTTTTCGCGTTCACTTCAAAACTGTTAATTCAAGAAGTGAAACTTTTTGACTTTGAATACATTTATTGTGAAATTATGCAAGATTGTCACGTTTTGCGATATACACTTACAACTTTAAATTCACAAATGAAAGAGTAATAAACGATAACAAAATTGGAATTTTTTTCAAATCAATTATCCTATTTTCATTTATTCATTTTTCATAAAAAGTTAATGCAATATAAATAATAACATAATAACATAAACAATAATAATATAAAGCTTTTATTTTGACCGATTACAGAATTTTTTTAATTTTTAAAACAAACAATGAATAGATAAAAAGTTCAAGTTTTTAATGCGTGATTTCTATAAATCGTAAATCAGATCATTGAAAAATAATTTACATATTCGAGAATCTGTTTCAGATTTAAAGCAAGTGCTCTGTTTATGTTTAGATAATTTTGTAAAACTATTTAGGTATGAATGAAATTACCTGAATCCTCCGATTCTGCAGATTCGGCTGATAGATATTTTAAAGAATTTAAAATGACAAAAATGAGTTAAAATCTACTTTGGAAATATTTACATTGGTGTGGTTATTATTTTAGCAAATGATTTTCTTTATAAAAAAAGTTAAATTTTAACTGTACATATTATACAAAACATTTATACAGTTATGGATAATTACATTTAAGTAACATAAACTACTTGTAAGTAGTTTAAATTATATAATGGATATTATTTATTATGAAATTAATGGATAACGTAGCAAGCGATAAATTGATAGTACTCACAATCGATTTCTCCAGTGGGCACTTTCCTCTCTGCTGCCTCATTCTCTGACACGCAGTCTAGTATATTAAGTAACGTTTTAGTCAGCCTCAACAGGTCGCTAAAGCTATAGAATCCAAAGTATATCAAGTCTCTTGCCAATTTGACAACCTGTGGAAGAATTGATTATTCTTCTTATTAGAGATTTAAAGACCGATCATCGAATAAACACGATTAGCATCTATCGTCACCACGCGGCCGTACCTCAAAGGTGAGTTTGTTCTGTTCGTGATCGGCGAATGACCACATTTTGGCGACAACATTGCATAAGTAATCCTCAACAAACATAATAGTGGAGCTGAATCTCGCCCTCACGGCCTCCTTGCTTTGATCTGGCATCTTGTTCGTGTCGTAGCTGCGAATCAATCCCGAGGGTTTATTCTTTCGCGGAAGAAGAGACTAAAAATAGTGGGGAAAACGTGATCCGGGGTCATTAACACGGACATAACCGAAAAGGCTCGTTAACCCTGTACGAAATAAAAAAAGGGGGTCGATTTAATTGTAAGAGTCTTCGTCGAAAACTCACTCGTTGATGCTCATCTTGGAGGGTATCTCTGACCAGAGACGAGCATACTTGACGGGCGTCACCTGTTCCTGAGGATCTCGGTCTACGTGTAAGTGCAGCATTAATCTGCAGAAGGAGGCTCGCAGCTCGTAAGGCACTGTCTCGTCTTCCATGCACCTGCGGGACATTCCGAATTTTATTTTCCTCGCGAAAATCGTCGTTAAATTTCTCAACGACTTTTTTGGTATTTCAAAGCTTTATGTAATAGCAATAATTTTGGATAAATTTAACGCAATTACTCATTGCTCGACTATAAGCACTTTAACAAGGGATTATCTGATAAGATAATAAGAAGATGTAATCACTTTAGAATTAAGTCGATGTCCAAATGTGGTGATAAATTATTAAGCGCTAAATATTGCCTATTGAGGCACATGTTGCTAAAGAGATTAAGCTGATGTCGGTAGTAGTCGAGGATCGCAGCGTCTTCAATATTGCCCAACTTGGCACCCCTTGACAGCTCGCTTAACGACATCGATCGCTGTGAAAAGTCCGACAATTAAAACTTTACCCACCCTTTTAACGCGTAAACAAGGTCACTCTACTTACATTGCCGTCGTTCCACAAGAGAATGACTTCAAACTCGTCGACAATGGTGATGTGGGGCTCCTCGTCTACTTCCTGCCTCTCGTCGGATATCACCAGGTCCTCCACTTCCACCTGTGTCTTAATCATACTGGAACCAAGAATTGTCCCACGTATAAAGACAACGAAATAGATTGACGGATTTTTACTCAGACGGAACTCACTTGGTCTCGATGAGTATATCCTTGTTCTTCTCGCTGAGAACGCTTTTGCAGATGAGCTCCTGGGTGACGGCGATAGCCTTCTTGTTGGATATGCAGAGGTCGGAAAGGTAGTCGAGGAAGCGCGACTCCCAATTATGCATATTCTTGCGTACGAGGCCAACGAAGGTCTCGATCTCCGCGGCGGTTATGTGTTTCTCAAGGAGCTTGCGGTTGTTGTGCAGGAGAGCCGTTATCGTGTCCTCCGCCAGTATATCATAACCGATTTGCTTTTGCATAAAGGCAAAGTGTTTGGCGATGTACTCCTGCGTGCAGATTTTGACAAGTACGAGTGTTACAAAAATATATGATAGGGTGGAACAGAGGAGAATTGCAAGTGTAAGGGCACCTGATTTTTTCGGTAATCCTGCTGCGACAAGCGAAGAATACGATAGCACAATCGGAACATGTACTTGTACGGGGCATGGCGAGGATCACTCAGCTCCTCGATTCGCAGAAACGGTCCGTCGTTCTCTGCTGAATCGAGAAACGGCGCCTGTAATAGTCGATCGACATTAGCATCATCGAATGCGCGGTAACAATTAGAGATTATCAACTATTGAAGCCTTGGCGTTTGGCGGAGTGCATTGACCTGGAGTATTTTGAAGAGTTGACCGAGGATGTACTGCTCCCGGAGGAGCTTCTGCCGATCCCTCACAGGGTTGGTGACGATCAGCTCGAGGGCCTCCGACTTGTTCTGCTCGTTCTCGAGTCCCGCTATGAAGTAGACGATGTCCTGGAGGAGGCTGGTCACGGCTCGCCTCTCGTTGTGCGATATCGTGCCGCGCTCGAGCTTGCCGCTGATCGCCGCGAGGACCTTGCACGCGTCGTTGGCGAAGTCGAGGTCGCGCACCTCCACGGGGGAGACAGACCGGAGGGCGAAGGCTTCCTTGTCCTCCTTGCTGGATGCGCAGCCCACCTGTTCACACGGGCAGAGACATCCGTCAGATCCGTGGGGCTATCGCGAGGGGAAAATTGATAGGCGCCGTTGCCTGAGAAAGGGGAAAGCGCCAGGTGCTTTTACGGCCACGCCCGAGGCGTAAAAGCGTCGCTGGGCAAAATGCCTTTTAAATCACGCCCCCTCGTTAAAAAGGTTACTGCGGGGTAAAGCCGGGCAAATGGGCGTGCACGGACGCACCTTTGACATGACGGGTTTCTCGTCGTCCTTATCGATGGGCACGGAGGTCGAGTGCACCCAGGTGTTGGTGCATATGTGGTGGAGCCGGACGAAGGAGGACTGGGGCACGAGGCTGTCTCCGCGGGTGAGCGTCGTCGGGTCGAGCTCGAACAGCGAGCTGATCTCGTTGCTGTGTGGCACGGAGACGAGGCGGTAGACGTGCCCCGGGGGATCTGCAACAATCACCATGACTTCTGCTCAACTTCCGGAAACTGTTGCTCCCAGCTGGGCGCTTTGTCCTAGCGAACTCTTAAAACGTCCCGCCTCGGGGCAATACATAAACCAGGGGCTCACCTCGCTTGCCTTTCATGGGCTCCGGCGGCTCGTCCGTGTCAATCTCCGCAGCTAAGTACTGGCCCGTGGCTAAGTGCTTAAACCTAAAGAGGGAGTTCCAGTGGCCGGCGCCGCCCCGACAAGGATCGTGCTGCACCACCTGGAAACACGCAGGCCGATTAGCTCTCACTCTGTCGCTCGGTTTATCGATGCACGCGACAGGGGTGACGCGCTGTCCACTGAGCGGCGACGGTTCATTGAATTTCCGATTCGACGGATTGTGCAATCGCGAATTCTATTGCGAGACTCGGAATTGGAGCTTCAATCTTTTAATGAGCATCTAATTAGATAAGCGCTATTGACAAGTTCAACGCGAGAAGGGAACAATTGAAGCATCAGATGCGAGGGCAGTCCAATCGATGACTCATTGTTCGCCGGGGATGCGCAGTCCGATAGGATTAAACTTGAATGCATTTTCCGAGCCCGCGTTTCATTAATTGATTATGGCAAGTGCTTAATAATAGTCTAAATAAATGATTGTTGTTGTTGTTGTTGTTGTTGTTGTTACAGAATGTAATTCAAAGGGCTGATGAGCTATTAAAATAATTGTAAATTTATGCAATGACAATTGTGTAGGAATTCCAAAATCGATTAATCTCTAAATTTAACATTAAAGCTATAACGATATTTGCTAAGTTACATTTTATTTCTAAATGACGATTTATGAAAACCAATGATAAAAGATTAAGCATTAATATAAGACGATTGGTATACGTGTACAGAAAAACTTTTAGAACTAGTAGAAATCTATTGAACTAGTCAGACTTGTTTGAAAAATCCATTCGCTTAAAGTGGCCTTTATTTAATCTTGTTTGAGTTTTCAAAATCACGGTTTTCATTAGGGTAAGGGAAAAACATTACCGTCAGATGGATGGTTCTGAAAGTTAGATAAAAAGTATAAAAAGGAAGAAAAAAAAATGCCAAGCCGAGTAAACGAGGAAATGATCGCTTCTCCTCGCGAGGGCGTAAAGTTTTATCCACGGAGTCAAGTGCGCAGCTCGGAATCCCCTTATATAGAAAGAAAAGCGAGTTAAGATGGAGTCTTACCTCGACTTCCCAGAGTGCTTTGCTGCTCGTCGCAGCGGTGGCGCTCGTCCTCCCCGTTGTCCTGAGGAACACGTGCTGGGTCTTTTTGTACTCGTCCATCGTGAGGAATTTCTCCTGTTCGGCATGAAATAACCTAACGAGGGAAACGTGACAGTGGTAAGAAAAGCCGCAAAAGGTCGCGGCCTGTTGCACCGCAGACCGGATTCTCGAAATGGCAGAATAAAAGGAAATTAGCGCGGAGCCGTAAGGGGAGCCTGGACCCACCTGACGACGTCGCCTCCCTTGAGTATTTCCTCCTGGTTCTCCCTGTGCTCCATGAAGAGGGTGACCTTCCAGGAGGTGTAGGCGTTGGCGACGTTGACCTCCTTGCAGCCCGGGTTGTCGGCGAGCTCGTAGTTGGCCGCGACGTGGAGGCCCTCCCTGCCGGCGTTGATCGGCTCGAGGATGACCTTGTCCCCGACGACGACGCTGTCCCCGTCGCTGCGCAGCTTGTAGAAGGGCATAATGTAGAGCCAGCTGCCCTCGTTGCCGTTGGCGTCCAGGTAAACCCTCGTGGCATTCTTCTCGAGCAGGGCCGGCAGGCGCTTGTTCACCGTGAGGAACTTGTTCGACTTGAGGTGGAGGAGCTAGGCCGCGTCGGCGAGAAGAAGCCAAGAGAAGCCCTCGTTAAAATTCCGCTCGGCTGGCGCCCCCGGGAAATCGGGGCGAGTGGCGGCCTGGGGGGCGCCGCGTCCAAAATAATCTACGCGCGGCTGTCCGCGAGCCGTCAGTCGGCGAAGGTCGAGCGGCGCGCCCCCTCCGAAATAGCCCCGCGGCATAGGTTAATTTGGAAGCGGGCGCGACGCCGTCCGGCGGGGCCCGCGATTACCGCGGCCGGAAGCCGCGAGACGCCCGACACCCGGTTAAAAGCGGAAACGCCCGGCTTCTCGCCAGATTAACCCGAGGACGCGGCTATATCCGCAGGGCGATAAAAGGCCCGCGGCGCACTTCCGCCGGGGGCAATAGCGCGGCCGTAAACGCGATTGCGGGGCGCATTCCGCAAATTTAATCTCGGGCGGGCGCGCGCAAGCGCCGGACATCCAGCGGCGCCCTTAACTGCCGCGCCTAATTTAGCGCGCGGACGAAGCCGTGCCCTCGTCGAGGCTCGCGCCCCCCGCTGCGGTCCCGCGACCCACTTGGCCCGGGTGCCTCGCGGAGAGCCGCGCCAGATGCATAAACAATCGGGCGGTGGAGCGCGACGGGATGTGCCGGAGGCGGGGGCCCGCGGGGCTGTATGTATCGCGCATCGATCGGCCCGGCCCGAGCCAATCCGGAAGCGCGCGAGCCGCGGCGGCCCACTCACCTGGATGACGTTGCCGTAGGAGACGACGGTCCCGAGGAGCTTCTTGTTCTCCGTCTCGTTGAGCTTCTTCTCGATCTCGGCGGCGTGCTGCGGAGGAAGGGCGGGCCGTTATATATCTACATATGCATGCATATACATGTACACGTTTACGCTAAGCCGATGGGCGGGGGCGGGGGAGACTCACGTGCAGCCTCTTGAGGAGGATGGCGTCCGTGGCCGAGCTGGCGCTCTGCTTCGCGGCATTCCAGAACTGCTTCTGGGCCGAGTACCGGTTCATGGGACATATCTTGAAGAGGCAGTCTGGAAGAAGGGGGGCCCCCGATTATTACCGATCGTCTTGGGGACGGTCGAGCGACGCCCCCGGGGGGGGTTGGTCGAATCTCTTACCTCGGAACTTCTTGGGCGGGTTGCCGAGGTCGCCGGCCTCCGGGCAGACGACGCAGCGGTCGTCGACCAGCCTGAAACAAGCCATCAGCGGTGTGTCGGGCGGCGGTCCATTGGCCGACATCGCCGGGGCGCGCATTAATCAGCGGGGGGTGAAGGCCGGGCTCGGACAAAGGGTCAGCGGCGGCGGCCTCGCGTGTCTCCCGGCGGAGGCGCCATTTGTCCGGCCACCCCCCCGAGGCTAAACGCGCCTCAGCGCCTCTCAGCCAGAGCTACCGAGTAATTTACGCCGGCTCGGCCCTCTTATTCGACGACGCGCCGCCGCTCGCCGTGCTAATTCTCTCGCTCGCTGCTAATCTAGTTGTTCTCGATGCCGAGGAGAGGGGTGGGGTGGGGGGTAAAAAAAATCGGACACCGGTCATTAGAGGCCTGTGAGAATTATAGCGCTCGGCGGGTCGAAACGACTTTGGAGAGGAAGAATCGTTGAGCGGCTCGTTAACGAGAGGCCGACCTGAGGAGATCGCTTAAAGGTTGCCGTCCGGTCCCTCGGCCTTTGGGACATCCTCAATTGGGTGACGTTTTACGAGGCCATTAAAACCGAGCGAAGAGCTCGCGGCCTGGCAAGGTAAATGGAAAAATAAGCCGCTCTAGCTCGAGTAATCCCGATCGCTGACTCACTATCTATAGCCGTTGTAAAACTCTTGTTTTCATTGCCGCGCGATATTAGTGTATATACTTTCGCCGAGAGCGAGAGAGGCCTATCGGAGCCAACACCGTGTATATATACGAAGGCGTCGCGGGCGGCAAAGTAAAATGCGCTCCGAGACTCGCAGGATAGAGCTGTGTACAACGCAAACATATTCATTGGAGGCGGCTCGCCGCCGTATAAAACGATTAATCAACGCTTTCAAGCTAATCGTCTTCTTTCAGATTGGCCGCACACGCTCGCGACACACATATGCGCCTCCAAATGGAGATGAATCGGCTAATCCAGTTTGGCGATAATGCAGGAATTAGTCGGGGCGCTCGGGCGAGCCTCCAACGACAATGACACAATAGCGCGCCGGCGGGCTTTCTTCGCGCGCTGCGTAGGAGAAAATTCTATTTCCACTCGGTCCGCCCCGGCGCCACAATTCCAAGGCTGGGAATCGCGCGCCTCGGATAAGCGAGAGCCGCAGGAGCCGCGGGGCAAGAGAGGAAAAAAAAACCAAGCGAGCCGGGCGCGATAATCCGCGGGGTAATAGGGGAAAAAAACCGGAGCGATCGGGCGGGTGGTGGTTGGGCCCGGGGCTGGGCGGGTCGATAGGGGCGGGGCGGCCGCAGCCTCGGCCCCGGCAGCCTCCCGCAAAGAGGCTTAGGGATCGAGCGCGCGGCCTCGCCGCCAGTGGCTCGCACGGGCCGGAAACCGAGGGCCGGAAGACGCGGCGCCTCCGCTGGACCGGAATCACTCGGCGACCACGCGGCCAACTCCCCCGCCGGACACACCGGGCCAATCGCGCTGGGCGGCCGAAGGGCCCGCGGGCTTTCTAGGTCAAGTCCAGTTAAAAATAAACGGTGCGCGCCGGCGACGGACCCGCGGCCCGGAGGACCGGCCGATGTCGCCCGCGAGCAGCCGCGAGGGTGTGTATTTTAGCGGCGCGGGGAAACCCGCCGGCACTCGATCCCCGGGTATTTTTACCTCCGGTGAGCGATGCCGCTCGCGTCAAACCGGGCAGCTCCGTGTCTTCGGGCCCGCGGCCGTCGCCGGCCTGCGTATATCGACCGCGGCCGGCCTGCCCCGCTGTCTAACGACTGCGCGGAGTCATCTCCGGCCCTTGGACCCGATAGGTCGACCTTGGCCGGCCCGATACCTCGCCCATCGATAAGCCGGAGGCGTCGAAATAATCCGGCCGAGCCCTTCAACCTCGCGGAGCCACGGCCGCTGCAGAAATAAAGGGCGCCGAGGCGAGTGTACAGCGCCAGCCTCGCCGCCGGGTAAAAAAGCGCCGGGGCTGGCCGGCTCTAAAGAGTGGCGCGGCTCGCTCCCTCGCGCTCGAAATAGCCGCGCGGCTCGAGGAAGCCACTCCCCCCCCTGCCCAGGCGCTTTGAAGCCGCGGTGCGCGGGGGTGCGGGCAAGTAGACCGGGGACTCGGGGCCGAGGCTAGACCGCTGCCCCCGATTAATGCCCCGCGGCCTGGGCAGGGCCCCCGATCGAGCCCATGCGATCCGGCAGATCAGACGTTGGGTAAAACTTAAGAATCTTAAGTACTTAAGTCGATGAAGGAATTCGGCTCGAGTTCCTCAACGAGTTACAGCGTACGACTTTACTCGGCTGTACAGAAAGACGAGAGGATTGTTAAAGAAAAAGTTCAAAGTGGGCCTTTTGAATGGCAAATTAAAAGAATAAGAAACAATACCAAATGGTTCGGCACTCGTTTTACTGCATAATAACCGTAAAGCACGTACGTTTCATTATCCAGAAATCTACATTGGTCTGCATTCTAATTGCGCGTACTCGTTAATATAAGTCATGAAAATTCGGAGCTGCGGGGATTATACTTTCTCCGCGTGACCGCGGACGACTTTCAGCCTATTTTCGTAAATCGCGTGTATAATGCATCTACGCGTATTCCTCCAGACGTATCCGAGGCACGTGCAATCGCGTTTCTCGCAAAGAAATAAATCTCGGACAAATGAAAAATCTCGTGCCCCTTAAATACGTCACTTTGGAATATATCAATCTCTATCTTTGGAGTGATAATAAAAGCTCGCTGTAAACCAGGTAGGATTTCCAGAGCGAAGCCGCGTGATTTATATATAGAGAGGGAGCCGAGGTGCGCAGGAGCCGAGAGGAGAGCGCGGGGACGGGCGTAGGTTTACCCGCGCGGCGCGCGACTAGGACGGCCGCCTATTTTTATATGAAAGGCCGCGCCGCGCCAATAAACCGAGAAGGATGAGT
This sequence comes from Sycophaga agraensis, assembly GCA_018906755.1. NCBI lineage: Eukaryota > Metazoa > Arthropoda > Insecta > Hymenoptera > Pteromalidae > Sycophaga > Sycophaga agraensis. The sequence continues at coordinate 1,116,958 of JACCIE010000020.1, read as the reverse complement.
CCGGGGCCTCGGCGCGGCTCCTTCCCCGGCGGCTCAGCCTCGCCGCCGAGAGATGAATTGGCTCCGAGCGACATTCGACCCATTATCGATCGGGGCTTGGCCGGCGCGCCGCGCGGGCCCGCATACACAGCCTTTCCCTTTATAACGAGCCCGCGATTAATTATTTAATTGCGCCAATTAGCGAGCCGCGGCCCCGCGGGGACGGTTCCTCGCCGTGCAACCTTGCACGTCGCGCATTGATTGAATTAGCGATGCGCCGGGCGCCAAAACAAGAGGGGCCAATTAGGTTAGCCGCCGGGAAAACCTGCTCGGACCGCCCAGGCCGTTCGTTTAGAAAGCCTTTGGGATCGGTACGAGCGCGTAACAAGAGTCCCGCGGCCGGAACGGCCCGAGCTGCGACACTATCCGGGACGATATATATCGATGTCGGCGGGCGATCGCCAGCGCGCCCAGAGCAATTGATTCTCATTCAACTGTTTACGGCGGCCTCTGTGCCTCGTCACCGGCCAAACGACCGCGCGGGGGCACTTTACGCGTGGCCGCCCCCACAGCCGACGGCCTACTTTTTTTTTGTTCTCTCTTTGCGTTTCTCTATCCCCGGATCCTCCGAATTGCGAAAACCGGAAGGGGGCTTTATGTGCCCGCGCGGCGGACTCACCCGAGCGTCGAGAGGAAGCCGGAGGCGTTCCCCTCGGCGTACAGGCTGACGATGTCGCCCAGGTGGAGGAAGCTCGCCGAGCCGAGGATCTCGCCCATCTTGCCGGCGCTGCTGCACTCCGCTGCTGCAAGCTCCTCTCTGTCCTCAGGGCCGGCCGCAAGCTCATCCTCCCTGGAACAGACAAAACCCACGGTTATGCCAAGCTCGAAAGAAGCGGGCGCTCCCCGCTCGCCGCGCCTCTAGCTCTGTCTACGTGTGTATGCATGGATTTGAGATCGATGTGGGCCGCCGCGGCGACGGAAGCTCTCGGCGCCTCGGTTCAACGCGCCAACGGATCTTACAAATAGAAGCGCGCGAGCCGTTATACGCAGCTAACCTGTTGAAGCCGAGAAATATACGGACTGGATTTCGGGAGCTTAAGCCAAGCAGCCTTTCAAGACGGATGGCCTTCTATATTTGTAAGTTCCGCGAGGTCATTTGTACGGTACACGTGCTCGAGCTAATAATCCCGCGGGCCGGATAAAGCAAGCGGCCCCCCCTCGGCTTAAGACAAAGTGCCCGAGAGCCCGGCAAATATTTAGATCGGAAATCGATGATCGTTAACTTTGAGTAATCGGCCGGCTCGTGTTTTCGGCGCTTAAATCACTGGCCGCCTCGGCCGTGTAAACAAGGGACGCGCGCCCCGGATTTTTTATCCGCTCGGATAAACGTTCCACGAAGCTTTCCCTCATCCGGCGGCGCGCGGCCGTCAATCAGCGGCTACACGGCTTTTTATTGCGACATCGAATTACTCGCAAGCCCCGCGTAAATTCATCAGGGACACAGTCCCCCCCTCCCGCGGCGAAAGCTCCCGCGACCTTTTCGTTTTTAATACGGCCGCGCTGACTCCATCGGCCGGACAAAAGCCCCCGCACGCTTCTATATACCTACGCCCGTGTTACCTACAGGCTGCGGCCGATCCGTCCCGGGCGACTTAATCTCGGCCGATTAATTCAAACGACTCCCCGGCGCCGTAACGAGTGGCTCAATTAATGGACGGCGGCGCTGCGAGCGCACAATGCCCGGGCGCTCATTACGCCCGGCGCCCCGCTGAATCTTAATCCAGCGACTTAATTGGCCCGCGCGCTCGCCCCGAATATAGGCCGCGTACAGGCCGCGCGCCGGTGCGCCGAGCGCGAAAACGACACTCGCGCCCCCCCCCCCCCCCCGGCCGTCTCGGATTTTCCGCGCGCCGCCTCGGCTGCCCGGGGGAGGTGAGGCGCAGGCGCGCGGCTCGCCTTTCCGTGCCGCCCGGCAAACCGGAGCTTTTCGCATCCAGGGGCTTTTTTTTTTCCTCGCGCCCCCCGCCAGCGTGCATTGAGTTTCCGCGGGCTCTGCACTCAGCGACGACGACGACGACGACGACGACGACGACGCCGGGCTTCTTTCACTCTCGGACCTGTATTGAATTGCGCGGACGCAGCTCCCGAGAGGATTTCTTTTCCGCTCTTTTTTTTTTTGTGTTTGCCCCCTCCTCCCCCGTTTTCTCGCGCCCGCGCGCAAGCTCTCTTTACTGCTCTTCTGCACCGAGCTGTCAAGATAATCAAGTTTTTAAATTAGACCCCCGGCGTGGAAACGGCTCTTTGAATATGTATATATACTTGCTTTGAGAATAAACGATTAGAGTCGATACGTATGCTAAATCGAGAGACTAGTTGCACCTACGCGGCGGCTTTGACGCGCAACAAGGAAATAAGTTGTCCATAAATTATGAATGACCAATTTAACCGCTACACTATACATGTACTATTTATGCGGGCAGTTGTATAATTTGTTCTCTTAGATCTTTGAATAACAAACACCGCATTATGTGCTTAATGAATTGATTTTGATTCTCTACAAATAATCCGGAAATTTGTTTTTCAAACGTCGCGCGTTCAATTGAATTTTATAATATTTTCAAATTTACGCAAAATCTGAATTTAAACGTTGCATCAAACAATAATTCTTGCTACGGCGGTGAATATAACTTTACATTCTTGTATCCGATTACAAACTTGTAAATAATAGCAACTTAACTTCGTACCAAAACTCGTTCGCGGCTAAAAATGAATATAAAAGATTCTTCACTTGTAAGAAAAGTCCTTAGTTTATATTTAACTTAATAGTTACCATAACAATTTGCAAAACGCTTTTCGATATTACTATGATTATGACTCTGAAGCATGAAATTGAGAAGACGAAAGTAATATTCGATTGACCTAATTTCGAATTCACATTCACTATATAGAACATTCCAAGTCTAGATGGTTATATCTATCGCTTCGTGTCTGCAAACATTCGGAACTTGCAAGCTCACTATTCGAGTCACTATTTCAATAAGCTATAGTTGAAACTGGAAAGCATCTTTGGAAACGGCTGTTCGATTCGATTATTTTCCAAGAAATATTATTCTAATACAGCCCAGAACGATAAATATTATTCTCGGAGAAAAAAAAAAAATTAAATTTTTTACTCGAAATTGTTGCTAATAGACAATCATTGCCGTCGCTACATGGAACCGAGACTGTTTTCAAGCGCTTATCAAATCACGTTGTTTACCTTTCGAGCGTATCGATTTATTGCGGGACGACGTGAGTCTTCGTATTCCTCGCGACGAAATATCTGCACCCTCGGCTGATTCCCCGCGCGTACCCTACTTCCGCTAATTGACTCTTCCCAGCGAAATTGACTAGTCGGGCTCGAGACGAGTTTGGGGCAGAAGACGCCGGCTTCAACCGACTAGCCTCGGCCCGTCAAAGCGGATCACGTAATAAGCAAAACGGGTCCGCGCCCGAAGAAGACGACGGCGAGAATAGGTTCGCGCGAACGCGTGCAAGTGGCTTTGTGCCGATCGAATATTATCTCGATTAACCCTCGTGAGCGTCGTCCGGCGCGCGGCTCGCGAATACATATACACATCAGCTGTAAATAACCGATGCCACGTTAACGCGCTTCTAAAATGCCCCTGCTCTCCTACTTTCCTGGCAATTTAGCCCCGCGCGTGCGGCACGCGGGGCGCGCTTGCAAATTAGCGGGCGCGCGGAGCACTTAGCCGCCCGAGGCACTCACCGGAACCCAAAGGGCTAAAAAGGAGCAGCCTCGATTATCACCCGCCGGGATCAACTCAGCCTATATTGCCCGATCGGCCATTGGCGCCGGCCCTCCGCATCTCCGGGAAGTAGGCCGCGCAGATCTCGCCGATCTAATCGAATTAATCCGCCGGCGATAATCGATAGCGGCCCCCCCCCCCGCCCCGCGGACGCGGCCACGTGCGCGGCACGTACACGCCCGGCTCAAAATACACCGCGGCCCCCCGATGCCTATTAGCCGATAGCCAAGCGGAATGCCGGCTCCCACGCGGCATCGCCGCCTCGGAGATAAAAAAAAAAAGGAGGCCCGCGAGACGCTCGTCAAACCCTCCGGGAGAGAGGCCGGCCCGCGTCGACGGTAAGTCGCCGGGCGATTAGCGCGCCGATATCTTGCGCAACGGCGGCCGGCGCACGCGCGCGCGCGTGTGTGTGTAATACGTGTGTGTGCGTGTGTGTGTGCCCGGGACAGTCGGGTATTATTTTTTTTTTTTTTTTTTTTTTTTTGTACCGCTCGCTCTTCGCCCGCGACGCTTTAATATAATATCATATATGTACACGCGCGCGCGCGTGTGTGTGTGTATATATCTGCGCGAAAAAGGTCATGGGAGCCGAGCGGCCCTGCCCAGCGAAGCGGCCCATCCGCTTTTTGCACGCCCTCCTTGCGCGAGATTGGATCGTTACGCACTTTCCATTTTTATTGAGGCTGCGGTTATTGAGCGCGTATTATAAGCACTTAATTATCGAGCGCGCGCTCGCTTGTAGAGCGGCTTCGATCCGTGTATAACGTCAGATTTACTTTTTAATTGAGATCGTCTTTGTTGAGATATGCCTTAAACGTTAAAGGCTTAATGTTTGATGAAGCGGAGGGAATCACGTGCTTCTTGTACTATAGTCGCGTAGAATAGAATATAGTTGTTAGAACTCTTCCAATCGAACGATGCCGCATCGGTCCTGCACTGTGATATGCGCAACGCTGCAGAAAGAATACCGATATTTATTAACATTTTTGTATGTTATATTCACTGAAAAGGAATGAGTAGTTCTTCGCGTGATAGTCACGGGCGAAAACTGTATAGAATCTCATGTAGGTTGATATAACTATACTACCTCGCAGTGCACGCGTGACGTCATCAGAGACATCTATGATTAAAGATATTCCTATATTCGAGTAAAGTTTGTAAGTATTACAGTTACATAAATTCATTATAATTGCAACCTAAATGCATCTGCAGGCGTCACTCTGTCAATAACTTTCCTACTTGGCCATAAAATTTTATATCGAATTTAAACTAGTACATATCTATATAATTCTCAAAGATTCATCAATCCGCAGCTGACTATTGACTATATTTTAGCGACTTTAACTGACTATAATGTTTACTGCAAGTGATATTATAATGATTAAATATTTTAGTGATACGGCTGCAAAACTATTGAACAGCCTATTATACTGTTATCTCACTGAGGATATCACTGTAATAATTGTTTACTATTTCAAAAAAAAAGAATAATATTTGTAATGGAAGTACTTCCACCTGAATTTTTACGAGCTGCAACACGTGCTTTTACTTGCCACTTTCTAGCTACTCGAATACTATTATCGTTTCAAGTTGATTAATCAATTATGACTTTATTTTCTTATTTACGTATTTATATTTATCTGTATATTTATTTCAATTGTTTTATTTTTTTTTAATTTTCTCATGATACTTTTATTGTCTTCCATGTCATTGTTTTTACCTATGCCCGACAACTACTGTTGAACTTGTAATAACTGTTTTGACCATATAGAACTGTGAATCCGTTATCTATTTTTGAATAAGTTGAATTGAATAAGTAGTGTTTGATTATCGACGTTTTCTATTAAATAACTAACGAGGTTGATATCGAGGAATAAACATTTCTTATAATATATTAAAACATGATTATAAGAATTAATGACCTCAAACTTTATCTATACAAGCATATAGATTATTTAAAAATAAACTTATCAAGATCTAAAATTATATGTACTCATAAAATCAATTATTAATTATATATAATGTGCTAACATGAAGCTTAACACCTTAGACCGAGCCTTTATGTACCTGATTCAGTTTAACATTGTCGCGAGTACATAACCAGTAATTTTCAATGTTAAAGAAAAATGACAACTATTGAAAATTACAGCTTGTACGCGTTTAACGGAGACAAAACGTTATTCGTGAAATATTGAATGAAACTCTACTTAAGTGCTATAACGAACTGCTTTTAATTATTTGGAAACCTTTCGAATGAGCGATAATAATGATAATACCAAAATTTTCACGAGTGTCCAGCAGTTATTTACTGTATCATCGGCGAAGCCTTGATCGGTCAAGCTTGATAAAATACGGTGCGCGGGCCATTCCTACCGGTCGAAATTCTACCAGGAAAGTAAACAAGCATTGAAATAAATAACCAACAGCCGAAGGAAGTCGCGGGCGAGCGCCTAAAAATAAAAATGCGCTTCCCCGTGCACTGGGCTAGCGTTCTTGTTTTCACAAAAAAAAAGAACGTCGGCTTGGTGCTGTTTGCGCGGCGCGGAAGATGCCGGCCCGACGACTGCTCGCGATGAATCGAACGTCGCCGCGGGGGCGATCCGACTGACAAACGTCCGCCGATCCTTCGGCCGGGGTGCGAGCACACGCGCAGGCAGGCCTGAACGAGGCTGCGCGCCCCGTAAAGCATTGAAGCCCATCGGAAATAGCAGCGCGACGGGCGATAATTCCGGAGCGCGCGTTATAAACAAATCGCGAGGGGGACGGCAGGGGGCGGGGGGAGGATAAAAAGTAGGCGTTATCTGCCAGATGATTTCCAACGCGCGATCCGAGATACGGCGCTTATTTTTTGTTTCCCTTTCCCCCCGAGCCGCGGCTGCACGAAAGCTTTGTGGCGTCCGCTCGGGCAGCCACTGTGCGAGCGCGTTTCGAAACTTTATGATTAATTTCGTAAGTCGATGCAACGCTCGGGGAAGGGGAGCCGCCGAGCGAGCCGCGCGGGCTAAATTTAAAGGCGGACATGCCTCGGGCCGCCCCCCGGGGGAATAAAAATCGCCGGTGGCCTTATCGCGGCAAAAGGTGCTGCGCTGCGCCGAGTGATACGCCGCGGGAAACAATGACGCGCCGGGAGGCGCCTCGGGAAAAAGGCGACGCCAGCGGGGTATTACTCCAAGCCGAGCCTGCGAAACTTTGTTTCCGCCAGTTTTCCCGAGGCCGCCCCGCGCGGTGCGCAATGCGTTTTCCGTGCGATCCTCGCGATTTTCACTACTTTCCCGCTTGCCGGCCTCCGAGCGGAAGGCTGTCGTTGCGCACGGGTGTCGCTTAGCCCTTTCCGCGGCTTCGTCGTCGCACTCCCGAGTCTAGGCCTGCCGCTTGTTTGAACTTGGCCGATTGCATCACTTGGAAACTTGTAACTCACGCGGTGTAATGACACGTTAGTACGATCCCGCAAGAGTGCATTGCTTGGTAAAATCCTGCATGTGCACAACTTAGCGCCTGGCGGACGAGGAATCGTAAAAAGGAAGGTGCCTCTCGCGAGCGCCGTCGTCGGTTTCCCCTGGCCGATCGTTGCGGTGGACAAATCGGAAGGGCTCCTTCGGCCGACAATCGTTGAATGCGCCGCGGAGAAGAAGTCCGCTTGCGCTCGGAAGCTCGTTGGAACGTTTGGTCGGCCCTTTAAAAGGGTATTCGAGGCCGCGCGCTTTAGCCGCAAGAGACTCCCCGGGTGCATTCCGCTCGAGCGGCCGGTCAATCGACGCCCTCGCGTCGCGCCCGATCTCTACGGGGAAATTCGCGTCGGGGGGAATCCTTGGCGAGTGTCGTTTAATGATAATTCGCCGCGGGGAGAAAAACCGGCCGGGGTGCGGTTGTATCTCCTTAACGGGACTAAGACAAAAAGAAGCAACAAAAGGAGCCGCTCGAGTGCAGAGCGGGTTACAGGTGGACGGCGGCGCGAGTCGAAAACACCGTCGGCGGGTGAAAATGTCCCCGCGCCGCGCGACGGCTAAGATAAGCATTAAAGGCGCCGCGGGCCTCGTTATCGCGCGTATATATATATATTTCAGTTCGCCGATACCCAATAACGCGCCGGGGCGTTAAGCCTCCAAGGCACATGTATGTATATTTATCACACACGTATAAAAAAAAAAAGCGGCGCGACATTAATTATTATTATTAACACAGGTTGTTGTCGTGGGGGGGATGCAGGTTCGCCTCCGTTGGCGCGCCGCCGGGGCGATCCGTCAGCGGCGACGGGCCACTTGGGCCCGGCCCAGAAGGGAAAGCCGATCCCTCGGCGGCGCGCGGCCGATTAACGCTAATTGCCGCCTCGCCGCCTTCCCCAAAAACCCGCGTGTACGCGTACCTATATGCATAAAGGCGCGCGCGTGCAGGCGCGTGCAGACAGGGGGCACGCGCGCGTGTGCGTGCCCGCTTGACGCGTCTATATTTAGCCGGGGCAAGTTGAAATAAATATGCCCAACTGTACGCCGAAGACTGTGTACGCGGCCTTTGCGCGCCAGCTGTTACATTTATGCTAATTTCGCGCAGAGGCACGGACGCGCCGACTTTCGGCCGGTCAAGCGGCGCGCGCCGCCACCGCCGTCGCGGTGACAATTAATTCCTCCTTGTTATTATTCTTTTTCGCTAATTCGCCGCGAGCGTGGGCTCGCGCGCTCGATTACGATACGTCCCAGACGACCTTACATAATCGGCGCCCGCGCGATCGCTAAGAATCTTACTCCGTTCTCACTTGCGATCCTTGACAACTTCTTATTCAACCGCGATGAATATAAATACCGTGTCGCAATATTAAAACTTTGCAGCTATTCGCCTCGGACTTTCTTTAAACTGTACCGGGAATCTTTCCCCGGCGCTCGGCGTCCCCCGGCGCGCCGGCCGCCTTCCCTAAACAATGTCCATCGCGCGCTCTCTCGTTTCGCGGAATAGTTGCACGCGCGCCGAGGGCAAACAGCCGAGCGCCACGGTGCAACGCTTCTTCTGAAAAAGGAAAGAAAAAAAAAAAATAGAAAAAAAAAAAGAAAAAAAAAGAAACGACTGGCAAGCACCTGCGAGTCAGCGAGGCGTCGCGGCTTTTGTGCGCCGGCTCTTCCCGAGAACCACTTGGCCGCTGCCCCCCCGCCGCTCGCGTAATTCAATCAGCGGGTAATATACATCGGGGCGTAAAAAATAATTCGGCGCACTTCTCGATCAAACGGCCCTATAAACCTTGCCGATTAATCGCAATCTTCATAAATTACGGGCGTTTGGCGCGCGCGTCGAACGTAAAAGAGAAAAAAAAGGAACGGCATTCGGAGTATGCAGGCGCGCGGCGGGCCGCCCGCGAGCGCCGGGGAGATTTATTGCGCCGCTCGTGTTTCGCCGCGCGGCATTCCCATCTTAATGTCCTTCGCGGGTCGCCAAACACGCGGATCGGCTCCCCTTCCCGCGGAAAACCGGGGAAAGCGCGGCCCGCTTTTCTCCTCCCTCTCCCCAACGGAGGCGCATTATTTTTACCCTCGCCCCTTCCGGGCCCCGGCGAGCGCGCCGCGAAAAAAGCGTCAAAGTTCGATCGGCCGCGAGTCTATTCGCGGAGCCGCGCCGCCGCCGCCGCGCGTAAAAATAGCCCGCGATGCAAGTCATTAGGCTATCGCGCAACGATTGGCGGGGGCGGGCGAGGGCCCCCGGGGCAATCGGCCGGCAGGTTCGCCGGCCCCCGATCGATCGAGAGCCCGGGCGGCCGGCGCGCCGATGGGACCGCGCTCCAATCGGACGGCAAGTGGGCGACGTTCCAAACTCGCCGGGCCGACGACGGCCCAGCGGGGGGGCCGCGCGGCGCGTGGCTCTGTTGACGGGCCCGCGGGCAAGGGGGGGCTGACAGGTCGGCGCCCCGGGTAAACAGCCGCGGGGGGCTGCGCGTGCCGGCGGTTGCGCAAGCGGGCCCCGGGTGCGCCTCGGCCGCCTCTAACCTCGAAAGCCGAGTGTGTGTCAGTGGAGCCGCGGCTCTGCGGCGGCGGCGCTGCGGCCCCCCCCACCTCCCCGGGCGCGGCGGCCTACCTGCGGCGCCTGTTGCTCCCTCGGCGCCTCCCGGTGGGCCCTCTGCTCCGGGGCCGAACTCGCTTCCGGGCTGCCCGGTCGGCGCGCGGCTCTGGCGCGGGCACTGCACGGGCTGCTGCTCCCAGCCGAGCGGCCGCGACGGGACTGCCGCCGAGCCCGGAGCCCGGACCGCGCGCCGGCAGGGGACGCCGCGGCCGCCGGCTCGCCAGCCGCGGGGAGAGGGAACGGAGGCCAGCGCCGCCACAAGCCGCCGCAGCCCGCCGCCGGAACCCCGGCCCCGGCCCCGGGAGCTTGCGCGCAAGCTCCGCGCACCCGGCCCAAAACCCTGCGCGCCGCAGCCTTGCCCTCCGGGACCAATCTACTCGCGAGGCGGCCCATCCCGCGCAACTGCGGCAGGCCTCCTGCCTTCGTCCCCATGCCGTCAATGCTTCGACGAGTTAGACTTCAACGACCCTAAAAATCTCGAGGCCAAAAATCCACGGCTTTATTTATTTGATGAAGTATATCAGAAATAACGCATTTTAAGCGCTATTGCAATCGTGCAGTCAGAAAATTAATCCTACCGAGCGGAAACTTCACGATCGCTCGTCTGTCCACAGCCAGTGCGTAACTACTACCTGCCTGAATGATTTCTCTACTGCGTTCTACAAAACTACCGAGTCTCAATTTTTGTGACACATACCATTCAATATGTAACTGTTGCACATACCATTCAATATGTAATGTTCACATTTCATTTACATCTATCGCTATTCACTGGTATTAAACCTTATAGCAAACCCTACCGTTTACAATTTCACATTAATAAGTCAGCCCTTCGGCAAAAGATTACCTAATTCGCACAAATCTTGTGTAAATTTTAGGTAAATTAACAACCAGAAAGAGTGCAGTTAAATTGAAAAAATAACTTGATCACTTTGCAAATATTCTTTTAATACTCAATGTATATCAAAATAAATTTCCAAGCTTAGGTATTTAATGTGTTTTTAACTAAGTTTAAAAGTAACGTCTTGTAATTACCAAGTCATACAAGGCATTTAAATTCATAGCGCTTGCACTAAATTTCTTGGAAAATCTGAATCAACATATTGTGTATACATAACACACGTGAAATTCAGTTGGTTCAATATGTCACTAAGTGTAATTCTATTGGTCGAGTGGATAAGACAAAATTTAAAAATCCTCTCTCGACGTGCCTAATTAATAATATATTGACATATTTGAAGCAGAAACGTTTATTCTCCAGAATTGCGTGTAAATTGTAACGTTAAATCAGTACCCAATTGTGTTAATTTTTGTATTAATGAATATTGCATTTGCATCGTCTCTGAGTTTCTCTTTTGCAGTGAGCTAATTTTCAATAACTTGGCAACGATATAAATCACTCCGTTATAAACTGTAATAACATGGCCTCTTCATCAACATCTGAATTCACGGATAACGTTGAGATAGATTCAACTAGATATGGTGATAAATTGATGTAAGTTCAATATTCATTTTTCAAAACTACTAGCAATGCATTCTAATGTGAATTTTTTTTTATTGTCTCGCCTCAGTAATTTAGTTGGTTACGTCGACGAAATTGAAAATGACAGAAGTTTCCATCACTCAAAATATTACAAAATTGTTATTAATAATGGTCGAGGTAGACGGGTACAGGTAGTTGCATGGAATGATCACTTTTCGGCTATTGATAAAATCACACGTCTATGCACTGTAAGTGAAATGTAATTATAATTTTATAACAGTTTATAATTTTGTAATTTAGATTAATGATTGATACATTTCAATAAATTATAGATTGTACATGCAAAAAATTTATTAGCTTGCAAACCAGCAAACTCAATTTACAACCTAGGCAATGTACATTTCGAATTGCATCTACAAAGTGATAGCACTATTACAAACGATGGAATATATTATCATAAACATTGTATCATACCATCTACAATAGCAGATTCTGTTAATAAAATAGGATCTAAAATTAGTAAGTCTATAAATTAACAAATTAATTAAAATTAATTTTATCAAAATGTACATGGAATTGTTTGCAACTTACCGTTTACAGGAATTGATGGATACGTAAAAACGCCTTTTGAAAAAAGAAAAAAGGGACACGAAAGGTATTTTTTGGGGTCTATAACGGACAGTTATCACCAATTGGATGTTAAAATTATGGCTGACGCTTACATTACGATTCTTAAAACCGGCCAACCTATAAGCATTGTAGGTGTAATGGAAAACAATCCGAAAAAGCCACCAAGACTCTGTGTCGATCGAATGGAACATATAACTTTATTAAACATGAAATATTTACCATTATCGGTCATTTATCTCGGTAACAGATATCCTCGATCGATCAATTATTAATATTTATTATATTTATTGAATTGTATATGGCAGCAATTGTATCGATTTTCAACCACTATTTTTTATATAATTGAACTTGAAAATTGATTTTTATTCCAATATAATTTGTCTAATGTAATTATGTATGATATGTATTATACGCAACTATTTTAATAAAAATGACACGCATACAGGAAAATGTTAGCATTCATTTCCTTTCTCAATCTATACTATAAGAAATTCAAACTAAAAAATAACTCAATATTTAGAGATTCTTTATTGAAAAAAGTAACTTTAACGTTTTTATGATCTTATATCGTTTAATTTGCATTTTCTAGTATACACATTTTTCACATTTGATTTTTGTATAAATCTAGATTTTACTTCAAACATGTAATCAAATATAATTCATTTAAAAGATTGTAATATATCCTATATTAAATAATTATAAAACGTTGTGCTAAATGAATTTTTGATTCTTGACTATACATTTCACTTCTTTCTACCACCACGTTCCTTCGGGTATAGAGCGATGATACTGCCAGAGGTCAAATTGTAGTAAGCAAGAGTATTATTGTCTTTGAAAAACATTCCCTAAAAGTCATCAAAATTGTTACTTGTTGTTAATTACTTTCACTTCATAGAAGTACAAAATTTATTATTTTCGTCGGTAATTTACCTCGTATTGCAATTTTTGTTTCCCAGGGGGCATGCCTGTATGCTCATGAATTCGTGCTTTCATGGTTGAGACGGAATCTGTAACTTGCAACATTATCGTAAGCGTTTGACCATTAAGCTTCCATTCTGTTTTCTCTGCCATCATTGGTACAGCAATAGCTAACTGCACTGGTCCCTAAAAAATCGGAAATAAATATATAAATAAATTTATAACTAGAACATTAAAAATAAATTGATTTATCAATTTATAAATTGAAAATCAAACCTTATTTCTCATCAAGAACTGTTGTTCTGGAATCAAGGAATCCTCTGTTCGTAATTTCTTGGCATGTGGCTCATCATCCATACCATCTGCAGGATGCTTCATGCCCATCTACAAAAATTATTAATTTATTTAAAGAATATAAAATTTAATGTATATAATAAACAGACTATTCAAAATGGATTAATTATAAAAAAAATATATTACCTGAGGTGGCATTGGAGGTTGCATTGATGGTGGTGTAGGCATAAATGGAGACATTGATGGCGCTGAAAATTATAATTATTAAAAACTATAATGCCAGAAACGATAACTGTAGAATTTTCATTTCAAACCTTAGTACTGTAATTTATGATTTACAGTATGCAAATTGTAAGTCAAAGCGTACCTAATAATGGTGGAGGAGGTCTTATAGGAGGCATAGGTGCCATCATCATCATCGGTGGCTGAGGCATCATCGGTTGAGGCATGGCCATAGCAGGCATAGACATTTGTGGTGGTGGGGCTGGTTGAACTTGTTGAACTTGAGGCATAGGCTTTGGTGCTGGAGGTTTTGGAGGAGCCTTTAATGTAGCTTGAGGTTTTGAAGCTGCAGCTGCCATGTGTGATAGTTCCGCCGCGCGACTTGCTTGTTTCGGACCGATTTTTTCTTTCTCCTCATCAGGCAACAATCCTTTGACCTACAAATATAATCGAGAAAACGTGAAAATTAAAATCTTCTTTTCTCCTGATACTTAATTTTTTCTAATTCATGAATTAGTCTTACTTTGTGAATTTGATGAATCTGTTCTTCCAAAGTAATATTAGCTCTAGCCGCTCTTGTTGCTGCCTCCACGCTCGATGTATGACCATCCCAAGTGACCTTATCGTCCTTCTTTTTGTCTTCTTCACCAATCTTCTTACCAATGGCTGTTTCTTCATCACCAACACCGAAGATATCAGTACGCCTTTCTGCCAACTGCTTCAGACTAGCCTCGATAGCAGTGCCAGGTGCGAAAACTGTCTCTTGGGCCAGTTTGTCCAAATGTTTATCACGCTGTTCAACCCAGCGTGGATCAAGTAGACCAATGCGCATGTGTTCTTGCACCTTACTTGCTGGGATACGTTCACCCGTAATCGGAGAAACAAGATACTCATCAGGTGCCGCTGGCCTTGAGACTTTACCAGCTGATACAAATAAAAAATACGTTATTATGAATAAAAAATATCAACAAAATATGTAATTTAAATGTTTAAAAATTATTTTAAATAATATAAATAACTGTACCGTGTTGTTTAGGATCATATCCTTTTTTAACGACAACATTTCCAGGTGTAGGAGGCAATGGTGGTGGCTGCATACTGCTTTCGCGAGGTTTATCCTTCTTTTGTGTTTCACCTGGTGGATTGACATCATCCTCATCACTAGAGTCCTCTTCCATATCTTGAACTTGATTATTATCCTTTGCTCTATCCTTTTCTCCCTCCATGCGAGACAACATTTCGTCTTCCCCATCACTTTCAATTTGCATTTCAACCTCTTCACCATCTTCAATCCGTTCCTAATGCACAAGTTCCACAAAAAGATTGAACAATCATAATAAATATTTATAGAGACATTTGTACTCTATTTATTACAAAGTTTAGAATGCATAAAAAAGCTCTTACCTGCATTAAAACTCTTGCACCAACTTCGTCAGGTGTTGTTGGAGCCGGGAAATTTCCAACTTCAAATTGTTGATAATCTACAGTTTCTACAACTACAAAGTCATGCCAATCAATTTGAGCATAAGCTACTCTCTCACGCTCTAACTCTTCTTCTTCTTTGCGCTTTTGTGCATCTTGATATTTGAGCCATTCTGCCCGATACTTAACTTGCTCCAAAATTTTATCCATATTAAATGCTTCATGATTTAACTTTGGTATTAAATCTTTCGGTGGAATTAAAACCTAAACATATGAGATGAAAATTCAATTTGCTGAAATTTTATTTATAATCATTAGTGCAATAACTAACCTTAGTGTATTGCTCTAAAAGTTTCGTAAAATATTGGAACAATGAATGTTGAGGACGCAAAAAATCAAATTGAAAATTTCTTTGTTCTCTGTTCATTAAATTGGTCAAAAATTGACGTCCATTACGAGCTACAAACTGTGCAGTTAATTTAACTATATCTCTGTAAAATTAATAAAGGAATGTAAATATGGAGCAACTCAAAATGTATAGAATTTCTATTTGTTGTAGTTTAACATACAAATCTAACGCTGAAATTGATGGTGGATCAGCAACAAATTCAAATTCAGCAGGTGGATCTTTTGGAATAAAAGGTTGTTCCACTTGCTTAAGAATTTCTTGTTGCTTTTGGTGAGCTGTTAAAGCTACTCCTTTTGATGCTAAACCAAGAGTTGGTTCTTGTCCCTTTCCTTCTTTAAATTCCTTTACTTTATGTTGATAATAAGAATGATATGGGTCACCCTACATTCAAGAAGTTGAATTTTGGATTTCCCAATTCATTTTGTCTAATTCTCGATTCAAATTCAGGACCATTTCTGGCAACAAAACTTGCAGTCTTATCAACAATGTCTATTTATCTCTAAGGAAAATAAAATTTTTGTACATTAGCTGAAAGATTGCACAATCATTGCAATGAAAAAATATTCTTATAAAAGTAAAAGTTGAACTGTAAAATTAAACAAAATAATAAATAAAATATTACGTTTTCGGAATAAAATGTTTATAAACTTTTCAATGCAGATGAAGTAAAGTATTTTGTAAAATCTAAACTTTAGTCTTGACTTTTAACCATAAAATAAAAATAAATTTTAGATATACATTAATTGTAATTTGTATAAATATATTGTTGAATATTGTTCTATGAATATTGTTTTTTTATTAAATTTCATTTAATACAAACATGGACCTTAATATAATCATTAAGTTTTCCATATTTCATGATCAAAGTAATTTTTAAAAAATTATAAAATTGTAATTTTTTCAACTGCTAGTCTTTTCAACCCTTATCTGTCATAACGCTCGATTTTTAAATAAATAAGCAATTGTGAAAAGGATACTCCTAACCTCCGGAGGAGGATAAATAATGCCAACAACGGGTTGCGATGATGGTGCATTGTCGTCAGACTCCACAGCCGGAGGTTGTGGAACCGCAATTTCTTGTACAGGCATTTTGAAAGTTTTCAATTATTTATTGATTAAAAAAACTCAAAATATCTCAAATGTTCTCCATTGTCAAACCCGGTGCAATCACTTCAAATGCAGTACTTGGCACTGACTCACACTGACTTATGGTTCAGCTTGGCTCAACAAGCAGCATCGTTGCGAGTTTCACGCAGTGTTTCCTTTCCGACAATCCTAATTTCTTACTCCATCGCCCTTGATCGTTTATATCAGACCGCGTATAGTGTATAAGTACGTATGCTATGCAGCCACATGCAAATGTAACCTTACGGCGATTTTAAAACATTCTGCTCATATTTCTGCGCATTTTATAGTAACTTGACCCAATAGAAATTGAACTTTAGCCGGCAGTTGGTCCGAAATTCCATTTTCAAAGGTTATGTTATTTTCATTTATTGTCTTCATTGACAGTGAGTTTAATACAAATCATTGGAGTAAATAGTCGACTTTATTTAAAATCTTCTAAATTTTATAAGCATTTTGAGTAATTAATTTTATCATGCTTTTTGTTTTCAAGTTACTGAATAATCGACAAAAGGTAACAATTCGAATAATAAATATATCATGATTAAATCAAACTATCGAAAAATTAAAACAAATGAGAAAAACAATTTGAAACAATTATGAAACATTGTTTAATTAATTAAGGTAATAGGTAAACACTTCACACTTTTACATTACCTTTAGATTGTAAATAAATTCGGAGTATTTTTATGGACTCCTTTATAAATTAAAAGTAATAGTATAAATATCAAATCAATTTTTCACAATTAACTTGGCATATAAATAAATGTGTTGTAATATGTCTGTTAATCTATTATTACTTGTTTAGTTTTAATCAAGGTACTAAATAATGAATATAGAAGAACCAGTAATCAAAAAAATTCCTGGAGAAATACCTCCATTACCTAAAAAATCTAGTCAAGGATATATTGATAATTTAGGAAGTAAACAAAAATTTGAATTATTAGACCTTTTGAATCGTCAAGAAAAACTTCTTGCCAATAAGTAAGTCTACATATCTATCTTTATAGAATAAATTTTATGTATCTGAAATAATTTTTTTTCATTTTCAGATCATTCATCTCAAAGCTTCCAGATAAGGGAGAAAAAATTTTAAGTTTTAAAGAAAAAATCCTTCACGAGCTAGAATTGAAAAACAAAATTGAAGATGCTGCAAATCTACTATCAAGGCTTAATATTGCTACTGAAGGTATAGCAGCTATGAATGAATTAGAATGGACAGGAAAATATACTGAAAAAGCTGAAAATAAATCTCAAAAAGTTATTGAACTAGATAGTGATGATGAAGAAGATCCTTTAAAAATTCTTGCACAGGTTTAAATTTAATTAAAAATATAATGCTTATTTTAAATTTGTACCAAGTGTAAAAGTTAAAACATTTTATTCAGCCAACAGGAAGTGGTACCCACAAAAAGAAAATTATTCATCTTGCTCCTCAAGAAAGTTTAATTAAACCAGAAGACATTGAAGAAATAGAATCATTTAAAACAATAGATCCACTTGAATTGGATCACATAAAATATTTAGTGAATAAAGTAGAAAATCCAAATAAAGAAATAAAAAGAGAAACTTTTAAACCATATAAAACTACAAAATCTAATGTACACGATCCCGAAAAAGAAAAAAGTCGAGAGAGTAAAAAAGACAAGCACTGGGAAGTGACTGCTGCTACACCACCTCTCATCGTACACGGCGCCATCAAAACCTTAGATCTTAATGAATCATTGAAGCTGCAAAAAGAACAGGCTATCAAGTTACAGGTAATATTGAGTCAATTTTGCTGTACAATTCTTAATAATTTCATATAAAATTAAATTTTAAATTCAAGCAAATTCATAAAAGTAGATCATGCCATATACGTATTTTATTTTTCCAGAAAATTCAAGCAAAACATGCTACAGAACGTCTTGCACAACAATTAGGAGCGCATAAAATAGGTAGTTTGCCACGAAATACTGGAAATTATCGTAATGATCAAAAAGAGTCAGATTCATCTAGTTCAGATGACGAAGATTATCCCGAAGTTTATGACGAAGAAGACAATGATAAACGCGGGACAGTTGTTTTTACTGTTGATAGCATAGAAAGTTAATTAAATTTAATTATTTTTAAATTATTGTTTTTAAGCTTGACCATATTTTGTAAAAAGTGCTGGATCACCAATTTAAATAAATATATTTTTTGATATTTTGATTAACTAATTTCCTCTTATTTACATAAAAATCTATATTTAATAAGGTTTTTATTACAAATGAAGAATTGCAATATTTTAATAAAAATATTTTTAGATTCTTTATGGAAAAAAAATCATGTTTATAATGTTAATAAGGCTTTTTATTGTCCTTATAACAAAGGTCTTAATTGTATCCAAAGCTGTTAATAATTTCCGTGTATTGTGCTGTTTGTTTCGAAACTGCTTCACCAGCCTGCTTGGTAAGTTTCTGAAAAAACATCAAAGTTATTAGCACACCATACAAAGCAAAAAAACTAAAGTTTAGAATATTCTTTTTACCTTAAGTTTATCCCTCTTTTGCACTTCCATAATAGACTTGACACGTCTCTTATTCTCAAGGGTACGAACCACTGCCTTGTATTTCCATCCAACTTCGTGTGATAGACGTCCTACATGACAATACTGAAAGAAGAAACATTTTGAGATTTGTCCCTCTACAAAATTGTTTATTATTGTTTTTCACAATTAACTCAGCTCTAATTGTCATCAAATTGAACAAATTGCCAATATTCAGGCGCAAATTACCAAGACATCATTGTGAAAAATTTTAAACACATTTTAAATTTCCAATTAAAAACTTTTTGTATATTACCTTTCTACCTGGCTTGAGGCACATTACTCTCATTGCACCAGGAACAACCAGACGCTTTCTCCTATCATATGGAGGAGGGCATCCTTCATAAGCCTTCAATCTTCTTAAAGCATCCTTACCTCTTTGTGTTTTATGTGGGATCATACCTACAATGAATTAATTTCTTAATTGTTGTAAAACTTGGATAAACTTTTATACATAACATATTTGTTATATTCTCATTAAAAATGTGTTTCACGTTACAATCAAATAATGTAGGTAATAAGGTAATCATTGAATAATAAATTAAATTGGATAAACAATTGGCAATAAATACATACCACGAACTGTTTTCCAAAGAATTTTGCTTGGAGCACGGAAGTGAAATGGTCCACGAGCAGGATTAACATTACATCTTTTTCGAAGGAAAGACATAAACTTCAACTTGTTCCTAAAATAAAATAAAATTGCTTTAAAAAATGAAAATATGTACCAAATAAATAATTAATAGTCTTTCAAAAGTCATATAATGTTTGTTTCATAAAAGATCAAATAATGTAGGTAAGAATTATGAATAATCATTTAGATTTTATAAATATATCAAGCTACACTAGGTATTTCATCAAAGC
The DNA here is from genome assembly GCA_018906755.1 of Sycophaga agraensis. Taxonomy (NCBI): domain Eukaryota; kingdom Metazoa; phylum Arthropoda; class Insecta; order Hymenoptera; family Pteromalidae; genus Sycophaga; species Sycophaga agraensis. Next base: position 1,097,195 of record JACCIE010000020.1, on the reverse strand, counting down.
TGTTTCCAGAACATTTCTTTTCCACCATGCATTACAAGTCCATAAGCAACGGTAAGACAGTTTTAATATATTTGAACTCAAAATCTAATTTAAACAAACTAAATTGTTATTTAAAGCTTATGTACACAGTAATGAAAGTAATGTACTACATAAGAATACTTCTAATAAACAACTAAGAATAGAATTTCATGTTTACTCGCAGCAAAGGATTAAATTATTAAATTAAAAATAAAAGTAGGCTACCTGAAGAAATTTCCAGAAATGTTGAGTTGCTCACATCTTACAACGATAACTTTGTTTCCTTGTAAAATTGTCTTGGCAATGATAGCTGCCAAGCGGCCAAGAAGATGACCGCGGCCATCGATGAGTATTGGCTAAAAATTAAAATAAGCCATTAATTTAATTTACAACAAAAAAATTTTACTACGAAATGATTACTTGTGTTATTTTGAGTTTAGGTTAAAGTCTGATGAGTTAATAGTAGCGTTAAACCAAAAAACCACGTGTACACAACAGTGTCAGTATAAAAGTTAGGTTATTTTTAACTTGTTTAATTAAAATATTTTTACAAATGAAACAATTTTGATACAATAAAAAGTACACTTTAGAATGAAAGAAGACTTGTTCGAAAAACCTAACCGAAAAGTCAAAAGCTGCTTAGAAAACACGTGTGCACTAACGTATGAACAACAGCCTTTTTTTAATTGAAGTTTTTTCGCACAATACACTGCTTTTGAATTCGAAATAAATTACAAACACTTCAGCAATGTTAAATACACATAACTGAAAAACTTTATAACAATATTTAGAAATAAATAATGAAAAAACTTTAATTTTTCCTTACAAACCTTTTCACTGAAGCCAGTCATTTTGTCCCCCTAACCGGAAAAGAGTCCATTAAAGTGAGGTAGAGATGTGGTGCTGCCGGAAGACGCCGACGGCAACGACGCGAACCAAAGCCCATTTTGTCCGATCCGTTTTGTTTTAACGCGTGACTTATAAATAAAAAAAAATGTTGGTTAAAATGTTGTTTATTAGAGAAAACATATATTGCTATAATTTTTATTTATTAATCAATTTATAAAATAATATTGTTTTTTTTGTATATCGATAATTATTGTATGTATGTTGGAGTTTAGTCGGCATGGAAGAGTATCCATTATATCAACAGAGAATACAAACCGCTTCTGCGTAGGTCGGTACAGATGTTATCATTCTCATTTTTATATAGATCATGATATCATGCATTATAATATGTACATAATGTACATCATTTATATCTGAATTCATAAGAAGATAAAAGTAGATTGAATCGACGCGTAACACGTGTAACAATAAATTTAGTATTAAATTTGAGATTAAGTGAAGTATTTTGGCAATTTGAACGCCTGTTTATGCTGCCAAATTGATAATAATATTGATTGATATTATAAATATATATTGTCATATATTTATAATAATTCTTTAATAATGATACGTAGTGACAACTGAATATAAGCACATTGTGGTAAAATATTTTAATAAAGTTTATTAAAAATACTTTTATTAAACTTTGATTACATATTGAAATTTATCATTTAATTATCAGTTTGAGAAAATACTTATATTTAAATTCTCTTCGTTAACGATATCTCGAAATGGATAAACAAAATAAAAATTATTTAAATTTGGAAAAATCATTGGCTGTTTTATACTGCCAATGTATAGTACGGGGGAACCTTTTTTTTTATCCTTAATTGAGTGCAAGTAATTTATAACAAAAATGTAGTGACCCGTTTCCAAGCTCTCGCGGTGAGTCACAGGAGGCACTTTCATCCTCGCGCACGTACACGAAAGAAGTTGCAGTATAAGACGCATTATCCCAAATACGTCGATTATCGTTGTATTAAAATGAAAAGAAAAATGGGCCCCGCGGTAGCGAAAGCCGTGGTAAATAAACGGGGCGGAAGGAAAAAACCCAGCGGGCCCGCGGTACGTGGCCTGCGAATACAAACAGATCGGGCGACGCGCGGCCCGGCCGAAACGATCGGCGAGGCGCGAGGCTCTTTGTTGCCGCCCCCGAAGCCAGCCAATTCCTTTTGATAAGTAGAAGAAAAAGTGCGCACGGGGGGAGTAGGGGGGGAGTAGGCCGGGCGGAGGGCCTCTCTCGCCAACATCTGCTCTCTCGCACGCGACCAAGGTCTCGGCGACGCGCGCGCCGTCTCAGGATACGCACGCGGCTCGAGAGGATTACTCATCGCGGGTCTATCCTTTATTTTCCTATCGGGGATGCGGGGAGGCGCGGGCCGGTTTTTTTGTCCGAGCGGCAATTACGTCAGCCGGGTGAAAAGGCGGCATTTTAATTGGAATAGAAAGTGCTGCGCAACTGGTTCTTTTTTTTTTATCCGCTCCCCGCGTCCTCTGTACGGCGTGGCTTTTTCGCCCGGGGCGCTGAGGAACGTACCTCGAAAACACGCGCCTTCTCGGAGAGAACACTCGCTCGGCTCGCGTGTACATACGCGCATATATACACGCGTCCTCGCGGCGGCCGAGCCGTTCGTTCCTTCTCCCTCGGCGAAGCGCGAGCTTGCGGGGCAGATTTAAAAGCCGCGGGTGGCGTTGACCCAGATGGCTCTCCTCGCGGGGACTTCCGAGCTCGGTTCCTGCGGGGCCGTAAGCCGCGGGCCGGGGACGAAAATAGAAAGGAGCGCCGGGCCGCGGCGGGCGCATTCCCCAAGGGGAAGCAGGAGCATGTGCGCCTCTCGGTAACTCTTTTTTTCCCCTCCCCCCCCGAGGGCCGGCCGCCGGACGCGCGCATGTGGGCGTGCCGCGTACGCGCGCCAGAGGAAACGCGTGGCCTTGCATCGCCGATCGCCCGCCCGATGATCCGGCCAGCGGTTTTTCCCCACCGGCCAAATTTTCCCGCCCGCAGCCTGGCGCACGCGGGAGAAGAAAGAACGAGGCTCGGGCGTCCAACGTACATAGCGTGAAGGCCCGGTGGGCCGAGGCCCGAACAACGGGGCGATCGATCCGCGTATACGCGTACGCGCACGGCCCTATACATATCGGTTGGCGGTCGTAAAAAAAAAAAGAAACGAAAATAAAGCCTTTCGGAGGGGCCGGGCGTTCGGGCCGCGCGAAAAACCGCTCGACGAGTCGAAATTTTTCGCGCCGGTAATCGTACACTGCGCCGGTGAGTCAGCGGCCGGTCGCTCGCGAGCATATCGAAGGAGCGCGCGATCGGCTGCCGATCCATTGAAATCTCCCCGCGGCGAGACGAGGCTCTAGGCCGCGGGCCTGACTCAGGAGTCGCCTGCTGATTTGGCCGGATTAGGCCGCACTCAGCGTAAGCGACCCGATCTGCAAAAGAAAAAAAAAAGTGAAAAAAAAAACCGTTCGAGGAGCGCTCGAGGAGCCGGGATCGTACGCTCTTCCCGGATACATATATATACATACATACGTTGGCTTGGGACGTTGCAGGCGGAAGATCGAGCGGCCGGTGCGCGTGTAGACGCATTGTTATTCCCGCCGGCAGGTTGGGTTGCATCGCCGGCGGCAGGTTACATTGTCTGCCCGTTAAACGCGGGGATCGAGCTCGGGCACAAAGTATCGCGTGCTATTTATGAAGTTCTGACCCGTTTCTCCATCTTTAGCGAGGATTTTTTTTCCCTTCCTCTCGCGCGGGGTACGCGCGTTAATGAGAAAGCCATATCCGCGCGGCGATGGTCGTCGTTAAGGCCTTTGGGATCGGCGCGTTTACGAGGATAGTCCTATACCTGGGCGCGCGGGTACTGTACAATAAATCGCTCGCGCACGATGACTGCACGCGAATGATATAATCGCGGCCCGCGCACACACGTAATCGAGTATAAATATCCCCGGTTATAGTATTTATCCTAAAAAGAAAATTCTCGCGAGCGCCCTCGTACATACACAAGCGATTGGAGAGCACGGCTCCTTTGGCTGATATACGTAACCCCGGAGCGATCGGGGCGAAGGGCTTTCTCGGGCCGGGCCGGGCGAGGAAAGCCGCGGACTCCTCGGCGCTAATGGGAGATGAAGGCCTGGGCGAAAAAGCCGCGGGTCCCTAGGCGCGCTTGTCCCCCGGTTGACTCAGCGGCGCTCGGCCTCGGCCGCGGTGCATGTAGGCCGCGGCGGACCGGCGTGATTCACGGGCCGGCTTTGGCGAAGGGCGCGGGCCAAATTTCCGAGGCCTGGGCCGCTTGGCTTTATAAGGCCCGGGAGCGCCGCGGCGCGGAGGCCGTTGCGCAAGAGCCGGGGGATGATCGGCCCCCCACGGGGGGGTGGGTGGGGCGCCGCGGGCCGGCTGGGCCGGGCGGGGGCCGCGGCCCGCGGGGTGGGGGGGCCGCGGCCCGCGGCGCCGTCCTGGAGCCGCGCGCCGGAGGAGCAGTCGAGCCGCGAGCGCCCGAGTGCGAGGACAGGCAGCCAGGGAGAGCGAGGGAGCCGCCCGAGACAGGACCAGGAGACGACTCGCCCGCCCGCCCGCGCCACCCTGCCCAAGGGCCACCGCCGCTAAGCTGGCTGCCAACATGGCTTGCAACAGGGCGACCAAGTCGGGATTCGCCGCGGAGGCGCAGCGCAAAGTGAGTCGCATCGATCGGGGGCTGCGCCGCCTGACCCACTTGTCTACTCCCCCGGCGCGGCGCCCCGGTTATTTGGGTCGCTCCCGAGCCGTCGGAATCATCCTGCCGGGATCATCCCGCCGACGCGCGACCGATCCGTCAATTGCAATTATTAGTCATATCGGATACAGTGCGCCGAGTCTATTGCCCCGCGGCTCGCGTGCAGGCTATCTGCCCTCGCGGACGACGGAATACCTTCGGCGTGAAAAAAAAAGCCGTTTCTCACGCGCATTAAGCGAATTAGCGGCGGTCGAGCTAATTCCCCGTGCTTTAGACGTCGCTCGTGCCGCGGCGAATAGGGAAATAACCCAGTAATCGGGCCGAGAGGACGGTACGCTCGCGATCGTCCACTTGCACCTCTCGCTCGAGCGGGCGCACTCGGGACGCCCGGGGCGAGGCCTGCATATATGTGTCGTCTTGTATATCTGCATCGACGGCCTCGCGGGAACCGGATAAAGAATCGACGGGCGAAAGGCAAAAGGAAGGAGAGGCCGCTCCTGGATGGGTTTACGCGTAAATTATAAATAAGAGGGAAAGAGAGCCGAGCATAACGGCAGCGCACATGCATATTTGCAAGGAAGTGAATCAGGCGTAGAGAGGCCGGTTCGCCTAAAAGGGGGAAAGACGGAAGCCGCCGCGCGGTAAATAATAAAAGGGCGCGCATCCTCCGGAGGCGGGCGGCTGATTAAAAAAACAGGAGGGCGCGCCCCCGGCGATTAAGGGCCGAGGGGGTCGCGGACGCGGGCAATTGAACCGGCCGGCCGTGGGAGATGGGAGGGCCGGTCGCGAGCCGACGGGCATTCCAGCGGGGCCCGCGCTAACGCGGCCCGTTACCCGAATCCCCGCCGGCCGAGGAGGACGCGCGCGCCTCGTTTCCCTTGCGGTTTGAGCGCGCCGCGGGATGATTAACGCCCGCGGAATGCCGATTACACGGGCGGCCGAGCGATCGGCACCCGCATGTGGGTTAGCCGGCGCGGAGGCCCCGAGGCCCGATACGGCACGCGCCGCCGGGGACCGCCGCGGGACAATGTCTCCGAGGCCGAGTTGCGCAACGTCGGTCTACTCGGCGCGGCTGATAAGCGCGCGGTGAGAGCCGAGGGCCGGGTGCTCGGGCCCGGGGCGCGCGGAGTCCGCGGGAGGCCGCTTGCGTCACGCCCGGCAATAGTTTCCCGCTTATCGGATCAGGCGCGCGCGCCCGCTTGTTTATCCGAGAGCGGCGGTCGCGGCGCGCCCGGAGGAGAGCCCCGCCGAAAAGGAAGCCGATGTACAGTTGGGCGAAAGTGGCCGAGGGGCCGAGCGACTCGCTCCCGGCGGAGAAAGACCCGGAGAAAGCGCGAGCGCGCGCCGCGCTTATCGGCCGTCGACCCGGGGCCGACCCGGGGGTGCGCCCGAGGGGCGAAAGCCGCGGGACCATTGGGCCTTATAAGGCCGCGGCCTTGGCCGAGTGGCTCCTCCTCCCGGGGACAGCCGAGGCTGCCCTCCGCTTGCGCAACTCCGCGCCGCCTTGCCTTTTCTCGCTTTCCCTTTTAACAGGCTTTGGGACGTCGCCGTAAACGTCCCGGGCGGCCGTCCTCGGGGCCGCTCGCGGAATCTCCCGCGCACTCGCCGGAATAACAACAGACTCGGGCAGTCAAGGTCCCGCGGGCCCTCTCGCCCTCTCCTGTCCCGCCTGTAAACAACGCCCGGTCCATGCGCGACGTACGTGCGTATACGTGCACTCTCGAAAACAAACCGGGGAGAGGCCCGGCCGCGCCTTATAAGGGGCCGGGAGCTTTCGGCGCATTCCTTTCGCCGGCCCGCGGCCAACTCCTCCCAAGCTTTCTCCCCCCGGGAATCGGACTCTCGCGCCCGTAAATCGCCGATGATAAGGGGCCGATAGGATGATCGGCCCCGGAGGAATCCCCGCCCGCGCTCGCTCGGCCTTTCTACGTCCTTCACCCGATCCCGCGCGATTAGTCGGCTCGAGGCGAGTCCGGCCCTCGAGTGTCATCTTGCTCGATGGACCTGCCCGCGAAGAGCGTACGCTCGGTCGAGTGGCCGCTCGGCTCTCGAGCCGGTGCCGAGTGCCGGTCCTTAGCCCGGTAACAATTGCCCGCGAGATAAGCCCGCGCAGCCTCTGCCGCGAGGGCGACCCGCGGCGAAAGTCCCATTGCGCAACGGCCGCGCGCCGATTGTAAAAGCGCGCCGAGCGGCCTCTAATTGCCATTGGCCGGCTGGCGCACGCGCGCGATAAAAAGCCCCGGGCCCCCGCGGCCGATCCTTCCCGCGAGAGCCGGTTAGAAAGCGCGTTAGAATGCCGCGGGATGCAGCCTCGCGGCCGATCGACTCGGCGGAATTTGCCCCCCCCCCTCCGCCGAGGGGAACAAGAGCAGCCTCGATATAGCCCGTCGATGCGCCTCGGACCAAGGGCCGAAATACGCGAGGAGCCGCCCCGGTCTCGGGCACGCCTACAACGCCCGCGGCTAACGAGATTATCGGGCCCCTCGTAGTTAGCGCCTAAATATAACCGGGGCTCCCTCGTTACGCCGCCGGGAGCCCGGAATTCGCGCGGCTTGATGAATTTTGATTAATTGCCGCCGAAGCCCTCCTCCTCCTCCTCCTCCTCCTCTTCCCCACCAGCCGCGGCGGCCCGAGCTCGCGCGGCCTTGAATTCGTCATTGCAGCGCCTCCGTACGTGCGCGCGTACGGCGATCGCGAGAGCCGCTTACGTATACGTATATACACGCAAGGCTGCCTCGTCTCAAAATCGGCAAGAGCTCGATAAACCGCGCGGGGCAAACACAGCGGCTCGTGCGCGCATCGTGCCTGTAGCTGCGCGAGTATATATGGGGGCAAGCTCGGCCGCTCCGCCGCCGGTTACAGAGGGCCCGGTGCACTTTCGACCAAACTGATCCTCGAGGATCGCATGGACGTACGTCCACACGTACGCAACGCGTGCCGGGGCAGACGAGTCCAACGTTTATATATACGTATCGGGAATCGGGGCGCGCGCGCGGGGGGATTCCGCGAAAAGCGCAGCTCGCGCGCACACGCGGCGCGCGTGTGGGAGTCCGCGCGCGAGCCCCGATAAAAATCCGTAAGCGAGCACTATTTGTCAAAGCGATTTTTGCCGAGGTTTCAACGACGCAGGCGAAACAGACTAAACACGATATCTGCTGATTTACTGGGCTTTCAATAAATCCGATGAGTCAATCGGCTCACAATGCCGGACTTTGTCGCTTTGTGCATTATATATCTACTGCCGATTGATTGCAGTCCGGCCGACTTCCTTCGTCGAATTCCTTGGCCGGCGCGACGATGCGCTTCTGCCGCTCGATTAAAGCACCTCCGATAACCAGCCTCCCGGCCCAAGGACCTTCGGCTGCTTATTTTTCTTTTTTTTTTTTTATTGCCTCGCCGCGCGCGATTCATAGCTTCGGGCGCTAATCGCTTCAAAGTCTCCTTTTCGAGCCGAGCCTCTGCCTTACGCGAGCGCACCTCTCAAGACCACCGAGCTCACCTACAGGCTTTGATACTGAATTATGGCCATATGTAGGAAGAGTCCTCGCGGAGCAGCCATTAACGCTCCGCGTGACCTCATCGGTCCTCGTCACCCGATAACACGTGCCTGTACCCGTAAATCCGCTCCACCTGTCGAGGAAGAGTTCGGCCCCCTCTTCCGCGAACCTTGCAGATCGTCGATCCGGAAGCCGCGAGGCGCGTCCAGACTCGCTGGACCGTCGGAGGCGCGCGGGCCCTAAGGGAAATATATGCCGCCGAGGGAATCGGATGATCGCTCGCCACTTCCGAACCCACGGCCGAAGGCCCCGATATCGCTCCGCTTCCCCCTAACTCATTCATATTTATGCGCCGTCGAATAACAGCGGCCCACCGGAGAATAACAAGACGCCGCGGCTGTTCCGCCCGGCGTCGAGATTGATTAACCGAACGGACCGCAGCGGGCATAAATTATACGCCCGCTGCGGGAAAAGCTCGAGCCGCGCGCCGAGGAAATCCGCCGGGGCAGTGACGTCTCGGCTGTTTGTCCCCGCCTTTTTTTTTATTCCAAAGCCCGGCTCCGAGGTTGCGCAAAGCCCAAGTTCACGAGTGCACCGGCCCGAGCGCGGATTAGATAGCGCGACGCACTTGCGAAATCGCCCGGCGAGACACACGCGGATGTGCATATTGTTACACGCATGCGGACGATGCGCGCGCGCGCGCGTGTATATATCGCCCTTTGATACATGTACATTTTTTTTTGTGTTTTATTTATTATTGATTGACCGGCAGCTGCGGGCGGGTGAATTGAAGAGGCCGCGGGAGCCGCGGCCGAAAATAATTCCCCGGGAAGCGTCGTTTGCGCCGGGGCGCGCCTGGCTCTTTTCACAGCCGACTTTAAGTGAAAGTTCACCCGCGATAAAGCGTCACAATTGATCCGAGTCATTATGGATCGAAAGGCAGACGGTACAAAGCGGTAGACGGGCCGCAGGATGTATCACTTAAAGCACCGCACGCACGGAGCTTGTTATTATTGTAATGCGCCACTGCTGCAATAACAGCCTCTGCCAGATATGCCATCCCCGCATTCTTCGCGCCGACGCTATGCTGTTTGTGTCTCTCTTTTTTTTTTAACTTAACAAAGCCCCCCCCACCCCCTCCCGCGCGCTATAAACAATGCGCGGCCTGTTTATTCCTTCCCATCGGAATACATCAGGCAATTGCGTGCTCCGCCCGGCAAACATTTTAATCTCCGCGACAAAAGTCGCCGGTTATCTAGATCGTTACGCCGAGCCACCGAGCAAATGTACTTCATCAAAGGAGGTATTAAACTAAACACGCGCGGCCTGCGACTTCTCATTGAGCGTATCAAAGCCCAATCCCGAGAGATGATTACACGCGCGTACACGTACACGTATACATACGCGGGGACGGAGAATACGTAGCGCGCGCTTTCAGAAATACATATATACCGAGCGGGAAGATTTCCGGTCCTCGCGAGCGCGCCGTGTACAACAGCTGCCAAGAGTCGTGCGCCGTCGGCTTATCAGTGCCGCGCGCGGCCCCCGTACATTGATCCGCGATAAGAGCCGCCTCGTGCTCGATTGCTTAACGCGATCGGCCTCTCGCGAGAGCCCGTCAAATCGGGCGGAAAGGTATATATATATATATATCTATCTGGTCGGCGTCGAGGCGCTTATCGGGCGGGACGCGCGCTCGCACTCTACGCCTACGCACAATGCAACGCGCACCTCGCGATCCATCGGCTCCCTCGGATTCGCGCCCATTCACCTCTCGCGCCCCGAGGATCGCTTCCCCCGGGGGAGAGAGGATGGATGCCCGGAGATTCTTATCAGCCGGGGGAATAATCGGCCTGGAATCCCGCGGGCGCGCGCTGCACGCCGGCCTATTGTGTCAGAGGCCGAGAGTAGCGTGGGCGGACGCGGGGGAGCGATAAGCCGAGTGCTACTCGGGCGCGATAGCCGCGCTTCCTGAAAATCGGCGCTGCAGCCGGCGCGCACGTGTGCCTATATACACAACGAGACGCGAGGTCGCTTCTTTTTTCTTTTTTTTTTTTTTTGACTCGCTCGCTACAAGAACATTGTTTGCCTTGCAGATCAACAGCAAGTACAGCGAGGAGCTCGCTCAGGAGAGCCTCGAATGGATCAAGGCCATCACCGACGAGAACATCAGCACGAATGGGGACATGGACAACTTCTTCGAGATCCTGAAGGACGGCACGCTCCTCTGCCGGTGACTTATACCCCCGCGCGATGTCCACACTCCGGCCAATTTGCCGGGAATTTTTTTTACCCGGGGCCCGTAGTAAGACCCGGGGACACGCTGCGATTAAGCTAGATACGCAAATTGCCGTGTAATTGGATAAGAAAAGAAAAAAATTCCGACCACTTTTCAAAAGTTCTTTGCCGCTGTCGCCAAAAATTATGCGCGTTCTTTTCGTTTTTACACCGCATGTGTACGTGCCGTACTTGCGAGAATTCCTGGCAAATTTACCGGAACGTTTGTCGCACGAGGCAGCGAAAATTACGTTAGCGCTCGCTTGCAGATTGGTCAACTGCATCAAGCCCAACTCGGTGAAGAAGATTAACCAGACGACGATGGCCTTCAAGTGCATGGAGAACATCAACGCCTTCCTCGAGGCGGCGCGCGCCCTCGGCGTCCCGGCCCAGGAGAGCTTCCAGACGGTCGATCTGTGGGAGCGGCAGAACCTCAACTCGGTCGTCATATGCCTCCAGTCCCTCGGCAGAAAGGTGCGCCCCCCCCCTACCCCCCTCCTGCCCCCGGGCCAATTACGCCCCCCGCAACTTGTGAAAGTCATCGTGCGCTCACACCTTGTTTTTTTTTTTTTTTTTTCTTTTCAACGCTCTTGATCAATGAACCTGTGTCTGCGCGTTTTAGGCGGGCAACTACGGCAAGCCGAGCATCGGGCCCAAGGAGGCCGACAAGAACGTCCGCCACTTCACGGAGGAGCAGCTCAAGGCCGGCCAGGGCGTCATCAGCCTGCAGTACGGGAGCAACAAGGGCGCCAACCAGAGCGGCCTCAACTTCGGCAACACCCGGCACATGTAAACCCCCGGCGGCTGTGCTCCGCAAGCGCCACGCCATCCTCGACAGTGATCGCGCCCTTTATCTCGTTATACATATATACGTGTCATTACGTGCTGCGGCCCTGGAACCCGTGGCCCACCCTCGCCAGTAGCACCAATATACTATATATATTTATGCATGAATATATATTACGTACGCAGCAACAGGCCCCCTATTCTCTACTCTATTCGTACTAAATTGTCGCAAAAAGCCCGGCCGGTCGAGTCGGATGCTGCTCGAGAGTCCTACATCGCGCCTGGAGCGGAATTGGATTATATATATATATACACGCACACACACACACACACACACACACATATATATATATGCCTCAAGGACTCTATCTCCATTTAGTTTCTTATTTCTTTTACCTACAAGTCAATCGAAATTGTTCGGGGGACTCTCGACGGACCAAACCTGTATTACATTTTGCACTCTGTTGGGAATCAAGCTCCCAAGTTGTTTCATTGCCTTACTTCCCTCTTTGTCTTTCATTTTCCTCTTTTTCTTACTTTTCCATTAAATGCGGATAAAAAGGAGCCGTATATTTTAGCATCGGTCTTTAAACACTTATATTAATGGAGAAAATAAAAAAAGTACGCAGTACATATATTTTTGCTGTATCTATTAGACCCACGTGGTATATATATATTTACACATGTTAAATGATGAGAGTATTTACCCGCATCAGAATCTTATGAAAACTTGCGATAATGATGTTTCTTTATAGACATTCGTTCGATAAAATTTATAAAAATATGAAAGCTTTTTTTTAACAAAATGAATATAATTGCTAAATTAACTCAATTTATTTAGAATATGTTAATGCAGCACCCTCTGAATTTTTCCTTATATAGCCATCTATCAATGGGCCTAATATAAACAGAAGAGAATGTCTAAACTAAACTGCTTATTATTGAAATATATTATTTATATTGAAATTTTCATTATAAAAAGTCGATTTTTGTTTCGTTTTATATAATCTATATAAATGTGGAATAAAGCATTTAGATTATAGTCTAATGGAATTTCACCATTTTACTTTATATCTACAGCAAGCAGATCAAAAAAACGTTTATATAATTTAAAACTAATGTACTGTTTCTACAAAACCCTGCACACATTGTGACAAAAATGCTTAGCGACAACCATACTGCGCGCGATACTTACGTATTGAAAATGAATTATTATATATTATTTTTGTGCGAATATAAATATATAGATAGTATTATATTAAGTATTTTGTACAAATGATTTTTGGCCGTTGAAATTTCAAGAATTTAAGTGGTTAAGAAAATATTATAAATGTTTCAGAAATATTGTAAAGAGCCATAATAAATGTGACACAGAGTCACACTAAACAAATTATACATGTGTATTATACTATTTCAATCCATGCCTCGCACCTTTTACATTAATCATGAATTGAAACAAAAACAAATTCAAAATAATATAGTTTAAAAATATTATTTTTTTATATTTCATTTTGCCAAGATTCTAGTACTTTTCAATTTATATATTAAACAAATCATTTTAAAGCAAAAATTTTCAAAAGCTTTTATTATACTACACTAAATTATCTGTACAAAATATTTAAATGATTAATGACAACAATTCAAAGTTTATCTTTGGAAGGGATAGTATTCAAGTCCTGTATTAAATTTAAATTTCTTCTTTTCTTTTTCAGCCCTCTCCTTTTTTCCAATTTCTAATATTTTTTTAACATCAGGCCTGTCAAAATACAATATTATAATGATTTACCTTTTACAATACTTTCAATAAATATTATAGACAAAATATGAGTTTTTCTTACCTATATGCTGGAGGTAACAATTCCTCGTGCAATGTGCAATCAATCGTTACATCTTCATTTTTATTATATATTCTTGCCCTAATAATATCAATGTCTCTCTGACAATCGCTATTGATACTTACTAAATCAATAGGAGCTGCATCAAAATGTAAAATAAAATAGCTAAAAGAATAAAAAACTTCAATATACAGTATTCAATGAAATAATAATAATACTTTTATATCCTGTACAGTATACTGTTTTATTTAATACTTACTTGGCTTCCCTGTAGGTTTTGGAATTAAATGATATTTTAAATGGAGTTTGTAACTGTCCTAAATTTTCAATTTTTCTAATAAATCCACCTTTTTTGAAAATTAGCTCTGCAGTTCTTTTTAATGTGTTTACCACGTCTGCCTGTAAACATGTGTAAATTTGCACTAATTTTAAAAATGATATTTAAAATCATTGGACAAAAAGACATTTAGAGACCAATTACTTTACAACGATTGATAAGAAAAATCAAGTATTTTATAATAAAAATATATCAATTATGAATTTATATCTAAAACATATTATTTAAACAATCAATCATACCTTTGCCATAACTCTAAGCAAAAGTGGCATCTCATAAGTAGGCATTTTTAGTTTAATTAAAAGTAAAATACTTTTTCTTTATTTGCAAATTAAAAAAAGCTAGAAGATATTTATAACGTTTCCCAATATTCAACAATAATCACTTGAACTATAACCTCAAATATCCATTTGAAGTAACACAGATGTCGGGTCTATCCAAGATTATTTTGGGTTTGTTTCGAAATTGAACAGTCAAAAACGATTACTGACAGTTTCACGACATCGCATTAGTTGCTGGTCATGCAATTCCAGAAAACACGATGTTTTGTCTATGGTTCTCCGTATACGCTGCTGTCAACTGTACCCGAGTATGACTTATGTGCGGCTATCGTATAATAACAGGCGCGATATTTTAAATACATGAAATTACAATTAATAAATCTAAAATCTTATAAATAGAGAAATCTATGAGATTGAAAATAAAGTCCTTTAGAAAAAATAACTGCAAAAGGAAAAACTACTTGTACTTTACATCAATGAAAATTTTAGCTAATGTTGGTTTAATTAATTTTTATCCCTCAATAAGCAAGCTTAGACAATTTGTGTATAAGTATTTTTTATCATATTCAAATATATATTATTTTCTTTTAACTCTCCTTTTTAAATATCATAATGTTGATTAGAGCAGGGCTGTTTATTAGTCCGATTACATTTCACATTATGTATAATTTATACGAATTAATAATAAAATAAAAAAAATACAAAATTAAAAATACAATCCACGTAAACTTAATCTTTTATCGATTAAGTTACACAAGCAATGAATAAACTCGTAAGCAATTACATGTATATATATATATTTGCAATGAATGAAATAATCGCTTTGTTTATTCATTATGGTTGTAATGTTTATTTTTAATTTTGTGATAGGATTTTGAAGATTTACATAGGTTTCTTCAATTTGCAAAACTATTTATTGAATCTGCAGTTTGATTATATTTGTATGAGGTGATAGATATCTAAATAGATACAAAATGTTATTGATATTAAAATAATTATAACAATAATAACGGTAAATATAGTAGTAACACATTTGAATTTTATGAAAGTGATATGCAAATGCAAATATGCACTTTTTCCGAATCCTTAAGTAGTCGCAAACTTCTTGTTCAACGAAAAAAATATTAACATCCCTAAAATAATACGATGTAGCGTCAAGATGTAAATAAACGATTTGAATTAAATTTTATCAGGTTCTGTTTTAGAACATTTAGCAGTTTTACAGAATACATAATTACTATCCAACATCAATAATATACACGTATTACATTAGTACTCCGATGCATCATAGTCTTATATAAAAATACACAATGAATCAATTTTCATACAAAGTATACATAAATTTTTTTATACCAGATCTATGTACCCATATATGCAACAAAGAAATTTGCGAAAGATAATTTATACTTTCAATGTGATATTAAACGTCTTTATAATAACAGTGTTAAAATCTTCAATTGCACTACCTTGTATGATTATATACGTATCTGTAAAACGTACATAATTATCCCATTAGAATATTGGCAAAAAAAAGAGTAATAAAGAATTATAAGAATAATAACGAAAGAACAGGCTTCCGAGTACCATTAATCCCAAATAATAGCTGAACACCTCTGTAGTAATTTGTTATTTATTAACTACTACGCGATAAAAATTGAATCTAAGCTAGGCGTGACTTGATTTTCTCGCATAAAGTGGCAGAAAAACAATTCGACTGATGAAAGCTCGTGTGAGTGAACTTGTTTTGACCGCACTAGAGTCAAAGTCATTATTACATAGCATTTTGTTTTGTGAAACTATTGTCAATTAATCTAGTTCAATCAATTGCAGTTTAAACATCTGACTTATACAAAATATGAGAAACTACTAACTTTCTCATTATAAAACAAAGGCGTAAGTAATACTTAAACGAAAAATCACTTATGCAATTTTATTAATTAAAAATGCATTTGCAACATCATCTCTGAATAGAAATAAAATTTTAATGTGAGTAAATTAAAGCGATAACATTCTGCAGTTATCAAACGAATGATTGTTCGTTTAATTTTGGTTCGCAACATTAGTCGTGACTAAACATCGCGTGATACTATGTTGAGTATATATAAGTGCAAGTAGCAATTCATTTTCCATTGATACATCAACTAGGTTTAACTCGCTAACATTTATACGAAATGAGATTGCTATTTACAATAATCGCACGATGGTTTGCACAGTAAATAGTCTTAAATTAATAACAAGAAACAAAATGCATGTATATATCATACCAATGACTCAACCGGCCTCGTTTACATATGAAAGATGTTTGAATTTCTGTTTATGACAGACTATGCAAACCGATGCAAGTACAGTGCATTCACCAATAACACACAATGTAGCGCATATGTAATATACATGTATCATTTTATATATATAATGCATACGAATGAAAGGACATCGAGTCCGAATGCAATCTTGCTTTATACACTATATTTGCTCTCGCATCGGAGCTCGCGATTTTTTATTAATTTTTCATTAAATATTTCCAAAAATTCTTTTTTATGGCTTGTTTTGTGCCGCTTTCAAAGACACCCCCGTAATCAAACGTCGTCATTCTTACTTATCTCTTTAAATCTAACTCTTTTGCGTAACATTTACGTGTAGTATATAGATTTTTGAGAATCAAAACCAGATCTACTTTTTAAATATTATTTCATTATTTACTCCCTTTAAATATTTCGAGCTGCTTACAATTTTTAAATTTAATGTATTTTTTCAATTTTAAAAATATTTAATAAATTTTAATTTCTAAATGTATTTAAATGTTAAAAATTACTTTAAATATTTATGTCATTTCTGTAAATGTCGAATGGAAACATTTTTTTAATTAAACTTATGGTATTAATATTTTAATTGTAGAGGAACGATTGAACATGAAACTTGATAATTGAATTACCATACAAACTATAAAAACCAGCTAAAAGTTAAAGTTGTTTGACATTTGATTACAGAATTTTTTTCAAAATTTGCTTAAAAATAGACATAAATTAACATCTCAAAGCTAAGAGAGATGGTACAAGATTCAAATAGCACTTGCCGCTTAAAAAATTTTATAATTGGAAAAAACGCACACGAGTCGAAAATCTATATTATGTGCTAAAATGCCATCGCTGAACATTATTTTCTGCACTAACGAATCCGTTGAATGAAATTCATTGATAAAGATTAAAAAGGTAACGTAGCTATTATTAGTATCATTCTGTTGAATTTCACAATAGTACATCTGCTTCAACGAATTCGAATGTAAGTGTGTGATAGTGCCGATATCTATATCGTTTTTGCCTTCTCGCTATAATAGGTAGTCCAATTTGCTTAAATATAAAGATTTACAAAATTATGAAATCGTGCAATAATATCGCTTTCTAACACTTCGCAATCGAGATTAACACAACATAATGTCGTTTCTCACTTATTATTGGTATTACTCTTTATCTTCGATTTGCGACATTTCAATTATTTACACATTATTTGCTTTTATATGCATAATGGCAGTGGAAAACGGTGTTAAAAAATTAACATTATATTACAGAATATCGCAAAATAAAGATGTAACATAGCTTTGTATATTTTTTTAAACATTTTAAGAATAGGATTTATAATAAAAAAGATAAAAGAAAACAATAAATAAGCAATTATTGTATAACAGACCAGTCAAACGTACACTTTTATTTCTTCGATTGTAATTACGCAAATGTTATCGACTATATTTATCATTGTAAAACTTATACTATTCTCAATCGTGGCGACAAGTCGTTATGTTTTCCTTTCTAATACGTGTAACAATTTACTTCGCCTATGCTTAAAAGTAAAAATTAAGAGCCAGTAATGTGAAAAATTCGTAAAAAATTTTTTTTTATTTTGATCTTTTATTCCTTAACTTTTAAATTTAATATAATAAGTGATTCGACAAAATACGATATTTGACTCGTTGTTTTATCATGAGATCTACGATCAGCCAATAGCAGTCTTAAACATAACGGCAAGATAGACCAGTCGAAAATAAAGTATACTCTCAATGAAAATAAACTTTGAACTTATTAACAAATTAAAATTTGATTGCAACAAACTATTTCACATCTTGAGAATTTTTTTCTTGCTTTCTAATATATTCAAGAAACTAAGTCATCGTAATTTTTAGGATTCATTAACATTATACATATTATATCAATTTGTACACTTTTTGGAGTTGCAGTCAAAGGTTTTTTTAATTGCACATCGTTGTACCATATCTCGCACGCAGTCAGGTAATTACTTGAATAAATCTTGATACACATTTCTTTTTTTTTAACAATCAATACTGCTTCTATTCGCAACTGACTAAAACACTTTCGAAGCCTTACTACAATGTAGGATACTTTATCCAGCGTAAGCGTTTTACAATAAACTCTGTACAAATTTCACTAATAAATTGCTTTTAAAGCAACTTTGCATTCGGAGTTCATCACGTTTCATCAAACTATTTATATATAATATATAACGTACAATAATACAACATTCTTAATCATTTATGAGAATTAAGAAATGCAAGCCTCGGTTGCAACTCGAGCATGGATTTCCTATACGTAATTGATCATTTGACGTCGTTGCCGTTTTTATAAAAGTAGAGAAATCTGTTTTCTAATTTAAGTAGTTTAAAGGGTCAAAACTTATGACGAATATTTAACAAAATAAACCGACAAACACGATACTTAAATATTATTTAAAAGTTACAGTGTCAATGTTTTTAAGACAAAATTTGGTTTAGAAAATAATAACTATAATATTCGTAATGTCATCCTCGTTTGTTCGAAAATGATATTGCAATTTTTCATAATCACTTATATTGATTTTTACTACTGTTAAGTAGATTTAATAATATTTACTTTAAATGTCCGAAAAAATCACCATAAGTCAGTATTAAGTAAGTTAAACAATCATCTAACCCCTATAAAATAAAATTTAAATAGAATAAAAGAACTATCTCTTTACAATTTCGATTTTCATAACGTACAGTAAGAAAAAAAGATTTCTCTAAAAAAAAACAATAATAAGATTATTTAATTCCGATCACAACATTTATATTTTTGTCAACTTACGAAAATAATGACAAAAATAATTAAAAGAGATATATATGTATATATACATACATCTATGTATATATATCGTAAGTAAAAAATAAGCTTTATATTTGAAATGCGATTCCATTTCGATAAACGTTTAACGTTTCGAAAAAGGTATTATTTCTTTGAGAATAATCTATTCATAAAAATGTGAAAATCCCTGTAGATTCGCATTTTGACTCAAAGAAGGAAAATCGTTTTCGTTTCGAATTCGTGTTAACAAATGTCGCTTCCTTAAATCAGTCAAATAAAAAAATTAAATACATTTATATTCTTCCTTTTACCTCTTAGAAAATTAAGAAACAGATTTCGACGCGCCCTGGATAGAACACTTCAATAAAAAAATTTTGTTACTATTTAAATTCAAAAAATAACGTTTGATTTTTATTAACAGAAATTACTTCAATATTCCTGTAAATTATGATACTTTAAAATATAAAAAAAAATCAATAATTCATAATTATTTCTCTAATTTTCATTTAATGAAAGCAAATAGTTTAATGTGACTTTTTTATTACGTGATTGAAATAGTATATAAATTTAAAATTTTAGAAATTCTTAATGCACTTAGCTTGAACAAGTTGCTAATCGTACATGTAAATGTTGGAGACATAAATTACCAACATTAAATATTTTTAATCATCTAATATTATTATTAATATTATTATTGTTATTATCAGTATTATTATTAATATTATTATTAATACAAACACTGTTGTTGTACAATCTTCCAAATATATTTTTATTTACATATAAATGGGATTACTTTTAATTATTTGCAATAGGAGTAAAATTTTTTTTCATTCTCTAAAATTTGATTCTATTTTTGAATGTTAAAAATAAAATCGATAGATAATTTTTTAAATCTCCAAATATTCCTTATATTTTAAAGATTGCAAAACGACTACTGTTTCTTTGATACTAGCAACTATAGTGTTCTGATTAATGCAGAAAAACTCCCTTCTCGTAGAAATAAGAACATATCAATGATTAGTAAACCTTTACCATTTTCAGTGAAATCTTCTATCCAGCTGCGTCCTACGCGATAGTAGTAGATTAGACAGTAGTAGGCGGTTAATGCGGTATGATAGGTTACACTTTAAGGGTGGCTTTAGGGGACCAGTGATGGAAACGCGATGGTCCAGTTGGATATGAAGACGAATGGATCCACTTGCTAGCTCGATGACCGCCAATGAAGGGCGGAGGTGATGGCCCCCCAAGAAAATGGGGCGGCATGACATTGTACCATGGTTGACTCATTGGATGGGGCCCATAACCCATGAATGAGTGATTGAACCATGAACGATTACGATTCAAGTGCAGCCTTGGGCTGTTCAAGTTACGCCGCTTATTGGAACTATTATTGTTGCTGTTACTGCTATTGTTGTTACTGTTATTATTGTTGTTACTGTTGCTACTATTATTACTGTTGTTACTATTGTTGCTATTGTTGTTGCTAGTGGCGTTGGTGTTATTTGAGTGTGTTTGATTTTGATTAGTTGTACCTAATGGTTTTGATTTCTGCAGATTCGTTGTTACTGAAGTAGAAGTAGGTTTCTAATAAAAACAGAATTGAAATATTTATGTTAAACTTCAATTTCAAATATTGCTTCTTACAGCAAACAAAGGTTATTTAAAGCTTAATTTTGAATCCTTTATAATTATTGAATATTATATATATTTGTAATATATATTACCTCTTCGTTCACCTGTTTCTCTTCTTTATCTGCTTTTTCAACATGTTGGTTTATGAGAGGTACAATATTTTCTTTATCATCAAATGAAGCTAATGTACAGTATGATCCTTTACTTTCTCCAAATCGACAGCAAACTTCTTTAGGATCAACCCACAATGTTAATTCAACTGGCAGTGATAGATCTTCATATCGAACACCTGCTGCATTCGCAGCACTTTCAATTGTAGCATCTCTTCGGTTATGTCCATTCACACGTATACAACGATATCCTTGTCCTTTTTAGAATATACAATTACAGCACAATGATTCATTTGTGACATTTCAATTTCAATAAAATTATTATTTAACACAATCTTACCTTTGAAAGGTTTATCTGGAAACCAATGATTCTTGAAACGTTCAGTCAATAATTCAACTAAACGTTGTTGAAAACAATCTAGTTGATCAGGACTAAATTTTTCGCTTTTTTCTATCAGCTGCACTAAGAATAGCACCGCCGCTGTAATCTCGTTGTGCATGTTGTCCGTGTTTTCTGGCAAGCTTGTGTCTTAATAAATTATCGTGATTAAAGTATCCTAGTACAATTCTATTCAAGATGATTTTATCTTCAAGCCAAACTGATTTGGAGCACATAGAGCTCTCAAACACCTGCACAGCTTTCCTTGATTGTGTGAAAGAATGTGTAACAAACTTATTATATTCTACAGGATATGATGTTTCAAATTCCACTTTAGTTGAAGAGAAAACAAATTTTTGATGTTTTTTTTAGAAAAGTGAAATAATCTGTAACAGTAAAACAATAATCTCATATCATTGGTCTATTTTGATTAATAATAAATTTTAGACTTGTATATTTTATTATGTTTCTAAATTTCTTATAAATAAAAAGCATATTTTGATTAATTGTTTAAAAATTAACAATTAAAAATTAAAAATATTACAAGAGCATGTCAATCAGAATGTGATTCAAAATGAAATCATGTTAATGGTTAAATTAGAAAACAAAATTATTAAAATATTAGCAGAGTAATGGAATCTGTATATTTAATTTCTTTTCTTATTTTCTATATTAATATTTATTTAACAATTAATAAGTTGTTCAATTATTCATTGTATCAATACTTCAATATGTTCATGTTCATATAGATATTCTCAATTTTTTTCAAGGAAATGTTATGAAATATATAATAGATAAAAAAAGATATAAAGTAATGAATTCACATTTAAACTTAAGCATATTTTACAGTGATATGTCTCTGTCTAAGTTTATGTACAAAACTTTTTAATTGCTTTCAGTAGCAGCTGTTGCAAAGTGACACTTAATAATAGTTTGACAAGTTTGCACTTGGTTTAAATATTTTTTAATAAAATGGAAACAAACAAAACCTACAGATTATTCCTTAATTAAAAATAACTTGTGAACTTTAATCATCAATATGAGAAAGATTCATCATCATGTAACTGACAATGATGAAAATATGGAAACAAGTTACTTTATAACAAGATTGTGTGAAAGTAGAAAAAATAAATCTGGGTAAGCAGAATGTACAGATGTTACTCAAAATTAGATTCTTTTAGACATATCTACAAAAGTGTGTGTCTGATATAGAGTTAACTTTAACATATAATATCAATATCAATAAGCTATAATTAGATATTTTTAATAAAAATAAGATAAGTGTTTTCTTTTAGCTTATCAGATAAAGTTTGCTTGCAGTGCAGGAAAAAAGTAATCCCTAACGTCACAACAACACTCTTTTTTACCGTAAAACTATTAAAAAAATATCCTATCTCCGGAGTGCGGAAGAAAGTCCATAACGAAACGCACAAACAAATCGCTCGAAAGTGGTATAAGCAACAATCCAAAGTGGAATATCGCGCAAATACTTGCCCGCAGAAAATACAAACAAAAACTAGAACGACGAGACAAAGACCCCAATATGTTCATTGAACAGCTAGAATCTAGGCGAAAATAGAAGCTGTACCTTGTGTCCCGCTATCGAGCCTCGAACCTCGAGCAGTCGACACCTCGGGATAGCGAAATATCAATAAGCGCGAGGAGCATCGCCAACAATATGTTGATACTCATTAATGAGGTTATACACCGAGAAAGAGAGAGAGCTCGAGAGCGAGTGCGAAAGAGACAGAACGAGACGAGGTTATGGAGGAATTCATTATCCGTCGAAGAAACGTTTCACTCACCCACACAGAGGGCTAACACACACAGGCGCGCGTACGCGAAGAGAGGCTCGCAGCATGCACGTACACGGGACGGCGAAAGAAAGAGAGAGGGAGAGAGATAAGAGCCACGCGCGCAATGTACGCGCCGCGGGGCCTCCTCCGCTCTCAAAGAGGAGCGAGCGAGTTCTGGGCTCGCGGCGCTAAGGGCCGCGACGTCACGGAGAAAGGAGGGACGGTGCAAGTAAAAAAACAATGGGCACGCATAACAATGCGTAGATGGGCCAGTTCACTCCGTCCTCTCGGCGGCTCTCTCCGTCGCTCCGAGGCACTCCGTCCTCCTCTCGCTCGCGGCCCAGCATCGTCTCCCTCTCTCTTTCGCGCACATACACGGCGCCGAGAGGTAATAAGCACCTCTCGGTGGCCGATCTCTTTCCGCGTGCGAGCGCCCCCCGCTGCCCGGGGCCGCAAACTCCTCCTCGCGCACCTTCCCCGAGAGCCGTCGACGGGGCCGCCTCCCCGGGCCAGGCTACTGCGCCGTGCTTACGTTTTTCCACGGGGGGTAATGAACGACGAGGCGACGGGAGCTTTCGACAGCAACAAAAAGAGGAAACCACTACGTCCCCGTCCTCGTTAAATAAACGCACTACTACTGAGGCTCGCTCGCCAGCTCTCACCAGTCGCCAGTCGCCACTCGCCAGTCGCCAGTGCCTCGGACGGGGAGGGACAGCGAGCGAGAGATAGGGAGGGAGCGAGGGCGCGAGAGAGAGGGTTAACACGTGTTACGTACTTGCGTCGTACGACATGACGGCCTCAGAGCATGACGTAGATAAGCGACTCGCGGCACCCGCACTCGCGCTACGTCGCGCTGATGAAAATGCGCACGTACCGGAGCCCAGGCACGTGGGGACTGGGGACCTGCTCCGCTCTCTAAGCGCGACCTGACTCCTTGCCAATTCCTCGGGAATCTTCATCTTCCTTATAAGTCACGGGCATCTTCAAGAATTCTCGGTGGCTCTTTAATAAGGAACCCAAATAGTCTTAGGGCAATACGCGCGAGGGCAATGAACTCTGCGAGCCAGATTGGATTTTACTCCAAGAAATGCAGTTGCGCCAAGCGGCGCTGCAACTCTACTTAATGGAATTATTACGGTCATTAAATCATTACTCGGTATAGGCGCATAGTCCTTGTGCCCTTTTTATCCAGCTTTTTATTCACAAATTCCAAAAAATCACCATTCATTTAAAGTGGGATTAAAAGTAAAAAACACACGTAATGCAGATATAGTAAATTTTTGCGCCGAAATTAATAATAACGATTAGGCTTGTATAACTTTTATCATCGATGAGCTCTCTTTATGGACGATAGTATTTGAAAAAAAAAATCAAATACGACTGTAATTACTTAAATACGTTTATTAATAGGCAGTCAAAGTTACACATTACATATAGTACAATCCTTAAGATTAAAGTTTTTTGCATGTAAATGAGAATGTCAGCTTTTTGAGACAGGAATGTTTTTCAAGGAACGTAGTACTTTTGATAAATTGTGCGTTAACAGAAACAAGTTATGGGTAAACAATCGGTTTGAAAATAGTTGCCGCTTATTTGTTTAACAATTCATTCTTTACGAGTCTTCATTTTTTTATTACTAATTATTGCTTGAACACTAAAAGTGCCCATAGATTAATGCCTATACGTTTTATGAAACGGAAGACTCGACTATTATAACCATATAAATTACTTTCCTTTAAAAAATTTGTATTTGTTCCCATCACATTGGGCATATACATTACGGGTGATAAAGCGATGAAAGGTCGTAATCGATAAATCATTTCCGAAGTTGTATCTTTATTTACATATACAAACTATTCTTCTCCGTCCTTTCTCCACTCTCCACTCTTCATAATATGAAATAAAAATTAATCAGTTGAAAATAAACACATACAAACAATATCCTCGGTAACGTACTATACTTTTCGAAAGCAAAATATTTGCTTTCTGTAATTTAAAATTATCTAAAAAATTGATCATTCGGGCATTGATCAAAAATTATAATTATCATTAATAAACTGATAACTATTCTTATGAAAAATGACGTTACGATCTAAAAATAGATCATAAATCTGTAAAATTTTTAACAAACTGCAATGTACTTATCTATGTTTCAAAATTCATTATTATTCGCGAGTTCATTTTTTAAAGTGTAAGTATTTTCACAATAAAATGTAATCCGTTAGATGTAGCGTGTTATGATGTACATAGATTATAAAAGTTGACTTTACTGAAAAATTATGTGAATAAAAAGAATGTCAATGAAATGGTGATTAAGACGCACTTATTTAAGCCTCGCGTTATTCAGTTTTTCATTTTTTTAGAACAAACTAATCAGCCTTGCGTGATCTACGTTTGCGAACATTTGGACTACTGGTAGAAGATTTACTCTCTTTGTCTGTTTTATCACTTTCTGATTTTTCTTCAGATTCACTGCCATCTTCATCGACAAGGACATCTTTGTTAGGTGCTACCAATTTTTCATAACTGGCATCTGCATCAGCTGCACTGCTTCCACCCTTTTTCTTCTTTTGCTGTTTAGCTGATAGATCTTTTGGTGGATGAATAAAGTCGATGATGCATACAATCAACTGTAATTTAGAAATTTATTTTGTAAGTACATATGAAGTATAAAAAAATGTATAATAAAATAATAATAATAGTCTTATATAAATAAATTCTTTTGATACTTACCAATCCAACTAAAGCTCCTAAAACTATTGTTCCAATCGCAAAAACTAGATATCCTCCCCAAGTTGGCAGTCCAAAATTTTCCACTAACTGAGTGTGAATGCCCTTTAAATAGAAGGAACGAATATAACTCTGAAATGTCTTATAAATATATTTTGAATTAAATTTTGTGCAAATTTCAGAACCAGTGAGAAATAATAACTAATTGCATTTTGAATTTACTAAACTGAAATATCTTTTTAATATACAACTTTACAAGAAATTATGTTTAAATAATAATTTATAGTTTACCCTTAACACTTGAGATATTGTGAAAAATTGACTAATCAAAGACATCTGTATAGATGTTGGACTTTTCCAACTTGGAACAGGATCCACTTTCATCCATGTTTTCCGAGAAAGAAAGTTTATTAGTGAGTCTTTATCTCTTGGGCTTTTATACTGACGGAATACTCCATCTTTAACACTGAAAAAGTATATTTGTAAATGACATGGCATAGACAAAGATTATTTAGATCTCAAAAAAATCAACTAACTGATAAATTGTTGGTAAAGCAGTAACCATAAAGCGTCCACTAAGTCCTGGTGCATCAGTCACATCAACTTTGCCTACATCGATACTTAGTTCTTTTTTTTGGAAAGCAAGACTTTCCCAAATAGGTTCTAAGGCCTTGCAAGCTGGACACCATGGTGCATAACTAAAATTATAAAAATATACTTTTCATTTCTAAAAATTGTTTATATCCAATACAATTTTCAGTTCTATTTCTAATTAAAGCAGATAAAACATATATTAACCTGCATCAATTCTATGTAGTCCTACAATATATTATTTTAAAATACTCTATAGATACAAAATATAATATTAGTTTTAAGATTAACAACTTATTTTAAAATCAATTGTACAATCTCAATATTAATATTACAAAAATTCCCATTTTTACTGTAGGAAAGTAATTCTAAATCACAAAATAACCTCTCATGTAGAAGCAGTGTTCAGAGTACAGTAAATTTAAATTTAAAAATTAGTTCTGGACACAATCCAGGGCTTTTGCGCTAAGATCGTTCTAATGATTATCGTTCCCTTACTTTGCAATTAGCGGAGGAAACGCGGCGCAATATCCGGAAATTCCAATCTAAAAATAACGGAACCCAATGTAAACAATTATTTTCGACGCAACCTCCCAGTGAATTTTCGTTCCTTCTCCGAGTCAAACCGGAATCTTCCTTGGCATGCATTACCCTCGACAGAAATAAAATAAAGCGGCACCTAGTGCACAAAGAACCGAGCGTCACGAAAATCTATTCGACACGCGTCGGCAACGACGACCTTCCGAATACGGGCGCATTGTCCGATGGGAGTCCATAACCAAACTTACAATTCGACCATCCACTCGCCCGTAAGCATGCGATCCCAGTTGTTCTCATCGAGCTTGTCAACCCAGCTGGTCCTCCTCTGGGAATCAGCACCGGCGAGTGTCACCAGCAACACGGCGACGACGAGGCTGCGGACGGCGCGTGACATTTTTTTTCCCAGTACGGGAGCGACCAGCACCAAACTGCTGCGCCCCGTGGGTGCTTCGGCCTTCGGCACTGATATAGTCGGTTAAAACTCGGCTCTCTACTTCCGTCTCTCTCGCTCGCGCGCACTAGCGTACATACTGAAATCTGGAGTGGAGGGCCTGCGCTAAGGGACCACCGATTTTCGGACCAATGACGATCGCCGACCAGCCTGCACGCATACTATGACAGCTATAATGCCATAGCGACCCGCAACGTGGTCATCCAACGGAGGATAAAAAATATCGGGATTCGGGACAGTAGTTAGGACGTAGGTCGACAGCTAAAATGGACATGCACCTTGCAAACTGCAAGTTCGAACAGAGATTATGAAATTAGTGATCTTCGGTTTGAGACAGTCTATCACCTGTAGTCTGCCGTATAGTGATATGTAGTAATAAAGTCTCATACAAAGTCATCACGTCATCATGAGCACCATAGAACATTCGTGGCAACCGGTGAAAAAGATGACGTTACTGACTTGCTAGCATGAACCAATGAGAGCTAAGCCTTTACAGCTGAAGTCAAAGATGCATAGCACATGCCGCTTGCGCGCTGTCAGACATTTAAAAATGTTATGAAAAGGCAATTTAATATCATATTTCGTTATTTTCTAGCTGCACATTTAATTTAATCATGTAAATGGTATCAAAAATAATGATTCAAGTCAATCTACAAACTTTAAATATTTAGTTTTTACAAAGAAGTTTTAATAAATTCATCCGTATTTCAATGAAAGTTATATAGTGATTGTCATTTTTAGTAAAATTATAAAAGTCAAACCTTGTTTTAATATTAAAGACGATCAAATTTTTAAATTAAAAATATACCTTGTTGTATAGCTTTCTCAATTCTTTTTGTCGTTTGTATAAACAAATTAAAAGCTTTTAGTGCTAATTTATATGGTTAGAACGGTAAATGTTTATACCAAATATTATTGTTACCGAGAAAGAAGTGCGACTCACTTGCCAAGTTCTGGTTTTGCACAATTATGCCTTAGAACATAATCTCAAAATTTATCCTTGTCTATAGCTAATACACATATTCTAAAATAAACGCTCTTGTGCATTTATAAAGAAAATACATGCTTCTAAAAAGAACTAATTGAATTTAACTATAAAACTATTATTATATTATCTATTAAAAAAACTTCATTATTGTATGTGAACAAATTAAAATGATTTCGTATTCTAAGAATAAATCCTATACAATGTTAGTTATATAGTAATGAGATTCAACAATTAATCATTATTAGTAGTATGAATTAATAAAAAATCCACAATAAACAATCAAATTATTTTGTGTTTTGTATCTGTGTAAGAAAACCTCTTTAATATTTATAATGATGTAGCATCATAAAATTAAGTAGACTGTGACGATGTCACAGGAAGACAGAGGGGAGCAAAATGAGCGTGAGTGAGAGAGAGAGAGACGGCATGCAGAAGTATTGAAGAGATGGAAGCATGAATTGTAACGCGAAGCCGCAGACCGACCTGCACGTGCTGACGGCAGAGCAATACGGGGACATCGTTGGATTGTGAAATGCGGAGAGGCGGAAGCAGTATATATAATAAGTGTGATCGCGGAAAGCCAGCGGCCCAGCTGAGGGCCAAAGTACCGAGCCGCATCGCATCAATATGGAACCGACACAGCGAAACCTGCTGCCGCGCCGAGCAGCTCCCTCCTACTTGGGCTACCGAGTTATGCAAAGCGAAGACGTGCGCGGCAGGGAGCCGCCATCACCGTCTTGAAGAGGCGCCGTCTCCACCACCGAAACCTGTCCTGCCAGAACCGCTGACCCGACAGTAGATAAGGAGGGCTACTGAGGAACAGTGTCGCTTCCCCTTAAGCGAACGGAGCGATCGCCACCGACACCGCCTGAGGATTTTCGCTGACGAGCGACCGGCCCTCACGCCGTCCCCCCATCATCTCACGGGAGACCGCCGGCGACGCCGCCCAGGATATTCAACCGGACAAAGCCACCGGTCCAGCCGCGAGACGAGTGATAATTGGGGTGAGCAGCCCGGTAGAGAAAAACCTTTCCTCGCGCGGAGAGTTTGGGTGTGGACGGGACGCGACGGGGGTCGCACTGCGGATACACGAGAGTCGGACGAGCGCGGCCGACTCGTCTTAGTCTATATAGCGTGGTATATTTAAGAACTGACGCTATGACCTTGTTTACTATTACACCCCTCCGTCCCTAAACTAGCAGAACGAAGGAACGATATTCTTTAGCAGCTGAAGCAATAAAACACGATTTTTATGTCGACGATCTTTTAACAGACAACGATATGGTTGAAAAAGCGAAAGTATCGCATAATGAACTAATTGATTTGATGAAATCGATGGATTTGATTTAGGTAAATGGGCGTCGAATGCGGAAAAATTAATTCAATCTTTACCGAACAATAAAGCAAATATCGATTTATTCAATGATCCTTCAAAAACGGTCAAAACTCTGAGAATTAAATGGAATTCAACACTAGACTCCTTTTCTTACACGATAAAGTCTGAATCGGACATGCAAGAAAAAATAACCAAACGGAATGTATTATCAGAAATCGCTCAATTGTTTGAGCTCATCGGATTCTTAGGTCCTATAATTGTTAAAGCAAAATTAATTATGCAAAGCATATGGAAAGAAAAGGTCGACTGGGACGAAAATCTCTTCTTCAATATATTCACTCTGCATGGATTGATTACAAGAACCACTCGAAAAATCATAAATCAAGCGGATTACAAGTCGGTATTTCGAGGAGTCAGGCTGGATGTAGCGCCCCAGAACAAACTTGCTAATAATCTTTAATCAAGAGCTTTATTTCGTTTCGTTGTACGGAGCAAGGCATGGCCCGACGTGCACTCGAGCCAGTCGAAACAAGAGTAAGTATCTCCTGCGCTCGCTATCTTAAGGTGGTAGGCCCGTGCAGAGGCCGCTTAATGCCATCTCTGGCGGCTAACGCCAAGCTCGTAGTTAAAACCGCTGCTTTCGGCATGACAGCGGAGGCGTCGGCGGTCGTGCGAGCGTTGACCGCAGAGGCGCCACAGCTATTCCCCCTCTAGCGGCTCCTGCCGAGGACAGGAGAAATGTTACGCGTCGCTGAGCCGTGAGCTTGGCCTCGGGTTGCTGCGGTGACGATGTTGGTGGTGTAGACAAGGGGGGCGTCAGCGGCGAAAAGGAACCCCTCGGTTGTGGCGAGTGATTTTGGCTCGCTAGCAGGCCTCGCATTCTCTGGTCCAGTGCGCGAAGTCTTTCCGCATGTGCGGCCAGAAAAACTTCTGCTGGGCGAAGCGGGTTGTCGACCTGATGCTAGGATGGGCGAGACCGTGAACAAAGCTGAAGGCCGTTTTGCGCTGCGGTGTCGGCAAATACGGCCTGAAAACGTTGTTGTTAATGTTTCCATAAACTGGAAGTCCTTGGTGCTCGACCATTTCGAGGCCCAGGGCGGTGGTGATGAGATTCGGAAGCTCCGAGTCGTTGTGCTGTGCTTCGGCGATTACTTCAGAGTCGTCGGCATGGTGATAGCGGCAACGTGAGAGAGCGCGTCAGCCGCCACGTTGTCCTTTCCCCGGATGTGTCGTAGCTCGATGTTCTGTTAAAGGATGTAATTCTGTTGGCGTGCCTGACGCGGAGAAGTCTTTTCCGTGGGTTTTCTAAGATGGCTTGAACATTAGTAGTTCGCGACTTGAAGTTGGTGCTCGATATCTCATAGCCCAAGAAGGTGATATGCGAGCGGCCCAAGATGCATTTTCCGGGTTGATCCTGAGGCTTGAGGTGCGCAGCGTTTCGAACAGCTGCTAGAGGTGAGTCAAGTGCTCTTCAAGATTCTCCGAGTAAATCAGGATGTCATGTCATACATGTAGCACTGGACGAATGGAAGATGTCGCAGTATGTGGTCCATCATCCTCTGCAGCGTTACGAAGCCTCAGTGAGGATTGAGTAAATTCAAACAGGCTGAAGGGCGTCGTGATCGCCGTCTTCGGGATGTCGTTTTCGGCTATCAGAATCTGGTAGAAGGCACGCTTCAAGTCAACAGTGGAGAATATGCTGTCTCTAACTTCTTGCAGCAGGTCGGCGATGATCGGCAGGGAGTATCTGTCCGGGATCGTTCCTGATCGAAAGCACTGGTCAAGCCGTAGTTGGTCAAGAAGTCTGCTCATAGAATGGCCGTTTGGACATCGGCGATAATGAAATTCTAGCTGTACTCTCGTCGAAGGTGGAGGTGGAGAGGCACCGTCATGGTGCCTTATGTTGCTATGGCCGAGGCGTTGGCTGCTTGCAGCACTAGCGGGCTGCGAGTGACCTGCCGACTGAGATGCTGGTGAGGTATCAGCGATACGACTGATCCCGAATCTACCAAGAAGCGGAGGCGAATTGCCTTTTCGAAACGTGCAGGCGGTTCTTCTTGTGCGCCGTGACCACATCCATCTGCAGGGACGACGGCGCCTTTAGTTTTGTAAGGCGCCGCAAGCAGCAGGAAGTTGCAAGGTGGTCTGTACTTGCCGGCTAGATTGCCGGGGGTGCGGTGATACGAGCACCATTGCGTCGCTGCCAGGGGTGCGTGGCCGGATGGGGTGTCACCGCGGCGCGCCGATGACGTGCGGCTGCCACTTCTGCACTGCCTCTGCGGCTGCTGCGTTAGTTATAAGACCTACTGCTGTAGGCGATTGGAAGCGGCCAGCTGGATTATGGAGACTCGGAGGGCAGTTAACTCCTGCGTTGCCTGACTCTCCTGCCTAGCTGCAAGCGATCGTGTCTGGCGGTCGACTGTGGGGACTGCTGGGTCGGCGACAGAAGCATCGTCTGCTAGTGTCGTGAGCTCATCGGGAACCTTGTCCTTGAGGAGGCGCAGAATCCTAGACACGTGCGGAGGCAAGACGTTCAGCCATTTGACGCGGAGTGCGTCGTTGGAGACAGCGGAGGCGGCCAGTGACTTCATCTGGCGCAGGAGCTGCAACGGCTTTCTATCGCCAAGCTGCAACTCCGAGAAGAGTTTGTGCAGCTGTCGATCAGCGCTTTCGGCGAGTCTATCCATGATCGCCTTCTTCAGGACCGCTGTGCGATCTCCGGATCGAGGCTGGAGACCACGAGGTCGAACTCACTGGCATCCGCGCGGATTCAGCTGGATTAAAAGGCAGCTTCAACCTTCGCAAACCACAGCTCAGAATTGAAACCCCAATATGGTGGTAGCCGGCAGTGCGTTGCGGCGTCAACTGAGGGTATCCGGGTTTCGCCAGTTCCGTTGGCGCCATTGTTGGTGATTGGCACGAGATCGTCGCCATCTTCGGTCATGAGGGACTCGTTCATTACGGGCGGAAATAGCTGGGCTGAGGTGATCCGAACAAAGGATTCGAATGCGTAGTCGTCGAAAGACTACCTTTCGGACGCCACGAAAATGATATCCATACGTACTATTGTAGATTCCGCCTTTTTGTAATTATTTACCGTGGCGGTTCGGTGCATGCGATGGCTTTCGGATGGTAAGGCCGTGATGCAAGCAGCGGCTCAAACTACGGCTCCCTCGTGGGCGTGTGCGCTGATGCAATTTCTTCTGCGCTGAACATCACGTCAGGGTTACCACTTTGGCACAAGCGTGAAGTATGAAGTTTGGTATACTGTTGATCGGATGGTTCGATAGGAGTGAAATTGGGTAGTTGACGGTACGCCGGCGATATATACGAAAAGGAATACGAAAGAAAGCGGCTCGACACCACGTGGTGGCACAGAGAAGAGAACAGATTTCAATTTTTAGTAAACATATAGTAATTTTTGCCAATTGCAATGTATTGTAAAAAGTATTAGACTTTTTATTAAATTTTCTCGTACTTATAGCCACTTATGTCTGTTTGTGTCAGTAACTGTTTTGTAAACATGAGTTCAACTAGTTGGACTTTCGTGCTACTACACAAGACTACAAACAAAGTCATCAGATTGCTGCAAGTAGAAAGCTGTGGGACCACTACAATTACATGAAAGAACGATTAAGATTCCATGGTATTTTAATGCCTAAAACACAAAATCAGAAGGATTCTGCAGACTCTCGATCAGGTACTCAAGTATTTAGTAAAATTAAAATTTGTACTTTTTCTTAAATGCATCGTCAGAGATTCATTATTATTGAGGCGTGCGTTTTCGCTCAGCAACGGTAGATGAATTACGCGTCTCTGGTTTTCCCCAAAAACACGAGGGTTACCGTTAGGTAATTAATGCATTCCCTCCGAGGGTCTGCACGAGACAGTTTATTGCTGCCCGCATGTAAGCTTTTTGTCAAGTTAAATCCACCGTTACCCAGAGAATGTAGGTCTCTACATAGATTGCCACCGATGATGGCCCACAGGCCCATCGCCTCTGCCTGGGATTTCGCAAAGGACAATTTTCCCTTTCCTTCGAAATTACCAGGGGGAGTCGGGCGCAATCGAGAGTCGACGTCAGCTCGAGAAAAAACCTGCAAGACACTTTTGCTCGAACTAGCGACTCGCCTACAGCTCGGTTGTCTGCCAGCTGCGCCGTCCGTTCCGCCGAGTCGCCGTGATCGCGAACACTTTAATTAATTATATATCATGTATATTGAATTGTAATACAGTTAATAAATAATATATATATATATATATATATATATATATATATTATACACAGTGACTTTGTGTAAATTTTTACTTGCCCTAGCCTGACATCTAAATTATAATACAGTTAAACAGAAGCTGTTGTGGTTAAAAAAACACCTAGAACCAAAAGAGACCTTGGTAAGATATTGGAAGGATATATTTAACGCTTGTTGAATAATTACAATTCAAAAAAGAATAAATGTTAATAAATACTTGTCTAGCTTTAAATATTTGCAATTTGAAGAATATGCGAGATTTTTCTTAATCACATTGTAATAAAAATATAGTTGATACGGAGGAATGCAAAAAATGTATTATATCTAATTTAGAACAAGCGAGTAATATTCGCTGATCCCACGGATTTGTGACATATGACAATGACAAGTAGAATGTAGGACAGCGAAAGCGAAAACGAATGCGTTACGTTGATTACGAGAGAATGTAAACTTTATAAAAAGCAGATTGAAAATGTTGAATTTAATTAAAAAGGGAAATGTAATTGATAATATTCAAGAAAGAATTAAAATGGATTATCTATCTAAAATACAGTATATTTCATGAAATTCAGTCAGAAAAATATTTTTAAAAAATTACTATACTATATACAAAAAAAGTACTATACCGTGTTGCAAAATTTCCTACACATACAGAGATAATTAATAAATATTTCAAAGAAAATTATCAATATATTATTTTATGTCACAAAAATACGTATTTTTAACTAAAACAAAAAATTGTTATACTTTCTAGTAATAAGTGTTAAATGTAGAGTTTGTCACACATTTGTCATATTTTTTTAGATATGTTTGTATATAATTTCTCTCTGTGTGGTGGTGAGTAACGACAGGTTTTTATCTACCTCAAGTGAATCATGGTTAACGGTTGGTTCTACTCAACCCGGGTGGTGGGCTCGTCGGGTACTCTCAGAGGTGTCCTCGTTTTCTGCGGTTCACGCGGGAAAACACGGGGCGGCTATATCGTTCCCTGGTGCGAGGTTCACACCAGACTAATTAACTCCCGCGAACTGTCAATCATCAGCGATCATAGGCGATCGGCTCATTACGGCGCTTACCTCCCGCTAATTGTTGACCCAAAATTAAAACAGAATTATTGGCAACGATAGCATAAGGATTACCTAAATGAATTGAATACTCGAACAAAGTGGTAATCAACCAAGGTCACACCAATCAAGATTACTTACAAACTTAGTAAATTCAGTCGATGCGGATGAATATTGTGATGAAATACAAAGGTAGCTTAATGACACAAAACAGATAATTTAGAACCGTCATTTACGGAAAGAGGATTCGTGCCGACTTATATAAGAAGCGAGGAGCTGTTCAGGCGATTGCGGGGAAAGGATGGGGTTCGACACCTGGCGGTGGTTGGGAACCACAGAGTACCGTGCCACACATTATTGCATCTTGAAAAGACAAATAGGAATGAATCACAAACTAGCTAGCATCGCATGCGGAAATCTAATTGCTTTAAAATACTCAATCTCAAAGTCCCATTGCTTCATTTTTAGGGTCCATCCGTCAGACGACCAGTGGGGACTTTTAGATTTTTGAGCCATCTTAGGACACTATGACCCGTTAATAAGGACGCAGCTCTTCTCGGCCGAGTTGGGGACTCGACTCACATACTCTACGAGATGCTCGTGCCCGTTCTCGTCTTCCCGGGTCAAAATGGCCCCGATGACAAAGTTGCTGGCGTCGTTTTTCATTATGAAGGGTTTCGAGAAATCGGGCCGCGCCAGCACTGGTGCCTCTCCTAACGCGACCTTAAGCATTTCAAGAGCTCTGGATTGATTCTGTCCCCAACTCCAGGCCTGCTCTCTCCTGAGGAGGAGCCAGGGGATTCACCAGGGGAATCGTAATTTCCGACTCCATGGGAATGAATTGGGAGTACCATCCGACCATTCCCAAGAAGGTTCGAAGCTCCTTTATGTTGCGGGGAACAGGGTATTGCAGTCAGGTGCTCCTCAAAAGTTTCGGCCACGACAATCAGATCGTCTAAATAACCGAAAACGTGCAGTTCGATCTCTGGGTCGAAGAGGGCTCCGGTCAACGGACAAAGATTAGAGAGGGCGTTCGATACCCCGAATGGCAATCGCACGAATTGCCACTGTCCTGAGCTCTGCACCATGAATGCGGTGTACTGCCGACTACATTCGGTGAGAAACACCTGGAAATAAGCCTTTTTTAGATCGAGATTCGAGATCTATTTTGCCCTCCTAAGTTTATCTAAAGTGGAGTCTATATTGGACAATGAATAGTTATCCTTTCACATGAATTTATTCACATCTCGAAAGTCGATGCAGAAACGGTAGCTGCCCTCCTTGCGGATAATCAAGGGGACGCTACACCATTCACTAGCGCTTCATTCTATTTCTCGAACATCTTTTGGACCTCCTGAACAAAATCCAAAATTTTTAGCGACATCCGCCGGGGCGCGTGCTTAATCGGATTTTTCTATTGAACATTGATATGGTGTTCAATGAGCGTAGTGTATCTGTGTAGTTTTTCGGTCTCTGGGATTAGTGACTCGACCAGTGCCCTTACGCGCTCGCACTGCTCATCGGGAACCTCGACTATGCCGACAAATTCACCCATCATAGCTGGCCTCTGCTTAGACAGGTCGAATTCCCATCTCCGGAAGAATTTGATGCCGAGAATCATTGGGTGATCCATTTTTGGTACAACCATCAACTCTATCATCCCTTCCCTATCTTCAACAGAGAAGATCACCCAAAGTACGCCCAGCGTCTGCTTATACGGTACCGAAGAAACCTCTCACGCCGCATCGGCGCTGTTCAGCGAGACCTGGGTTCCGGAATCGAACAACGCCTGCAGATCTTGCACCCTCCCCATTGTCTGAGGCCTCTGTGAGGGACTGCATCTCACTCCGCTGGAGCGCCCCCCGGCCTTTCCACCAGACCTTGGGTCGTAGAAATCTCATCCCCCAGACGATCTTCGTGTAAAAATACGGTTTTTAGTTCGCCCTAGGGGGGTATAGGAGTACCTCCAGGTCCGTTCGCGGGTCTTTTCCCTAGGCCCTTCTTCTCCGTTACCTCGCCCCCACTAGGGGCCGCCCGAAGATCAGGTTCAATTATCGAGCACCAAATGAATGCAGGCTTTCCTCTGAGCCTTGGGCTCGAAGAGTCGGACTCTTTCTCCCTCGATCCATTGATATTCGCTCCCGGATTTGAGGCGCGGGGAATAAGAAGCCACTCTACCACCCTGTTTTGGAGTTTTTTAAGCACTGCCTCACCTGTGTGCAATTGGGGTACGTCGTGAACGTCACGCCAGACCAATCACAGTCGGGGTATTGCATCGACGGTAGCCCCTTGCGGGCACTGAGCGGTGAGATGGCCCGCTTGCCCGCATACAAAGCACTCGGACGACGGGCACTGTCGCGCACTGTGCCCAAGGCCCTGGTACGTGTAGCACTGGTTACTAAGAAGAGTCCTACCCCTAGGATCACGTCTATCCCCGGCGGTCACGGGCGAACCCTGGCGGCCTCCCTATGTTGGGTCTTGAGCCTGTCCAAAGGTCGTCAAAGTCGAACCTCCTCCTTGCAGACGAAGTCTGCCTCTTCCCCCCTTAAGAAAACAATATCCCACGATAGCGATCAACCTTGGTGATCGAAACGGGGTATTGACGGGGCACGTGACTCCCCCTCCGCGTTTAATGAAACCCGACAGCTGGAAACAATAAATATATACATAAATATAAATAATCCATTATTCCCACCAATGGAGAGAGAGATAGTCGAACCCCATCACTCATCCCTTCTCGGTAACCGTTTGCTCAGTCGCTCGCTGGGTTGTGGTGGAGAGGGAAGTTATTAACGAAGTTATTAAAGTTCGGATGAGTCTACTTGTTACGCTCCTTCATCTTTAGTTTAAGGCACCATTCGAATATATTTGGCACCGGTACTTATTGAGTGTGGATGACAAAGTTCCAAAAGTGTACTTTCATATAGCATTTTTTTATATATGTAGATATATTAAAAGCATTTTGGAAACTGACACTTTGGGAACTTTGTCACCCATCTCTTGGTGGAACATATAATTACATTTTTTGCAACAATACTTTTTTGTTAGAATATACGAAACTTCTAGATTAACAACTCTGTCAAACGAGATTATCACAATGTAGTTTTTAAAAGAGTTTAATTTGCAGTTGTCATTTGTGTAAATCCTTGTTTTTTGAATAAAATCGTTTTATACTTAAAGTACTAAGTTTTATTCCTTATTCCTTACTTTTGACTCCTTATCCGTAATAAAGGATACACGAATAATGTCTTGTCAGTTAAGGAAAACTGAGACCAAGCCCTTATTCAGATATATGACTAATTTAATAAAGTTTAAGGCCAGAGGCCTACTATCCCTTATTAAATCAAGCTACAAGGAGGAAAATACTGAATTGTCCCTTTACCGCAGAAGTCCTTACAGTCCGAAGACCGTAGTTTATATAGCAAAGGGTTATTCAGTTGTATACATACCGCACATAGAGGGAGAGCATATGGGAAATTAGCGCCCTTGAGGGTATTCTCTTAGGCGTAGGCGCGAGGGAGATAAGAGAGAGGCAGTACGTAGCGCTGCATCTCCGACGGAGAGAAGGGCGGGTTAGTGGTCAGGGAAGCGTGAGCACGTTACTGCACGTGCAGAGCGGCCGTTTTGGGGGAAAACTCTATCGGGCTGTTTTCTCTTACTGTTTATACATTATTATGATCGGAGGTATTGGCGGTTACATAGTTTTCACATTTGTCTATCTTTCTTTCAATTGACTAGCCTCGTTTTTGAATGGCGCGGATCGAACCATTATTAATGTTTCTTAATTTTTATACTTATTTTGTATCTTTTTATCGCGTGTGAGGTCTTTTTGGAAAGAGGAAATCATTTCTTGTTAAGCTGCATGTATGATTTTTATATAATATTACATTTATTGCAAAGAAAAGGTTTATAAAAATTAATATACTCATAAAAGGCCTTTATTTGGGCCTGTTTCAGAAATTTAAAAAGAGGCTCGGCGTGCACCGGTCCGGTCATAAACGCAGCGGGTATATATTTTTGAACAAATTTTTTATTTTGAAAAGTAACAGATGGTTTTTAAAATATATTTATTTAATTATTTAGAAGGAAGTTTTATTATAGTTAAACAATATATTTATTTATAATAAAATGCAGGGCATACTTGCCAATTTTTTACCTTTGTCAAAAGTTATTTTTTTGTGAGATTGCACTATTTTCTAAAAACTTCCTGAAAAAATGATTGATCATTCGAACATTATCTAGTTATTATTGTATTGTACTTTTTTACACTCGCATTTTTGACTCGGTTTTTTTTAATAGTGTATCGATTATTTTTCTTCGAGTCTGAGAATATAATTTTGATGTTAACAAAATGTTTTACAATATAAAAATGCTCATTTTCATAAGGGTAAATAATTTTTATTTGTATTTAATTAACTACATATGGATGAATTTACATACATACAAACTTACATAACTCTTCTTGTTAATTTACGTATTAAAATGTAATTTTATTATAATCTTCATTTTATAGATTATACATATATTTTTTTTAAAAGTATAAGTATGTAAATTTAAAATTACTTACAATATGTACTAATGTAAAAATTCTAAAAATTATTTTTAATTTTATCACATAATTAATCACTTTTATGCAAACGAAGGATCGAGGCATTTTTTGGTACGTACACAAAGATAATTTATTTAAGTTATGATAAAACTTAGAGTCTAAAATTCTTATATTAAATACAGTCTAATCAATAATCAAGGATCATGAAAATAGTAACAGTATTTTTTATTTACTCTAATGAAAAATTAAATATATACTAGATTATGCATTTCTCTTTTACAAGAATATTAATAATATTAATATTAACTATCGGAAATACAATTTTAATAGATTTAAATAATTAAATAAAAAATACCTAATATAAATAAAGCATTAAATTGTAACTATTTGTATTGAAAGATAAAATTATTTGGAAATATTGTTAATGTAAATTATAATAGTTATTAAATTATTTATCATTATCAAGATTGTTTTTTCTGAATTCTTTATCACGTCTATCATTCAATGGGTCACTATCATAAAGATTATCAGAGTTTTGTGAGTCTAAAAGCAAAGTAATTAATTTTTTATCTTTAAATGTTTTATATACAGCAACGTTTATTCTTTGGTTAATAATTGGTATAATTGTATACTCCAAAATACTGTTAAGCCACATAGCTACTTCTAGTTCAATTGATTTTTTTATTGTATCATTTTCTGTTATATTCCAGTTAATCGCAATATATCTGCAGAAAAAATATTAAACAAGAATGAATTTAATCTTTTATATAACACATAGATATCACTGTTAGTTATGATTTTATGTCTCAATTGTTGTTTCAAGTAATTTAAATATCTTACCCAATATCATCAGCTACATAATCTAAGAGAGTTAATGTAACATTTATATCATCTATGTTTTGGACTGCATTTTCAAGTTTTTTGTATCCTGGAGGTTGTTCCCTGTAGATTTCTTCATGTAATTCCTCGTAATGAAAAGCTGTTTTTACATCAAATTTTGCGATTTCAAGATCTTTATAAGCCGCGATGACTACCGGAACAAAGGTCTTAAAATAATCGATCCCGACTCTTTGCAAGAAACCTTTCGCGACGAGTCTAGCCCTATATTTCTTTAAATTTCCCGCGACATCTATTTTTATCACGAATACCCATTTGCAACCAATTGCTCTTTTACCTAAGGATAGTATACAAAGCTTCTTGTATTGTTTTCATCGAGCGCCTGTATTTCTTCATTCATTGCTCGTTTCCAAGCATCTGAATTTTCTCTCAAAATAGCATCTTCATAAGTAAGTGGTGCTGCATCTGCGAAATAAGGTTTCACCGTGCCGTACACCTAGAGACGTGAGTTTTTCACTTCGGCTCCGTACTTCACATCTGTCAGTATATGAATGATATGAAAAGCCTTTTTTATTAAGAGATTTATGGTGTCTACACCGGAGGCTAAAATTAGGCGATCGTCTGCAATTCTTACCAAAATAGAATTTTTTGTTTTCTCGACGGTCAAAAAAATTATCCTTCCTGAATGCGATGTTCATGCTTGCACCAGAATCTGCGATTCAAAAAATAGATTCTAAAAGGGCCCACTCAGCTTTTGATATTTTAAGGTCTCTTATACTGTCACAGTGTTCTCAAAACATAATTATCGTCAATTTTTAACTTTTGATCGTTTCAAGCATGTCACATGTATTGTTTCATCTAGTCTTTATGTATAAAATTGGTTTGATGTAATTTAAATAAACAAACTTCACAAAATTTCTTAAATGGATTTCTTAATACTTCTGAATATCTAATTTCTCTGCTTGCGTTTCGTATTTTCGTTATAATATCCATCTTCTTCATTTTTACTACCATCTTCATCTTCGCTTTCATCAGTTTCTTCACCAATAAGTTTTAATTGTCATTCATAGATGTATTTATAAGTTTTAATATACCTTGAGCACCCAAATTCAGGACATGAGAAAAACAACGAAAATGCTCTTCTTCATGATCGGAAACGTATATTCTCTTGGCTCACTAATAAACTGAGTTCTTTCATAAAAGTATTATTTTCCGAAGCATTATCTACAATGATATCCTGTATTTCCTGTTCTATTTCAAAAAACTTAATTGTATTGAAAAATATTTCTGCAGTATCCTTTCCAGGGTGCTTTCCTTTAGATATTTCAACTAAATCTAATACGAATGTTTGCATTTTCGAGTTATTATCAACAAAATGTATGATAATACTGTAAAATGACTAGAAATTGATTAGGACCAAGCATTCGCAATAAATGAAAATTTAGAGCTATTGTTTTTTAAAATCTTTTGAATTAGTCTGCATCTTAAAAAATTCATTAATACATTTCCATTGTATTGAAGACTACTTTTTTGGGGGGCATTTTTATATTTTTATTAAGCAACGAAAAGAAACAACAATTCTGTGTCTTTATCATAATATTACTAAAATGCGGTCCATGTTTTTGTCAGTAATTTCTTTATTATAAATATTCTAAAAGCATAAAAAATAATATTCTAATCAGTTACATATACAAAATTAAAAATATTAAAAATATGTTACTAAGAAAAACTTACAAAGACTTAATGTGAAAGCATCGCAAATACAGAGAAATCATGTATGAATATGTATACCAATAAGTTTAAAGTATGTATAAAGTATATTTATATTGCATGTGTATATGATCATGTTTTATCTTTTAAATTAGTAAAACTTTATTAGTAA
Source organism: Sycophaga agraensis (assembly GCA_018906755.1). Classification (NCBI taxonomy): domain Eukaryota; kingdom Metazoa; phylum Arthropoda; class Insecta; order Hymenoptera; family Pteromalidae; genus Sycophaga; species Sycophaga agraensis. Next base: position 1,055,314 of record JACCIE010000020.1, on the reverse strand, counting down.
AAACATATTTAGTCAATGTACTTTGTTGTTTATCCATTTTTGTTTGGTTAGGAAAAAGCATTTCAAAATTGCCTGTATGACTAATTTCTAATTGTCTTTTCATTCCAGTTGTATTGGCATTTTTTCTATTTAGAATCTTTATCTCTAATTTTTTTCACACAGTAAATACATAGAAAAGCTATGTTTTCATCATTTTCAGTTTCATATTGAAAAAAAGTTTCATAGTTCGGCTTATTTTTTGTAATACTATTTGATTCACTATTTGAGGCGAAGTTTGATGGTTCGTTTAATATAGTGTATTAGTATTTTTGTCGGTACTTTCTAAGACCTTATTATTAGTGTCGTTATCTGCAGTGTCATTAGTTGTCGATTTTTCATTGCATTAGATCTTTGATTTGCCGTTAAACTTGCTTTTTTCATCGTTAAAATATATGTAAATGAATGGTAGAATAAACTAAATGTTGTCACATATATAAATCGTGTAATATAAGTAAACTTTAGAACTCGCTGGAGTTTCGTGTACTCAGTTAAGAAGTCAAAGTAAAAATAATAAAAATAAGCTGTCGAATCCAATGGAACGCGAAAGTCTGGACATTAATTGGATCATTCAAAAATGGCTGGAATGTCTGGACCGTCGAAGATTACGCATTTCAAGTAATTACAGATTAGACCACCTTTAAGTGGTTGCACAACTTGAAAGAGCCGTCAGGACGACTTGCGGGATGGGCCCTTGAATTCCATTAGTGGGATTCCGAAGTAATCCCACCGTAAAGGCGCACTCCACTACATGCTCTATATCATAAAACGTGACGACGACCGAGAAGCGAAGGTACTCTAAGTAGTATATTCCACCCCATCGAACTGCATGACGTTGTATAAAAAGGTCTAGTCAATTTAGACTGGAGGTAAGAGGAACTAAGAGAGACTAAAAGAAGCAGACGGCAGCAATCAAAACGACGACGGCGCAGAAGGCGATAAAAACAATATTACGTTGAGAGTAGTCCCCTATAGGTGTAAACAATTTAGGAATTAAAGGGTAGTCAAACCGACGGGGGATAGTTGTAAATAGATCCGGCGCGAGAAATGATGAAAGGCAATATCGAGCGACCCGTCGTAACATTAATTAAACAGAAAGTAACAGCGCAAGCGTATAGTGAGATTAGCTAGAGGTCGATCTATATTGCATATAGGCAATAAAACCTTCGTGGTACGCTCGTGTCGGTGTCCTCCCGCCGAGGCCCGCGTGACCTCCCCAGAAGAAGACAGTCTGCACCAACCAACCGGAGCCGCTCGCTTACCGTCGATTTTAAATCATGAATTCAGCCCGCACGCTGTTGCGCGACCGTCGCGAGGCGGAAGGGCCTCCCCCGATCGTATGGAGAGCGACGTTTCAGAAGACTAAACATCATTTTGCTTAATTTTTTTTATTTTATTAGTTTCTCTTTTTATAATATTCAAGTATCATATTACAGTATGAGGAATAAAAGTCGAAGTATGGCAGGTGAACACAAGAATATAAATTTTCTCTCAAAACGAAAAGATCATAATTGCACAACGTGCGCTCAGGCCTTCCACGTGCGAGAGCGGATGAGACCATTTCGCTGACAATAACCGGCATTTCCTCGACGTCTATATATCATACGTGCGATCAGTTAAAGCTTTTCACGCTCGCGAAGAAGTACAACATTAATTCTCCCGTATAATTATTTGTATAATAGTCCCTGTGTATAATAATCGAAGAAACTACCTCGCTTCATTTTGAATTCAATCTGTATCATTACTCCATAATCGCAAAATAAATCGAGTATATTTGGCTTGTAAAGGTATGCATGCATAGGTCAAATTATGTTTAACTAACATAATTAATTGCCTGCCTTGCACAAATCGAGAATTTTGTTTTTTTTTCCTTTACTCTCAATTATTATTATTCTCATATTGTTCAACATACACTCATCAGTTGTAAATATTTTTCTACTATACTCAACCTCTTATTTTTTTTTCTTTATTTTATACAGAAATAAAAAATGAAATTTATGTTTTTGTACTTGATAAGAAAACGTTCACTCTTCTATATAACGTTGAACAAATTGACAAACTATCGATCAAAAGTATTATAGTCGTGCTAGACAATAAATTATTATTACTTCATTACTTTTGTTTTTCATACTTAATCTATATTATTCTTGTCTTTCAACTATCAGTTAACCACGAAACATATAAACTGTAATAAGCATACTTATATAAATTACGTATAAAATAATTATTGATCTGACGCAAATACATATTCCGCAGGAAAAAGTGTGAATACTCATGACGTTTTCGAACTTATAAATTGTTTGAAAATAAAATGTTTACTTATTTCTGTATATTTACATTATAGTACCCGTATAAAATTATTAATCAATCAATTACACATAAAACATGATGCAAAGTACAAATGTCTCAAATAAAACATTTTACGGATGTATTAACAACTTATGAAAATTACTGTTAGATTTACGCGTTCAAACGAATTTTCACAGCTTTTCTTAATTAAACATTTCCATCGAGATGCAATTCAACAGCAAATATATAACTATACACACTGCACATCCACAATAACTGCAGATACTAGCGTACAGAGATATATTTGTACACCATCGTAGTAGGTAGTTTATACATAATATATAATTTATTTATAAATCCATACATACTTTTCTTAACTTCTTTGTCTTATCTACGAAATGATGAACCTTGTTACGATAGTTCATTTTATCTAATGACCGGGTTGCAATATATCTATATTTATGTATCTCATTGCGTACTGGAAACTAATATCGACAATTTTTCTTATAAGTCTTGGGGTTTCATCTATGTATTTAATTATTTATTCATTTTATGCTCGTAAATTCGTGTTTGCTGTTCAGTGTAAATTGTTGATGCAGTTGTGTTGATCCCGTTTTGTGCATATTTTAGCAGTCTTTGTTTTCAATACAGAGACAACACTTCCATTTCCTTTTATTACGTTTCTTTCACTACAAAGAATTACATCCAGTTCGAGTTGATTCTATAATTAAAATTTGATACGAGATGTAGTATATTATGTTCTCATGCATAATACTTTTTATTTACACCTTTATTTTAAAATAATTGTTTCGTTCAAAGATTAACGATTTTATAGAAAAACATTAACTTGGTAATTCGATAATACGAAATATCAAGAAAAGACTTTTTATAAATTAATTAGAGATATAATGTAACAATTTTGATATTTGTTGAAGTAATATAAATTATAAACATACTTATATACAATCATGTGGTAATATTAGCATACTGTAAATCACATAACTATAATTACATACACCCAAGAATTTTATATGTTCATAAATTCCCATATGAAAATTATAGTCTACTGAATCGAACTGCATGCTATTCTACTAAGTACAACGCAATATTCCATATGCGTCTATGTAGATTTTTAATCATACAATCTAAGACAAAAACTGTATGAAATATTGGAGTTCGTCATATTTGAGGATTTCTTCATAAATAGTAGTAATAATTATTTGTATAGTAGCGTAGTTATACAATCAGTTTAAGAAAATGTAGATTTGACTTAATTTTACAACTTTTCACCTATGTTATCTTTTCTAAAATAATTTCAAATATAAATATACTTACATATAGTAATTCATAAAGACAAAATATTTCTCAACAAATGTAATTGAATGTCATTCAACGTAATTTCCATATGTTCTCGTTTGTATTTTTAAATGAAAATATGTTGGAAAACGTTCGGAAAATGCATAAGTTTCTTTAATTAATTTTATTTTTTGTTATTCATTTATTTGCGTGTATTTACTGACTAGGATAATTTTCCTTTCTCAATCTTCTTGAATTTATCATTTTCTTGTTTGACGATCTATGATTAAAACTTTGCATTTGTATCTCATTTCCAAATTCTTAAACTAATCTAAACGTTATAAACTTATCTAAAGTTGTCATTTGCATATTCTACACTATAATTTATTTTTTGATAAATATTACAATTATTTACACATGGAGCTGCGATAATTTATGAACGGACAATTTTATTTACGTTGAACCCGCATGTCCAGTGGATTCTTCGCTATATCAAATTAACAGTTGTTTGATATTTTAAAACCAAAGTTCTTTTTGTGTGTATGTATATTGATAGAATGATTATCATGGTAAGTTTTCGAATCAATGAATTATTAACCTTATTTTAAAGAATAGATTTTCTTTAAGAAAAGGTATTGAAGTATCACCAGCTCACAACTCAAGGCGCTTTGCGTTAAGTAGATGTAAATTGATAAAAATGACAAAGGATACAGAAAAGGACAAACACGTAAAATATAAAAACATTCATACGAAATGTTAACTCTTTAAAGAGTTTAGTTGTCGATATTTATTTTACCCTCATTAAAGGGAAGGGTCAAAATGAGACCTTATATTTGTTTTCTTTTTGTTTATTTGAGCAAAGCTCTTACAACATTTAGATAAAGGGTATCACATTTTACACATTTACTCCATAATCTTATTACGCGTACGCACTAAGCATATTTTCTTCCCGCGTTACGTATATGTACAAGTTGGTCATGTGATGTATGGAATTGGAAAAAATGCTCATTGATCGCTGTTTTTTCGTTGCAAAAAATGATTACATGTTTACTCAATATTTACTTATCATGGGTATTATTACAATCTTTAGATGTAATTAGATGCCACATTTAATTATTGCATTTATATTATTTCTACCATTCATCATCACTGACCAGTCTCAGGAATTATATTGTTAATTTTATATTTTGTTTTTGTATAAATGTAAGTGTGAATTATGGAAAATGGAAAAAGTATGTTTATTGAGACCAAAAAATTTTTATTTATATTATTATTTATACAAATTTTTCTTATATTTCACATATAATATTTTTATAAGGTGTAAAATAAACTTTTCAAATCCTATTTACTAATGTAAAGAAACATAAACTAATATAATGTTTTAAAAATATAAAATTAACAATGTACAGTTGGGGTATGATTTTTCAAAACCTTTCGAGATAAGCGCACATTATATGGAATGAAATCTCGAAAGATATATCATTTTCTATTTTTTTTCATTTATCGCTTTCGGTTTGTGAAAAGCAATCAGTCGGTAATTATTCTATACTATTAGAATTATTATCATTTTTAAATAATCTTTTAGTAATACAACGTCGTATAGAAGAACATAAGAAATAATTATAAAAGTTCAGCCGATCTAGGCTTTGTACTTAAGATGGGTGTTCACACAAGGAACGTCAGTACGAAATCGATTGTATTTTAATTCACCTTTCCTCTTCTTGTTTACTTATCATTTATTTTTATATTTCAAAAAAGTCATATAAATTTAATGCAATAAATTACTCCTATCACTCGTGTAACGTTTTATATCGTGCGGTAACTCTTGACTTTATTATTACAACTTCAATATAAATAATTCTTACAAGTGTGTCGAACTTTTAACAAAAGAAATTGTGTACGTGTTGTGTTTATTACGTTTTTATCAAATGGCGAGTTTCTTTTTTTAATATTAAAGTGTAAAAAGATTGTATAAAAAAGTTTCTTTTGGTGTACTTTTACCGCGAATCTGAATTTTTATCGATGTTTTCAATATTTCATAAAAAACTGAACATTAATACTGTGCTTTGATGCACTTTGTTACATTGTTTTATATTAATTAAAAAAAATTTTAATAGATAATGAATATGCTTACAAAAAATAATAAAATATTTTTGTCTTTAAAACATTTTGATATGAAGATCACATCAGATACACAAACATGGAACGCAAAGAACTAATTTACAGAATTAAAAAAATGCTACGTTCTCACCAAGAAATGAATATGATCAATCGTTTGGTACACTTAAACATTAATAATTTTATAAGATTAACAATTTATTCAAATCAAATAAATTATTTATGAATATAATTGTATTTGAAATTTTTATCAATGTTGACGGAACACGATACAAAATATACAAAAAAATTAATAGTGCCAAAATATTGACCAGTATTCATTTCTTCTCAATTTTTAACTATCACTCACACTCATTCTCTCAAACTCACTTATTCTTATATGTAATTATAATAAATGCATACGCGTAATGATAATAGGACAAAATAGATAAACAAGCTCTATCATGGCCACTGTACATGATATACAAATACAATCGATATACTTGTAATACGTCTAGTGAATCTCCAATTAAATTTTCGTCTTCGTTTTTCTTCCTATTCGATGAATATCTCTTAGGCTTAAAAGATGTTCCCTTGAAAATTTAATGTTCTTTCTCAATTTCCGAGTTTTAAACGCCCCCTCTTTGTCTTTGGTTTCTCGCTCATTCAATAAACTTATCGCATTGAACTAAAGGAAAAAAATGTCAAACCCCTCACCTACCACCACCAACTGAATGCATAAACATTTTAACGCAATTTAGCTGTTAACTGGGTACGTAAGATTTTTTTTAATTTTTTTCCTTTTTTTATGCTGTCATTGTGCGATAATTAGAAATATTATTTACCGTTTAAGCATTATATAGTAATAAACATGTTTGTAAACATTCTACAAATATTCATAACAAATAATTTATATGGTAAAATAAGTTAAGCAAAGGAGTGGTAAAACTGCCATTTCTATTGTGCATTAGTTTCTTTTGTTTGTACGTAACATAAAATTTCGAATGAAAATATCATCTTATATTCACTCACGTCAAAATTAAATTGAATGACTACATGATCGCACAATGACATACACGCGCGTTCAACCCTTTCTGGGTATTCGGAATCAAGGCCTCGCATTTTTCTTTAAATTTTATCCTCTTGTATTTACAGTTTAAGACAGTATTCATAAAGCCAAGCAATATAGAATTCAATGAGTCCAATAAATGTTGGAATAAGTCTGTTTGGTAGACGTTTTTACGAATCTGTGAATTACTGTTATAAACAAGCGACTTTTCTTCTAATCCATTAGTCGCCAAATGGAATAAAGAATATCATCTATTTTCAGCAGAAATAAAAGCGGCACGGCAAACAGTTCTTTCTCGTTGATTCTTTGCTTAGCTTTATTGAACGCTGTGCTAGAGGCCTAGACATTCTTTCATAAACCGCAAGCATCAAGAAGACAGCATCAAGAAAAACGCGAGGTCCTCGAAGCAAGCCCACAATCACCATCTTCCTCTCGCCAAAAGCCAGGTACCCTTTACAACTCGGTGACCGCATATAGATTAGGATCGCTACCCTGCACCTGACTGAGAGTAGACACTTGTTGCTGCTGGTGTTGCTTGTCGTGTCTACGGTTGTACGTTCCGTACATGTTGGGCACAGTATTATTCGAGTTGTTGCCAACTACTTGAGATGCGTGGTTCCCATCATAACCGTTACTGTGCGCCCTCGAAAAATTTCTGTCGAGGGTGCGAACCTGGTCCTGCATCGAGTGCTGGTTGTGCTGTTGGTCCTGGATGCGCACAGAGCCTGGGGCCTTGTTGCGCACCAGTGAGCGGAACTGATTCATGTTAGTTTGCGACCGCGCCTCGATGTCCCAGCTGTTGTTCGCGCTAGGGTTAGGCAATGGTAGAGGCCGGCCCGACTGGTTCCAGGCGGGCGTCGGCCCGCGTTTCAGGTTTGCCAGGTTCTTCGGATCGAGGGTCTGTGTCTTGCGCGAATCCTGGAAGGTGGCGAGGTGCTGCGGACCGCCGATGCTTCCATGCGAGTTGTGTGATAGAGTACCACCCGTGAAAGAAGCTACGCTCGGCGTCCACGGTGGCTCTCTTCCTGCGAATGATAAATTATCCCTCCAATTAAGTTCTTTTCCTCTACTTGATAAGTTAATTAGGTAACGATAACAGAAAGCTATTTACGTGCAATGAATTTTTTTGCATAATTATAATGCAGCTTAAAACAAAACAAGTACTGTAATCGAAACTGTATTTCCTGTATCATAAATTATTTTCAATGACTCCCGTTTGACAATCGCGTGAGAGAATTTACGCACTTTACAAATACATAAAATCTATTCCTCCGAACTCTCATTTGCAAAAAATCAAGTTGGAATGCCCTTCCCACAACTATAAATGCAAACTGGATGCAACTTACCCGGTCCCGAGGGGGCGTGTCCTCAGTAGAAATCACTTGATTCCAAGGTTTTGCACTGCTTGCTCAGAGTCGCGTACTGGCCAGGCTGATCCCCGAGCCCGGCACGATGGTCAGCTCGTCCGCTTGTCTGCTGATTATGCTGACTCGATTTGTGATCCCCGACTCCGCTCCCGTTAAGGCCCCCACCTCTGTAGAAGCCAAGGGATAGTTTTTTCATAATTAATAATGAGGCAAAATGGATTTTTTTTGCTTTTTAATTTCGCATAAATGTATGTTTATAGCGCAAGACTCTAATGTTCGCTCGAATAGTAATCAAAGGTGCAACTTTGACGGTTCCTGATAAGGGCACAAAAAATGTATAATTTTTTTAATGAATCTTCAGCAGTGGAGATTCACAGTAGACTATAACTAGTGCTTGAATGTCTATTCTATTAAAGTGCTGATGTGTACTGGTAGACAAATTTTACTTATTCGCTATTTAATCTACACTAAACCATTGCTGCTATTTATATTTATTCTTAGTCATTACTATTCACCGCCAAAATGACACTTATGATGTAAATAAGCATTGCTCTACACAATCAAAGAAAAAAAATGTTAATATTTCTTCAAGTATTGTTAAAGATAAAAGACTTAAAATAAAAATCACACTCGGCTAAACATGTTTTAATTTTTTTAAATCATTCATAACAACATCCACAAGAAAAGAAGGTGGTCCTATAGACCATATTTATATGAAAGAGTATTTGTCATAATAAGAAAAATCTTGAAATAACAACGAGCAAACTAGTTTTTGATATTCATGAGATTCACAGAATTATTAAACAAACTGAACATGATTTTATAATAAAACGCACGTTGCATAAAACTACTAAATCATTTAAGAAACAGAACTTTCTAAATCGTCAATCTGAAAAATTGTGTCTTTTCTGAGATACCAAATAAATTTAATTTTTAGTTCTATTTCTTAAAATAAAATTGTCAACAATAATATAAATGTATGAAATGAAGCGAACAATTATCACCATTATAATGAAAACAATTATGTAGCGTATATTTTAAACTTTGCAAAAAAAATTAAAATTCAGAAAACATATAATATATGCATATCTATTATGTAAATATAAACATCACTTTTACGTTAATAATTATAACAAAATAACATTGACAACATTATAAAGCACTGTCTTTCTATTTGATAACATGTTTTCAAAGAGCACAAGTTACTGATGAACGATTAGTCTCTACATAATATTGGAAATCATTTTTTTAAAAAATATTAAAGTTAAAAATAAATTTATATAAATCTATAATTAAAAGTTTAGCGAGTGTTAGATAATAAGTACCTTATTAATTTCAACTATGAATAATTAGTAATGTAGTATTAATATATTATTATATATTAAAAACTTTAAAGTCGCTCAAATGAAAGGACTTTTAAAAATATTGATAATTCATTTTATGATATTATTGATTATGATAATCTTTGTAGTTTTTTTATAAAAAAGTCATAATAACTATAATTAATAACAAGTACTAATAAAGTGACAAATTACTTTTAATAACGTTTCTGATTAATCGAAATGAATGTAATGAATGCATAATTTAGGTTGAATTCGAAATAAGTTGGAAAAATAGTTGGAAAAACCATGATATCCACGTAGAAAATTATGCAATTACAATATGTAATGATGCAGAAGTAATAGATAAATGTATTTTTAATTTAATTATTAAGTAAATTAATTTACTTAATATGTCAAGCATATTTTTTGAGTCTTAATAAAATAACAAACAAAAGTAATTTGTCATATTAGAATTGTTGCATACAACAAGACTCAAGTCTAATATAATTTTTTTTAATAATTGTAATAATTAATTGCGAATACTAATAATGGTATATTAATGAAATTCTGCTTAAGTCTTTTCGTATATTAGACATTAATTCTCAAATACAAGAAACTAGACGGTTTCTATCACTAAAACTTTTCATCTTTTAATTAAAATTTTTCTTTTTTTTGTTACAAACTACCGTTTAGTTATTTGTAACAGAGATTTCTATATTATAATAGCGAGATAGGAAGTAGAGAAAATGATCGGTCATTGTCAGTAGTCGGATACGCATAGAGCTTTCCAATAATTCTAAATATAACTTGTACTTTTAGTTACTAAATGAATAAATTCTAATCAAATTGATTCGATTAAAAAATTGTTTTCAAGCTTCTAGATTGTAACTGTTTTAAGCGAAAAGCACCCGAATACTGTCGATAACAAGAGCAGCAATGCCACAAAGTAATCGTTCTCAAATAATCGAAAACGAAAAATAAAATAATTCTAGGACGGGAGATCAAGGAAAAATAGGAGTTGATAAAGGACTCGTGATTCTTAAGGTAAGGGGTCAAAAAAGAAAAGTAAAAAAATAATCATGCACAAACTTTGACATGCTCTCGTGCATCTGACGTGCGCGGGCTGTCGCAGTAGCGTAAGACGGCGGGGGCGGCGTTAGCAATAGAGGCTGCTTAATAGTATGGTTGCCAAGAGCATTTGGATTAAGAGGAGGGGCTGTAGGCGGGTACGACCCTTGGCCTCGGAGAGTCCGTGCTGCTATCGCCTGGGAAGCCGCCGACGGCGGCAGATAAGGATCCTGCTCGTTCACTTGGTGATAGTCGTTTCTACAACAATCAAATTTAGCCAATTTATAGAAAATAGATATAATTTGAAAATGGAACTTTTGATAAACAGTCGAGAATTATTGTTAGTTATCATGAATTCGACGTGCATTGCGATTAATCTTACCGTTTTCTTATATAAATCCATGTATGAGAATCTACCCATACGAGAACTGTAAATAGGAAGCCAGCAGCTACACTTGATAGAAGCATCAAAGTTAATCCGAACCTACATTAGTGCATACATACATTGTTATTTTTAATATTATAATAAAAATTATTAGATTATCGAATAAGAAGTATTTTACTCTGGGAAATATAAGCTTTTGTAATACTTAAATAGACAGGAGTTTCGTTATAATAAAATTTATACGATTATTACTTCACAACTGATGTGTAAATATATACTGCTAATCAGAAAATATTCGTAGTTGTATATTCAGTAGAAAATTTGCTTATTGTGTTTGTTCCACTAATGGGTAAGTGCTTAGCTCCATCTACAAATGTCTTATTAGCATATAGATAGGCTTATTAAGATTATTTCCAGATAAAACAGTTTCAGTTAAATTAGTTGTTAAAAAATTGCGAACTAAAGAATACGTCGGCTAATGTTTTTTAATTGTTTTACTTCATATATCTATAATAAATTTTACTAAATATCGAATCAACACTTTCAAAATGTACTTTACATTGTACAAGTTAAGAGTGATTATATAATTGAAGTAGACATAAAAAATGTAATTTAACAGGAATAAATGTACATTAGTCTTTCATCCTATCGGTCTCTTGACTCATTATGTAATAGGCGAGATCATTGGGTCATTAAAGTCATTTTAAAATAATTCCACGAATGTTTAACCGCCGACATCCTCAATTGATTCGGAAATAATCGTATGGAACTAGGTTAAACTATTTGCACAATGCGAAATATTGATTAATCAATCAAATTCCGAAATAAGTGCTCTCCCATCCCGGAGGGCAGCACGTGCTCGATAGATAAAGAGAAGCAGGAATATTCGAGAGGTCTGAGAGGACTCACAGTCCAAAATGGCACAGGCTCTTGGCGGCGTGGAGATACTGCTTGTGCAAAGCCGCCTTGCAGTCAAGGAAGGCGGTGAAGCTGGTGAGGTGCTTGTCCACGGCGCCGATGTCGTTGGCGAGGCTACCGAAGCGCGACTCTATCTGCTGCTGCTGGTCCTTGAAGAGGTAGTTGGCGAGCTGCTTGGTCGGCTCCAAGCTCCGCCTGATGTTGTCCGTGGCCAGCTTGGCCTCGCGCAACTTGTGGGCGAAGGGGCTGCCGCGCGACTCCTCGCAGCGCATGAAGTAGTCGAGGACCTCGGGCCGCGTCGGCACGATCTTCCGTACGAGGCCGTCCGGGGCGACGCAGAGATCGCCGAGAGCCACCGAGCTCGCCAGGTACACCGAGGCCATCAGCCACGAGATGATCACGGCGAAGAGTCCGAACACCGAAAACCTGCGTCGAGATGAACGTTAGATTTTACTATCTGTCATCGCTGAGTTTAGCGCGAGGCTACAGCTGCTTCTAAGCTTTCTAGGAAGCTCGATAAGTGTGGCTTTAATTATTCCAGTGCAAGGAACGATTATCGAAGAGTTTATCTTAATTAGCTTATTCGTGAGTTACGTGGGTTAAGCATACATATTGTGTTTCTTTAAATAGAGCCGACGAGTAACATTCCGGTAACAGACTTATCGATAAGTGAGATTACGACATATTTTCTGAGTTACAAACTTTAGCCGAACTATCTTTCGATATCCAATCGAACGGGAACCCTTGTCCAAAGTCGAGGAGGAAGAAAAATAAAACGGTTCGGTAATTAAATAGTTTTACAAAATAGTAACTAGTTCAAGGATTTTCTGACTTTGCATTTCTTGATTTTACATAATCGTCACTGTTTTTACAGTTAGTCATCGTTACTAGTGCTCGTATACACGATTAATTAAATAAAGTCTGGAAAAGGCGTAACGCCGAACAAAATTCGTTTATGTCACCAGTGAAATAAGCTTATAGAGAAAGCCTGCAGGAGCGAGGGTCATCCCCGTGGACGCGGTAGATCGAGTTTTCCAATTTTCCAAACGCGTCGACCCCCACAAATCCCAAACCGCTCAATACTAAAGCGAACGCGGGGGCCCGGCGGGGTTGCCGCGCACAAAGACCGGGCGGGGCAGAGGGGCGGAGCCCCGAGGTGGGCGGGCGGTATATACTGACGTGATGAGGGCGCATCTGGAGTGCCGCGCGACGCCGACCAGCAGGACCACGCAGAGGATGAGGAGGGCACTGAGGACGGCCATGGTGACAGGCCACCTGAGGTGCTCGATCTTCTCGACGAAGGCGACGTCGCCGAAGCTGATCAAGGCCAGGGGCGACCAGATCTCGTCGGTCCTGTTGGCCACGATGCTCGCGTTCATCTGCATCGCGTTCAGCGACTGGAAGAGGGAGCCGAGGACCGTCTGGTTGCTCACCGGCGCCCCGAACTTGTCATCCAGCGCGTTCAAGTCCTCCTTCACCTTGCGCTTCAGCGTCATGTCTATTGTCAGCTTCTGTTGGCGTTACAAGACACGGAGAGGATTAAGTACAAGGCGCGACCGTTGCTAAACACTACAATAACATATTCGGCTGATCCGCTTAAAGTTATGTCGCGCGAGCGTGCATAGAATAGCACAAGGTGTAAGCTTGCCCACTTTTTTAACGTGTCCCGGGCAAACGCGAATAAAATCGGACTTTATCGTTACTGGGCTCTTTCGGTGTATTTATGACGAAAAATTTTGCTCGCGCCGTGGGCGCACTTTACAGCCTCGAGTGATTAACGCTCCCGAGAGCTGCCGCACGTAGCGGCTTCGACTTTAAGCCCACGGAGCTCTTTGTATCGCGTGTGAATCCTGACTAATAGTTATAACAAATTTATGACTTGGTTTTAACAACATTTTTATCTACATCTAAACTGTAAATAGCTCGCGGCACTTTTACTGCAGGGCGAGAAAAAAAGAAATTGCACTTCTAAAGTAATTTCACTGCATAACTAATTGCCGTACTCGTTGCTGTACCAAGCGGATGGAAAGAGAATAGAGTCGCCCGTTTCGGTACACTTCACTCGCTATAACAATGACGTGAAATTTTGAACGATACGCATTTAAGCGATCGATCAATTGAGAGACGAAAGTTAACGAACGGTGACTCCGCTGTTGCCGCCAGTATGAAATATTACGAGTACTTTGACCGCGACTGAACCTTTAGAGTTGATGTACTTTGTATAAAAATGTACTTTAACACGTTCTTATGAAGATTTAACACGTGCATTTATAATTTTTGATTAACAAATCTTTGAAATAAAATTTTTCAAATGTAAATTTTTCAATCCGCAAACAATTGAATCACAATTGATTATTCAATGCGTTATATCAAATAAATGATTTAAAAATACTGTATGATATTGTTAAAAAAGGGTTTTGTATTATATTATTAATCCATACGCAGCACAAGCCGCGGAATGTCTCTACTATAATTAAAATAAAATTATGAGCGAAAGAAAAATGCAGTTATAATTCACCTGAAAAATGTGAAAAAGCACAAAAAAAACGCACAAGCAAAGTAGTTAAGTTTCTTTTTTAAATACCATATATGGTAAAAAATCAACTTTCGACTGTTTCTTTTCCATTCAAAGCGAATGAATTGAATCCGCCATTCGATGCATTACCCGGGAAATATGAAAAAAAAATAACTCTCGCTAGGTAACAGGACGCGAAAGAGTCGTGCATCGCTCAAAACTTGCATTCATTTTTCACGCGGATTCCGTTATCTCGAGTTTCGTCTCCGCCTCGGTCTCCCGCAGTATTGCAGTGGGAATAGTATCTATCCGACTCACGTAATATAGATGCGAATTGCTAAAGATTGACTCACCTGCTGCCGGATAGCCTCGATGGAGCTGTCGATGTTCTTGGCAGAGGCGATAAGCTGGACAAGGCCATTATGCACGTCGTCGTTGCCGTAGAGTCCGACCGCGACGGCACAGCAACAGAGAAGAGCTAGGACGGCGAGGCACCACTTGAGTAGGGTGATCGAGCGCCGGTGCCTTGGCTTCCGGTCGCAGCAGCGTGTCACCAGGTACACCAACAGCACCAGGAGCGTCAGAATAAGGAGGGCCGCAGGTATGCTTCCTAGGATTCCGAGGCTCTGCAAAAGTCAAGCGCGCATTTGAGCTTCTGCGCCTCTAACCAGTCAAGCAAGGACTTTGTCGGTTGCTTTTGCACGGCCGTCGTCCGTACGGATTAAGACGACTAAGCACAGCAAACATCGACCGTTACAGCTGTTTCCGTAAGTAATTGCCAAGATTACTGTATTTATGAGAGTTTACGCCAAGTGATGGAATTCAATTTAGAACACTTTTTTCATTAATTTTGCTCGAAATCAATGGCTACAATTAAGTTTTGACATATGTAGCAGTTCGGGATTTAATTTAAAAAGTACCGTACATATACCATTAACAATAATTGTCGTGATTATAAATGGTACGACAAAAAATTAATTACTTAAGTTAATTAATGTTTTTAATTTAAATGCATGTAGTACCACTAATTTAAGTATAATATATGTACAATATTAAAAAATACTTAGGTCAGCCAAGACATTCTGTTACTTAATTATATTTTTAATTTAATAATGGAACGAATGTATACGATTAAATTTTCAATGGAAATTAAAAGGTAGAAAATGCATAATACCCTTACAATTATTATTAAAATCGCACTCTTTACAAATTGAATAAGATCATTAGCAGCTAGAAGTTAGAAATGACAACTACTACAACTTTTGCACCTATAAATTACCATATTTTATTAATGAACGCGCATACTTTTTAATTAAATTTGTCGCAAGAAACATCGACCTTGGCGAAGCACAAGTGAAAAAAGAGTTTATCTGCGCAATTGCGGTATAAGAAGTCCCTCGTATCCAAATAAATTATTCTACAGCCGTCTCTATAATTAAGGTTCATCAGTTGACTTCCTCTAGGAAATATATATATACATCGACGTCAACAACGCTAACATCATAACAAGTTTAAGTGACCGCCCTGTAACGAATTGATTGCAATAGCGAATGTAGGCTCACATTGATTAAAAGCAGACGTCAACTTGTCCATCGTCTCCCTCTCGAAGCCGGAGCCGAACGACCCAAAACGCGGGGGCCGGTGGTCCCGAAAACGCCGCCCCGCCACATAGTAACGCGAGCGAGTTTCCTCCTCGGCGCTTCCCGGCCCGCAGCCGTCAAGCCGGTCCCCCAAAGCCCGCACACGTGAGCCCCATCACACGCGCCGCGTCCCCCGACAACAAAGAAGTCTTTAAGAACCCGCTGCCGCTGCTCCGTCGACGCCGCCCGCCGCTGCCCTCACCCCCCCGCGCGCCCCAAACTGGGCCCCGGAAAAGTTATCGCGCGCCTGCATCGAGAGTCGTGACTCCACTTCATCGTGCCCTCGCGCGACAGCGCAACTTTTACGTGTCGATCCGTCGCACTTATATACACACGTGCGAGCTCGGGCATTCTCTCGCCTCATGTACGTGTATATATATAAACCTTCGATTTCGCACAGATTTCCAAAGTTGGGGCAGGCCAACTGCGCAAAGTCGGCAATGAACTTCTTCCCGAGAAGTCGCTGTAGTGGATTAGCAAAAGTGTTTTCGAGCAACTGAGAGCGGGGGAAGTTTTCCCTTATATATATATAGCTTGATATAAAAGTGTTAAAGTATAGCCTCCTACAAATGGGTGGCACTTCAAATTTCAATTCGTGCTTATCGCTGAACGAAGAAAGACGAGGCGGCCGCATACCGGCATAGAAACATATCATTCTTGGGTAATTAGTTTTTCAAGTCCTTTTTATGCTACCACCGACTCGTAAACTTTATGAAATTTTTAATGAAACCCTGCCTACATAATCCGTTGAGCCTTATCAGAGAAAAGGCCATAAACGGACGGGCGAATCGAACTGGAGGGAAACGTCGTTAAAAATTGTAATATACCATGAACGTGCAAATAGAAGCGCGTGCGCTCTAAAAGTCTTCTACAAAGATTTATACAAGTGCACTCTGTCAATATACAGAGTAAGCATAATACAGTTATACAGGCAAAACTTTGAGAACAATCGGATTTCGAGGTGCTTTATTAATATTCGAACAAGATAATGCAAGAGACGGCACAGCAGAAAGTCATAATAGAGGCGGAGAGGAGGGGAAGCTATAGACAATAAGACGGAGGCTCGCGAGTTCCGCTCTCTCGCGAGCGGAAGTGACTCTCTCCTTTCTCGTCTGTCTCCGCGAGCTGGTCCTTTTAATCTCCAACTGCCCGAGGCGAAGGCGTACTTGGGAACTTTTCATCGCTGCCCCGCTCGGGCTTCTCAATTCTTCTCCCCCGCTTCGGTCATGCCCGGCGTTTTTTAGGCGAGAGTGCAATCGCAGGCAATTAATTACCACTCGGACTCATTGGCTTTCCCTCCGTCGCCGGGGAGAGAATTGTTTTCGGCGATCTTCCTTGATTACGCCACGGGAATAATGGCGATTAATCAAGCGACCGATTTGTTCGCAGGCTGATTGCCGCGCGCCCCCCGAGCGAGTTGGAACGGAAGCCTCCCGGTCGCTCGAGAAAAGCGTTGGTATAGCCTACTTGTGACCGGGAAGGGAAGTAGAGCCCGGTGCGCTTAACCGAGACTCCATAATTCCGCGGTTTTCCCTGAAAAACTATTTTCCGCGGTCGATTAATGGCCGCAGCAAAACAAAGAGTCGCGTGAACAGTTGTTCGGGGAAAAAAGTTGATCTTAAGTTGGGAACTTTAATGCACCGACTCCGTGTAGAGATTAAGAGCTTATTTCCATGCGCTTACTGCAGTAGGGAAAATGCCAGGAGTGCAATTAACCCCCTACGGCGGAGCTGATCAAACTGTCAATAACAATGAGCAGGCTTGATTTCCCGGATGGCCGTCGCCCTCCGCGCGGCTCAAACTCGGATCAAATGGAATAGATCATCGCTCAAAAATTCCTTCCCGTCTCGCCCTCGTCCGCGGAAGTAGCAAACTTGGGTTATACATATATATACGGTGGCTCGGAAACTATGAACAGTGCAATCGATCTCCCGCTTCCCCTTCACGTGTAATCTGCTACCACTTATAAGTACGTACAACCACCAATTATCCGGGGAAAGGTACAAGCGTACAGGACCGATCGGTTAATTATGCAAATGGCTAGACACACCAAGTCCCCGGCGACATGAACCTTCGCGTGCACTTCCGAGGCAAGCGGTGGCGACGTACCGCCGGAAAGTCATCGGCAAGGCTTCTCAATCACGTCGGACGGCGCAGCTTCCAATTACCGAGGACGCGCAGCGGGAGAAGGGAAGCCCGCGTGTGGCGCGGGTGAAAGAGCGCGCGCCGATCCATACGGATCTGGCTTTTCACCTCATGCGGGTCTGCTCGGCAGCCCTGGAAAATAATCTCGTGATTGAAGGCACTGCGGAGATCCTCATGAGGGCCGTTTTCTCGCGTTGCTGCTGCTGCTGCTGCTGCAGCCTCGTTGCCCAGGGATCCCGGGGAAATCACATTTATTTGTTCGCGCGCGAGCGCTTGAGCTTTTCACGGGAGAGCTTTTCGCTTAATTAGTTTTTGGCATCGTGAAATGAACTAAGTGCTCGGTGCCGCGAGCTGCTGGAATCGATTCTGCGAGAGCGGCGCCGCGTGCAGGCAGTTCTCTGAGCGCGCCCATCGGTGAAAATAAATTCACTTCCGCTGCTTCGGCTCGCAGAGAGGGAGAAATGACTACAGGGACAATGAGGGAAAAAGAAAAGTGTACTTTTTCTCACTGCGCCTACGGTGATTAACAAAATTAATTATCTTTTTAAGCGAGATTCAACTGGAGGCGACTGTCTGTGCATGTGGTACAGTTACTCGCAAATTTTTCAGGTCATACTTTGGAACAATTCCGTATGTATAATCGGATTAAATTTGAAATTCATATTTTGCAAAACTTATTATGCACATACGCTACATGCTCTTGCATTTTTATACCCCTTTAACAACAACTTTCCGTCCAAGAGCCTGTTTGAAAAGACACAACGATGGAAAAATACTGCGTGGGAGAGTGGCTATGCGGTGTAAACTATCAGCAAACAAGATGAAGAGATTATCGCGGAAGGGAAACGCAGTTAAAAGAGCCGAAGATAAAGGTCGACTTCACAATGAGTCATGATGCATTTATTCTCAGTTTTTAACAAACTCATTAAAATTTAATGTGAAAGTTCAAAGTAATGCTCGCAATCGTTAACGAATTCTCGAATAGTATTTTTTGTAAACAGAATTAAATTCTCCATTAAAATAAATCTCTCAAATAATGTTTATTACAGAAATAATTACATAACACGCAACATGCACTAAAAGATCATGCCGTGTTCAATTAGGTGAACAAGAGTGCAAACAAAATATTTCAACACGACATCAATCATCTTGGATTTATGTCTCGATTTGTGCATAAGAAAATTCTAGCCAAGCGTGTATTAGAATCCTGTTCCTTGCTCTCTTAAAAAACTTTTTATCGAGTAAATCTACAGTACCGCGTAACTTCTGCAGAAAAGAAAGTTTCTTGTATACACAAAGTAGTATATCAGCTATAACCATTCGCTTTAAATAGCCAATACTTTACGGAACAATAGATCAAGCGCTTGAGATTAAGTAGCGACAAAATTTAAGATTTATTTCCAATAACTGATAAAATTGCGCAAGGTACCAAAATCTAGGAATGGGGTGAAAAACCGATTGTATATATGTATAGATTAAATAAAAGATGAAAGACCAAATAACGTTCCAGATCTTAGACGTGACGCGACTCGTGATAAAATGTGATGCGCATCTACAGAAGAATTCACATGCCGAGGAGCTCAACCTCGAGCTCAACGATGGTCATGCAGTTATCAGTCCATATATAGTTTCCGGGGGCGAGCAAAGAAAGCCATTGTTCAATACGATCTTCGTATTCGAACATCGGAAAATCGTGAGCAGTTCCGGTGGGAGCATTTAGAACTGGATTTAGAAGCTAATTAAAACCTGCGGAGTACTATTCCTAAATTGACTATCCTTAATAGACTTTTTTTTTAATTTGTAGCTAGATAGTAGATAAACTTTTTTAACTTATAGCTCTAGATAATACTTTAAAATGTAGCTGTAAGCTAATCTTTTGTTACAATATTAGTATTGAAAATTTTAAGATTAATGGGTAAAAGAAAGCAGCAGACTTTTTATGCCTTTAAAATCGCTTACTGAACAGTTACAATTTAACAACTAATCGCTATTCGTTTAAACTTTTATAGATATTTCATCCCTATTGACAATATTAACTTTTACGAAGATGAATAATATTAAAATTTATTTCCCATTGTTTGAATTGATTAAAATGTTTTTAGCTTAAAAGTAGAATTCTTTGGATGAATTTATTGTTGTTATAGCTTATCTTGAAATATGTAATATTTGTAGATATATTTTTATCGTTTACAACTTATATTTATAACTACAAATTTGTAGCTTAGGTCTGTTTGATAGAGTAAACATATTCATTAGCAAATGAAGGTTTTTGTTAGATATCAAAAAGTTTCTTAAA
This sequence comes from Sycophaga agraensis, assembly GCA_018906755.1. NCBI lineage: Eukaryota > Metazoa > Arthropoda > Insecta > Hymenoptera > Pteromalidae > Sycophaga > Sycophaga agraensis. The sequence continues at coordinate 1,034,871 of JACCIE010000020.1, read as the reverse complement.
AGCATTATTGCATCCAGACTTTTCTGGAAAAAAATTCACATTAATATTACTTTGTATAAAAGACTTGTGGTATGCGAATTAAAGAAATAGTCTAGTACTTTATACTTTTAGCACTCCTTGATATCAATTGTTATTTATCGAAGTGTTCATTGCCAATATTATATGCTACAGTTGTAATCTTACAAAAACATTATATTAAATATATCACGGTAAAATATCACTCACCTCAAGATAAATTTCCCTCGAAATCTCAGAGTACGGATTGAAGGTATTGTTGACGATGTGTAGAGAGACATTAAAGTGGGGGAATTTATGGAAGATCTTAGCAAGCTGCGGCACCGTGTATTGCTCCGGAAGCTGCTGACCGCCCGCCATTTTGGTGATGAACCTTAATGGCCGCCGAAGATCAACCGGTGCAGAACGACCTCTTTACTTGTCAAGACATGCTACAGCCACTGTAAACGATCAACAAAATACTCCGTTAGTAAAGTTGTCTTATATGTTGTACCGTTGTAAAATGGAACACTTTCATTTTGAGCATTTTATTGTAGACTATTTTCAAAACATAATATGAAAAATATTTAATAGGGACATTACAGTCTCGACTTCATTATAAAATTATGCACGCTTATGTATATCATACAAGTTTAAGAATTTATACAACACTATAGTGATTTCTTAAATGATTTTATGCATGTATGAAAATTTTTATAGATTTTCGTTTGAGTCACTATTCGAAACAAAGAAATATGATTGCATGCAATTCTAATGAAATGCAGACTTCGAATTTTTTAAAATCATTTTGTATTCAATCGGTTTATCATAAAAGTCATTCATCATTCCATGATTTCATATATATTCTTCAATATATATATAATATTCTCAATTAATGTAAAATTTTAAGAACATCTTAACAACAGTTAATACTAAAATTAACGATTCAATTTTAAAGTAATTAGATACTTAAAAATATTACAGCCTACACTGCATATTATACATTCAGCACTTCATTATTAATAATAAAGAAATAGTTTGACAGTAGCACATCACAATAATAAACCTCGCAATAAACTGCAGAAGTTGTAGCATCAGAAATTTATTGTTATGAAACTTGGATTTCGTATAGTCTATTCATTTTAGAAAATCAGCAATTTGCTCAATTGTAATAAAATTTAGATTCCTTTGTTGTGAGAGTAAATTTGAACTCTCATAACCTCAATAAATTATTATCCGAGTCACTATCCTTATGTAAATATTTATGATTGAATTATTTTGTAAACTTATAAATTCCTATCTCAAAAAGAAAATACAATACGTTTTAAAAATCATTGTACTCTATAAACACGCAAATAACGAGAACTATGCACATTTTCCCGAGTATTCCTAAAGCCACACAAAACAACGCAACACTCGGCGCAACAAAGAGCTATTGTTGATCTCGCAGCATCATCTGTGCAACTGTACACATGAACTCTGGATAAGTTGCGGTGTGTGAGACGACACGCATTCAAAGTTATGTGCGAATAAAAACATAGCACATTATCCTCTATGCACAATCAATGCACTTTTATAAAGGCTCACGCGGCGGATATAAGAGGGATTGAATTGAGCGAGTTGATATTCAAACTGTTTACGCAAAAGAAATGTTTAATTATAAAACGTTTTCTTATTGAGTGTGAATGAAATTCTTTTATCTCAAGTTTATTTATATCCAGCTGACTATCAAAACAAACAATAATGTAAAACTAAACACGTTGAGATAACGATAATACATAAAGAACGATTTATAATAACAAAAACTAAATCAAAATAATCGAAATCAGACTCTTTCACATAAAATAAAGAAGAGTGTATTATTATAAAAATTACTGTTTTACGTACATATTCTAGTGTGCCTTTATTATAAGTAATTAAAAACATATGTTCTGTATATTGTTTACAAATACATAATCTTAATTATAGTAGTATCTTACAATAATGTCACGTTAAATATTTAATAACAACTTGACAAAATTAAATTAATAAATTATGTTGAATCAATATCATTCGTAATAACAACAATAAATTAACATATATACATTGATTATTTTCGCGAATATTAATTCATTAAAAGATTATATCTATAATATTATTTTAAATGTGAAGCAAAACCATTTCTAAAATTAAAAGATTTAATAACAGGGCGCAAAAAGTATAAATCAACACTGAATTAATTCAAAAAATTATTAACCGCTTTACTATATACTTTATCTTGATATCGCCCTCCGTTATTATAAGCGCACACTTACGTAGGCTCAACAATGTAATAAAGATGAAACTGACAACGAGATCGACCTAGGGCAAAAAATGTATACATAAATGTGCCATTCGTACAAATGAGAGAATTGGTAACTGATTCAATTTGTATGCTTATGACAATTATCTCAATAGCCTGATGCCACGACAAATAAGAAACGAGGGTCCCGTGAAAAGGCCCTTGACAGCGCACAAAATTAATTAGTACGGAGAAATCGCATGTGCGCAGGCCAGAGAGATTTGCGTAATTTACCGCGAAACGAATGATGCATTGCCGCACCCCCGCTGGATTTTTACGACCGCGTTCAGACGTATAAAAAAGGTTTTCTGGAAAGAATTCGATTCTGGCATGCAACTTGCTGGCTCAATTAAAAGTTTCCGTGACTGCACCTGACGGATCTAATTAAACTAACGACATGATTGGAGGATTGCACGTCATTTGTTAAACGGAACGGTGAATGCGACGTGTAAAAGGCCCGGTAGGCCTTACACTCAGCGAGTGATCACATATAGCCGGCTGTAATCGGCTCGCGCGGGAGGAAGACGAAAGAGAGATGCAGCCAGGCGGCCGAGCGCAGACTAACCAGCTGACACGGATTTTATTAATCAAGTGCTCGTTTCTGCCGAGCGCGGCGCGACAGTATATGGCAAGCTGCCGTCCTGGATTTAATTGAATCTGCTTGGTTTTTCGAGAGGGTCCATAATAAAAATTTAAATGACTCGATCGCTCGCGTATCGACCACTTGACTCTCGACAAATGCCCTCTTGTAAAAATACATGTAGAGATAGGGCTTGACTAGTTTCTGCCGATGCCTCAAATGACTTCATCTTACGGGTGTGCGTATACAGAGATCAAAGAGTCCGCTAAACACTGTATCCATTGATCACAGCCTTGATTTATTATTTCTCATTTTGATTAAGAACTACAAGTGATCCAATCTCATGTGGTAATATTGTTTGAGTATAGTTCCAAATTTACGTTCATGGAGTTGAGCAGTGCTGTATATGTATATTGGGTCGTACGGCATTCTAGAGCACGATCGATGATACTGCCGGTGAACTCGGGCGCTTCAAAGCCATGGATAGATTAACGTCTTGGTGTGGGAGTCGTGCGAATCCTCTATATCCTCAAGCTACTACCCTGATGGAACATCTCGGCAACCTCATTGTATCCCGGTGAGGATGATCAGCTCCAGTGGATTCCGGGGATACGTGCCAGTGGGCTTTCGTAGGCAATCTAATCCCAGCCTGGATCATCGGCACTGAGCTTAACATACCAAGTTTGCGAAACTTTCTTTTCTGTTTGAGATAACAGGCTTAAATTTCATTTATTTTATGCAGTATGCAAAAGATAACTTTTACCTGAATTTGTTATAATTTAAATAAAGAGTCGTAATACATCGGTGAATGGGTCACGAGATTCTGCGAGTCAAGTTGTGGATCAAAGCATATTTTATCGCATGTGTTAAAGTTTTAAAGTGTCAAATTTCATTTTCATTTAGATGTGATCGTTTATATTTGAGAATATGTATTGGTAAGTATTATTAGAATTAATCAAAATTAAAACATGTTTTGAAGATCCGCTAATGAAAGAAACAAGATAACTTTATATCACTATACATAATCAAGAGTTCAAACAAGAAAATATTATAATACTTTAAGAATTGATATAATTTTTAAAATTGAATGAAGTCATCTTTATGGATTTGATATACTATGTTTTCCAGTAGTAGCCAGTAAACAAGTAGAATCTCTAAAGTAGATATAGAAAAATTATCAGAGACATTATTATAAGAACGACGGTCACGAAAATAAAAAATGCACTATCACTTTCGCGCTTGCCTAAAAACTTGAATAACACAGTTTCTCTGTATTTTTATCACCGTGCAGCGATCTTTTCTTTATACTCATGTATAGTGGACTTCGTCGTCTGCTTTTTACGCCAACGGACTTTTTCCCATTGTTGGATTTTGCCGTTGCAGGAGCTCTCGAGGATCGTTCCTTATATCAAACTCTCTGGGGGTATTGTGAGCGTGGGTATTATGGCAACTGACCCCTCAGTTCACCTCTCATGGAAGAAATTTTGGAAGCTGGTTCATTCATTAAAATTGCTTTAAGAGTATTGACTTTGTGGACTTTAAATCTTGAATAAGCTCATTTACATACTCACGGCATATCTGTTCGAAAAAACTGAGTTCAAAACAACAGCCAACAATAGTTTCCAACGAGCTCGGAAAGAAGGATAATCATTTTGTAAGAGCGTGTACAAGTTGGATAAAAATGGTTTACGACATTTAGCTCATTGTGGCATGCGTGTATTGTAGAATATTTCAAGATCTGAAGATTTTTGAACGGGCAAAGTGAGTTTGTATGTAACCTTGATAAAATTCTTTACTTTACCATCCAAATTGCTCGTGTAATAGTTATCGCGTATGCCCAGTTATCTGTACGAAACACACGAGACTTTGTCGAGCATGTTTTCGAAGAAATAATATTATTAGCATAGTATTTTTGCCGCACGGTATTCGATATGCAGGCAAGGATGTCGATTATGTTATCAATTGTGCGACTCACGGTGCGACGCACGGCTTACCTTCACGCGAGGACATTAAGGCAACGGCCGTTTTTCACGCCTTGGGAGTATGCACGGCACAAAAACAACAACATGCTTTTATTACTTTTAAATTTATTACTATGAAAATGAAGTTTTAAATCATGTAGACCTAATCTCTGCTTTGAATCACGCGCCGCTGGTAAATAACAAAGGCAAAAAGTACGTTCTTGCCTGTGCAATCATAGGTCTGGAATAAACAGGAGAATAATTGTTAAATTCGGTTAGCGGGGAAATTCGATTAGGCTCGCAAATGAAAAGAGACAGTAAATAGAAACAGTGAATTGGCGATTTGTCAGTGGTTAAGCGAACCATAGAAATCGTTAGAGGCTCGGTTAGAGTGGTCCAAGACCATTAACGCACTCGGCTTTCCCCATTTGACTAATCATCCAGGGTGAAAAAGCGTCGGATATAATATAGTACGACAGGTGAAAAGTAGCGCGAGCGCGTACACCCCATTAACGGTCGGGCGAGGCGATGCAGGAAGCAGGGAAAAAAACAGGGAAAAACGAGGAGCGCCTCATCGCATCGAATGTTGCGCGGGCCGAAAAAAATCGCCGGCAATAGGACCAAAGTGGCAAAGGTGGAAATATAACGAGGAGGCCTGGGCTCGCGTCGGGGCCGAGGCCCCCAGACGCCGGATATGCGAAAAGAGCCTCGGTGGGGAGTGGCGAATACGCGACGGACGCGCGGGGAGAATCGATCTCGGCGTCGGCGAACCAGGCGCGAAACGAATCGGCCGGCCGAGGCGTCCTTTAGCGTAATTGACGACGAGCGCTCCCGCGATGACTAATGGCCTAGGCCGAAGAGCGCACAGCGAATGCGCGCCGGCATGTTTAATTCATGGGGGCAGTGCGCGCGCGCGCGCAGCCCGGTGAGCAGGTACTCGCCGGGGAAGAAAGGCCTTGGGATCCGGCTCGCCGGGACAGCCTCTCCGGGGGCGCGAGACCGCTCCACCCGCGTAAAAGCTCGGCGGCTTTCGGCTTTTTGACCGCCGCCGACGTCCTTTGCGCGCGCCGGAGAAAAAAGGAGGAGGCCGCCGCCGCCGCCGCGTTCCGTCGGGGCGCTCTTCGCGAGAGTGGATCCGCGCTGTGTACACGTGCCGCGGCGGTCGTCGCACCCGTTAAGTCCGTTTAAGCGCGCTTTCCACAAATGCACCGTCAGCGGGTCCGGGGAGGGCCGGTATGTGCGCCCCGGCGCGTATAATGGCGCCCGGCCCGGCGAAAAAATGGGTGAAGTGCCGCCGCGCGGCGGAGGAGGCACGCGAGACCGACCTTTTATTTACCCGGCCGGTTCCTTCCTTCTTTTTTTTTGTCCCCCCTTTTTTTTTCCCCCACGGCGCGCTCCGTCTCCGTCCCGCGTCGGCGATAACGACGCGGTAACGACGGCAAAGTCCGCGGCGGACCCGCAGGATTCGGTCGCGCCGATATCGACCGATTCAATTATAGATAAGTGCGCGGTAGGCCGTGGGCCCCGGCGCCCCGGAGCCGACCTGTATTTTCCAGGAATTTAACGAGCTTCCACGTCCAAGTTTTTGCTCCTCGCGGAGTTTTTGCCCCCCATCGATGGGGATTTCGAGTTTTATTCCGGCGAGCGTGTCGTAACGGCTTTATAGACGATGATTAAGGGTCCGCTGATGAGATCGCGCAATTTCATCGGCCGACTCACTGCGCTGCTCTTTTTCCACGAGCTGGCGGAGAGACGCGAGGCCGGCCCACTGCATCTAGCGCCGGCTCGTTAATTAACTAAAACAAACGCGCGAGGCGACGGCCACTTGCCCGTCGATCCAATTGACTTCGGCGTCGACGAGTTCGCCGAAGGGAAACAATCTGCCCCGCGAGGCGGAGCTCGGCTCCCCCAGCCACGGCCGAGAAGTAGAAAAAAAAAAAACGAAAAAAAAAAAAAAGTCGGACGAGTTCCGCGATTTCGGATCCGGCGCGAGCGGCATGGCAAAATCGTCGGCGGGGGGCGACGGAACCGGGGGCGACGCGCCGCGCATACAGGAAGAGGGAGAGGCAGGGCCGCGCCGATAATATTCCCATCGGGCTCGCGCGGCTCCTGCCGAAGGCTCGCGCGCGCGGGGCCGGCGCCCTCGTAAACATCCCTTATAACTCGGGCGGGCTCGGGGCGCGGTCGCATTACCCGCCGTAAATACGGCTAAGAGTCCCCGGCCGTCCGTCTTGGCCCGCCCCCGGCGAAACTTTATATCTCGCCGCGAGGCGTTTTCGGGGCTGAGTTACGCCGGCGCGGGCCGATTTTATGCCCGCGAGGTGCAGTCGGGTAGACGCGGATCCCGGCGAAAGCCATTTGCGGGGGTGCGGCCCGCGCATCCCGATGCGTTGCCAGAGGAGGGGGGGGGGACCGTTCCCCCTTTCGGCGGGGGAGTCACCGACGTCCTTGGAGGTCCGCGCGTCGCCGGCCCGATATCGAGGGGGATTCGGCGGCCGGCTGGCCCCCGGGCGCCGTGGGACGAGAAACGGCCTCGGCGCAACGCCGACAGCCGCGCCGCGGGAGATAAGATACCGCCCGCCCCCCCCTTTAATAACGCACCGCGACCAACTATTGCATCGGCCGGGGGGAGATGGGGCCGATAAGCCGCCTAGTGCGACAAATTTATGTCGCGGGCGCTTTGTCCCCCCGGGGACGGCCCCCGTGAGAACAGCGAGGCCGCGAGCCGCGTGTGGCCCACGTGCGCAGCAGAGGCTCCGAGGGCCCGAGCGCTGCCCCCCCCCGAGGTCGGGACGCGTGCCGGGGAAGGGGGCCGAGGTAGCGGGCCGCGATTACCGACCGCGCGCGCTCTTTACTTTCACTTGACCGTTAGGCGCGCGGAGGAGGGCTGCAAGGGGCCTCGGTGAGCGGCGGCCGGCCCTGCGCCGCCCGAGCCCGGCCTAGTGCGCGCGCCTCGCACCGCCCGGGGCTAATTGAACCGAGCGCGCCGAGTGGCAATTTAGTGGCCGCCCTCCGAGGCCGCTTCCCTAAGTGCATCGTGCCCCGGCGAATCCAGGCCGCCGTCTATCGGAGGATGCGCACCCGATATTCCCTCCCCGTGGATTCATATATATATATATACACCGCGGATGCCTCTCGGACGAGCAGTTGCCCTTTATCCAGGCGACGCGGGTCCGTAATCGGCTCCCCCCCGGCACTCGATACTGCACTTAGCGCCTCCTGTTGAGCAAACTGCGCCCAGCTTGTACCTGGCGCGCCTCACTTTTAATTGCACGAGCCAGGCGGCCGTTTGGCCGGGCCGAGAGAGAGAGAGAGAGAGGCGGTGTTGTCGGAGACGCAGAGCCGGCCAAATTGAATGATCAGCGAAAGCCGGGCATACAAATGAGGAGCCGTCCCCGTCTCCAGCGGCAGCCGTCAAATTAATTAACAGCCGGGCAATAAAGTCCCGGGGCGCCGGGACCAGGCCCTCTTAATCACCGACAAATCGGCCCCCCGGCGAAAGGGCGATCGGCCCCCCCCCTTTCCCCGCGGCGCCGCGGCCCGATCCCTCATTGTCACTGGGAGCCGAGGCCGGCGGCGCGCCGAGCGGAGCCGAGGCTCTCCCAGGGCACGTAATGACCCCATTCTTCTGTCCGATTCTCCTGGCAGCGCGCGAAACTCCCGGCGGCCCGCACAAAGGCCTTATCGCCCGCGCCGATAAGCCGGCCTTGCCTATCTCCCTCGTAAATCATATCGCCCGCGACGTCCCCCTCGCCATCGCTTCCGGCGCCTCCCCCGCGCCAGGTGACGCGAGGCCGTTTTTTTTTTATTTCCCCCCGCGGACTCGCGCGGGCGTAGCCGGTCGCTAATTGCGCGCTCGTTACGCGGGGCGCGCGCCTCGCTCATTACGAGTGATTTCTGGGCGGATTATGTCACGCGCATTCTTGGAGTCGCGCGCGCCACGAGGGACTAGTTGGCGACGCGAGTCCGCGAGCCGCCAGCGGATCGGGGCCCCTATGTGGCTTCGCGCCCGCGTAATCGTTACCGCAGAGGACTGTATCGGAGACACCTTGGAGCCCCAGGCCATTCCCACAAGAATCCTATCCTCAATGGCGCGATTGTCTCGCGGTGTGTATATATACGTACGTATAATGTACACGTCCAGGGCGCGGGGTTGCGCAAGGGATACAGGCTACACAATCCGGGCTTTGAGGCGAGTCATTGCCGACGAGCGCCGGCGACCCAGTTACACTGGCGCATTTGCATGGAGACGCGCTGCCCAACGAGAGGAGGAAGAAAAACCCGGGGAATCCCCGCGGACGGGGGAAAGGGCCGCTCCTCCGGGGAGAAGCGAGAGGCGGGCCCGAGAGCGGACCGCTGCTCCACCTTCCCCCGCCAGAAGTTTAGCCGCAAACTCGAGTAATCATTCGTCCAATTATTCCTTTTTGTGAATTCGTCGTAAGTCTCAGTGTTGTTACGATAGACAATAAAGCTACCTTCCAAGCCACAAGCAGATAATGCTACGAAAAAAAGGTCAACAAAGCCCTATATAGTCTGCGGTTTTTGTTGGGCATTCGCTAGACTACTAGTTGAATCTTTAGTACAACCTCACTAAGGCTTCGGCAATTTAGTAATTCAGGTGCGAGGTGTGTTTGGATTGCATACGGCTCAGCAGATTAATCATGAGAGACTGGCTTAAAACCCATTCACCTTAACTATGCACATCTCTAAGTATACGCTTCGACCTAGAGAATGGAGTGCTATTCTGGAATTAAAATTCCTTAAACCCCTCGCATCGCTTCATTTCTATCTTCCGCGAAAAAAGTATACCTCCCGAGATACCTCCTTAAAAATTAAATTAAAAGTTATCACACACCTTCTAATAAAGCACTGATATTCAAAACCTTATATTCTTTTTAGTATCAGTATTTTGTATTGATTGAGTCTGTGTTTTGTAACGATGATGTTTTGCATATACATTGAGCAGTACGTAATAACGTAATCTCGAACGTAATATGCAGTGGCCATTGGGCTATTAATTATTGGACCTTCCAAAATCTCTAAAGTAATTTTAAGCATATGATTTATTGCATATTTATACGTCTACTTATTATCATCTATTACATGTGCGCTTTTTACATTTTCCATTGGGCAAATAAAAGTTCATCCAATTTATCCGTCCATGCGTCCTTTCGTGCATTGGTAAGCGGTCCTGGAAATCGGAGCGGCGCATGCGCGACGGGTGACGGGGAGGCGGTTCCCGGGGCCCGGGCGCGCCCATTAAAGCCCGCGGGTGGTGGTGCAGGCAGAGCGGCTCCTGCTCCGCCCGGGCTAGCGCGCAACTCGATATATATATATATATACACACACCGAGGGAGCTTGGCCCGAGTGGCGCGCTTCCACGGATTCGGCGCTTTCTTGCCTTGTTATGGCTTGCGCGGCGATCGATCGTCTCGCTCGCGCGCACCCCGTCCTCAAATTGTATTATGCAGGGGAGGCAGGAGGAGGCCGGGGCGCGGAGGAGGTTCACCGGGGTTTACGAGACGAGTCTGGCTCCCGGTGTCTGCAGCCTCGCGGTCGCCCTCGTTGAACCCTCGGCTTGAACCTCGCGGCCGACGAGGTTTCCTGCGGCGCCGGGCGCTCGGCTTCATTCCCACTTCCGCGAATCCTCCGTAAGCCGATCCCATCTGCCCGCGCGAGGTGTGTAAGCCCGACCGTCACGAGGAGAGGTTAGGTTTCCCGCGGGATGTATACAAAATCGTAGAATTTTGTTTGTAAGACGAGTGCGAGCGCGCGCCGAGTATATCAGCGGTAAACAGGGCTTCCCGGAAAAAAAAGGGGGCGCCGCACAGCCGGCCGGGGAGCGATACACGGCGCACGGGGATACCCACGCGCGCAGCTGCCGCGGCGCGTCAAATAAACACGGGATTTCTAAATGAGCCGTCGGCCGCGCGGGAAGAATGCAAATAGCCCGGCGGCGCAGACGCGAGGCAGACGAGGCGGCAGCGATTGACCGAAGGAGGGCAGCAGGGGGCGACGGGGGCGCCATGGACCCCCGAGCGCGGTGTCAATAACCGCCGCGGCCCCGATGCACTTGGCTCACATCTCGGGCGGCGTCCGGCTCCGAGAATAGGCGCGAGTGGCGCGCGCGGATTTTCGGCCGGATGTCGCCAGGGGGCCCTGCCCTTTCGTAACCTATATATTACGCCCGAGGCGGCTTCGCGGAAGGGCCCGAGTTTGATTAGCGCCGCAGCAACGACGCAGCTGCCGTTCGCCGGACTGATCCCCGCGGCCTGGTCAATACGCCGAAAGCCGGCTGTGTGCGCGCCGCGGCTGATTGCGCCCTCGCGTGCGCGAGATCGTCCCTCATCGGAACTCAGCCGGCAGCTGGCTAATGGGCAGCGGCTGGCCGCTAGGCTCCCCACCTCCGCGCCGTGGGATACATAGGTAGGAGTGGGCGGGGAGTGCTTTGGCGCCCGGCTGGCCGCGCTTTAACCCGCGAGAGCGGGCCTTTATCCGGGCGCAGGAAACCGGCGGGCCGCGAGGGCGCTTTGTTCGGGAATCATTGGCGACTTTGCAATTAGCGCGGGGCCGCCGCGGCCCGCTATTCATTACCTCGTCCAATTATGCGCCGCCGCCGGTGGCCCGCTTTATATCCCCCTCCCCCGCCGGTGGTCCGTGTGCCCTGCGCCCCAAGGGACGGCTTTCCGCCGCGTTTGAGGCCAAGTGCGCGGCGCCCTGCTTTTTTTCCCCCCCGCGGTGCGAGGATCTGCGCCTCGCGGACGCAAATGCACAACAAGAGGCCGAGGCTCGGCTCAGCGTAAAACTGTGTTGTCTAGCGTATTTTGTGCAATCGGCGACGAGTCCGTGACGGGCATATTAGCCAGTTGCGAATCTGCCGGAAGCACTCCGAGAGCGCGGCGCTGTAGATTCAACCGGGGAGAATTATGTACGGCTGCAACGAGGCATTGAGCCGGAACCGAGGCACAGCTGCACAGCGTATATCGAGGCCCGCGTATAAAAAGAGCTCCGGCTCAGGTCGTACGGCAAACGCGGGGACGCGTGTGTATACATACGATTTCCCATGTGGCCTCGCGCGCGTGATGTTTCTACTTTTCAGATTTACTGTTATACTCTCGCGTAAAATCACGGCTGAAATCACGGGGGCCGCTCCGAAACGGAAGTCGGCTAGGCCCGGCCCTCGCAATCTCCAAGGCAAATAAACGTCTAAATCAAAGACGCGCTCGTGGGTTTCGTGCGCGGGGCGTTAACTCACTAAATCCCGCGGGGCGCTCCCCTCCCTCCTTTAAAAAAAGACAGTCCACGTGCTTCTCTCGAGAGCCGGCGCCCGGGAAATCTCCCCCCCCTAATCGAGGCCCGACGACTCGCGGAGGCTCTCTGTCTCGGGGGGCGCACTCGAGGTCGCCGCGAATTTCCCGAGCGCGGGCGACGGGTTCAATGGATCGGGGCGGTACACGAGTGGGCGCCGGGGGTCGAGTGCCGGGCTCTGTGGTGGCGAGCCGCGCGATCGGGCCGGCCCTCCTTGCCGAGTTTTAATTGGGCGACGAGCGATCGTCGCGCCCCCCGCGTATTGCCGCTGGGTCGATATGTACACGGCCGTGGAGGTCCGCGCGATGGACTGGCACAGCCTGGCTGCTGCTCCCGAGTACAAGGGCCCTCCTTCGCCGGGCTTCCTCTAAGTACACGGATCGCCGTGAACGAGGCAATTTTTCGCAAGAACAATAAACAGGTGGAAAATCCGAGTGGATATCCCACGGCGCCCGCCTCATCCTCGCTTCTCCCATCCCCGGGGAGCGCCAATCTTCGGCATTGCACGGGGCTTTCATGGCCGCGGCTCGGATATAGGCGTTTTACTTTTATAAGGCCCAAGGTTGGAGCGCGGCGCGCGCGTACGATATATATCGGCTTCTCATCTCAATGGGGACGGGGGCGCAGATTATTGGCCAGAACGAGCCGCGGCAGCTGGGTTTATTGCCCCATGGCCGGCGGCGCAAAGAATTTCATTCGAATCGCCGCGGACGGCCGGGTTGACAGCCGCGGCTCAATAGCGTCCGGCGTTCCGCCACTTTCCCCCGTAATCGCGTCTTTATTGACTGGCGCGGGCCACGCGACAAGCGGCGCGCACGCGGCCGATGCACGCGCCCTGGCCCAGTTCGGCCTGTCGCCGCGGATGATCGGCGGCCGGGTAAACAGTGTCGCCCCCCCGCTATCCCTTTTTTCTCTCGGCGGCATAATCGCGCGTCGCGGCTTTCAAGTTCAACGGGGTTCGCGACTTGCGCGGCTCCCGCGGGAAAATCGCCTTGTTTTTGTTTTTTTCTCTTTCGAAAAAAAAAAAATCGCTCGGAATGATCCGCGGTGTGGAGTTTACCGTTGGGAGCGAGCGGGTTTTAGAAGTCGGCGCGGCTCGCCGGCGTGACGAGACCGGCCGCCGGTTCGTGCCGCGGCTTATATTCAATCGAGAACCGCCTGTACTTCCGCGATGCGTATTGATTATCGTTCCCGGGAAGCAATGTCGAAAACGCGGTTTCTCTACCCGCCAAATTTCCCGGTCGTTAAACGCGCCGCGCGCCACGTCGGACGTGGCCTCGATCAAGCGGCCGTATCTACCGGCTGCCTTCGCGCCACTCTCGCCCCAAGCTTCAGCCAATATATAATGGGCTTTACGACTGTATTATTGATACAAAGTGGGATTGCGCGTGTTTTACGCTCTCGGACCGTTTGAAAGAAGTTGGCCGCGCGGCACGGGACCTTTTTATATCGCACGGAGACGAGCTTTGAAATTCAAGTGTGCTAGAGGGCGGAAGGAAGCCGAGCCGGCCCTCTTTTTTCACTATATACATATATATGATATATCCTGCCCAAATGTCTTAGGTGGCGGAAGAAATTCCCTCGCGGGGGTATATTTTAAATTTAAACTTGGCCGGATGGCAATAAAAGTTACAGGGCGCCAAAGTTACGTGGAACCCGACTGTACGTTTTGCAAAGTTCAAATTATGAAATTGCTAGCGGATATTGAGCGTAGCTCGGAGCGCGGGTTTCCGGCCGCGGGTCCCCTTGTCTCGCCCGCTCCAGTCGGACGCATATATCCCGCGCGGATCCTTTCAAGCTTATACCTAAAGTTATTTTAACGTATAATTTTAATTCCCGACCGCGACCGTTTAGATTCTATTGTTCGAGGCGGGGAATCGGGCAGGGACGCGTCCGTGCAGGCACAATTATCGCGTTATATTCAAGAAATACAGCCTGGCGCTTGGCTGCGAATGGTTAAATTCTCCGTGCGCGTCGCTCTTGTCCCCGCGGGGGCATAAAGAATCTAATAAGTGGATGATAAAACTATAGGGCTCGGAGGGACTATGTAAGCAGTAACTTTTTAATGGCCTCGAAAATTGCGTCGTTGAAAAATCACAAGAAAATTATTGTATCTCTTTTTAATTTGTAAGCCCCGCGGGGAATTGAATTATTATTACCGCGCCGCGGAACGAATGCGATTAAGAGCAAGCACGATTCAATCACGGGCATTATTACCGCGAATATACACACGGGCGGATCTGCACACCTCGGAACACAAAGCTCAAATATATTTCCACGGCTCCACATAAATTCCTTCCCCACCGCCCGGCCCACTTTGCCCGCATCCCATAGGAGCTAGACAATCGCGCGTAAAAAAAGGCGTAATTCGCTGTAGGCTCTTCTTGCCGGCGAGTCGCGGGCTAACGGTAACAATCCCCGCGCGAACAACGGCCTAATTGCAACAAGTGCGCGGCATTATCGCAACGGGCACAATGGCAGTTGCCGAAAAGCCGTTAGGGGCGCCGCTCGGCTCGGCGCGCGGGCCGCTCGGAGCCGCCGGCCGACGATCGATCCCGTCGCGCCTCTCCTCCGTCATCCGCAGCCCCGCGGGACAAGAGGCGTGGCGGCCCCCGGGAGCCGGCGCCTCCTTCCCGCGGGGGGCGCCAATCTCGCCCGCGCCGCCCGCCACACACACACGCGCGCGCGTACTCCATCCAGCGGTCCGCAGCATCCCTCGCGGTCGGACAAAGCCGCGGCCCACTTCCCGCGCACCGAGTCAGCGCCGACGGCTTTGTCCGGGCGGAAGAAAGGCCTCAACGCCGCGAATCACTCGCCGCTCCCAGGAATCAGCGGCCGAGGCTCAAGGTCGGCCCGGGCACCGGTGGCCAACTCCCCCGCGCCCCCGTCGTCAATAATAAAAGCCCCGGGGTCCGCCTCCTCCCCGGGAGCAGCCGCTCCCCCCGAGGGAGGGCGCGGAAAATCCATATCCGCAGGCGGCGGCTACGCACGCGGGGTCTTTCACCTTCGGCGCGTGTTTACAAGAGCGCCTCGATCGACCTGGCTTCCGCGTAAAGGAGCAGCCGCGGCCCGCCGCCCATCGATTAATCGAAGAAGGGGGCCGCGCTAACGAGGGGGGGGAGGGCCCTCCGAAGACCCCCGGCGGCATCCACATCATCGACCGGGAAGGCTCACCCCCCTCTCTCTCTCTCCGCGGGCCCCATGGGAAAGGGCCCTGACCCGTGAGTTTTCGCGGCGCTTTGTCTCCTCGGGGCGACGCGCGCGCCGAGCCATCGACCCCGCGCGCGCGGCCCGCATTGTTACGGCCCGTAGCCGAAGGAGATCCGCGCGCTCTCGCTCACATTCCGCGGCGCGCGCGCGCGCGGACCGAAATACTCCGCGCGCGGCGCAGCCCCGCCCGGCCCGCGGGCTACTGCCCCGTGTCCGCCGCTCGGGATCCTGCGCCTTTACCGCTAGCTCCTTTTTTTTTTTTAACGAGGACCCGCCTCTTCCTCTTTCTGCCGGGCCGCCGCTCCTTTTTCATTCTGCGCGTTTCTAATCACTTCGGTTTAGGGCCGCCGAGCAGCCCTCGCAGCCACTCCAACTTTGGGAGCCGAGCGTCGGCGGCCAACTTTCTTTTTACGACCAATTTTTTTTTTTTTGGCCTCTCTCTACCCCACGCTGAATAATGGAGTGCGTTCTAAAATTCCCACTGTGCGTTTCGAGCAATGATGTAACGTCTAGGAGCGTCGTGAAAAACCTCCAGAAGCCGGCCAATGCAAATTTTCAAATGGGCCGCTCTCTAAAAGATTTATGAATGAACTTAAGCGTACAACTCCAAGACTGTCCGTCTCCACCCTGTTCCATTGTTCGTCATTTATGACGGTGCTTACAGTGCTTCGTCTGCATCGCACCCACGCTGGTAGCCATGTGTTGGACACTCGGCACTGCAGGTACAGGGTAACATCTGGAGAAACACTGCTTGCATACTGATTGATACAAGGAGCAAGGGATCGACACGGGATCGTAAACCCTTTTCATTCCATAAATTGCCAACTTCAATTGTTTTGCCCTATAACGATTTCATTATTTCAATATAATAAACTGTTTCTTTGATATTTGAATAGCAATCGTTTGAAACGATTAACTGAAAGGCGATACAAGAAATGACATAGTAGAATGTCTAGGCTTACGACAAAAAACGTTCGTCGATTAATCCATAAAAAAAATAGAGCTTACAGTACGTTTAAATAG
Organism: Sycophaga agraensis; assembly: GCA_018906755.1. Classification (NCBI taxonomy): domain Eukaryota; kingdom Metazoa; phylum Arthropoda; class Insecta; order Hymenoptera; family Pteromalidae; genus Sycophaga; species Sycophaga agraensis. Next base: position 1,018,475 of record JACCIE010000020.1, on the reverse strand, counting down.
AATGCATGAAAAATTGAGCATGATAGATAAAAAAGAATTACAAGATTAGGTGAAAACGACTGGAGTTAAGCCTAAATAATCTCAAATATACTGTGAATTTTCTTGGCCGTAACGAGATGAATGCATACATACTAACTATATTCTCATACTAGTAAATTTTTTAAACCGAAGTTTCTATGCATATTTCTATGAGTGATCTAATTGCACGGTTTCCTTTGACGCGCGTACCAATCAAGGCAAATGTTTAAAATTGCTTTTTCCTGTCAAGCATAATATTTAAATATATACATTTAATATTTACATAGCACTTTGAGTCACGAACCCTTTGTCTTTAATAAATAATAATAGTAATAAAAAATGTTTTAGCGTTACTTGTAACATTCTTTCAGAACTGTAAGTCATTTTCCTTGAAGCTCATTACCCTTCGTCTGCTTACCTGTAACAAAAGAAAAAAAATATGTTAGCAAGTATAACCCAAGCATGAATGGAAGCTCCGTCAAGAGCTCGGTTATAAACATAATTTATTATTCAACCGATTCTTCCGCGTAATCTTTCATCTAGCCTCGGGTAAATTATAAAGTTGAAGCGCGCCATTTAGGACTCAAAGGCCCTTTACGGCAAATGCAAATTTTAGAGACTCGATTTTACATCACTTTGGCTCGCTCACCAAAATATACTCGGGCCACCCTGAGAGCGATAAAGTAGAGTAAATATTCCTTGGTTGACGGTAATTGTTATTCAATGACTGCAGCGTCACTTTACATCAAAATTTGGCGAGCGACACGAAAATGGCAGGGGCACTCGGAAAAAAAAAGTTTACAACGGCCCTCGGCGTTCGGTGCACTAATGCAAGGCGCATTAATGCAGTTTTGGCCGAGAAGAGGGTAAAAAAAGCAAAAGCAAAGTAGACGTTCTCAAAGGCGAATCGTGGCATTGATAATCGCCGCGAGATTTCCATCTAACGATCACGAATAGAGCCAGCGTCCCGTTTGCTTTATGCCACGCTGATGTTTGCTGCCTCCAGTATCTGATTAAAGGTCGAACTCTATCGTATACGGCTCAACGTAAAAAGTGAGCTTGCCTCGCTTTTGAGGTTAAGCGATGACGCAGTTATTCTCCTGTGCCCAGCTATGAATGAAAAAGAGGTTTTTTTTTCTTCATAACGCGCGATAATAAAAGAGAAAATAAGGTTTCGGATTGATCTCTAATAAGCTCTTGGGCTTGTTTCCAAATGTTTTTACTCCAATGTTTTTATCGGTGACAGACAATCAACGTTTTCGAAAGTGTCGTTTACGCAATTACTTTTTAATTCTTAATGACATGTATGAATTTTTAAAATTATTTCTGAGCCGCATAAACAAGAGAGTGACGTGTTTTTTTATCGATACTCTAATTAATAAATATAAAGCTATATTACATAAATGTAATCCTTTTGCCTATTTTAGATTTGATTTATAAAATACGAAGGATTTTGTGGAAACAAGTTTAACGGTTTCACAAGAGGAAAGAGGGTAATGGTAAATTGTTATTTATTGAGGAGAGAATTCCTCCTGATCATCCTTAATTTGACGTCAAACATGAAGCGCAATGCATCTTTAATCTCGCGGCGAGATCTCTCCTTTACGTATTCTGCGAGAGGCCGATTGCGGCGGCGGCAAATAACTCGGGGCCAAGGGAATATAACATTCCACCCCGGATATTTTTCCGATCCCCTCCTTCCCAGGCCCAGGCCGTTCAGTTCCATCTTGAGCCGCTATTATTCTGGATAGCCGGCTCGGGCAGGAGGCTACGTTGCCGATCCTCCTCCTCCTCCTCATCCTCGAGAGCGTGTTTATCTCGAGAGCGCGGGGCACTCGTCATTTCCTCCTGGGGATATTTTTCGAGCCTCCTCGCGAGGAGGACGAGCCGGACAATGAGCGCGCAGGCCTTTAAATTACCTTTCACTTCGGGAGCGGTGGCGCTTGCACAAATGAAGCTACTTGCGAGGCACACGCGTACAACACACACACACACACACGCCGGAATAGCGCGGGCGAACTTTCATCCCGCGCGAGCCCCGGTAAAAGGACTAAAAGCGGCCGTCGCGGCCGTAACTCAACTTCCGCGTCAACCTTCGTCCTCGGCGAGACAGCGTCGCCCCGGGCGCGGGCGTCGGCGAAAGCCGCGCGACGCTCCCTACTGCGAACCGTCCAAAATTCACTCGGCCGCGAGGTGGAAACTGGGCGCGCGCGCGCGCGGCAATATCCACGTCGGCCGCGCGGGCAAGGCCTCGAAAAAAGCCCCGTCCGGCCGATACGTGCTCGTTGCGGAAATGTGGGCCGCGCCGGGAGGCTTTGCCCGTTTCCAGCTCTGCCGTTTGGGGGAAACAACATCCCGGGCGATCCGTGTAATTAACGCAGCGTGGGAACGAGGCGGAGCCGCGCGATACGCTATCTCCTAATTTATACACGCACGCGCGGCGTAATAGTGCAACTAGCGGAGGAGCCGCTCGGGGATTACGGGAGCGCGCGTCAAGGTGAATTCTTCGGCGGTCGGCCCGGACTCCCGGACGCAGGCGCAGGCGCTCCCTCGCCGACGACCTCTACAATCCTGTTCGCAAGCTCGGAATACGATCAAGCCCGTTATCCGGCAAAATCTGTCCCCGCGAATCAGGTTTTCCCCGCAGGCTCCGCCGCGAGGCGCGCGAAAAAAAAAGAACCAACAATCGCCGGGCTCGCGTGCACACCCATACGTAATTAGCGATACTCGGGGGGCGCGGCAATTTTTGGCGCGGCGACAAAGGACCTCTGGGGTCCTGCCAGCGGGAGTCGAGGGACGCACGTGTCCCCGGGCGGAGGAGACAACGCAGGCCCCGAGGAGCGGGCGCAGATGTTCCCCCCCCCCCTCAGCGGGCCCCGCGGCCCTCTCCACCTTGGCGCGCGCGCCCTCGCATAAATACCGGCGGCAGATGTGCCCCGAGATTCCCCGGGCGCTTCCTCCTTTATCCGGCGGGGCCGGCGCGCTGTCTGCCGGCCCCTCGATCATAGATCGCTTGGCGCCTCGGGGCCGCCGCTGTAGAGAGAGAGAGAGAGCCAATCGGCCGCGCTCGCAACGAGCCCCGGCCTGCCCTCGGGGGTCTTTTGTGTCCCCGGGGCGGCGCGGATTTTTTTCGTCGGCTTGGGTTTTCGAGGTGAGGCCGCGTGGGCGGACCACCGCAGGCCGGCGTGTTTTTTTTTTTTTCGTTTTTACGCGGCCGGCGGCCGGCTCTCTTCCTGCCCTGCCTCCTCTCCTTCTTTCCCGAGCTAAGTAACGGGAAGCGCGAGGAGATAAGCTACGTGGATGTATATATGTATATACGGTTTTAGGTTCTACGGGGGATACGTGTGAAATTTCGCCCCGGCCTCCTACGCGAGGGCCGAGCGGCCCTCTCCTATCTTTCGGTGTATATTGGATTTCAATTCCCGCGGCGAATCCGGCCCCATTTTTCAGGATGATCCATGGGAGGGCCGGGGGGGAGGGCTTTATGCGCCGATTATGAGTATTTAGATCGGTGTATATAGCGAAGGCCTATTGGACGTGACGGCAGTAACTCAGACTTTTCGTCAAACTGGATTTTGAGCGACACTCGAGCGCGCATTATACCCGGCCGAGCGTACGTAATCCGCAATTTCTGAGGGAAGCGTTGCTCGTCGTAAATCAATCGTAAAATTAAAAGCCCGATCCTGCGAGTCCGGTGCAATATATATTATGCGGGCTTAAAGGACTGCGGGAGCGCGTCTATATATAGGCCCCGCGATTCATCGCTGTTTACCGATATAGCCGGCTCGGCTCGAAAAAAAAAAAGCTCAGACTCGATCTCGGTGAGACAGCAGCAGCAGCAACGCCGGCGGCCGACTTTGCCGCAGGTGCAAAAAGCGTGAAAAGCCGGGCTGCGGAGACGGCCATCTCCCTTGCAGCGTCACTCGAATAAAAGGAAAAGGGAGCCTCGGCGCCGGGGGAGATCGAATTAAAGGCCGGCCTCTCTCCCCTCCCCCCTCCGCTGACGGACCGACACGCGTCCCGTGGCGGCGACAAAGAAACGCGGCGCGCGAGGAACTGTTACGCGCGCGCGTACATGCACGCACGCATCCCCACCAGGCGGCGCGGCACAATATGCGAGTCGACTGGCTGCACGTCGTGCGCACGCATATATGCACACGTACGCGATGCAGGGCGGCCGGGCTGCTGCGGCGGGGCGATAAGAAGCGGGAGCGTCGGAAAATAGGCCAATGCTCCCGGGGTAAATAGAGGAGGAGAGGGGTTCGATCATCGCGCGCCGACGGCGGGTAGACGCCGGTCCCCGGCCTCTTCCGCCGAGCGGTTCGGCTAAATGGGGATTTACGGCCGCGGCGGCTATACTTGGCCGCGGTTTTTGCGCCCCGGCGTTTCACGTCGCCGGCTGACCGAGGCTAATTTCCACCGCGGCGGCTCGAGCGCGCCGCCACCTATCTTTCGCAACATCGGGATTAATTGTTTCGCGGCCCGGGGCTTTCCTTCGGCGCGGCGCGCTTTATTTATCGGCCGCCGCGCGGCCTTTTTACCGGCCTATATATGCACGCGCTCGCGTCCGTGTCGTAACGGTCCTCGGCACTCTAGTACCTTCGCGGAGGCTGGAGTTGCGAAAGCGCGGATTCGATTCAATTTCAGGGGAATCGTTGTTTTACGCTCGGGGTTTCGCATCGCCCATGTTTTTCGAGGGCTCCTCGGCCCGCGCATCCATCAACATCAAACGCACGGGAGAGCGACGCGCGGCTTGGCTTCACGCCGGAAAAAATGACTCGGGCCGCCTGCGAATTCAAAACTGTCGGCCTTCCAGTGCGGCTGCAACGGTATTATGTCAGTGGCAAGTTGGACGGGGGCGCGAGAGCGGAAACAGTCGGAGGAGCCGCCGGCCGCGGGAGAAAGACAGAATCAAAAGGATCCGGCCTCTTCCCTTGGCGCCGGCAGGGCCGAAAGATTTTCGGCAAACGTTTCAAAGGCAGACATCCCAAGCTTTGCCTCCTTGGCCGCGGCGTCAAAGCGCCTTGGCGAAAAAGCACAGCCGCCCCTTAAAACTGAATCGCTGCTGCCGCGCCGCCAAATCATAAACAGCGGGCGGCTTGATACAAGTTTCCACTGGCGCCGAGATTTTGTGCCCCGGTGTCCGTGCGCAGTTGGGCCGCCCCCGTGAGTCCTTTGATTACCTACTTTGGCAAGGGAAGAGCCTCGGGTGCGCGGGACGGCCGCTCCCGATAAACTAGCCAACAATTGACTCGCGGAAAGTTCTGCAATCGCGTTAACGGGCGAGCTGGCGGCTGTGCGCCGCCAGCCCGCCGATTGTCTCAATGGGTTCCCCGCTCCCGTTTCGATGGGCTCGCGCGCGGAATATCCGGCCCGGTGTGCCTCCTTGCCTCTGTGCGCGTGCACGCGTACACGTCGGTCGAGAGCGGCTCGTGGGAGGGGTGGAGAAAAGAAAAGGCGCGGGTGGAGCCCGAGCGGTGCATTGGCCGACGTGAATCGGAGGGGGCCGAGGGAGGAAGCCCTGGCTCTTCCGATGCTTCCCCATTGCCGGCTATTAAGCGGGCTATATTTAGCGGGCCGCTCGAGAGCCGGCGGGCGGCCGCGCGAGCAAGTGGATAAAAAAGCCTCATCCCCCCCCCTCGTTTACGGGGTGGGCAAAGCCCCGCGTCGCGATCGATGCGCCGCCGCGGGGGAGGAGGCGCGCACGGGATGCTGGACCGAGCCCGCGCCAAGTACTTCGACGAGGGCGTCGGTGTCGTCGCGGCCCGAGGTAAGAGGCCGGGCGCCCCCGAGGCTTTGTCGGCCGGCACCGTCCGGCGGTCGATGCGGTAACGGCCCCCGGGCCTCCCCGGCGCGCCCCTCTCGAGATGCCGGCCTAAGCCCCGGGCCGGCGGCCGGGGCACGCGCCCACGCCGGAAGCGCCCGACCCACTTCCCGGCAGTGCCCCATTGGTCCAGGCGGCAGGGGGCCCCTCCGGAGCAGGAGGTATCGATTGCCCCGGGTCGCGGGCTCTCGACACCTTGGCCGGCCGGCCGATCGCCCGCCGCGGAAATCGGGCGCGCTCGGCAAACCTCGGGCGCGCGGCATCCCGCGGGATCAATACCCGGGAGGGCGCAGCCGCCGGCCCCGCCCCCGAGCCCCGATCACCAGCGCGATCGCCAAGGTCGCCCGAGATCGATCGGCCGCCCGCGACACACCCCCCCCGCCCTCCACGGAGATCCCTACCCCCAAAGCGACCTGGGAGGTGCGATGGACCGGCGGGCCCCGAGGAATCGAGACCCGCCCCCCAAGGATATCGCTATCTCGGGACGTCTGCGCGCCGCGCCCGGAAACCGTAGAAATGGCCCCGGTTGGAAAGTCCCTTTGAGATAAAGTGTATCGGGAAAGCCTGCGAGGGGGCCGGGAGAGATGGCGAGTCGGCCGACTTCCCGATCGGCCCAGCTGATTGGCCAGGTAGGTCGACGACCTCCCCCGAGGGAGCTAATTCGGTGACGGCGCGCGCACTCGGCAGCCTCCCGAAATACGCCGCGGGCCCGATGGCCCCGGCACCGCCCGCCGCGCGCCGGAATAAATTGCCGCTCGCGCGCAATTAAAATTCCGCCCCGGCCGCCGGAGAAAAACAAAGGCGATCCCCCGCCGCTCGCCCGCGCCACGGAGAACCGACGGCCTTCCTCGCCGCCGGTTGCCCGCGGATTCCCGCGGGATATCGGCGCGACGCTTTTTAAGCCCCTTCTGCGGCTCCCGGCTCAGCCCGCGCCCTTCGTTTGCAGGCGGTTGCAATTAAGGGGAACCGCGCATTATGTCCGATTAACCGCCGGCCCGCTTTCAACTTCCCTTCATCTTATTTCGACGCACAACGCGGATGATGCTTTCTTTTTTTTTCAACGTTTTATCGAGTCGAGAATTACGAGTTGGTACAATTTATGCCAAATGGACGATAAATTCTAATCGTCGGTGTATACCACGTCTCTTATCAACTACGCATTCTCTGTTAATAATTTACTCCATCGGACATTACGCTGCGCGTTATTAGCTGTATATATTTATGATAAATAATAGCGCTTTAATCCCTGCTGATTGTAATGTATATACTTCTCAAAGTAAGCGTATACGGGGCAATAAAGTTATAACCAAAGCCTTAACTGTGAATTAACTCCGTTGTTATTACAACAAATGCAAATGAGAAAATAATGCTACCATATCTGCCTAGGTCGTCTAAAACGACGGCATTAATACAAATGGTGCTTTTGCATTGTAATCGACTACCAAATCGAAACGTCAATCAAGTTTTGATATTCTGGTCACAGCACAATCAGCCGGGGATCGACAAAGCCTTCCTCCCGCTGCCAGTTTACCTCCAATTCCTTTCTCGGCCCCTACCTCCGAATAAAGTACCAATAGGGCTATCACCTAATTAGCGAATGATGTGTCGATATATACCCGCGCCCAAGATAGCCGGCTAAAAGCGGGAACACTTCGCTCATCGGCTCCACTCAGTGGCCATCGAATACTCGATTATTTCGCTTATCGCGAGAAAACTTTTTCTTTCCGACTCAATTTCTCAATTGTCGGACGACGGCCGATCGAAAAGACACACCGAGCCTCGCTCGAGCCCACCTCCTCCTCGACAGTATCCTCCCTTGAGCGTTGATAATTTCGCGCAGGTGCCGCGAACGAATTCACTTAACCAAATTGATACACAGCCGAGCGCTTATCCAGATTACGGTAAGCGCGCAAAGCCTCCGCCGCGAGACAAGAGCGCCGCCCGGCGCGTATATCAATTTGCTAGCCGGGCGGCAGTCGGTTTAATACGCAGCGCGCGGCCGACGATCCCCGAGGCTGCGCCGTTAAACTCGCCGCGGGCACGCGATCCCGGGATTAACGGCGATCATCGGCAACTCGAAGGGCCGTGACGAAACTTTCGAAAGGTGCGCGGGCGGACGACGGGGGAGAGGAGGAGGAGGACTCTCTCTCTCTCTCTGTCGACTCCTGGTGTCCCCCGCGGCGTGAGTATACACGTGAGGTCAGCGGGCGACGGGCCGGAAACCGGTTGCCCGAAAAAGCACGTAGGTAAGACGGCCGGGCATCGGTGGGAGTGGGCGCCGATGCAGCGGGTGTACACGTATATAATCGGCGGGATTTTTCGGGCGGGATTGTGTTCGTGGGGCGCGAGGCGTCGCAGGCGGTTAACGGGGCGCCGCGCGGAATTAAATTATCTTAGTGGGACATCGCCGGGGCATTAACTTCTTTCGGCTCGGGCCGCCGGCCGCCACGCGGATTGTTTGGCTCGAGGCCGGTCGGCAACACCTCGTTGATTAAAATGAGACATTGTCTTGTTTTCACGTGCTGCTGATTTATTTTCAACGCCCGGGGGTTACTGTAAATTTCCGCCGCATAAATCACACCGCGCGCGGCTCAATGTTTATTCGCGGCGCAATTTCTATTCCGGCCATCGGCTACACTGTCCGCTTGATTATTTAATAGCCGGGCACGCTCGAGGGAAATAATTGAGAGAATCCAAATTTATTAACAGCGCCCCTGGAAATGTTGTCAAAGCCGCCGCGCCTAGTCGCATTACCCATGCAACTGCTTCCAAATTGCAGTATGTGTATATATTAATCGCGGGTAATTTAATCGCGCTTATGTACTTGGGGCATAAATCGCTCTTTTCCCTGTCGCCAACAATTATAAAAGAAAATCGACCGGCTGATAAAACGCGTAAAAGCGGCCAAATGGAATAAAAAAAAAATGAAAAAATGCACCGCGTACAACCGCGATAAATTTAACACACGGCGTTTCAGCAACATTTAATTGATCTATTTTTACCTATGCAGGCCCGAGTTAGTGTCCATAAAGTCGCTTTTACTGCGCCCTGGCCAAACTATCGGATATGCTTTCTGCTTACTTTATCCGCGATTGCTCGGCTAATAATACGTGGGGCCGATTTTTATCCGCGCGCCCGGCTAATTGAATATTTTACCCAAGCTCGGCATGTATGCACGCGCGCGCGCAAGCCCCGTCCTCGTCCCCCCCATACAAAGCTTTGGCGCCTTTTCCAATTGCCGACACGTAAGCGCGCCGTGGCATCCTCCTTATTATCTCTAATATTTAGCATCCTCTTAAGGGCCACTTAGGCCCGGCTTTCCCAGCCCCGGCACCTGCGCGCCGCTCATTTCCGGCCGGCCGTGTAACAAACCTCCTCCGAGCCCGCGGCCAAAAAAGAAACAAGGCCCCCGGTGACGCACGAGTATAGACGCCGTCCTCGGGGCTTCGCGATTAGCCGATGGGCCCAATTAAGGCCGACCTTCGCCCGCCAGGTATACAATGTCGGGCGAGTGTCGGGTGCGCGCCCGCATGGCCGCGTCTTCGCCCGCGCCACCACCCCCGTGTGGCCCTCTTGCCCGCACGGCCCGCGGCTGTGATTATTGTTTCGCGCGGCCGGTGTGCCTTTCCGAGTCTCCCGTTCCAGGCGTCCACGGCCGTGTCGTTGCGTAAGGGCTCCGTTCGCCGGGGGCTCCTTTTGTTTGTCCTTTCGGAGGGGGGGGACGATTAAAAGGAAATTCTAACGGGCCTCGCGAGCCTTATAAGCCCGTCGATGGGCCCTCGATATCGCGGGAATTTCGGCCAGTGGCGCTCCTCGTAGCCTTGCCCTCCTCTCTTTCATAATGCAGGTATTAATAACGGTAACTGAATAAACACATTCCGGGGCTCGTTTGCATAAGTGCACGCGGCGGCGGCGGCGCCGCTACCATCGGCCTCGAGGACAATACGTGCTTGCCCGGCCCCGGGAAAAACGCTTACTTGACGAGGCGGCTCCCCGGCGTTCCGCTTGACAATGAGCCTCCGCTCGCATAGATCAATGGGCACTTTTTTTTTTTTGCTTAGATGGCCGTTCCTTTTATCATCGCGCCCAAAATTTCATGCGCCGCCACGATCTCGGCGTAGGAGGGGGTGCGATTGTGAGCGTAATGGGAGAGCGGCGAGTAACGGACTCGTGCACCAAGCGATCCAACATTATTTACATAGCGCCTCCAATTGTTAGCAAATTGCAAGTAAATGGTTTTCTTTTTCCAATCGCACCGTTTTATCGGCTCCCCGAGCCGTTTCCTCCTCTCTTTACAGTTCCGAGGGCCGCGCGTTAAACGTTCTATTATTGCTCGGGCAGTGCAGCGAATCGTAAAGCCTATCGGCGCCTCCGCTCAAGCGCGATATTCAAATATCGGGGAAAAAGTCACCTCTTTGCGCGGAGGCAGCGGCTGCCACCCCCCGGGGGTCCCCCCTTTTCTCCTTACTCCAACGAGCGAGTATCGGCCTCGAGAACAAAGATGCGGGCTCGGGGCGCGCGGCGGCCGGCCGACTGGCTCGCGCGCGGGGATCTTATCGGGCGGCGGGAGGAGGAGAAAGCCGGAAGAAAGCTCGGGCTCGCGCCGGGAAAAAAGCCCTCGGGCCGACAGGGCGCGGCGCCCCCCTGCTCCAAAAGAGACCGGCCGCCGAGGGGCTGCGGGGGCAAAACAAAACCGGCCCGAGACGGGCGGCGCGCGCGCGCACTGCAGCGGGTGCGGCCGCGGCGTAAACACGCTCGGGGCGAGGGCCGCCCCCCGGGGCCGCACACACGCACCCCGCGGCCCCGGGGTGCGCGCGCACCCAGCCCCCGCAGGCGTCGCCGCGCGGTCCCTCGCTCGCTCGGCCCTCCAGCGGGGCTATCGATCCCGCCGGGCGGCCCGCCGCCGCCGCCACCGCCGCCGCCGACGAGGGGACGACGCCTGGCACCCGGGGATCCCCGCCCGCCCGCCCGTACCCCGCCACTCACCTGCGCTGCTCGGCCTCGGAGGCTGCGGAGGCTGCGGAGGCTGCGCCGCCGCCGCTCCCGGAACAACACTCGCGCCGGGGCCCGGGGCCCGACCTCCCGCCCGACTCCCGCGCTCGAGGACCCGCCGACGGGGGAGAGCCGCGAGCTCGCGGTCAGGCTGGACCGGCTGCCGAGCGGACTGGCGCGCACTAGCCCCCAGCGGTGCAGCCCGAGCACTCGGCACTCGCGCGCGGTCGCCAGCAGTCGCCAGCCGAGACGCCGCCTCGATCCTGCTGCCCACTGCTGCCACTGGCCGCCCGCCGCAGCCGTCGCTCCCGAGGCCCGTGCCGGCCTCCCCCCCGCCACCGGCCCGAGCGCGCCCGGAGCCGCCCGGAGCCGCCCGAGCCGCCAGGGGGAGCCGCCGTCCCCGGCCCGCGAGCCCGCCAACATTACGAACAGGCCGGCCCGCCGCCGACTCTTTATGTTGCCTTATTGTCATTATTCGGCCTTATCGCTCCTGGTTATGCCTCCGCTTGTGCTTTCACTTCGAATTCAAATTGACCAAGAATGACTAGCCAGTGTGCACTTGGCGATATACACAACAACATTTCTGAACATCTTCCATTGTGCAGTAAAAAAATAGTGCTACATATTTCTTAAGAAAGCGACGAACACAATGAAATTTGATCATTCAAGCATAGATATATCAAGTATGTAATCAATAATTGAGTTATTGGATATTAAAAACTGCAAATTTGATATTTCCAATTTTCATTTGTAAAATATTATATTTGTTATCAATTGATTCTATTACGTGTCCTGTTCCTTTTTAATATTGATATTATAGCGTAATTGCACTTACGTTACTACGATTCAATATTGACATTGTACATTTAATTGTAAGAAAAGCGCTTTGTATATTATGTTTTTTCAAGTCTCATTTAAACAAATGCATGGCAAGGTCAGGATATGTATTAACACTTATTTCAATGCCTCTTAATGCGGTAATGCACCTTTCATGTACTTACCGTAAGTGACAAGATAGTAAACACACTTCCTGCTTCTAATAAAGAAGAAAATAAAAACTCGTTTTAAGGAGTATAGAAAAAATTCACCAATTAAAATTTATTTGTTCAAGTTTTTTGAATTTTTTATATTATTTTTTTTCTTGTGTCGTAGAAAAAGGATTGTATTCTAACTATTTTAACTGTAAATGAAACTGTTGTATACTCGAGACTGAAACTTTAAAATGCAGAAAAAGCATGTCATTAAAGTGAAAAAGATCTATGAAATCAGTAAATTACACCTTTTAATTCTAATACAAGAAAACGCAAAAGTAATGGGCAAAAGTAACAGGTAATAGGGAGTAATTTTCTTCAAAGTCATACCTAATATTTTACGAGAGACATTAATTGGGTAACTAATTAAATGAAACAAGCATTTATAGACGTGTTACATGACAGTGTTTATTTGAACAAAATCAGCGGTAATAAGAATAATGATAATAGTAATAACAAGAAATCAAAATTCATCCCTTTCAGTCGACAAAATCATAAATATAAAGAACGTAATATGGTCTAAAATAGTAGAAAAAGCAGACGAAAGTTGGACAAGTGAATCTTATTTCTTTTCTTTTCATTCATCCTTACTCCTTATTTGTAATATAAAATCACGTTTTTAATCGCTACAATCATAAAGTTCTGTATGTTGTGTGTATATGTGCACTTGCTAACCCATGTCTCCACGAATCGTGTGACTAGTTGTAAATATATATATATATGTTTTTAAATAACTTAAATCTTTTCCTAGCTATTATCGTATATATATTTATATAAATCTTTTTGTCACACACTGTTTCTTCGCGCTAAAGTTTCTAAATTATTTACTTTTGCTTCCTAACTTTCACATTCCGTCACAACGCATTATCCTCAATCTCCATTCTGTCGCATTTATTTTTAAACGCTTTAGTATTCTCAAAGTTACAAAATCGCTCATCTTGGAATGGTGATTAAAAAATCGGAAGATTAAGAAATGTATATTTTGCGACGTTCTCCACAATTCAGAACTACCAAAGGTATTTCTTTTGTATTAAGAAAAAGCTGTACATAGCAGTGATTCGATCACAAAGTCCATCTATTTTTTTCATGAATATATTGGTCTTCTTTTATACGATTGATATTACTATTTATCAATATCTTTTTCTAGTATTCTACAATGTAGAAAAATCTTGCAAAAGTCTATAAGAATTACAAGTCTTATTTGGATTTACAATAATTATAAGCAAACTTTCAACTGCAATAAAAATGCTGACAAATTAAAAGGTAAGTAATGGGGATTATTACTGCAGTGTTAATTATTCAATGCATCGATATCTATTATTGAAAGATAAGGCCACTAGTAGGTGATACAAATAGAATATAAATATTACTTCTAAGCGAAGGCTCGGCAATCGACGGCAGACTGAATTTCGTGGGAATCACAAAGAACATTTATCATTAAAAATCGTCCAACTTTTAAAACATTCGACGCACATTCAACATTCAAGTATATGGTACAAAACTTTTCTTATTGTCCCTAGCTTTTTTATTCATACAAAATTCTATCAATATTATATTATTATTACAATTTATTAAGAAAAAATGTTATATTAGTCACATGAAAGATTCCCACTAATCCATTGCATCAGTCGACGATTGTATCGAACGCATTTTAAATTATTTTTTATTCATATGCTTACAAAATGTAGATGATAAATGATTAACGAGATGGTTTACATTGATTTTTTACTACATGCAGTGTAAACTGTTCAACGACACACTTTCCTTTCAGAAAATAACTTACGAACTATATATATATATATTGATTTATCGTGTTCCCTTAATTCTATATCATTTATCTTTCTTTATTAAGATACGTAAACTTCACGCATACATCATACGAATATCCTATAAATACATTATTATTAATACCTCGAATATAATCTATTTTTTAAAGCGACTTTTCAACAATCGACTTGATTAATAAAGGTTCAAATTTTTAATTGCCATTACAAATTCACAAAAACTCTAATTCTATACTTTTTTTATTGCATCTTTGTGATTCAACAGCATATAACGCTTATACTTTTTAAAAAAGAGTGTTTGTATACAGTTAGTAAATTAAGTCGAAAGTTGAATGTACTTCCAGCCGCTTTAGTGTCCTGTTTATTCTGTATCATTCTTACGGGGATGCGATAGTACCACTTTATCGGTAGAATTATCAGACGTGAAAAATGTTATTTAGCAGTATCACATATAGGTAAGACATTTTTAAAAATCTTTGACTTTCTTTATAAGAATAATTTGTATTATATAAATTCCAAGGAATATTTATTAGATCCAAATAAATCATATAATCACACTACTGTTATACATAAAAATTCTTTTTAAATCCCTTTTAAAGGAGCATAAATTATACACTTTAATCAATGTATTATCTTTCCACTTCTTCAATAAAATAAAATATAATGTGATACATAATAAAGTAGTTATGCAAATACGATCTTTTTGTAAGACAACGTATCCGCTTAACTCTATTGCAACAATCTGTACTTGTAGCAAATCTTTCAACTTTTCATTTTTATAATATAAAATTGTTTCTGTGGTTGCTACAGAGACATGCGTCCTTATAGTTGCAGTCTCATATAGCTGTTCTAAGAATACAATCGCTTCAAAACGTTTTCAATAATCTGCCGTAACAATTTTTTAACGGGTCACAATAACAGGAGGATCGAAACAGACCTTTTTTCACAAAAATCATATCAAATGCTAAAGTAACATCCCATCCCCTCGATGCGAGAGACGGAGATATAGTACAGCTTAAACTATAGTAGAAGAAGAATAATCGTCCTCGCGAAAGTGTCGTCGTCGTATGCACAGACACATTACACGTTCAATCCAGGCACTGTAGATTTCAAGCCGTGGCTTTTTACCAAGAGCGTAGTTGTACCAAAGCCACGGATTCTCGCGGCCTTAGATCGTGCGTTACAACGTCGACTCGTGAATGACAGCCGCGTCTTGTTCGCTGATTATGCTGTTTTGAATTATAGCAGGCGCCAAGTGAGGTGTCAGGATTATTGAAGAAGTTTTCCTTAGTGGTTTTGGCGACGTCTTTAAAAGAACGGTAAATATTAAACTTTATTTAAGCTTGATACGTGTAGTCAAGTTTTAATCTCGGCAGTTCAACATGCAAAATCATATATCGGATATTGTACTTAAGCAGAAACATTTAGCTGAATGAATTTTGATTCCTTTACAATGAGAAACAGTGCTCGTTAACTTCGATAATAGAACCTGATCGTTGTCGCTTGTGTTTGTTTCTCCTTGTGCAAATAAAGTTCACTAAGCAACAACACTCAAATGCTGACACCCACCCATTCAATTCTGGCGGGTGCCTCGTCGTTCTCGTAGTCAGCTGGATTCATGTTCGAAGATTCAATCTCTTCTAGATCTGCGGCAGCGTTGCGCTTGGCGGGCTGCAAAGTCGAGTAATTCCTGCAACCTCGATTGAAGTTGTTCAGGTTCTTCTCCTCGATGACTTTCTCCTGGCAGATCGCCTCCTGCGACTTGCTCAGCTTGTTGCTGTTCATGTTGTTGACGTTGTTGTTTCCGTTGACCGGTCGCTGAGGATGGGGTCGAGTTTCCATTCTTGAATGGTGGCATCTTGCAGACCCAGTGATCGACTCCTGAACCCGCGGACGAGGTCGAGGCAGCCGACGAACTACCCGTCGACGAAGTACCCTTGGCGCGCTTCTGGTAGAACAGAATGTACGCTGCATTGGTGATGAGGTTTGTGTCATTTACCGCCTCCACACGGGTGTCGTCGAAGCAGTACCACTGCGTGTCGTAGGAATTGCGGCAAAACGCCGTGTAGTGTCCGCCCTGCAATCAATGAAAAGAGTTTTACAGTATTTCACACATCTTTCCTCGTATCATTTGAGGCTGATCTCTTCATTATAAATGCCGCGCTGAAAAAGAGGAGGTAACAGGCGCGTGGGAGCGCTGTTAAGACAACAATGTCTCACCTGACATAAACGCTGTGTACGATGTTGACATGTGTAACCCATATACGCTAGCATTGACGTAATAAGCAATGTAAATTCTCTCCTCGGTTATACACTCAAGATGAGCCTAGAGTTAATTTATTACGAGTGTCTCGAATGACGAACGATCTCGATATGAATTAAAATCTATTGATTTTAGATGTTTTATGTACATGAAAGCGGTGCAGTGAATTTCTTATTTCTTTTGGAGAGACCTTGATCGCTTTATTGCAATACTTGATGCTAATTAATGCGAAACTCGAAATGACAAGTTAGATGGAGGTCAACGATTGACGTTCCATTTGATAATTAAGTAGGTTCTCGGTTGAATTTATCAAAGGAAACGCGGCCGCTAGAGAAAGAGACCAGAAAACATCCATCTAGGATAGAGGCCTTACCTGAAGATCTTGCCCGTGATGGTTGCAGATGGCGTAAAGGTCGTACTCGTTTTCGTCGTATTTAGGAGGCTCGCTCGTCAGCTTAGATCTGGTCTTCTTGAAGGGCGAGCAGCCCGATCCAGCGGTGATGGCGGACGTAGGATGCGACGTATGTACCTCATTCGCCAAGTGCGGCGTCATGTCGAAGCCATAGAGCGGAAAGTCCACGAGCATCGTCAGCTTGGAGGTGGACCTCTGCTTGGACTGCTGGCGGAATCTCTTCAGGTGGATGACGAGGATGTCAGGCAGGGACCAGAGCCCGAGCTTCTTCACGACTTCCTGCTTGCGGTTGCACTTGGGGCAATGCCACGCGTCTTCCACACCCAAGGTCTCGGCGCGCGTGTACAGGTCGAAGCAAGCCTCGAGGGTCACGCCGCCGCCCGACTCGTTGTTGTTCTTCAGCTGCTTGACGCTCGCGTGCTCCTCCACCTGGTCGCCGTCGTCCTGGATAATGTTGCACTTGGTCGCCTCGTCCCACTCGAGGATGAGCTTGACGTGCTGGGGCCCCGAGTCGTCCGCGCAGAGGGCCAGCGCCTGCTCTATCTGCTCGGTGTAGAGCGGGTGCTCGACGCACGGGTCGATGCAGGGGTGCTCGTCCTGGACGGGCGTCGCCGCCGGGTCCGCCACCCGAATGTTGAAGAGCCCCGGGCTCTGGCTCGAGGTCAGCACGTCGTCCGCGAGGGTCGCGTGCATCTCTTTGAGGAGGAGCTTCTGCAGGTCCTCGTAGGAGGTCTCGCGCGACACCTGCATCGTGTACGGGCTGCCGAATCGCTCCCGCAGGTTGCCCTTGGCCAGCACGTTGATCCACACTAGGAGAATGTATGCCTGCTCCGTCGGCTCCTTAAGCTGCGGCAGCTCGATGCAGTAGAGCGGGTCGTTCTCCGTTATCACCGACAGCGGCTGGCAGTCCGAGAACGTCCTGCAAAATGTCTTTCGTAAGTTTTCAAAACCACACAGATGAACGTAGATATGCGTGCTCGGCACGTGAATCTATTGTTTTTAAGTATCCTTGGAGAGAGTGAAAAAATGCAATGTAATGCGCTCATTAAAGTATATAGTTTATGCGAGCGGAATTAGAAGTGAAAGCTATTTATGCGTCAACGTGAATCAAAACATCTTTAGGTTAATAATGTACATGATTTTCAACATTGCATTCTCACGAATAATGTATCTGTCAATCATTAACAAACAGAAGAATGCACAATGAAATTGCGCAAGATAAAACTTTTGAAACGGTAATTGTGCCAAGTACAAGTATACTCTATTATTGTTGTATACAAGTTTCATGGTATTTTATAAAAATACCATAAACTAGAAAATTACTAATTAAATAAGAGTTTCTTTAAAGATTGCTTTTTCAAAATAAGCTTGTAAATATGTCCACGTTATTATATTAAATCTTTGAGAAGTCATACATTTTATAAAAGCGTAGGTAAACAGTTAAAGATTTATTAAGCTCAGTTAAGAAATAATAATAGTTCGAGTGTTGATTAAATAAACGTATTGCATTGACATCAATATGGACGAGATAAATGAATCAACTGGAGAACCGTGACCAAGAATGTTGTTATTATCCAATTGATCCCAGAAGAGAATTTTTCACACAGAATTGCGTAAATGTATATTATAAAAGATGTAAAAATAAATATCATGTGAAATATAATCGCATAGATTACACTTAACAAGTCGTCATTGTCTGATAAGACTTTCGGTCAGTGATAAACGATTATATATGTTTTAAAGTACTTCTGATTCACTCACTAAGTGAGTCATTCTTTTTATTCGATAACAAAGTCAAACTTGCGCGAACAATTTTTAAAGAATTCAGCCATCATTCTAACGAGAAACTATATTTTCTAAAATCCTGTATGATTCCTAGAAGCAATTATTGACTCTAAAGTGCAGATTGTAGCGTGCACTTTTATAAAGAATGGCTTTCATCGCGGCTCATGGTCGACGAGGGAAAGAAAAGGAAGCACGCAATGAAACGGCGACAAGCCGCCGAGGAAGCGTGGGATAACCACCTGTGGAAGCCCTCGTCGTGGACCTCGGTGAGGAGCATGTGGTTCTCATCGACGCCCGTGTCGCTCGCCAGGATCTCCCTGAGCTCCTTGACGTTGGCCGCCTGGTTGACGCTGACGCCGATGCGCACCTGCCTCGGCTGTTGCGACGTGTAGAGGACGTTGACGAAGAGGCCCATCTGCTGGTGGTTCTGGGGCACTGGCACCGACACGCAGAGGAACGGGTCGAAGGTGTTCGACTGCGTGTTGCAGTCGGGGCAGGTCAGACTCGAGCGGAACTGCGCCTGGAAGACTCTGTGGACGAAGCTGTTGTTGCACCGCCTGTGATTCTCGAACGTCTCCGAGGCGACGTTCTCCGGCCGGGCGAAAGAGTTCTGCAATGCAAAAGAAAGGAGCGGGTCAATAGTCGGCTCGTTCGATCTTGCCGGAGGAAAACGTTTCCTTTCGAATGCGCATGCGAGGGTACAATGTATAATGAGGCCTGCAGGGGCAAGTTTTGTTTTCTAAAAATAGTTTCCAGGGGGGGAGCTGCGGGCTGCCCAACAAAAATTATGGCTCTCGTTCATTATCGCGTGTTTTTCTCTCGGGGGCTCGAGGGATTTCCGAAGGGATTTCCTCGGCCCTCGCAAGTTCATCATGCCTTACTTATATTACTCACTAAAAACACGGCGTGAGAGTTTAAATTTACATCCCTCCAACAATGCGTAGTATAGAGCAGAACGGAATGGGCATAGGCGCTCAACCTTGCGCAAAAGAGCCGCTCAACATTTTCGAGCCGTTCGAATGACGATGAATCCTCCAATCGAGATTCCGCGTAACGACCGCGTCGGGAAACCCAAGCGCCATTTTGCCGGAAGCGCGCAGTTTTTGAGGGAAAATCATTATAAAAGACGAGGTGGAGCGCTTTGTTGCGCTCGGCTAATAATAGCTCCCGTGCCGGAGTGATTTTTCGACACGTGGTATATAACGCTATCAACCGACTGCGACCCTGGCTCGAGCGGCGCATTATAAAAAGCCCACGTGAATTGGCCGGCGCGAAGGCGCAGTAACGGGCGGAAGCTCAGCGGCCCACCGCGGCTCCCAAATCCATCCCGCGCTCTCTGCGTCATCCCGCGGTTGATTCAGAGGAATCCCCGCGTCCCGCTTATGCAACCGCGGAGAGAACGGCCCGATGGCCGAGTCACGTGACTCGCCGGCGCGGCGGCCGATCGGCCGATTGCCTTTTCGCGGGGGGCATTTTCCAAGCGCGGAAAAAACACGGCAGAGCGCGCGCACGCGCGCCGAAGAAAAAGGCGCGGCGCACAACGGCGTTTCCGTGTTGCCGTTTTTTTTTTTTTCTGTTCTCTTTTCCTTCGAGCGGCGCGTTTCCGGCCTCGGGAATATTGAAGGCGCGCGGGCGCGAGAGCCCGCGGGGAACGCGTGCGCTCGCTCTCCCCTCGTACTTGGCGCGGCTATTAAAAGAGGCCGGCGGCGGTGGCCCCGCGACTTTTGAGCCCGGGGGCTTTTTTTTACCCCCGGGTTAGGCGCGCGGCGAGCACCGCCTGCTCGTTTTTCCGGCGTCGGAGGAAGCACGTCGACGGAGAGTGAGAGAGAGAGAGTGACGCGGAGGAAAAGCGAGAGAGATGATCCGAGGGGCGTTTCCCAGCCTCGCTCTCCTCCGCGCACACAATGGGGCTTTTTGTCGGGAGGCGTAAGTTGGGCGGGTCGCGGGGACCTTTGACGAGCAGCGGGGCTTCTTTAGTGCGCCGTCAATTTAAAAGACACTCGACTCGGCGTATTAAATAAGCCGCCGGAGATCTATGCATGTTTAAGTTGGGATAATAGGCTTCCGACAATAAGTAAACCGGTGACGCGCGGGCCCGACTGGCTGATGCAATTGGCGGGGGGGGCGGGCGCGGTTAACAGGTGACGAACGGCCACGGAACGTCAGCAATTAGTGCGTCCGCCTGGCGATGTATTGACAAACGGCGATCCGATCGCACAGCGGCCGGCGAGGAGGCGCCGCGCGTCGCCAGCGAGGAAAGAAGAAAAGCAGCGAAGCCTTTCGCAAGAACAGCGAGGGGAAGACGCGCGGACGGACGGCTTCCCGGAAGGTGTCGCACTCGCGCCAATATAGCCGCGATACAATTGCCGGGGAGGAAACGCGGGCTTTACATCGCGGCCTTGAATCCCCCGGGGGTCCCGAAAGCTCGCGCGCCCCCTTGTTTGTCAACAAGCCTGCCCTCGGGGAAAGCCCTAATGCAGCCGACGGGCTAATAAAACGCCCCCTCGTCCCGTGGTTTGGCAATCGATCCGCGGGTCGATACAGGCGGGTGCGTGCGCGGACTCCGGCAGCGGCTTCGAGCCCGGCTGCTCTCCCGGTAAGGCAGGGAGCGGCGCCGCGCGGATGCTGCGGGGGATCGATCGGGTGGGAGTCGGTCGAGTCGGAAGGGCGACCACCGGTCGCCGGGCTGCACTGCGACGGCGGCGCCCTGAATTTTTCACGCTCCGGGCCCGGCGCGACGTCGCGTTGCGCAAGGGCCGCCGGGAGGCTTCTTCCGGGACGGAGCGGCCGACGGGGACGCGCCCTCGCGACGCCAGGCTTTGTCCATACTCGCGGATGCACCGAGGCGCGTCGAGTGAATCGGGCCTGGAGCGCGGCGATTGTTGCCCGCGCGCAGCCTCGAATTATCGGCTCCCTTCCGGCACGCGGGCCCCCCCCCGCCTACCACGCGACGTGACGCGCCGTTATTTATTTTTGCGCGCCGCGGCAGGGAAACGCTCATCTCCGGGGAGATCGATCGGGAGTGGGCCGCGGATAGAGGGGGGGGAGACGTCGTCGGCCGGGTCGATCGATCATCCGCGCTCATCGGCTAATGAGTTACGTCGGCGGGAAGGGCGAGCCGCGCGCGGCTTACGCAATCGGCGCGCACGCTCCAGTTGCCCCGGGGCCCCGGCCCGCGGTTACGCGCACCTATACGCGCCGATCGAGTGGCCGCCCTGCCGGTCATCCCGCTTGCGAGGGAAGGCTTTAATTGGCGGGAGGACCGATGCCCGGCGGTCGGACGCGCGAGCGGCCAATCCCGGGGACGAGATTGGCACCCGGGCCGGGAGTCGGGCTTTATTTATTGTGCGCAATGAACGCTCGTTAATCTGAAATCGATATTACCAATTCACGCGTTGCTTTGCTTCGAAGCCAAGGTCGCGATGATCTTATCGTGGGATATCTGGCGGACCTATTTCGTGTAATGCGCCCGATTTTAAGCTCGATAATTCAGCCTTCGAATGCCTCCGTTGTTTGACCAACGAATTAAAACTTTGGTTTTAAGCCGGCGTTTCACCTCGGGTTTTACAATGCGAAGGCCGCGACAGGAGACGAGGACGATTACAATAATTGCCATCCTCGTTTCAATTTCTTCCCATTAATGACACCGGCTTTTTATTAATAAACTAAGCACACGTACTTTGCCGTAATTGTGGGTTCGCTTGAGCGCGACACATCGCCCCGTCTACATACCGTCGCAACATATAAGCTCCAATAAAAAAATCAGATACAAATTTGAAAATGTTTTACCCAGCTGACCAGTTAAAATTGGCCATTTGCGTTAAATGGGTCAGTTTCTACTCATAAAAAGCCTTTCAGAAACGCTAAAAAAAAATGTTTGATTTCCAGCGGGGAAAATCAGGAGAAATCGTACGAGCGCAGCCTCTGCGGCCGCGTGTGCCTCGGACAAAAGAAGCTCGAAAATTCCCCTCGAAAAGGCGGCTAACGGAAAGGCATTGCGCGGGTATAAAATTGTCCCCGTCTTCCTCTTACAGCTGCACCTCTAGCGGCGACAGTAATTAAAAGCTCGGGCCTGAATAAGCGCTCGGAAAAACCCGGGGAAAAACCATTCGGACGTTATCTGCGGCGTATAGCGGCTGCGGGAGCGTATACATGTATGCATGAATGGCCCGCGTTTCCCTCGTCCCGCGCGAATCGGCAAAGCCGCCCGTTCTACCTACTTATCATCGGCCGACTAAGTGGGCGCAAAAATGCGCGACGGCGCCGATTGCCGCGCGCTTCGCAATGCCGCTGCTGCGACGCTACTCCTCGCCCGCCTCGACCTGTCTTCGAATTCGCCAGTTTTATTTACCGCTTCTTCCTCCTTTTTTTTTTTTATATTCCCCAGCGGGCCGCTCAAGTTCGGGGTCAGCGCCGAGTTGAATAAGGCCGAGCGCGCGGTGGCGGCGGCGGCTTTGCCGATAAATTTATCCAATTACGGTGCAGCAGTCTCCTTTTCCCTAAGCTATAAGTTGGCGTTTTTAAAGGCAAGGCGAAATTATTATCGGGCCGGCGAGGAGGGTAGAGCTTCGAGCGGAGAAGGTTCGTCGATCGGCTTTAAAGCAATAAATAACTGATAAATGCGCGCGAGCAGAAAAATGTAATGTAAATGTTTACTCTTATTATTGATAAAGGGAAATGCTCTCGTATCTCGAGCTGCGCGTTAAAAGACGCTGTTTTTTTTTCTTTTCTTTTCCTTCGGACGCACCGAGTCTCACTGAACTTTCTAGAACCGACGCGCTTTTCTGAGTATGCATATGTGTGAATTTATATTATTTTTTTTCTTTTTCCAACCGTCGAACGACATACTTGCAGGGATTGAGCGACACAACCTTTCAGCCGCACTCGTTTAATTAACACGACTTGGTTAGCCTTCGGATTCAATGTCACCGGATAATCGAATTCACTGGTTATAAACGATATCGAAGGTGCGAGCCGCGGGTGCGCCGTTCCGGAAATGTGCGTGCGTTCGAGAAAGTACTCGCACACGCGGCTTCTCTAATCAGATCATAAAGCTTCGGTTTAACACGTACGGCGATTACCCCAGCCGTGGTGTGCGTTTCTTTCACTTTCCACGGCGACGATGCCCTTGAGCCTCGGATTCGCATTTCCACCTAGAGCGGGTCTCTGCCTCGGAGCAGCGGTACATCCGAGCAGGCATCGCGCGAGAAGCTACCGCTCGGCAATTATCTCGGTAATCTCGGCGGTAATTACGAAAGAATTGAGGCGCGAAACGCGTGACGCGATGATTGTTGAAAGCCTGGGGAGCAGCTCTTGTAAGCTCGCTTGTAAGTTGGCCACGAAGAACGCTGCCGCTGGTTGTTACGTCGAGCGTTATTTTCAAAAGAGTTGGCGGCCAGACTCTTTGGAAATTCAGCGTTCCAGTCTCGAAAAATAGGCCTTCGATGCGTATACGTAAACGTACTGATATACATAATGAGGGCCGCTTGTCCGCGAACGTTATTCAAACTGGTATTCAAATTGGTAGGCAGCGGCAGGTACGAATGCCGACGCACCGACTGTCATTGCTTATTCAACTTCACGAGAGGCACTTGCTCAAGGCAACGCGCCACCACAGCGCGAGGTTTTCCGGGAAAAAAAAAAAAAAAAAACAGCCCTCCCGTCCCGGGAAAAGCGCGGCGTTGAGTCCGGGGGCAGCTGGGCGTCGCGTCCACGTGGGCCCGCGCAGATTATCCTCGGCGGCTGCGGCGCAACGGCAGCAGGTACGCCGCGGCCGCATCTCGGCGGGGCAGCAGCCGCGCCATTGGTCAATGTCAAAGCGGTGCGCGTGCACTCGGCGACTCGGTCGGCAACCCCGCGCGCGGCGCCCGCCTAACGCCGCCCACTGCCGCACCGACGGGTTCACTGCACCGGATCCGCCGCGCGCCACGGCGCCCGGGCTTTTTCGAGGGCCGACGACGACGCCCATTAGTCCGGCATTAATCCGGCCCCGGCGGCGCGCGAAAGGGCCGCGCGACCGCGGGAACGCCGCGTCCTCCTGGGGCGGCCGCGCGCGCGCGCGTGTGTGCGTGCGCCGCGGGACGGGGGAAGAATCGGGCCGAGGGGGGGGACGGACGGACGGACGGGGGGCCCCCGTAACTGTCGCGCGGCATTCCGCGCGTAATTTCGCCCGAGGCATTCCTTACGGGAAATGTCATTTTCACGGGCGCGCGATATCGCTGGCTCCGGGGCTCCCAAGGCGCAACGGCCTCTCTCTCTCTCTCTCTCCACTCCGATTGCCGATCCGGCGCGTTAACCTCGCGCGGATTCCTTTTTTTCATTCCGAGGCGGGTCCAGCGCCGTCGGAGGCGGGACGTCCGTGCCTGCTCCCGGCAACCAGAGTGTGTGCCCTAATTGCCCGGAAAGAAAAAAAAAAGGAGAGAAGAAAGCGCCGCAGCCCCGCGGATGAGACAATGGGCGCGCGCTAATATCCGCGTCCGCCATTGTCCGCCGGTGGAAGGAAGAGCCGCGGCGGAACGAGTGTTTGTTTCCCCCCCCCCCTGGCGAGGACGAGCCGCCGGCGAAATTGCCGCGGAAGCGCCTCGCGGCTTTCGCTCGGCCGGCGCACAATCGGGCGCATTGTGACGCGCGCGGGCGACGCGCCTCCGTTCGGCCCCCGGTGACGCGCGCCTCCGCGGGAGAGCCCGCGGCGCACACAGGCGGGCCGCCGGCACTTGTGGCGCGCGGCGAGTTACGTCGGACGAGCGCCAGGTCGCCGTCAGTCGGCGACGCGGGTGGCGTCTGCGAATGCGGGGCTCCGTGCCAGATCGGCCCGCCGCGCCGGCGATCGATCAAAGTCCCCCCGAGGAGGCTATGTGTATATATATATACGGCGGGCGATTGCTCTTTCCCGCCTCGGGGAAAACCGGCCGCGAGGAAACAATGCGCGCCGCGCCGACCAACGCCCAAGTGATCTAGACTCCCGTGCTTTGCAACGCAATCTCCGCGCCATTGAGGCGAGGGAACAGGAGGCGGCGCGCGAGGCGTATCCGACGCGGATCGGCAAACATCCTCGGCTCTAGGGTAACGTCGCGCGGCCGCGGCCCTGCCCATTATTAGCCAACCCCTCGCTATCGCAATTACCTCTTCGTTACGGGCGGCAAGCGAGCGCCTTGCCTCTCTTATCGCCCCGTCCGAGCGTTACCCGAACGCCTCGATATTTTTCCACGCGAGTCGTCCTGGACGTTGACTCGTTCCGCGTTCACTTTTTATCTTAGCTCAAGCCGGAGAATAAGGCTGCGGGCTGTTTCGTCTAATGTGGAACAAACTGAATTACGTGCACGCGCGTACAAATGCTTTCGTACGCTTTGGATAAATATTTGAACATTGGACGCTTATCGATTATACACGACTGCGCCAAACTTTCTCTGCGTATGCATTCGTGCTTGAGTCAGCTTCCTCTACGATTCATTATGAAGCGGGTAACTGTTTAATCTTACAAGACGTATTATGTACATCCATTTTGAGAATATTAACGGTGCTTTATTCAAGAATAACTCGGAAAACTTGTGTGAAATTGGCCTGATCGCAATAGAGTTTCAACAACAAGAAGGAAGTGGCCTACTTTATAATCAGCATCTGTCTCGATTTTTGAACTAGTTCTTTATGCGTCTGGTCAGGGGTGATGGAATAAATATATCGCATGAATTATATATATACATGTGTCACATATTAATATCAGTTGTTCATTTCACATAACTCTATAAATTTGAAATTCAAGTGGCTGCAAATTTATTAGCGCTTGTTCGTTAAAATGTCATTCTCCTACTTTGTAAAATTCCCGAGAAAATTCCTGCCTTAAAGCCACTTGTGCCGTCAGTAGCAATCTGTGATTCATTTTTCTTCTATCAATTGAATGTACTCGTGTGTATAGAGTTTAAATTAATGGCGGGTATTCAAAATAGGGTAAATGTGAAAGTACAGGTGCAGCGGCACTAAAATTTCCACATACTAACGCATTTACCCATACATATTATTCTGTATAAATTGATTGAAAATTATATACACTTTATCATATCAATTATCTATGCTTATATAATCATTGCATCTAGCTTATCTAATCAGCATTAATTATACACTGTCGAATACTACTTTGCTACTTTTCTCTCTTTAACTTTCCATTTTGTGAAACTGATCGTATTCGAATCCTCGAAACTCCCATTAAACCATTATTAATAAAAACTTTCGAGATACCCGCTGCGTTCCTACATTTGGCAAAATTTTTTGTACACTTATCACCCCTTGTAGATAACGTCGAAAATTGTTCTCTTTACGCAAAAGCGTTTAATTTCAGCCCAGGCCTCACTCGCTGTGAAACGCAAGCATTAACGAGCCTCGCATTCCTTTCCAATTCGAACGAATTCCGTGCTCTTACTTGTAGCAGCAATACATCACAAGCGTATCAGCTTTACGACCCCAAAAAATTGACGTACACGACTCGTTAGAGCAACGCTATGATTAATCAAGGACTGGGGACGAAGCGCACGCAACAGCTGGTCCAAATTATTTTCTCACATAAGTATCACAGAAGAAACTCCATTTGCATTGGATTATCGCTCAAGAATTCATCGTGCATTTTTTCTCGATCGACATGCACACAAGCAAAGCATTGAGAACGCGATCGAGTCCGTGAGGAGAAATCGTTTCCTTATTATGGGCTCGCACGCCTGGAATAAGTTTATTGTGATTAATATTCTGGCCCCGTTGCTGCACAATGCATCGGAAATTTTCCACCTTGTGAGAAAATGTTGCCGACTTTCTTGGCAGCGGGCCAATATTTTCAAGGAAATTTCAGTTTGTAGCAAGCGAAAGTTTTTCTTGCGCGCCGCACCAAGCATTGACACGCGCAATCGCTTGGACGTAGATAAATAAAATACTGGAAAAGTTTTAAAAAATCTCGAGTTGGACAGTTGCGATATGGTTTAATATCCATATGACTTTGCATATGATTTATTGTGTGTATACACATTGTATATACACAGTGTACTCACTCAAATAATTTGTACAACTAGTTTCTTCGACAATTCTAATTTTTATTCATCTGTATTACCAATTCTTGATAATTTCTAATAATTATATGAGTACTTGTAAGCCATATTCCGAGCCATATACTTGACGACTCTAGTAATCACTTGTAGCATAGCTAAATAATATAAACTAACATATAAATGATAGCATAATTGCTCTTGTAACCTCAATTACTGAGCATTGAGAATCTCCAATTATTGCACCGAAGTATTTTAGTTATTCTTAGTTACACTTCGGCAGGCTTTGCAACATATTTATCGAGTACGTCCTCGGGGGTCCCTCTTCGACCAGTTGTTAGAGGTAATAACTTCTATTTATTGTTTTCCGATCATTTATATGTAACAATCTTTAAGCTGCACTACTAGTCCCCAACGATTCGCGCCGCGATTTTCATATTTCTATCGTACACTTGTATTTTCCCCTCAATTTTCCCGCCGGGGCTGTTGCGCGTACGAGGAGTCGAGTTTTCCGGCGTTTGCTCAGGCACTTGAGGGAACTGATCCCATACACTCTCACCGTAAAAAAGCGCACTAAAGAGATAAACTAAAAACAAGGCGGAAAGTAAACAGCGCACGGGGGAACAAAACTGCGCCACGGCTCTTGGCCACGACACGAGAACAGGACTTTATGCACATTGTATACACATCACGCGCTGCCCGCCACCACCGCGTTCGACCACGTTTTCCTTTGTGGTCGAGCTTTGCGGCCAACTGTAAGTTCTTTGGATTTATAATCTCGTGGGTCGCCGTTCGCGTCCTCGAGCTACAAAAGCCTACAAGTTATTGTGCACCTGTGCGCTGTTCACTTTTTAAGTAATTTACTCTCAACCATAAAGTTTGGAACTATCGGTTGGGAATGAATTTTAAAAATGAAATAGAGGAGCGGTATTTAATGTCGGTGAACTAAGCTGAAAGTGTTTTTAAATATTGACGATGGATCGTTACACAATTTTATACAACGACGCCGACGCGAGAATTTATCGGTTAACGTTTAGCGGTTGCAGTGTAACCGAGAATGTAACAGTAAATTACAAGCTTAATACGCGGCATCTGTAGATTATAGAATTGCTCGTAAAATAATAGAATCAGCGCACTCATGGCCATTTCGAACGATCAAAATTCAATATAACTTTTTAAACTTGTTTTTATTTGTGTATGCTTCTCTGACACGACCCTATTATCCGATAAAAAGTTACTCTCCTTTAAAACTTCGCTTTAAATTCTATAGTTTATTCCACAAGCTTTTTACAAACTTGTCATTTGGCATAAAAACATTATTTTAATAAAAAGAGCTGTATTTTTAACTATTAATTTAAGAATCATTTTCTTATTAAGCTATTTATTTGTAACTGATATCAAACGGTATAACCGCATAGCAAATCGAATTCTCGAATTCTATAGTTGACCAATGAATGAAAGCAATATAAATAATGAATACAACGTCGACAAATTCTTGTATCTTCTGTTGAATCAATACCAAGATAAAACGACTTTTTGTTCAGCAGTCTGTTAGCTTTCCTTGGGAGGGCAGCGGAGCAAGGAGACCTTCCACAGGATAATAGTAAAACGCGGGGTTAAGATTTCGCGAGTCGCAAACGCAAGGCCACACGTTTCGACTCGGACTTTTTGTTATAATATCTAACTTTTTCTATGTGTCTCGAAACGTGTATAGAGCGACTGTAAAACCAGATAAATAGAGGATTTAATTTGTATAAGTCGGTACTGTTTTATTTATTATTATACTCTCTGTTACTTCACGTACACAGCAAAAACAATTGAATTTTTTAACTAATCTTATTTATTCTCACGTATTTACGACTTTTCATTTGAAACGTTCAATAACATACTTTTGACCAATGTTTTATTTCAACATTTGCAATGTATTATTTTCATAATAATTATAAATAAATTTTTCATTCTAAACAAAACTCTGATCCAAACAGTTTTAGACTGCCAATTTACTGCAAAACTTCTTCCGAGGCCCAGAAACCTAGAGGCAGATCCTTTTAAGGAATATCGCAGCAACCTACATCATCATCTCAGTTATCGACACACAACGGCACATGTTCTCCAGCTATATACGGTGACACGTGTGCTGCGTGGAGGCACGAGGGCACGCATCGGAAGCGTCACGCAGCGTCACGCACGCAGTAGCCAAGAGACGAGTCGTTAACGAACGATGCTCACTCCTAGCGCAAGAAAGTCGAACGTTAACGCGTGAAAGGTGGAAGCGCGACCGTTAAGGCTAGTCCTGTAACGACGACTGGGGCGAAGTTAATCCTAGAGCCGGCGACTCTTCCGCTAGACCTTCCTACTTTGCTTCTGCTACACCGTTACAGCGACGACCTCGGCGACAACGATCGTCGCTCCCCCCTGTTTTTTTTATCCTGTCAGTGATTTCCGTTACGCAGAGAGAGAATGTGCATCTGAATTTTTTCAAGAGTCACTTGATATTATAAGGTGGCACTGAGGATGGCGTACATTTGTACTTGATGTCTTCTACCCCGTCTTATAACGAGGTATTTCTCTACAGAAGATTGAGAAGCGGCCCTTACCTCGTAATATGCGAATGTTTAGTATAATACAGTAAACATCGCGTAGTGCATGAGTAACTATATAAACGTGACATTGCGGACAAGCGAAGTGGTCATTTGATAAACATGCTACGATTATAGACTACGGAATGATGCCGTGGGTATTTAAATTTCGCTCTTTAACAATGGTATGCGCTTTGCAGGCCTTTGACGCGCTTATAGATGTCCTCGTTTTCTGCAAGAACCGTAGCCAATTATTGCGCTTATCTACACTGAAGAGTCATAGGCCCTTTATTGACACTATGTTGCCAGAAACGTTGTAGACAATTAATGTAATTACAAATATGAAGTTCATACGTCGTCGTTGGAATGCAGTGAATAATCATTGCATTAGTAAACGACTAAAATAACCAGCATAAGCAAAGCAAAATATTTGTAACACATTGATAAAAAATATCATTTTTCGAAATCGGAAAAAATTAATATTTAACATGATCTTCAATAAGCTTATCGGTAGTAATTGCAGCGTCTGCTCCAAGTTTTATAAACACTTATGTTTAAATGCAACAAAATTTATGTTTCTCAATTCTATACACAATCGATACGTTAAAATCCAACATTTAATCAGGTGTTAGGTCAAATTTTAGTTAAATTTAGTGAAATTAATTTAGTTAAATTAACACCGATTCAACTTCAGATTTAATCATACACGTATAAAATAATTTTGGTGGCGTGCAGATGGCCTCAGTTGTAAGTAAACAACGTAAGTGCAGAAAATTGCTTTTTATTTGCACGGCGCTGTAGATTATAGCACGAGTACAGCGATAAAAGCTTTGTACATGGCATCGCATCATCGTGTCACAGTTGGACGCGCGCCCAGGAGCATTGCGACGTAGAGGTCCCAGGATCGATGAAAACCGATTACAATAATCTAATGATGAATAATAATTATTAATAGTAATATTCCTCACGCGCGAATCAAAACAGAAGCCACGCGAAACAAAAGGGAAAATAAATAAAAAAACTCGATCAAGAATTATACTAATTTTTTGATTTCCTTCGAGGCATGTTTTAAAAATACCAAGGTGACCAGTTTAAACGAATTCTGGCGACTTTATTTTATATGCGTAACTTCGTGATTTTATTTAAAATTGCTTGTTTATATTTAATTATATGTCTTTAAATGTTACAAAAACGTTTATATATTTAACAGCATAAAAAAGTAGATAAGTTGTTATGTACTGATAATAAATGTCAGAGGGAAGTTGAGCAAAACCTACTTTGAAAAAATACGAGCTTCGACACCAGCAAGCTTGTACCATCACTAACCCAACATTAATGCTTTTTGAAGAAAAATTAGTGCAATAGAACCAGATCCTCTTCTAAGAGACTAACTTTGTTGAAATTTGAGGAAAGATCATGATGTTTCATGACACGAATCGAGTAAACTCATAAATATTAATATATGGCTAGTATTCACTTAAGCAAGAAATAAAATTTTTTTTTAACACCTTTGTCGCTTATTAGTTATTCATGATTTATGAAAAGATTTTCAGAACATGCACCTAGAGATGCACGTCTCTGTTTTGCAAAATTGTTTGATCTTATTGTTTTTTCTACTAATTTTTAAATTTTTAAATACTTAATACCGTGTACTGACAAATTGAAATGTAACAAATATAACCTGAGACATTTAAATAAATCTATATAAAGATATTTCTTTTGTTATGATGATATTTACTTGATGTTATTTATTAACTTTTTGATTTTATAAGTTTTCTATGCAGATTATATTATATTTCTATAATATACTTTTTAATTTGTGCCACTTTTTTGAAACGTCTTTAGCTTTGATTCTTTATTTCTATTTTTTCTCGGGATATATAAAGCAAAAATTTAAAAGTTGGTTTTTTTTTGCACGAAACCTTGCGATGCGTGGTAAACATAGCACATGAGGAAACTCAGTAATGCTTTTATCAATTGACTAAGATCAAGGATCGAACCCGCAATCAACGGAATACGAGTCCGACACTACCGGATAAACCACTATAGGGCAAAACCATAAAGTCGTTTGATAATATTTGTATTTTAGCATATATTTTGAAGGAAACTTTATTATTTCCAAATATTTTGTATTTAATACGGTGCATAACAAAAAAATAGTACATAAAACACCTGCAATAATCAAATGACATGACTTGTTTAAATAAAGTGCACACTAATCTTGAGAAAAGTAAAAAGTTTTATATCTAAGGTTCATTAGATAAAATCGCAAAATAAAAATCATTGTCTTTAATTTATTGCGATTTCTAAAGACTTAAATTTGTAATATCAAAATTTAATTTCTAAGCTAGTTTTTCTCTTCTTTTATATTTGTTGTACATACAAACTGCTCGACGAATAACTCATACCGAATAATGATAACTAAGGCATATCAATAAGTACAGCCATTTAAGATTGCCTACACATCTGACACAATTATATTTTCCTTTTTCAAAATGAATAATGAGTACGGATACTAAGAACAAAATATAAATTCGCTTTCTATATGCGTTTACATATACAAAACAATCGTAATGTGTACAGACAAATGCTCAACAGGAAAACGAAGGCCAAAAAAACCGAGAAATCTGAGAAAGCGCCACGAACTTCTCAAAAGTGTTGAGATTGATATGCTTAAGAGCATGGCTGCAAAAGCTGCACTACCACGAAGAGAAAAGTCTGAATTTCAGGCTATACGTGCGTGCGTGCGCATACGCATTTTTGCGTAACTTTAAAGTTCCACTATAGGTCACGTGAACGTGACTCACGGAAACGTCACGTTCGGCTCCTCGTCGGGATTCTTTTCCGTATGTTTCTCGGTATGTTTTCGTTTTCTTTCTTACACATATTCCAAGAAGGTAGATCAGAAGTACATGCCCCGATGGTTGCTTTTGCCTCGAACGCACTCCTTTTTTCCCTTATCCTTTAACGATGCTGATTCGCTAATAAATATTTCTGCTGTTCCGAGTGGTCAGGTCTTTTAATTGGAATAGCCTTTTGGGGATTGGTTCATTCTGATTAAGGACTGTATACTTGAAATGAAGGAAAATGTATTTAAATATTTTTTTGCGTGGGCGATAAGTATAGCTGCTTCAATGCCAATGCGCGGCTTGACGCAGAAATAATATTATAGTCATTCTTACTTGTGATCGTTGAATAATTTAGATATCAACACATTTTAATAGTAAATATAAAGTAAGAATAAATTTTTGAAGTTAACATCGTTCATCTTCGAAACAAGATCTATATTGCAGAAAAATTTTAAACCATAAATATCGGTTTAAGTACAAAAACTGAAAAATTTTTCGAAAAGTGAAGTTCGAAAAGTGTACATAATCAATAAAATGATGATGATAAAATAAAGTGTATTCTTTGAGGACTACTTTACAATTAAACATTTGCCTTACGGAACAAAAACATCATTGTACCCTTAGAAACTGTAACAATCCTTACAATCATTGCTAGCGCTACTGCTGCACCCGACTCTTAGACACCCGAGAGTCAAAGACTCGTTTTTATCTAATCTACTTCTAGTGGGAGTATAATATAGTAACACTTTCGCTCCCACGAAATGCACCTTATCGTTTTTTCAGCTTGCAGTCACTTATTTATCAACAATATGTGCGACGTTGATGGACCAGCTGAGACCTCAGTTACGATTAGGTTTCAGTTTTTTTAACAAAACTCGAAGCTAAGGAAATGAGAGTTTTATAACTGGTTTTAGAATCGGGTGTCTTGAATTGTGTGTCTAGTAGTTATGAATGCTTTCAATTTTTAAGCGTATATTACACATATTTACATTACAGAAAACAACGGCTTGAAATTCAGTATTGTTTGTCTTTAAATTAAGAAACTTCATGAATTTATTTTCCCCGTGTAAGGAAAAATTAATCTTATTTATTACAACAACACAAACTACTCGAAACTGGCAATATTATTTTATTTTTCTCTGACTTTCAGAATACTAAATTACATTCATAAATATAAATTATTTTTTTTCCCGCCATCATTTTATCGTTGTATAACATTCCTTTGAGAGTCAGCACACCTAATTTTTTATTGATATGATTTATTGCATGGCCCTGAAAAAGGTCTCGCAACTCAACGGACCAGTAAGAAGGAAATAATAAACTTTAATTTTATTACTTTTATTTTATTACTTTTGATAAAATATTTTTTTAATCAAACGTATCGAATGTATCGAGTATCGCAAAAATCTTACACCCCTTACTTTAGAGGAGATTATATACATTCGATAAAACACTTTTATTAAGATTGCAGCTTAAATCGTCCATAACTTCCGCTCATATATAGCATTAAGGAAACAATGTCGTAAGATTGCTGATCTAAAATTACATTAATTGCGACTATATCTGTATATAATCCACATAATATCCTATTAAATGTGTTTCCCCGAAACTTATCAACAACAGGTACATATCATTATCGTTATTCTAGCGCATCAAACACTTGTATGTATTCCACTGAACGAAAGAGAATAAAAGCCGCACGTGTGCGAATGGGCACGTATATTTTGTAGAGCCTCCATCGTTTGCCCATCGTGAGACGAATATAAAGACTGGTCATCCAGATAGAAGGGATTATTGACGAAAGGTCGCCCACTCACTCTCCTTGACGCGAAATTTCGTGATCCCCATGTCGAGTGCACACATACCTTGAAAAAAGTGACTCCTACCTCTCCCTTCAGGGAAGCATTAAAAATGTGGAATTAATAGTGAGTCATTCGTGTTGGTCGCGAAGGAAGAAAGGAAGACGAAAAAGGTGATGCGTTCGATTTTACGGAGAAGTTACGAACTGCAAGAAAAGTATCAAGAGGCCTTATATTTTTTTTCTTCCTGGATGAGTACTTCAAGGGCTTTTCTTTTTACAGCTTGTAGTTTCAGGCACATTGCATTAAACCATGGAGAAAAAAAGATTAAATATTTATCCAGTTCCGATATTAAGTTCAATAAATTGACGCAAAGCAGAAATGTTCGTTTTAATTTGAGTTTTCTAAAAAGACTGCAGCTCTTAACAATAATTATCTGCGTCGCAGTTGAATTTATTAACCCTTAACCTATTTGTTAACAATTGCACAATAAATGAGTGAAATGAAATTTCTCTTTACAGTCGTCGAAAACCTGTGTCTAAAAAGACCTATAACTTCTTTGACCTGTCGATGTCGAAATATCACTTTACCAGTTATCAAAAATATAAGCGAAAAACAACTAAGTCATAAAATCGACACTTATGAATTTACGAACTCTCGAGGGCTGCAATAAGAAGATAAAAACTCCTTGGACTGAGCAGGTACATGTGCTTGTACATATGAACATACATACAATCACATAGATTTTTAGATAAGGTACTATTTTATAAGTGGCCCAGTACGTTCACTTCGACATACGTATGAGCATATAGAATGAGGGCTCACTTGTAATTAAGAAATTTTATTATATGAGTATACAGTCGAATAATTTCGTAATAGTTGCGAGACATGCGATTATATGCTACAGAATGATCTGGAATGAATGCTGGACTGTCTTTTCTCTTTTATTTCTCAGCTTTTAAAGAACGAACTTTACACATCATGCAATCAACCAAACGCTGAAGCAAGTTCTTTTATATTTTGAGCCATTGATTCATTGAGTACAAGGAATACTTTCTCTATACATCCATTCCGATTTTTCCCAGGCATTCGATTATATCGGAATTTGATTGACTTCTAATTGAACGCAAACTAAATTAATGCTTCAACATTACATAAAAATATAAGTGATATTATAAAAATGAATTCTATGATATCATCATAAAAATAATTGGAAACCTTTACGAGAATACATTTAAAGGGCGTCAAGGCTCACGTAGCGTCCTTGACGAATATGGCTTTAAGTATGGCTCTTTGTTCTTGAGTTTTGACGATCGGCCGCTTACGTCCATTGACGTTGAATACACAAATAGTTTGAGTACCCAAACTTACTAATGATTTATTTTAGAGCATTACGAAAAAATTGAGAGGTGAACATTTGTAGTTACGCAGTTAGTTGGTTTGTTTATTGTGTTATGGCATTTCTAAAATTCCTAAGTGTTATTCATGTGTTGAATTCTTTGCATTGAAGTGAAACTAAAAATGAAATAAACGCTGTAAAACATAGTATGTGTATATAATAATTGTTAATGTCAGTCCTGATATAATTATATCATTTAAAAAGACTGTTGGAAAACAGATTTCTCCTCACTAAGCTTCTACTAGTGCGCATTGTGCGCTCAAATTACGTAATTAAAGCTCGTCAACAATCATTGCGCACCGAGCATCATTATAGTACGGCAACCTGCGATTTCTGTAACTCTTCACCTACAATTAAAAAAGAATTAAACACGGCGTCCAAATGAACTTGAGAGAGATAAGCTACTAAGTAAGCGCGAAAATAAAAATATATGTAAACAATTCTCCTGGTCCATAAATCAAGATAAACACATAGGATAATTTTTGTATGAAAATCAATTGTTTACCGACTATAAATAGGTACGTTTTGATCGCTGATTCATTAGGCTCATGCCAACTGCGCGCTTGTGTGCATGCGTGTAGCTCGTGCCGCGAGAGCGACGAATGTGGCGAAACGCTGAAAAATTTCAATATCTCCATTTAGCGACAGCGGCAAGAAAAAAAAAACGTCGTTTTCTCGGTCGTTTTTCTACTGCCGCGCGTGCGCGTTACGTGGAGGAAAAAAAAAATTAATGCAGCGTGAGCAAAGCGATGCCCTCGCGGCGATTAGATAACTCATCGCACCTATGCGACTTGCGCGCGCGTATCCCGCGCCGTGGCGGCTGCTTCTCTCCTCCATCGCGGCGACGGTCGCGCGTAAGTGCAGCAGCTCCGTCGTTGATGATTTTTTTTTTTTTTTTCACGCTGCCAGCAACAGCAGCTTAATAGCCGCAAATCGCGCTGCGAGCGCCGAGGCCACGTCGGCGATTACCGCCGATCTTTCTTTTTGCGAGTCGAGCTTTTTCTTGGCGATGAGCGAGGTATCTTAATTTGCCGATTATTGGGGACGCCATTTGCATGATTCGCGAGCTTTAACTTTTACGTCGAAAAACGCTACGATTTTCCCACACTATAATTACTGATCGATCGGTGTACAGTTTGAGTTATACTTGGTACTAGCGCCACTCGTGGGGCTTTCGCAGTCCAATACAGGGCGTCATTGTAAATTTTCTTCAGGCTCAATGAAAAAGAGGTGATAAAAGAAGAACGTTAGCGATAACTACTTAAATCTCTTCTTCATCGAATGTGCCCCTGACTTGAACTTTGATTGAACTTAATTATCGTAAATAATGCTCGATGACTAAGTAGTTTAGTAGTTTATTCTTTGCTATTTATTTGATAAACTTGGCAATAAACTGTCGCGGATGGAATACAAAACATCGAATACGTAACAGAGCTCGATTTTGTTGGGACGCAGAAGAAAAAAAAAATCTCATCGTTGCGCTCCGATTTGGTATGCATCGTTATACCAAATGCGTGAAAACGATTACTCAATGAGAATAAAAAGTTTTATCTCCCCCGAGTGGTTGTGGTGAAAAGCGTTGATTCCAAGCCCGGCCGTTTCCCGAGTGGGCGCGGGCGCGCACGCGCAATTAAGCGGATTGCAAACGGCCGTTAAGCCGGGCGAAAGGGCCGGAAAAAGCACACAGTGCACTTGGGCTGCTCGGCGCACAGAAAACTCGGCTGCTGCTGCTGCTGCTGCACAATTACGGGCCTTAAATAATAAACATCTGCATGGGACCGGCGCGCGCGCGCAGCGCCGGGTTCTTGCCCGCTCGTCCCGCTCGCTCGCTCGAAAATCCTTGAGCGCCAAATTAAATGCAATTACACCATATATACTTTCTCGCGCATAAAGCGTCGCTCCGTAAAGTGGAGGCGCGGTGCGCTGGGTGGCCGAGGCTGTGTATAAATATACGCGGCTGCCCGCGTAATTCGGAGTAGTAGGGCCGCGCCGAGAGCGGCGCCTATTAACGCTCCGGACGGCCGAGCCGAGGAGCCTCTTCTCGCCCGGCCGATAATTAGGCCGTTATCTCCCCCGCTCTAGAAAGCCGATGTCATTATTACGAGGGCCGGCCGGGGCGCTAATTGCGCGGGTGGGCCCGTGGCAACAAGCCTCGGCTGTTAGGTCTACCGCGGGGCAGCCGCGAGCGAGGGTCCGGGCCTGGCCTCCCCCCCCGCTCCGGGGATCCCGCGGCACGAGAAGAAGACAGGCGCCGGGGCCGCGGCTTCTCACGCGCGCAGCATCCTTGGGAGAGCAGGCTGCTGCGCCCAGGGCTTTACGGCGGCCCCAGATCGGTTGGGAGAGTTCGCGGGGCAGGAGAGTCATATCCGGAGCGTGGGCGGCGCCCCGGTCGAGGCCGGGGCCCGACTTTTATGGAGCGATTCCTCCCGTAATTGACTGCGCGGCTCCCTAGTCAAGTGGCTTTTCGGAATTCGTGTGGAATGCGCTTGCGCCGCCGCGGCCGGCCTATCCTATTTGTTCAGCGCCTCCTCGGAGGAGCGAGAGTCGGTCTATTTTCCTCGGGACCCGCGGCGGCCGGGGTGAAAAAGCACGCGGGGCCTCGAGGGAGCGGAGCCGGGCAGCGGGAGCGTATACTTTTCAGATACTTGGGCCGCTTTAAAAAGGAAATTTATGACATTGAGAGTAATCGTTTAAGCCGGAGATCGTGCCGGGTATCCTTATAAAGGGAGCCTGCAAATCGCCGCCCCGAGCTTGTAATTACTTTAATACACACCTGGGCTGAAAAAGCGCGCTCGTGTGCGCGCCGCTTATCGCGCTAAGACAGCGGGCCGAGCGCGCCGTGCGCGGCACTCGAAAACATTTTTCGTCGCTGGCGATTAAGTAAACATTTTGATTTATACGTGAGTTAACGATAAATTTCGAGCGGCCCCGCGACGCGTCCGCTGCCCCCGGGCGGCCGCCCCGACGACGAGGCCGCCGCGGGCCGGAGACTGGCCGCGACGCGCGTACATATCGACCTCCGCGCGGCTTCTCCCAGCTCCCGCGAGGTTCCTGCGCTTTTTATCGCGCCGATTTATTATTTACGCCGGCGGGCGGGCCGTTAAAGCCGGGCGGCGAGGACCGCGGGCGCCGCGGAAGGGCTCCCAGGTGCGGGGCCGCGGTAACGGGCCCCCGGGGGGGGGATGAGTCAGGCTCTCCTCCGCGGCGCTTGCGTCATTAGGCGTAACCGGGCCGCGCGCGCGCTCTCTCTCTCTCTTGTGGGTGGCTGCGCCTCGGCCCCGCGCGCCCCCGCCTTTTGTTCCCGGCTCGCGGCTCTCTTCCGCCGCCTTGATTTACGCCCGCCGCTCCTTCCCCCCGGCCCGCCGCTCGGGCTTTGTCGGCGCTGATCCTGATTTACGCCGGCCGGTCAAGGATGGCCCACTTCGGGGACAGGCGCCCTCGCGAGGCTGCCGCACCGGAGGAGCCAGCCTCGCGGTCCAGGGCCCGGCCGCTCCTCTCGGGGGCCGGGCAGACGAGGGGCGGACA
The DNA here is from genome assembly GCA_018906755.1 of Sycophaga agraensis. Taxonomy (NCBI): domain Eukaryota; kingdom Metazoa; phylum Arthropoda; class Insecta; order Hymenoptera; family Pteromalidae; genus Sycophaga; species Sycophaga agraensis. The sequence continues at coordinate 979,192 of JACCIE010000020.1, read as the reverse complement.
CGCCCTCCCCGGGAGGATCGGGCGCCGCGGCGGCCCGCTGGGCTTATCGGCCCGATAGCCGGGCCCGGCGCATTCCGAGACGCTCGTAAAGCGCGCGCCCGAATTTCTCCTCTCCTCTCCCGGCGTGCATTCCGCAGCCGCGGCCCGCCCGGCCTCCGAGGCGAATTCGAGTTTAAGGCCCCGCGCGCACGCCCCACCCGAGTCATTGTTCCTGCCCTGAGATGTACGTACGACCCGGCCGAGGCCCTCATTCGTCGCGGCGGCCCTGCGCTTTGTCACCGGTCCATTATTCCGGCGCGACGATCGTGGGAGATGGCCACCGCGCAAGTGTCTCGCCGCGCCCTCGTCCCCGGTGTCCTTTCGTCGCCGGCGGCCGCTCGCTGCGCTCGATGTATCGATTAGAAATGCGTCCCTGCTCTCTCGCCGGCACGCTCGTTCCTTTTTTTTTTTTTCTTTTTTCACTTTCCTACCGCACGCCGAGAAATCGGCTTTCGAACGTTGAGGCGCGCTCTCGCGGGCGTGTGTGCCCAAGAGTTTGTTCAATTATTCTTTCGGGGGGACGCTTGATTAGCGCCTCGGCCGCGGGGGACACAACGTCCTGCGCTCCGGACTGCGCTTTCGCCGCGGTAGAAATCCACGTTTTTTTTTTTTTTTTCCCCACGGGTCGCTCGATGGACAAACTAACCTATAACCGTCTGCCGCTCGCTCGATTCTTATATTGGCAATTATGACTGCATTTATACTTGCAACCGTAATCGCTTATGCACACACGCGCCTAGGCTGTGGCAGTTCAAAAGAGATATCATATCTCGACGCTTGCCGTTAAAATAAAAACATCGCTCGGCGGCGGCTCGGCCGAGAAACGCGTACGGTTTCTAAAATGGGCTCGCGGTCGTTACGTTATATATTGTTATTCGGGAGCTCGGGTGCGTTTAGCCGACTCGTGGAAAACACGGCGAGTCGCAGAGGCCGCCGTCAGAACTGGCCGGCGCGAGGTACTTTCCTTCCGCGCGGCCGAGTCCTCCGCTCGACGTGTACGCTGAAGCGGGAAAAAAGCCGCGCGCGCCTATCTGGAACTCGGCCGGTGAACAACATCCTCCCGCGAACAATTAGGCGCCCCGGCCGGTCCTCAGCCGGGGGAATGAAAATTGGACCGGCCGACGGAGTGACCGGCCGACCGACTGCACTCGGGGTAAAAAAGAAAAGTCGTCCGGGAAGCCTCCGGGTAACGGTCGCACGGCCAGCTAATGCTCTTTCTCACGATAAGGCAATCCGGATTATCCGGGCTTCCTTTTCTCGCTCGCGCGCCCCGGCAGCGCTCTAACCTTTCGCTTTCTCGCGTCCGAGGGTCACGAGACGCCGCGGCTCTGGGTTTCGAGCGCGGGCATCTGCCGGTCGAGCTGGCCCGGCGCTACGGAGTAATCATATTGATTAAATGATTAATGCGGAGATGGTTATCGCGCGCTTCCCATCGCGCGCCGGCTTTACATACAAACTTCAAACGAAGGTGAAAATCATTTCCACGTCCCGCGTACATGGCCGTGTGTACCTCGTGCCGTTCTTTTCTAATCGCTCGACCGATTCTAAGCCACATTTTTCGTATATATAGTGCGCGCACTGCGTGACCTTCTTTTCAGATAACTTTAGAATCTACAAACGGTTCAGCTTTTCACTGTCATTGTCATTTGTTGAAAGTTGAAACAAGCTGCAGTATTTTCGGATCGTTGACCAAGGGGTACCGCTATACTTTCTCCAAAGTTTTTAAAAGAAATTATATCTAATCGTATTATTTGGTAACACTGAAATTGCCCAACTAGAACTTTGCCGAAAAATAATTACTTTCGTTATTAAGCGGTATTAAAAAGATTGCAAGATCGAGACTCTTCGACACATAATCGCGTTGTCGCTGATACAAGTTACTCACACCGAGAGAGCTTTTCTTATATTTTTAATGTGTAAACACGCTCCTTGCACATCGCAATAATTATTTTAGTGTAGTTGAAAATTGCGGAAGCGTTACGTTTTCACCTCTTTGCTGCTTCTCAATTATCTTTGCTCGGTTTTATTCTAGACAATCCTCACAACCTGTCAGTGTCTCTGTATTTACGATTCATTATTTACAATTACACTCTAGTTTTTTGTCGCTTCTATTCTCTAGTTTGAAATACGCGGTACGGATTAGATTGCGTAATGTTGCCTTACTCGTGTCGATGCATCATAGTCGAGACTTTATATGTTTTTTAGCGAGTTCAACGTTTGATTGCGCTACTGCTGTTTTTCTTATGATTCACGTTTGTTTAAAGACAATGTCTGATGATTTTCTACTTTAATGAACTGATATTTTGAGTAATAAAAGTAATCTGAAACAGTTGCATCAAAAGCCTTGTACATTTATTTAACCTTTACGATAAAAATAACTACCTGAAGTGAACTGTGTTAAAACCTTACTTTCAAAAACAAACAAAAAATCCAACATTTACTGTTGTCGGTGTACTACTTTAATGTAAGCAGTACATATCCTTAAATACAATAAACCTTACTCTTTGTTCTATTATTTATCATTGTTTGGTTTGATGTTTAATGCATTGGCTAATGAATAAGTTATCAATGCCAAACAAAAAATTATGTTTTTATTAATATAAATGCAAAATAAAAAACTCACCTTAATGATTTTGTATTTCTTATTAACAGCCTGATTAAGATCCTCGTGCACTTTGTCCAACAACCACAACAAAAATTCTTGAGCATCGTGTTGCAAATTTCCACGATACTGACTACCATATTTATCTACAACACTCTTAAAGGCAGTACTCATCTCTGGATCATATTGACAGTTCCATATCGCTTTCAGCAATAGTGCCAATTGTTCAGTTATCTCCCCTTTAGTTCCATATTTCTTAGAGTTCAACTTATTCTTCTTAGAAAGATCAGCTTTGTACTGATCTGTTGCAAAGTACTTTGCTAATTTGTCTGTATGAGATAAACACTGTAACACTGCATTCATAAAACACGTATTGCCATGATTCCTTAGGCCAATAACACCAGGCACTCTACCTGGGGGTATGTGAGGAGGCCTAGTTGGTGGCACTCTAATGTCAGCTGCACTTGAACCAATGCCATCCCTGCTGGCTGATTTGTGGCTCTGAGTGTTCATGTTATGGTAGATTTTTTGAAAAAATTGGCAAACTGCTAAATTGTTCCAGGATCTGAATCTATTTCCTGAAGAAATTCTACTTTGTTCAATATGTACTTGTTCCAAAGGATGCATCATGCTCTCAGCTCGTTGTATTTGACGCTTGGACCGCCTTTTGGACATCTGCAGCATCCTGAAGGGTCTTTTTAAACTGTTCCTTTGTGCCCCCAAAATAGAATTAACCTATAATAATATGGTAGTTGTAGCTATACATCTGTACATATATACATTTCATATTATTGTTATATATAATTGACCCTGCTTTAAGAAAGTATTTTCAGTTTCGAATATTTGGTTTTTAACTTCATGAATAAAAAGATTACATTACTATCCTTGATATAAAAAGAATAAATTGAATTACAAGAAAATTTAAATTTATTTTAATACCTTGTGAACATAGAAAATTCTAAGATTATACTTGTAAATATTACATGCTGTTTAAAATGGATAATAATTAGAATTTCAAAACTTTTTACACAAACTCAAATATAACATATTGTTGACAATAAATTTAAAATGAAAATTTGACTATATTATTTGCAGAAATAAATATATTTGTTCTTACACGTATAAGTCATCCCTACTGATCTATATTCAAAGGCAGAGAGTGAATCCAAGAAGCAGAACTGATCACCACACAACCTGACTCAACAAATGTTTCTGACCAAGCCAATCTGTCACTCTCACGCCACCAACTACAAGTCAAAGGCAATGCGAACAGTGTATAAGTCTCGAAACTGATAATTCCTTTGCTTTTCTTCAATGATTACCGAAAGCATGCTGACCCTGCGTGTACTTTCCCACCGCAATCATGCAAATTTAAAAGCAAAACCAGCGCGGCGACTCACCTCGGCCGTGGATGTGGCGTTATTCCCCGTGTCCGCCTCGTTAATCAAGGCCTTGCTGGGTTCCTGGACGCCGAGCTCGCCCTCGGATACGGATTTCATGACGCTGGCACCGGCGGCGACCGCCGCCAGGTTATTGTCGCTCGCAGTCGCGCTCACGAGCGACCCTGTGGCCGGGCTCATGACGAGGCGGGTCCAGCGGAGGTGCGGGGCGCGGGCAGGCCACAGGCATCTTCTCCTCGGCAGCCCTTGGCTTCACTACCTCCGCGATGCCGACCCGGCCATACTACGCGGGCCACAGCGAGCTCGGCGACTTGCCGCTCGCCGACACGACAATTACCTGTGGCTCGCCTCGCTTTTTTCTCTCTCGCCTCGGGGAAGCGTGCGGAGCCTGTCTTGCCGAGAGAAGCAGGAGCAAAAGAAAATAGAGTGCGTGTGTAATCACGCACACGGGACACGAGCGCGCACACACTCGCGTCGGCAGTTTCTCGGGGAGCTCGCCAAGCAGACACTCGACTCGCACACGGGGAGCGGCCCCGGGTCACTGCAAAGTCCGCGTCCACGACGCTCCGCTCGTCGAAGAAGAGGCAACCGAACGAATCACTACTGGCTCCTCGGAGCTTGTGCCACTCAGTTTTGAGCGGCCGTGTGCACGGAGTCCGTGCGTGCTAGCGATCCCCCTTGCGTGTATATACTGGAGTTGCGGAGACCGCGCGCACACTGCTGCACTCCACTTTGCGGCGGCCATTTGCCTCCTCCTTTTTTCTCGCTCTATAGCGCCGTCTTGCTCTTGCGCTCGTATTAAGCCGAGACTCGCACCTTGTGGGCGTGGGATCTTTGCTGATATGGACGAGTCATCTGCTGGGAGCAATGCGCGCAGCTAAAGCTAGTCAACTTTATCAGCAGTCGATAAACAACGTCGCTACATTGACGATTGACAATACGAATATTTCTTTTATAAAACAGTACGAATTGACACTAAAGGTATGTAGAGGTCAATACAGATTTTTTATTTGTGTAAAGTTGAGACTAAAACTTATATCAAAGCATACATACTTTTAATCAGACATTGATACTTTTAATATTAATAACAAAAAGCTTTAGTATATCTTTTAAATACAAGTAATGCAAATATCAATGTGACTTGTAGATCTTACTGGAGCTTTTTGCAGGCATTTACAATTGCACAAAATAATAATATTTAGGTTCATTTTCTTCATCATGTATGCTGTAAATTCTATTGTAACAAATTATTCTGGATGCCTGTTTGTTCCAGTGTAATAAAAATAAGTAATGAAAAATATTTCAAAAAAGATAAAATAATAAACATATCTTTAATTTATTTTTCTAGTTATACTTAAAATGCGATACCATTTGCTGTTTATAATGAAAATATTTTTCTTTAAATATTATTATGAATGAGGCCGAATTTGATTATTTCTATTTGTGTTTGATTGTTTTATTACGTATAGTCGTTACTTTATAATAATAAATTTATAAATTATTGATTTTTTATAAGATTGTAGATATATATTTATTTTATTATGCCATAAATAATTTCTATATAAAGTTCAAAGGCATTATATTTGGTTTTGTGCATTTGAGTTATGAAACAAATCAGGGACTTTATTATCAACTTTATTATTCTGGTCGGTCATGTCTATCAAATCATAATTACTCTTGTTTGCATTTAGTATTGCTTGATCTGTTATTGTGCAAGGTCTGTTGCAATAATTTTTATTTTCGACCTAAGAATGAGTCAAATTTTGTATAAAATTTATTATAATCGCAAAATTATATTTAAACAGATTAATTGAAAGGGAATTGCACTAATCTCCTACTTTTACTATAAATATCTGCGATACAAGAAATATATTATTCCAAGTATAGACATTCAAAAATTTCATTAAAAACGTATAGTTAAATGAGACCAAGCAGGGACTTGTGACTTTGGTGTAGATCGCTTGAACCAATTAATTTCAGCAATTCAAGCAATAGAAGCGAAATTTACTTTTTGTTTAAATTACTGTTTGAACTCGAAAAACCAGTGTTACATAAGAATCTTTTTGTTTAATAATCTATGAAAAGAATCGATTCCTTAATCTTATTACAATTACAATATCATATTTTACACTACATAACAATTTATGTAATAACGGGAGAGTGTCTTGATTGTTCAAGTGTCAATAGTGCTAAAATATCAATACCGCCGCAGCGGCATAGTTTTATCTAATGTATTCCTGTAACTTCGGAACCGCAATAATCACAATATGCACGTATAATTTACAGCGGCATAAATCTATTTAATATAAAGGAATTAAAAGTAGGTACACGTTATACAACCATTTAATTAATTATGCAGGTTTTTCAGATTAAATGAAAACTTGGCTTAGTATATGATTCAAAGTTTATTTACAACTGTAATAACGTTTATATTATATTGCTTAAATAAAGTACTTGAAAAATTAAAATCTGGGTAACTTTATTAAATCAAGTAAATGTTTAAATAATATTTATTCAGTAATGTATATACTGACCATATAATGTAATTTATATATTAATGAAATTCACAACTCAAATCACTAATTACATACTATAGTAAAAAGTAGATTCATTTAACTTTAGTTTATTGAAATTACATGTCATTTAAAATACAAATTCGTAAAAATAGGAGCCTCCTCGAAATAGCAGGTGACAATAAAATAAATAACGAGGACAATTAACGATATGCATACAGAAGATAGAAGGGAGACATAACTAAATGACAGAGCGGAAAGTGAAGGACCCGCAGCGTGTGGTCCCCGGGTTGCCCGTGGCCGAGGGGTGCGGGAGGGCCGTCGCGGCGCGGCGCCCACGGCGTCAGTCATCGCCGTTGAAAAAGAGCATTCCGGCGGCTTAACAACCTCCTCGCGCGGCCCGCCCAGCAGTCCCGTCGCGGTCCACGCTCCGGTTCACGGTCCAGCGGCCTAAGTAAGCCCGCGGTCCTTTTTCCCATAGGGCCGCGGAATCGAAGCCGGGCCGTTTTCGACACCCGCGCGCGCGACACGCTTTGACGGAATGACGCGGGCGGGCCGCGCGCGAGCCCCGGTGAAAGCCGTCTTCGTATCTCGCGACCGATCATTACGAATCATCGGAGCGTTTATACCGGCGCGGGCCTCCGACGCGGGTTACCCTCGCACCGCCTACTCCCCCGATAAGAGCCATCTCGCCGCAATTCAATCGACCATTAAGACAAACAATGGCCCCTGTCATTTGATTTTCGCGCGGGCGGAAAAACGCGGGGCGGCAAAAAGTTGCGCGACACACCGCGAGGCAGCGGCAACGAGCGAATTATCTGCCCCGGGCAAAAAAAGGCCGCCCGCCGGCGCGGCGTCGATAGCCCGCCTGATAAGCCGCCGGCGAAGGAGGTGGGAATCGTATGCACCCCCGTCTGCCGGGCGTTGCGCAACCGATTATCTCAGGCGAGCGCCGGGTCGGACAGCCGCGACGGGACGCTCGACCCGTCAGCCGGCGTAAGAACCCAAGCTCGGCAGTTCACGCCTCGTTGCCCCGGCGTTTCTCCCTCGCGGGGAGCCGCAACCCCGCGATGCGCGTCACGAAATCGCCCTGCCGAGACGGCGGATTCGCCTCGGCCCGCGGCGAAGAAAGCCGCGGCTGTTACGGCCCGCGGACCTTCTCTCGCGTGACTTCCCGGCGTTTTCGGGGACCCACGTCACCTGGGCCCTTTTACGCTTCATCTGGGCGGGATTCCGTCTACCTGATCGACAGGGAAAATGATAGGGATCCGTTGACCGAATTTCGACCGCGTGTACGATCCTTCAATTTGTGTGTTAGTCGGTTCGCGTTCGTTGAACTATATCGCTAAACGCGTCTAAGCGTGATAAATGCATTAATAATGCACTTATACAATCATGTTTGCAACGTCTTACTTATTCAATGCTAATTTGTTGTAAAGAATTGATATTTTGTAAAAACTTAACAGCAAGAATCAAATTAAAAGACCACAACACTTAAATCTTTCATAATATAAAGTATGCAACTCCCACTTTATCGTTTGATTATTTTGTATAGTGATATTCAGAAAACTTTTTATTGTAAGGACTTGCAAAGAAAAAAAATAGATTTACTTACTTGTATACTGAATTGCGCTATAAATTTTTAAATTAGATTTATTCTTAAGCCACATTAAATTGTATAATATAATCTACATTTTTATTTATTCTGTTACATTGACATTTGTTTTCGTTCATAATACCAACTTTTAAATATTGATATTCTGTCAGACTATAGTTATTTATGTAACTATAATAAGAACTATATATAACTATGCTTCTATTTATTGTATTATTATGACTATCGACAATTTTTCTCATAATACTATGGAATTTTGTTTTTACAAGTAATTATCTTTATGACTATTTTACCAAAAATATAATCGTATTTTTTTCATCCTTGTCAGAATACTATGTCAAGACATTTTTACGGTTTATATACACATCTATGCAGTCTAAAAGTTAAACAGACTTTTAAACGTATATTTACAGGATTCTCCATTTACTTCATATGATATAAAATCAGACTGATTTGATTGGCCGATATTAAACCTCAAACATTTGGGCATTGAGTGAATCTGATAAAATGAATATAATGTTGCAGCAGGCTTCGATGGAATATCCAATGAGCTATTAGTAGATTGACACAGTTTTCCATCATGTGAAAAGAGATAATTCGATCAATACATATTATAATTTTGATATTTAGTACACAGCAGTTGCCTATTGCTCTGACATTATCTCAATTAAGCAATTTTTAACCCTTTACTGAGACAACTAAGGGATCGCTCTTTTATATCAATTTATCAAACATTTTGCTCTGATTTGTTAAATTGTTTACGTAACTCTATGTTTATATATATTTCTATATATTTCTACAATTAACGAGTTGAAATTTTTTTTTCGTAGAAAATTTCATCATGAAACGATTTATATGAGCTTGAGTTCTTGTAGTGTACATAAGAATATTATCATGGTGTATATAACATAGCGTATTACATTATAATAAAACTTGTACATATATGTAAAGTTGCATCTCGAGCAATATTTGATTATCAATAATTGAACTATTTTGTAATTTTATCGAATATATATGTAGGTTATTTTTATTCTTCTTTTTATTTTCTTTACTTCTTCATCCTTTTTGACTTTTTTTCTTTTTTTTCATTCTTGTTTCTTACACATCAAATTCGGTTAATGTATATGCAGAAGAAATACCTTATCATTTTACCTAATGAACAGTATATCAGCTGATGTTATATAAGTTATGGTTTCATCTATATTTCTGTGTTGTTGATGCTCGTCTACTTATATACGAGTTCCGTTGAGAGTTCTGCATTCAATCCTACATAAATCATAACAATCAGATATGTAAAGCGAAAAAATACATTTTGTTTATTACATGTAAAAGTTTTAATTTTTATTCTGGATTATACATGCTAGATATTAGACTATGAAATTTTTGAGAAAAATGCAAAGAAAAGAAAAAAAGCAAAAAATAATTAATAATTCTGACAATAAAAAGTATATTATAGGTATAATACGTTCAGGAAAAAATCTAAAATAAGTTATATGCAGTAGGGACGCTACTTTTTCAATTTACAGTGACGGTTCCCGAATTAAGAAATGATTGCTATGAGTCACGCTTCTTTTTGCATATTAAATATAATTTGAATATGCTTTTTAGAGCGGAATCGATAGACAGTGTTCATTACATATAGGATCACAGTAACAAAATGGATTCGGTAATTTATCATTTGATGCCAAAACAAGATCCAATATATTGGTTAATCTACAATCTCGTTTTTCAAGATTTATTCGTTTATTGCAACATTATACGTCATACAAAATTTAATATATATATATAAAATAAAAAATATAATAATTAATATTGTATGAATTACAAAATTATTTGTAAATTTTCGTAAAATATACTCGTCTTCCATTTTTATCATACAAATAATGGACTCGCTCTTCTTTGTATGAAACATATATATAGGAGATCTAGCGATTCATTTAGAATCAAAATAATTCCGAGATTTAAAAATTTCATTCAAAATAAAGTTGAAACATTTTTTCACTGATAATAAATGTAAGAAGATTGCAGATAAAGTTTTGATTGAGTTTTGACATTATATACTTCTTCAATAAATGTTTGATAATTATAACATAGAAAGAATTCGCGTAGGTTTTAAATATTCACTAAGGGGAGTTTACACTATTTCCACTATTAAATTATAAATATTCCAAACAATTATATGTATATGGTTATTGAAAATTGAAAATTTTCTGATCTAGTATAAGAAAAGATTTAAATTAGCTCTACTAGAAATTTTTTTAAATCGAAATTTTTTATCAAATGTTGAAATATAAAATTTTCATTTTTATGATTTGTGCTATATGAATATTTAAATAGATTTATTGTTATATTTATCTAACTCATTATGCGCAATTACTGGCAAATCGTTCTTATTATTTGAGAAAATGATATAATATTATTTTCCAAAAACAAAATTTACAGGAAACACAGAAAGATATTGATGGATCGTCATATAACACGACCCGGTACAAGGTCCAGTACAAGGTCCAGAGTCGATTGAGTCGCATATTGCCGGTCACGACGGAGTTTGGTTATCTCGGGTTATCTGATGATGTTATCCGATTCTACAATGAACTGTATATGAATCGGTCCTTTTAGCAAAGGAGTCCTGAGGTAGCTTTTTGTCGTGTTACATCGGAGGACTAGTTACGCTGGGGCGTCCTCTCGCAAATCCCAGGGATAATTGGACTTCCTATTCGGCGATCCTCGCGCGGGGGAAAATGAGTGTGCGGTTTGCAAGCGACTAATGGCAAAAAGGTCCAGCTGGCGAGTTATGAGAGAGCGCGGAAGCCTGGCACTTCCTCGCACATCCGGGGGAGAAAAAGATCCAGGATGGGGTGCAAAAAAGACTGTCCGTCATGGCTAAGTAAAAGCTGCATCCTCTGCATATCCTCCCCCACATGGGAGTGGTTCTGTATTAAATACTCGTTTTCAAACACGACCACACGAGTGTCCGAGTCCAAATTAAGCTGCTCGACCCTTATGCTTATCAGAACAGGTGGCAGGTGTAATTTTCTGGAGCAAATGGACCGGAACCGCGCGCTTTTCATACCGATTTCGTCCTATTTCGAAAGAAGTCATTTACATGACTGCAGGATTTGAGTTTTAATGGGCCCGGTTGTTGAAACATGTTTGTTTCGTTGGAGTTTTCGTCAATTCGAAGTTTTACAACGGCTTCGTGATTGAGTTTATGATTGGCTTTCTTTTAAAACAAGTATAGCTGTGGAAGGAGAAGGGAGTGCTACAACTCCCCTGCATTGGTGGTTCACATTGCTCAATTATTACGAGCTAATTGATAGTGTCCTGATTAATGACAGTTACATTCTGTTCTGGATTTATGTTAAGTAATAAACATTATGTTTGCAGTAGTTCACTCACGGAAAAATTATTCAGATAAAAGGCAGAAGTGTATGAAATGCTGTTTATATTAAGGCGTTATCGTTGTAATATCGTACCGTTACATTGTTGTTTTATAGCGTTCAAATTATTGTAGAATAAGGAATCTTTTTTGATATGAACAATTATAAAATTAAATGCAGTTGTTATCAGATTCCTGTAAAATTTGTGGAATACGATCCATATATTGTTTATGATAAATGGCGTAATGATGTTATTCTACAATAAAGATTGCTGAAAAATGCATCGGATTAAGGTAATCGTGAATATTCTACACCGATGAAAAGAAGGAATTTCGGACGAGAAAGTTATAAAATTTGAACGGCAGGAAAGTGTTACAATTCTGATATAGTAGGGTGAGACTAAAGATTTGACCGAAAGGTGTAGGAAAAAAGGAAGCGTTCGATGAAGATATCTCGAAATCTCGGCGCGGCTCTGCGGTCGAATTGAGTCAGTTGTCAAAAGTCACCGAGCAAGGCGCCTTTTTATTTTGGTAAGGAAATCCCGTGGATCTATGTAAACACGGGCGGGGTCCTTTGGAAAATGGAAAGCGCGGCGGAGCGCGGGATATCCGTGGAAGCGGCGAGCGTCCCTAAGGAGGCCGGGGCCTGCCGCGCGGGCGCCAGGAGAAAGAGAGCGAAAGCCGAAAAAGCTTGGAAAAAGCCGGCGGGCGGTTGCGCAAGGCGGGCCCGCGACGAAAGCCTCCTCCCGGGCCGGGGCGATCACGCGCGGCGCGAAAAAAAGCCGCAATGCATAATCGGCGGGCGGCGGAGGTGGCGGGGCGCCGGTGGCGGGGCGATTGGCAAAGTGCCGCTCGGGCGTGAACGCCGGCGGGCGGCAAGAAGCCTTCCGTGATAATATCCCCGGCGGGCCGCGGGCTTTTCTTCTGGGGCCCGGGGCACAGCCGGCCGATGGTCTAAAGGGGCACCGGCCCGCCAGCGGCCCACTCGCTGCCTAATCCGCGCACCGGCTCGCACGCGCCCGCCAGCAGCAGCAGCCCGACCGCCGCGCACGATGCGGCCCAGCCTCCAGCTCCTGGCCCTCGCGGCCCTCGCCGCCGGCGCCCTCGCCGAGTTCGTCATCCACCCGCAAGAGCCGGGGGTCCAGCAGCTCCAGAGGCAGCCGATCCTGCCCCAGTTCCCCACGCCCGAGGAGGAGCAGCTGCTGCAGCAGCAGCACCAGCACCAGCAGCACCTGCAGCTGCAGGCCCTCTCCAACCAGGTGAGTGCGGCCATGCCCCTCGACCCCTCGGCTCTGGACCATCCCTTGTCAAACGTTCATCAGTGCTTGCCGCGCTGCTCAAATTCTTCCATGTCACGGGCTCTCCTCCAACTTCGTACTTCCGCGATCCATTGACGGCCCTCGCCACAATTAACCATTATTGTCTCGAGTCTTTCCTTACAACAAGCTCCGATCTATTTCATTATAACGAGGGTTATGCACCGTAATATAATCTTTATTGATAATTTAGACTTTTTGCATGCATATTTGTCGCCGATGGCTCGTAATTTTATTACAGTCGCTTTCTATTTATTATGAAATAATCTACTCGTGGCAGCATTAAATATTGTATTTTATTTACAGTCGTCTTTTCGCCACACTTTCACTTATTCAAAAAATGACAGAAATCATTCCCGTGTCTTTGAAACACTTGTGGATAATCCAACTAACTCTTCTCGCTTCACTAAAGCACCGCTCGGATATGTTTTTGTGAATTTCTATTTTACTTCTTTTTTTACCGTGCATTCTCTGTTTTCCTATACTTACACCTTTCTTTTTTATGCCCTTGATTCGTCGTCCTTTCTAAATTCATTTTCTTGTTTCAAATTTTTATTTTTCGTATGTTTCTTTTGCAAATCTTCTAAGATCAAAGTTCTATACCGGCTAATCGCATTGTAGACTGTTATTTAAAGTCGCAATAATCTATTTTATTGTTTCCCGCTCATGAATATATCTTGCATTGGTCAATCTTATTTTGAAATTCGTATCCATTATGGCCGTGTTTCTTTGTCTATTTCACTTCCGAACTCCTCCCTCTTCCCCCTTATAATTATGTTATTATATTATAGTATTGCGCTAATTTTATTGCCTTATTTTTTACTTTAGCTGATTTGTCGTGTTCTCCAGTTTTTTGCTACTTTCAAGGTTTTTTTCCAATTACTCTACCATCATGGTATTTTATGATGTCATTTGCAATAAAATTTATGTATCGCGGGTACGTAATGTAATTTATCAAAGTAGTCCAATCAATCTAGTCAGGCATCGACTATGTACGTATTATTTTTAACACAAAAATTCGTTAAAGATTTATTCCTTGAAAATCATTAAATTAAAAATAATCTGTAAAATAATATACATTATCTGTAGTAAATATTAACAAGAGTAACACGAGGGCAAATATATTTTTGTAATTATGGCACTGGTGGTATGGAAGTAAAATTTTTATAAATTGTACCAATTATATACCTGTTGAATAATGGCGTTCAGTGAATATTTATGGATTTAAGCAAAACCTGCACTCAAATAGTGATTATTTTGAGAATTTATCGTGTGCGCATACAAGTGGAAAATAAATTCTCTGAAAATAAGATTTGAAATCTGTACACAGGTATAGTTGCAATACTATTTGAATTCAGGGAATTTATAACGTGTACGTTTTAACATATAGCCGTGACTTGCTATGCGCTCATTCAAAGAAACTGTTCGTGTAGAATGACCCGCCGAAAGTGATAGCCAAGAAGAGTGTGCAAGACGAGGAGGACACAATCCAGGCGGTCGAGTCCTACGATTTTGAGTTCCTACCGGCCGAGCCGCCGGAGGTGTACCACCCCCCACCCCCTGTGCAGCAGATCCCTGTGCAGGACCTCGACGCTCTGACCTCCGCGACGGACGACCACAGTAGTTCCGACCAGTATCCTGATCAGTATCCCAAGGTACACACAGCCCGTTATTCCCTCGCGCGATGTAATACGACGCGACGCGCGCAATGACAAAAATTGATACGAATATACCGATTGCTTAACGAATGATATCTCGCCCGGTGAAATGCTCGAACGTTTCCTTACCGCTTCCGCTGGCTTTTCAAAACGAACGCAAGCATGCATCGTCCGGGGAAGCGCGAAGACATCGCGTCGAATCAATTGCCATGCATGCAGAGCACCGCCGGCCGAAGAATAACCGCGCGCGATCCGCGTAGCCTGCGCGCCAATACTAAATGAGCGGACTGCCCGGCGAAGATCGGCTACAGCGCGGGCGGACCCCTGGTGAACATAGCCCAGGGCGCCGCGCAGCAGGCGAAGAACTTCGAGAAGAGCCAGCCGGCGGCTGCGGCCCAGGCGGCCTACGTCGCCAAGAACCGGCTGGGCCAGTCGGCGGGCCTGAGCGCCGCGACGGCCGCGGCGGCCTTCGCCGGCAAGCAGATCATCTACAGGGGCCTCCAGCAGCAGGCCTACAACGCCCAGCGCGCCCTCGAGTCGGAGAAGCTGCAGCTCCAGCAGGCCCAGCGGGCCGCGACCGCCGCGGCACACGCCGCCCAGCAGGCCATGCACCAGGTGAGCGCCCGCGGACACTTTTTGCCCCCCCACCGCGTGGCGAAAGCCCCCCCCCCGGCCGAGCGGCGGCACCGGGCCCAGCGGGCGCTCGGCCGGCCCCCGCGACAGACTTTGCCCGCGGTTTCACAAGGACGGGGGGGCCGTTGCACAAGCCGAGCGGCGCCCGAAAGAAAGCGAATTTACGCTGATCGATCGTGATGCAGGCTAGAACGCCAAAAGCCAGTCGTGGCTAATTAACGTTGCATTTACGATCTCGTTATGTCGTCGGACGAGGCGAAAAAACCGGCCGCTCTACGGCTTAATCGACCCTCCGCGGTTTGCATTGTGCCCATAGGAAATTATGCACTATTAGGTAATGACAGAGCCACGGACCGAGCTCGGGCAATTGTATAATGTCATCGGCCGGGCGTTGCTTTCAATTACCTACGTACAGTAGATGCTAGTTAGATTCAATGCTACATTCAATTTAACGCCTACACAAGAAGTTTATTCTGTATAAATAAGCGACACCATAATTGGTGTGCACCTCTTTCTTCAATTACATTTCTTTTCTAAGCTTCAAGTACTTGTTTTATTTTCCAGCTTTTTTCCATTATCGCGTATACTACTTGTACACTTACAGCAACTCTCGCGCTACTAAAATACATGCTTCTGCTACGTTGTTATTTTTATTATTATAATCATCGTTATATTTATTTTTGTTGGGTTTTTTAATGTGCTACTAAGAGCGTGCAAGAATACTGGACGTTTAACGAGATGCTATACATTACGCTACTATTGCAGATTGTTGCAACCAAGATTTCCAAGTGTCAACAGAGTATCAAATCTTTCAATGCACGCCATAAAAATGAATAAAGTGTTTGAGTTTAATCATCTATAAAAACTAAGCCACTATTGGCGGGTGTTAAATCGTACTTATCACTCATTTCGTAAACACTGCACACGCAACTCATTCACGTAGGTATTTTTCGCACTGGTGCTTGACAAGGGATATGGACACCGGCGTTCAAATACTTATAACTTGCCTGTTTGCACAAGGCACTACAATCAAATGTGAACAGCACTCAACCGTACCTCTGTTTTTTACCTGCCTAAAAACTCTCCTAGTATAAATGTATAAGATAAATGTGTAAAGCTGTTACGGTGACCCGCAGGTGCAAGTGATAACGACAGCCCTGAACGCGGCTCAGGCGACATCGGAGCACGCCTCGGCGGCTGCTTCGGAGGCGGCCGCTGAGCTCGCCGCGCAGACGGCTATGGTGGGCGCTGCCAAGGCCCGACTCCAGGCCATCGAGAACCAGCTGTACCACGCCAAGATCGACTTCGAGGCGGCCCAGTCGGCCAACATGAAGGCCGCGGCCGCCGCGCAGATGGCCCAGAACAACGCGGCGGCCGCAGCGGCCCACGCGGCCGAGGTCGCCAACGCGAACCAGCACGACATCGACGACGACCCCCCGCACCCCCACAGCAGCCACGAGGACCACGGCCAGGGCAGCTACCCGCCCCCGCAGGGCAGCTACCCGCCCAGCCGGCGCAGCCACCACAGCCATTACAGCAAGAAGCACCAGGACGACGACGAGGACCACGACGAGACGGTCAACGTCCCCGTCACCTCGATCGCCTCCGCTGAGAACCGGGACGTCGACCGGACCGGCCGCGTCCTGCACAGCGTCGCCTCCCCCGAGGTCACCCTCGCCACCCTGCCCAACAGCAAGGAGGAGATCTACGATTTTAACGACAGCTTTCCCTACTGAAGAGCCGCGGCGACCCTATATGGCACGCTTTTCTTCGAGAAAATCCCAGCTACACCCCGACAACCCAAGCTCGAGCTTGACTATGCAGGATCGCAGGCCCGTTTTGTATTGCACTGCAGTGCGATCGCGTCTTCGCCGCTCGCGTGGTACCTGCTGGTACCGCTGACCTGCAGCAATTCACGCGGTCTCCATTTAATGTCTTTAATTAACAGCTGATGATGCCATGTATTCATATATAGAATGTCCTCTACGGCGTATCAAGATAAACGCATACACAGCTCAATTCCCTTCCGAGCGTCACGCTACACTTCCTTCCTCAAGTGTATATTATACGCGAGATACATTAACGCTATTTTTTCGCGATGAACAGCAACACGATGCGGTAATTGACTTTATTTCTTTCGATACTATCCAAAACTTAACAAATTCGAATTCAAACTTTTCAGCTTGCATTATCTTTAACCAAAGCTTCTATTTATTCGATTAGCTTTAAACACCTAATTAGCGAACTCATACTGTTTCTCTCATTATATTACCATAGAAGAATACAACATACTCGAAATCGTCTTACTTTCACTATATCCGCCGTATCTCTGTTACGATTTAATATTATTTTATTTAGGTTTATAGTTTTTAAATATAAAGTTGAAATTTCAAATAATGATATCGTGCATGCATGCGTTTGTTGAAATTATTTTTCAACATAGTGTAAAATAAAAAATTCCATTGCACTTTATAAAGTATATATTATAAAACATCACGAAATATAACAGATTTATCATGTAAAAAAGTACTTTAACAGTAATGTTATCTCATTCTTAGCTCTGTATGATTATTTATAGACCGTTTTATAAAAAAAAGCTGTCCGTCAAAATGCTAAAATTACAATTGTAATTTGGAAAAATTTATACAATAAATATCGTGTTAATTATAAAAAAATAAGTCATTTATTTTATTAAAAAACTAAATACATTACTTTGTAAATGCAAGAACACCTGTAATGTAATATTATTAAAAAATTTAATCATTAAAAGTTAAAAAGTTAATCAAGTATAATTAGTACATATCTATTTGTTTCAAGTATATTTATTAAAAAAAGTACATATAAAAATTGAATTAATACTGATTCATCTAACACACTTTAGTTAGATTACATGTTATTTTATCACTTACTGTAGTCGATCTTCAGATGTCTCTAATTTTTATAATCAAGAAACTTCTTTTATAAATTACTCAATCACGTTATCTCTATATCATAAAAAAATAAACTTTAAAAGTAAACTTTCACGGTCAGATAATCAACAAAAACAACAAAATAATGAAACAGAAATTTAACACAACAATTAACAGCACATTGCTTAAGTGATCTTTCTAAGTCTTAATTTGCCGCAAATCAATAACGAATATGTATAAAATCATAAAATTATATGCGGAAAATTTTGTTTCTATGCCAACTTTGATACTTTTGATACTCTATTACTTTCATCACATGGGAATTTGTTAAAACTTTTTTGTGGAGATTTTTGATGCACATATTTTATTTTTATTCCTTCGTAAGCCCCTCTCATCCAAACTCCAATAGCATGAGCTCCAGCAAGTCCAAATGGTCCATTCTATTTCACGAATATATGTTAAAATTATGCATTTAAATAAAAATGGCATGCAAGTAAAATTTCTTAGTGACAGTATTAGAAAAATTAAGAAAGAAATTAATCTTATTTAATGGGAGATTAATATTCAGAAGGTGCTTCAATAGAAAGTTCAAATTACCTTATCATTTTGTAATTTAACTCCAGGCTTTAGAATGATGTGACAAGTTTGCTTTTGTGCTGCATTCACTGCATGTCCAAGAGCATCAATAATTCCTGCTTTATTTTCTGTATAAGCTTCTAAAAATGCTATTTTTGCGGCAAAAAGTGTATCAGCTACTTTAGTTTCTTTTGTTATTGCAGTAACTTCATTGATTGCTCCTATGAAAGCATTTAACCATTTAGGATTTCTTGAATTTTTTTGACTTTCAATAACCTGAACATAGATCAATTTGCAATTATTATTTATTTATTGCTTCTTCAAATTATATCTTATATAATTAATATACTAATAAAATTTTTTAAAATTATTAAAAGAATATTTTAATGATACTAGCATTTTTATCGATATTCAGTATATTGTTATTAATCATTTACTTTGCCTATATTATCCAAAAAAATCTCGTACAGTTTAGCTTGCGGGTCTCGTGTTTTTTTTTTAAATATTTGTGCTACGTGAAAAATAATATCTGCTTCACTAGAACCATAAAAATTCTTGGATTCAATTGTATATTTTATATACTCAGCAATTTTTGATAATCTTGTACCACACTTGGGAACAGTTTCATTGTCGTCTAATAAATCGATTTTACTTGCACAAGCAATCAATGCATCACATGCATATACCAGAGCTGTTACAAGAACATCAACTTGAGAAAATTTTATCGTGGAAGTTAATTCAGTTCTTTGCTAAAAAAATAATTTAATTATTCTCAGTTAATTGTATTATAATTCATTTTTTAATTATAATTCTTATATTTTCTTTTATTACCTTTAGATTATTTTTATATTCTGTTGTTGTTTTCAAATTATTGCAACTAAAATTTATTTTTGGCCAAGAAAATGCTTTGCTTGATGCACTTAATAAATGTGAAAATTCAGAATTTCTTGACATATTTAGTATTGATAAATGAAATCCATTTAATTCTAGAGAGGTATGAAATGTCCCACTTATTATAATCTGTACTTTTAAATGGAACTGATTTAATTGTTCAACAAGTTCTTTTATTATAATATTTGCTTCTAAATGGCTAAATCCTGTAATACAAACATGTTCATTTCTTTACTAATTAAATTACAAAATTTTATTAAATTAAAAAACAAAGCAAAAAGCTAACCACCAAAATAATCTAGTAGTACAGTTAATTTTGAATCTTCTGGAAAATTTTGAAATTGATTGCCTTGCTTGAAATCATTTATTATACTTTGAATAACTTCTTGTGCAGATGAATTTGCTACTGATAAACGTTTAATATTGCGATCCGATAGCCTATCACCTTTACATATTTCAATTTCTGCAAAATCACTTATAGAATCTTCCACTAAATACACTCCTATACTGAAGATAATTCCATTTTGAATAATTTGTTCACAAGTTTCAAAAATTTCATTTAAAGATTTTCCTTCTTCTGCCATTGCTCCAGCAATTTTGTAAAGTAACAGAAGTCCAGATGGACTTCTTGGACTCAACAGTGGTGTTGAATTAAGTTTTTGACTTATTTCATCTTTTACAAAAATTAATTTTATTGGAATACCTCTGCTTTCAGCTTTACTTTGTGCCATCAAAAAATTTAAAAAATATTCTGGGCAATCATGTACTAACAATAATACTTCTAAAACAATAAAATTTTTTACCTAATATTGCTTATTTAAATGAATTTTTAAAATTAGAATCAATAATACTACAATGGAATCACTTGGAAAAATGTTACATTGATTTTAATTAGAAAACGGTAGATTTCTTTTTACAATTATACTGACCAGGTACAACCTGTTGTTCATCGGTGGTTATATGGTTTATAAGATTAAAAATATTATCAGATGTTAGAGATGCTGGACTTGCATCTAATCCAATTACAGCAGCAGTCAACATCCCTTGTCCTATAAAGCCTGCATATACAGGGCCATCGATTAAAGCACCACCACCAATGATTCTTACCTTTTAAACACAAAATATCAAATGTTGTATAAAAATGAATTATTTAAAAACATTATAACATTATACCTTTCCCTTTAATTTATTAAAATCTCGCCGTATAACAGCTTGGCAACTTTCAAGATATAGCAGATTTTCATGTATCATTGTAATTGCCGAAAGACTTTCATTTAAAATCTTTTTAGGATCATTCCACAGTTTTCTGTGCATTTGAAAAGGATCATAAGGAGGCATTTCACTTTTAGCACTTATGTGATTAAAAACTTTACTTATATGCTTTATCACACTATATACGAACGTTTGCAGACGAACTTTTTCGCGCCATTACTGTAGCAAATACACAGGTTTGTACGCTCGCGCGTTTAATATAACATATACATTGAATTGTTAATTTGAATATTCTAACAATATTCTTGTAGAAACAAAAAAATTATTAATGAAAAGCATACTCAATTGAAATTTAGTTTATAATTTTTTTATTTATAAATAACGGATTGTAAAGTAATAAAAAAATAAACAACTGTACTATGCATCATTTAGTTCATTTTTATTGTTATCAACATCACTTTTTTCGTTTTTATCATAAACATTATCTTTTTGTTTTAAATTATATTCGAAAGTCTGTAACAAAGCTTCAGGCTGTTCTGACCATAGATTTGGTTTTACTTTTGTAGGTATTTTTTTCACATTTTTACAAATGCAACAAACAGTTTTTATTAATTTTTTCTTTTTTGGTATTAGTCGTACTTTAGATGTTCTTCCAGGAATAAGAGGAATTTGGCATGCTTTGCATATGGACCTCTTCAAATTAGGTTCCCTATAACAAAACAAAACTATTTACAATTCTAATAATTATCAGATTTAAATTAATTTTTTTTTGTTTTTAATAATTTTCATTTAAAACATCTTGCATCATAAAAAAATACCATGAAAACTTACATTCGTAGTACAGCTTTTCTAGCACATCCTGTCATGATAGAATGATAATAAGATGCTAGGCCAATATTTTTGGATGAAATTAATAAACTAGCCTGATAAACAGAATAAAATTGATTATATTTTAATAATAATAAAATTGATTAAAGACAATACCTGATGCAGAAAATTCATCCTTTCAAATACATCTTTACCCTGGCAAAGTTTCTCATTAATAGCTGAAAAAATTCTTGTATATATATTTAAGTTTACT
Organism: Sycophaga agraensis; assembly: GCA_018906755.1. Taxonomy (NCBI): domain Eukaryota; kingdom Metazoa; phylum Arthropoda; class Insecta; order Hymenoptera; family Pteromalidae; genus Sycophaga; species Sycophaga agraensis. The sequence goes on along the minus strand of JACCIE010000020.1, from coordinate 957,368 downwards.
TTTAGAAATTTAATTAATTATACCTGAATTTTTTTTCATTATATGTAATTGTTAAAAAGATTTATACATGAAGTTTAATTAGATTTGCGTTTTTCTTCAATATGTATCAATTTTACTCATTATTAATTAACTATATATTGCAGAGATTGCACCTGCATAAAGCAGTAAATAAACATTAAAATGATAGACACATCTATTTATGACGCTACCAATATATTACACAAGTACTACGTTTTGTTGCAATTCTTATTTTGATCGTTTTTATATTTTTTAGCTACAATGTGCTGCACGTTGCAGCACATAAACAAAAACAAATTGCATAGGTTGCAGATCTGTTGACTGACAAAAAGTCGAAAATCGAAGATCGATTGTTCAGTATGCGATTTTCGACTAAGGCTCACGCTTGCATCTGAGGAATCGAGATAACTGGATTGGTTACATAACAGCCCTACAATTACCTTTGACTGTAACTGACTATACTGTTTACGGTAAGTCGTAACTTGAATGTATTCAATTTCAAATGACCATATATTTAATCATTTATTTCTTTTAGTACTATTATAATACGAAAATACTCTTATTTAATACTTGCCATTTTTTAATTATTTAATTCTCATTTTTAATAAAATTAAAATACAAGTAAATATTAATGTAGAATATAAATAAAAATTGTTCTTTAAGAATATTATAAATTAAAAAGTTTTTAATACTTAAGCTAATATTTTTTACTACAATAGCACACAAAGTATTTTATTAGAGTAATAAATTTAATTAATTAACTAAATTAAATTTTTAAAAATACTTATGTAATATTTAAATATTAATAAACATTTAATTTTTATTTTTGATAAAATAAAAAACACATAATTATGTAAAGATATGTATATTCTTTAAATATCTAGTAACATTCGGCATCAATACGCCAAACGTATTTACATATTGCACTACGCTTTGACTACGCGCCATTTTTTAAAATTATGTCGAGGGATAAATTATTCAAATATGTGAAAGTACTGTGGGATCAAAACAAATATTGTTTCGAAAGATAAAACGTGTAAACAGCGGTACATGAATATTCATTAATCGCATTACTTACCGACCTTTAAAGTTTTTCTTTTGCATGAAGGTTCATGAATCGCTAATATAAATTAGAAATTTGTGCACATGTTAAACAAATAGGTATGAGAATTCTTAAATGTATCAGTCTAAACAGTTTTTCTTAAAAAAGCATCTGGTATTCCATAAATCTTAGGATCAGTAATGATTCATTTTTTACAAATTACTTAAACAATCATGATTTTACTTTTATTACAAAACATTTTTGCCTATATAACTTCATTTTCGTTGATAAATAATTTTGTACAGATATTTAACAATTATTTTTTTTTAGATTTTGCGGCATATGTTCCTCTTGCAATATAATGATTGTTTGAGTAAAATAAGCAAATTGAAATATTCATTGGCAATCTGAATACAGCACTCATTTTAACACGGATGCAGTTTATTTTAAGAAATTTAAATAAAAAAAGAATAATGGCCATAAACGGTGCATTATTCTGTATTTTTGCATCCCGTTTTAAACATTATTTTTGTTTCCCAACTGCACTTATATTTTACTTCATTTTACTCCTCAACGCAAATCTTGTCAATGTTCATCATTCAGGCTTTGTTCCTATGTGTCTTCAGCACAAGCACACAGCACTATATTATATTATTTATTTTTTTAACGCATAGCTCTATTATTGTCTACTTAATTGCTTCTAGCAACTTTTATAACTGATAAACTTGAGAGTGAGAAACAGGATTTAAATCAATTAATTTTATTTCCTTTCACTCTTTGCCAACTTGCAACTTCCATGCAGATAGATGACTTTGATGTTGTGAGAGTGACAAAGGAAACATAGATTGTGTATCAATTGGGCACAAACTCTCGAAAGCTGGAGACACCATCTTCCTGTTTTTAATCGGATTTGGTGGTTCACAAAGACTTTGTAATATTGTTAAATAACCGTTTGCCCCACCACGATTCCAGATCAAATGGCTTAAAGTCTAAAAATAAAACGCAAAATTAAAAATGCAAATTAAAATTTTGTTTTTTTTTTAATTTTTACCTTGTAAAATGTTATTTGGTTCTCCATCATTGTAGTAGACTATGGTTTCTGAAATTTAAAAAAAAACTTACATTGATGTCAATTTTTAATTCAAAGGAACAAATCTTGAAATATTTTCTAATTATATTTAAATGTAATAAAGTATTATTACATTTTTTTGTACATTACTCACCACTGGAAATGGGTTCATAGGGATCTGAATCATCTGAGGATGAGCATCGTTGCCTGGCACTGATTTGATTCCATGCTATTAATATTAATTAGGATTTTAGAAATCTGAAATATGCAATTTTCATTTTATTATACTTACAGTCACAGACAAATTTGATTAATTCTTCATGCTGAGGTGTAATAACTTCTTGCCTTGTTCGATGCCTTTGTGAACTTGGTTTTAATTTTCCATTTGTATAAAACACTGGTTTCGGAACATTTCTAAAAGATTAAAAAATGATTTTGTTCGTCATCAAATTAATAATTTTTACAATAGTTATGAAATCTAAGGTCACAGACTTATCAAAGAAAATAAAAAATATTTAATATTGTATAACCATTTATAATTAGGTTACAATTAAATTTAGAGGACAATTATATGCTTACCGGCAAACTTTATCCTCCTCAGAAACATCTTCCTCAGGGTCACTCTTACGAGATAAATCTCGAAGGTTCTCTAATCTTTCAAGCTTCTGACTGATTCCTATGTAAAATATATAAATTGTCATTAAGTTATTGTATTGATTATAAATAGTGTAAGTTAGAAAATCAATTGTTGAAGAAATTTTAAAGCAGAAAATAATATGAGAAAATATAAAATATTAATTTATTGAACAATACATTGTTGAAAATGAAAATCATTGGTGTAAGATTGAATTAGTTAGATAAGTACATTAAGTAAAGCTACAATCTGTACAAAGCACAAGTGCTTTCATAATTCTTTCTAAAAAGCACAAAAAAAAAGGAGTAGACATAGCCTATAGCAATCCAAGTGTTGAAATAAATCGTAGTAAATAAAAAAAAATAATAATGGTTATATTGATCACAGAGATAAACAAGAATAAAAAAGTAATACATAAGCATTTTACGGATAAAGTATCGGAGGACATCGCGCGCCAAGGTACCGAATATTAAAATGTAACAACGTGCTCGCGCAACGTTATCGCATTGAATCACAGCAGCTCACCTCGTCTCGTCTTGGCGACGATTTTACTCGGCCCTTTCGACACCGTGTACATTGTGTCCTCAGCGGGCGTTCTTCAGAAAGATATTAAGCTCCTCGTCGGCGCACCGCTTTATTGCCACCCCCAACTGCGGCGAACTTGTATGCAGCTGCCCAGTCTTTCTCCGCTCGTGCTTTTTACTCTATATACCTCCTCAGAGACTCGAGACTACGCTCCGACTGTATTATGTATAAACCGAGCACGCGAGATTTGTTCGTGTGTACTGTGCGCACTTTCGTGTGCGTTGTAGCTATATATACACGTGTAGATATATGTACATCGTTATGTTACGCGAGATTGCATGCGCTCTTGCCGAAATTATTGCAACCCATCACCCATCAAAGGGAGTACCGCGGATTCGTTGTCATCATGCATTGCATATTCACACTTGCGTGGGTAACCAGGTAATGAGGCTTGAAAGGAAGAATTGTATTGAGAATGCATAAGAAAAATCAAAATAGTCATTAGATACCGGACGAGATACCGGAGGATCAGGGTCTGGGTAGCAGTCAACAGTACGGTGATAAGCCGTGAACGCGAGCGCTCTCGGCTTTATGCTTATAGAGGGGTAGATAACAGATCGAGAGGAGAAGCGAGAAATGTAAGAATTCGTATTTATTATACTTATAGGCACGGTCAAGCGTTTGCGTGAGTGCACATATGTTACTGCGGAGCACGGCGACGAAATGTGTGCGTCACGTGTGTGCATGTGCAGTCTGCCGACAGCCGAAGACGAGCGAAGCGGAGCGAATGATTACGTGAACGAGAGAGCGGTATCGCGGATGCGAATAGAAAAACAGCTTCTGTCAGTGTGTGCGTGCCGCTTGGTGTGCTGTGCAGCGTGAGCCTACGCACGCGTACGTATCGCGGCTGGCAAGGTATAGGGTACACGGGCTGTCATATGTGTGTGTAAACATGTGACTGGCAACTGGGCGTGAAGCGGGAGCGCCAATGCACTATTAACTGCGGTTTCTTTTCACGAGCCGCTGCTTGCGAGCTTTCAGATTCGCATTTTTCTTTTGCTAACGTTACATATAGGCTGTAGCTTACTTATAAACTTTTCCAGTTAGTTCTCTTTTATGGCTAACTGTTAACGCACGCATTGAACATTGATCCGAGATTTGCTTGCATGTTTACCAAGTCCGCTTTTATTTTTTACATGTGCATATCAAATACTCAAGCTATTACTATTTAATCTGTCTTGATCATCAAACATATTTTCGTTTAAGAAATTTATAAATTTTCTAAAAAAGAATTTCTATTTATATCCTTGATACTGCGACAACACTTTACGCTACTCGTACACTTATAAATAATTCGATAATTATAATTATTTTTAATATTAACATTACTTAATTTTTCATCTACAATATCAATTGACAAATTACGTAATCAAAACTCAAAACAAGAAGTTAATAATACTTGGATATACACAAAAAATTTATTATTAATAATATTTAACAAGTATAATTTTTTATCTGAAATTTAAATGAACTTAAATATGCATGAAATTTGCGCGAAAAGTCACATGTACGTAGATATACGCATGCTGTATCTATTAAAACAGACATGTCAGCTGATGGCAAAAATATCTTCTGCTTTACCATATGAGTTATCTATCTTAAACTGCATCATAAGTGCATATATATATATATAATACTATATATTTTTTATATATACATATAATATATATTACTATATAAACGTAATATAATCGAGGATTGCGGCAGATCAGGCCGTCTCTTGTCACTATTGTACACTGAGTGACACTGAGTTTTGAGATGGTGATGCATATGAATTATCCAGTTTTTGCGATTCGCGTTGTGCTGCTTAATTTATTACTTCAGTAACCTGTATACCTGAGTAAACTATAATACATCTGTATATAATGCAGTTGCATACGCATTAGATTTCTTCTGCTACATTTAAAAAGGAAGAAATACATTTTATATGCGTTTCTGCAATATTTTAATGCTTGTTTAGTATTTGAAGAAACCGAAAACATTATGCACGATTGTTTCAGGTGAAATAAGTGTATTGACTTTTCAAAAGTTTTACTTATCGTCATTAATCATAGCACAATTGTACTGCTCTTAACATTCTAAAGTAAGTTATATCATTCTCATATTCACGATAACCTTACTTCATAATTTTTTTAAAAACTTATATTTTATATAAAAAAAACTAACAATATTATATTCAATTAAAAATAATTCTAATCAATATTGATTAAAATGTTTTATTCAAAATTTATCTTCTTACAAAGTGATCATAGAAATTTAACTAAAAACAGTTTATGGACATTAACTAATTATGCTAATAAAAAATTTATTAAAAATATTTTTAGAATCATTTGGGGGAGGAATGCCCAAGGAAATCCAGTGAGATGTGTAGAAATGTACAAGAATATTGCAATTCTTTGACAATAAGGAATTCTTTAAATACTGAAACTAAATATCCTCAAAACTATAAAAATAACAATGACTGCAGTAGAGGCAACACCTTTTATTCGTACCATCGAATGGGATATGATGGACAAGACCAAATTTTTTCCTTTAAGTATGCTATCTTCTTTTTCAGTAAGATGTTGTCTTTATCCATTGACAGTTATCAAAACACGTTTGCAAATTCAGAGAAGAAGTCATATGTATTCAGGTATTAACTTTAGAAAATCTTTAAATTATACATTTAAATTTTATAAATGAATTTTATATTGCAATATTTTATAATTTTAGGTATGATAGATGCATATCGAAAAATTTACAAGTTGGAGGGATTAACTGGATTGTATCGTGGTTTTTGGATCGGTTCAATTCAGATTGTATCTGGAGTTTTTTATGTATCAACCTACGAAGGAGTAAGGCATGTTTTAAATCGAGAACCCATGACTGCACAGCTTGATTCTCGAATTAAAGCACTAATCGGTGGAGGAGCTGCCAGTCTTGTTGGTCAAACAATTGTAGTTCCCTTTGATATATTAAGTCAACATTTAATGGTATTAGGTATCAGTTATAAACATGGAAAATTAGCTGTGGACAAGGTAATAATAATAATAACAATAACAATAATAATAATAATAATAATAATAATAATAATAAGCTTGAAACTATTTTTATTTTATTCACAAATTTGAATAACTTTTTGCAGATGGGGATAAACCCTTTAGGAATAACTTTTGAACCTGGAAAGTCTCGGGCTCAAATTTCTACTGAAATCATACGATTAATTTACCAAAGAGATGGGTTTAAAGGATTTTACCGTGGCTATGTTGCATCTCTATGTGCCTATGTCCCTAACAGTGCTCTCTGGTGGGGATTATACACTACTTACCAAGGTATAATATTGTTAAAGCACAAATTATCATGTTAATAGTTTTTTTACTCATTTTTTAATTGAATATTAGATGAGATGATCAAGAGACTCCCAGACTGGGTTTCGCATTTGTTGATACAATCTATAGCAGCAACTTTTGGTGGCTTCACAACAACGATAATAACAAATCCACTTGACGTTGTCAGAGCTAGACTGCAAGTACAAAGACTAGACAGTATGTATAACGCATTCAGGGTGCTATGGCTTGAAGAGGGTCTACGTATGTTTACTAAGGGTCTCTCTGCCCGGTTAGTGCAATCAGCTTGCTTTAGTTTCTCAATCATTTTGGGATATGAAACTATTAAAAGAGTTAGCATTCATGAAGAGTATAAAAGTTATGTAAGATGGTGAATTGTACTCTGGATTACATCCTATACTACTTCTTATTTCACTTGTAAGAATACGAAACAAAAGTTGTTATTTTTTGCAATACATTATCGGAGTATCATTCCAGTTAGGTTTGTAATTGATTTGATACAATGTAGTTGACTCAAAAGAGTTTTATAGAATGAAATGCATTGCATTTAATTAAACTCATCAAAAAGGAAATTTTCAGTACGTATATACTTGTTTCGTATAAATAGTACATGTGTTTTTATATGTATTATATACACACATTAATAAAGTTTATTTTATATGTACGAGTATATGCGGTACTTAAGTCAAATTTTCCAGGCTAAGATGTAAAGATTACAAAAAATACGTTGGGTAACCTTAAGAACTATTTTTTACGGTGTCGTTTTTTTAATTTGTTATCACTGAACAAATTTCAGTGAAATATGAAACATGCAGAATTTATTTTTGTTATAAAAAAATTAAACTGTAAAATGCTAATAGCTCCATCAACATTTTAAAAAACAAATTTTTCAAAATATTTAATTTAATTTTAAAAATAAACTTTAAAAGTAAATTTTCGTAAATCGACCTGTAGGATTGACGTGTAAACCACATTTTATGATTTTTATAAGTGTATGTATAAAATAACTTCAATGTATTTATATAACAGTGAAGAGAAAAATTATATTAATAAACTCGAAAATTCGATAGTATTGAAGTTTATCGGAAAACAATCTACAAATTTTTGTAAAAACAACCTCTGACTGCAACAAATAATTAAAAATTACTGTTTTTGTGGCACTGAATAAGAACAATTGATTAAAACAGTATAGTGCAATGTAATGTAGGCAGTAAGGTTTATAAATTTTACTGAAAAGAGATAATATCGTAAAATAGTAAGTTTTTGAACTTATTAAGTTTATCCATTATTATTATTTATTATAGTACAATTAAGAAAATCAGAAATGATGAAAAAAAATTTAGAAAAACAATGTAATATTAAATTGTTGCAAATATATGTATGAAAACTAAGATGTGTATTCTCTTGCATAATTATTATTTCATTTTATACATATTATGTACTGTCTATAACTATAAGTGTGTGAATTTTTGTTTTTTTTTTTGAGCAATTGAAAGCGCTGAGATCCTAATACATTAGTCAAAACTAATAATAGTGTTTGTAAAAAATTCAGGTGAGTTGTGATATTAATAAATAAGAAAAATGTCAATAGAATTGTTTTAAATTTCAGAATTAAAACTAAAAAAAATAAAGTTAGCTAATAAATAGATAACGCTACGGTAAAAAAAAGTTTTGTATATAATTATGCGCATTTGTAAAGATTAATATAATTTAATTAATAGATAATTTAAAGTTTTTCATGTCTATAGTTAGAAAGTTTTAAGCTGACAATAAGTAATATAGTATAATTTGATAAATTTCGATTCAATTGATTTATTTTAAATTGTCAAAATTACGTTAATTAATCACTTTGGTAATTATCATACATAACTAATGATGAGTAATAAGTACATACTTCCATAATACATATATTTATACATAAATGATAAGTTTAAAAATTGTGTATAATTATAAAATAATAAATGGCTTCAATAAAAAACTTTTGCTGTTTTACTACATTTCAAAAAAGTGAATTTATATATGATAATATAGTAATATATCAAAATAATATTCACGGATCAAGTACCTAAAATTACTAAAATTTTCTTTTAGGCTAACTACTTACGATTAAAAATTATATTAATTTTTTTAGGTAACAAAATTAATCAATGAAATAAATTTGGGTTATAATAAATTTTTTAAATGATTGTGTGGATAAATAAAAATAATGTTACAAGAAATTATGTCATTTGAATCAACAACAATAATTTTATTATTTTTTCTTATTTTTTCAGATATATGAAAAAAAAGTTTCTAATATTATACTTGCGACTTAAAAAGTGCATCGTAAATGTACCTGAATATTTAAACTTTTACTTTGTCATTTGTCGTTTTAAAAAATACCGTGAAGTACCTGAATTTTACGCTAAATTTTACGATTACAGCAGATCTATCTTAATGTTTTCCTGTTATAAAATAATAAAACAACCTAACAAACTTTGGCATTATGTTTTATAGAGTTGTTAAATTTATTAACTCATATTAACGATTTTCATTAATACATACATTTTTTAATTAATTATTTTGTAATTTTTGTTTTAAAATTGAATATATACTTTGCGTGGAGTTTCTTTTATTATAATGTAAGAAACTTAAAATAAGAAATCAATCTTGATATTTACTTGAATTTGAAAATCATTATTTAATTTTTAACTTTTAATTAACATGTATTATTAACAAATAATATAATGATAATGATCATAAAATTAATAACAACATATTTCAAGATATTTGAGGCGAACGGCGATGTAATAATTAAAATGCTAAAGAAATATGATCTTTCAGATAATAATTCTATATCTTATATTACTGTACATAAGTCACCTCAATTGAAAAAAGTATTTATAAAATTTACTAAAATAAAGCTAAGTTCAATATAACACTTTAGAAAAGTAACAGAAGTTTTTCTTTTTGCAATATTTAACTAAGTCTAAGCAAAGCTGTTATACACAACCTTGCTCAATTCTGTCTCTGGAACACCAATTGTAATTAATACATAATACACCATAGAATCAAAGTGAAATATAATAATTTTTAATGAATATAATATTTTAATTTGAAATAATATAAACACATTTAATATTGTATTTTACTTTGATTCCAAATTTAAACACATTTCACAATAGTAAAGATACTTAAGATAAAGACTTATTTTTACATTAAAAATGCTTGCTCAAATTTAATATATATTTAAATATGAAAATAACTATAAAGAATACATGTAGAAATCAAAATTTACATTTTTAAAACTCGTAGTGTTTGGAAAATTTCATTAATCAATAGATTTGTAAATCTTAAAAATACTTTTATACACAAATTATAAGAAATTAGTGGTCTCATGACAATTATGAAAAAAATGAAATCCTTTTTAATCATAATATGCGTTACCAATTAAATATTATTAAAGCATTCTTCATGTAAAATAGAGAATAAGAATTTAAAAAAAAACATTCAATCATACATCTTTAACTACATTTATTTCTCCCTACAATAATATTTATATAATTTACTTCTAACATGGAGAAAGAAATTTCATAAATTCAATGCGAATTTATTAAAAGATTCATCTTTAAAACTTTCTTAAAATTAACTGTAATATCATAATTTAAAGTTATCAGCTGACAAATTATTATTATTTTAGTAATTTCAGTTTTTATTAATAAAAATTGACTGATCATGCAATTAATGCATGCAAAATAATAAGAATGTTTGTGACAATAATGCACAAATGTTTGTTACAATAAATTATAATAATTATAAGTGATCTTTTTTTCTCCGTGTTATGTATATTCACGCACTATCGTGTATAATCGTTTAATAACATGATTTACTGCTTTTGTATTTACTCTGGATTTACATCTATCCATTCAAACTTTTTATGCTCACTAGGGTGACACTCGTTTTACGCGTGTTTATTATATAATAATAATAATAATAATAATAATAATAATAGTAATAGTAATAACGGTAATTGAGACCATAGTTTAAACTACTGTCAAATCCAAAATAGTAAGAATTGCGATTCCTTGGAACGATTAAAAACTCATGTATTATTTTTTACAATTATAACTACATCTAAACCATTGGTCATAAAATTTGCTCGTGCTAAATATAAAAAAGAGTACAGATCATTTAGTATTTTAGTAAAACATAAAGTCTGTTTTGAGGCGCGATTCAACGAGAGTTTGCATATATATTAAAATAATCAGATTCAAGGTTACGGTTCTAGGATTAGAGTAATTATAACAGTTGCGAATAATATTGAAATTAAACAACTCATTAGTAAACGATTGCGTTGTTCAAAGTATTATCAGAATATTCAGTTTAAACGCGTAAAAGGAGTAGGAAAAAATTTGAAGAAGCGCCTACTAGACTGATTTAAATTATGGTTGCAATAACAAACGTTATTCTATTCTGCAATGGATTCCTAGCACAGGAATTCGTTTAAGGAAATAATGAAAATGTATTTCCTAAATACAAAGAATAAAGTAACAGATGAAAGGAATATAGTGGAAAGTAAATTAGTGTCGTTCAATGCTGATTCGCGCTGAGAAAATGTAATTATCACTGTACTGAAACGAGGTCGAGGGAGAGCGCACGATTCAATCCCGCATCTCCAGCCTTCAGATTTGACAATGTTTGAACTAAACTACTCAATCGTAAACGTCACAACGCTTATTAAATGATCCCGTGTTTTCGGTAACGATCGCTGCCATCTGCAAAGCATAAATTTTATCGAAGCTAAGAGACAGAGATAGGAGAGCTAGTAAGGTGGGAAGCGCGCATCTCGCTTAGAGGGCGAAGAGGGACTTGTCCTCCTGGTCCTTGTCGATTTGGCGCTGAATTGGCTGACTCTGCGCGGTGCTGCTGGTGCTGCTGCTGCTCGTAGCCGCTTGTGCCGCGCCCGATACCTCGATGGCCGCGGCGGCGGTGCGCTCCGCCAGGAAGCGCTCGAATTCAGAGGATGTCAGCGTCTTATCCGTCTGCATCTACGGCAAAATAAGAAACGCCGATGATAATCCGCCACTCCGAGGCATTTGCTCAGTTTTCAAGATTAGGCGGAACCGGATCCTGTCCCCGATATCGTCTCGCGACTCACCAAATTTGTCGTACGGGAGGAACTGGCTTCTGCTGCATCCTCGTCGCTTCCGCGAAGCTCTTGCCTGCGAGTGCGAAAGACAAAAATGAGTACACCTACTATAATTCCACACGATATCTTGCATGTTTATGGAGAATAATTAATTCCCGGCTAATCGGCTCGTTATAATCGTAAATTAATCTTTCCTTGAGTGGGCGAAGCTGTCGCGGGCCTCGCTACACACAGAGCCCGTTGCACGTATATGTACCAGGCGAGACCCACCTGTTTTTGGCAGCGTCGAAGTGCGCGGTCCGCGCCTGAGCGAAGGCCTCGAACTCGTCCTTCTCATCCTTGAGCCGTGCTTTGCCGTCTTCGCCGCTGGCGATGCCGATGTCGGCTATGCGCTTCTCGAGGGAACTGATGGGCAGGGCGGCCGCCGCCTCGCCCTCGTCGTCCGACAGGTCGATCAGTGAGTCCCCGGACTCGAGTTTTTTCTTCGCGGTCGCACCGTGCGCCCCGATGGCCTGGGCCACCAGGGCGCTCGGTGGTACCTGGTTGTTCTTGGTGAAGCGCGAGTAGCACAGGAAGAGGTTGTTCATCTCGTCGTTGATCTGCAGCAGCTCCGCCGTCAGCTCGTCGTGCGCCAGCTTCCCGATCAGGTCGACTACGCGCTCCTGCATCGCCTTGCACGTGTTGTGCAGCTCCTGCGAACATTCGCCCACGGCAATTTATTGAAGGTTGCTAAAGTATTTTCTCTTTTATAGGTAAACGCCGTTGTAAAATATTACGAGCGTGTTTTCTCTTGTTCTTTTTACACGAGAAGTAGTCCCCAGTTTTCTACGTGCGCGTTGAAGTTCTTAATTAGCGGATCTTCTCTCGGAGAGAACTTGAGAGTAATTGTGGAATGTCAGTTAAACGATCCAAATAATAAAATTGATTATTTTTTAAGGGATACTAGGTTTAGTACTTTTTTATTGTAATAACGCGCGCGTACTACAAAAGATGTTTGATCCATTTTTTATAACGATAAATCCTTTTCCGCGTTAACGACCGTTACATCCGTTGAAAAACGGATATAAACGTAAATGCGGGTTGTAAACTGGGCGTGAGTCTTGGAACTGAAAGACTTCTGCAATTATATAATAGGCTCTGCATATTTTAAGAACATTATTGAATATTTCATTTTCAAAAGCGGCACATTCTTGTGTCTTGATTGAGTTACATTATATATTGTAATCACGGTTGATTCTAAAATCGCGGATTCTCGTTAGGTCTCAATGTTACGGCTCAGTTATCATGTATGAAGAATTAGGAAACCCGCTTCTGTCCTTCGTTTTACGTGTATTGAATAGAAATGAGCCGGCGCCTCATTCAACCTCGTTACTGAATTACTTTTTTTAACCCTCACGAGAATAGTCACGATAGCCACGTCTAATCTCTATAGATCGCAGATAATGTACATATTTTATTGTACGATGAGTGATACTAATGCTGTATAGATACAACCCACATATTGACTAGAAGTTTCTCTACTTATGACACGTGCGGAATATCTTGCTTACGCTTTTGCTCGAAATGCCACGTTATTTAAAAGTATAATTAAAACAATTGCTATAATTTTTTTTATTAATTCAAACGAATTCAGGTTTTTTTATCTGTAAGCTCGCAATAATTATACCGTGTTTTATATAAACAGAGCGATTTGTTCTGTTCTCGCTTGGTGAGCAGCGAACGACACTTCTGACAATAATAGATGGCATTGCGCATTCTTATTCACAGAACGCCGAGGCAAAAGTCTAAAAGTGTATTCTATACTGTTAGATGCGGCAAAAAGCGGCGTAAAAAATGCCATATCATTCGCGCGTCTTAGCTCCCTTCGATTCACTCGAGTGATCGGCCCCTTGGTCCTCACCGTCAGCAGCTCCATGTCCTCGGCGACGACGCGCTCCGACATCTTGTCCTGGAGGCCGGCCGAGTGGGCGGCAAGCATTTCCGAGAGTACGCGCATGTTCCCGTGGACGACGTCCAGCTCGCCCCGGAGTTTGAGCATCTGCTGCTCGTTAAGCTGAATCGCGGCGCCTCGGTACACGGCCGCCTCGACGCCGCGGCGCCCTGACCCCGGGACCGCTGCTGCAGCCGAGGCAGTCGCCGCCGTCGCCTCCAATTCTGGAACGCTCTGCAACAAAGGTCGCCGGTTCATTTACAAACCGCCGGTTTAGCTGCTGGGGACCGAAGAGCGCGCTTGAATAATACGTGTCTTTCTGCTTGTATATAAATATATGGGTATAAGGAATAAATAAAATACAAGTTGGGTAACACGATATTGGCCATCGCGTTCCGCGGTGCTTGGCTAGGATCGTCTATATACGCATACAGACTCGTATATCCGTTTACAAGTGCGCAGCAGTGCACTATTCCCACTGGCAAAATCACTCTCGCTGACAGATGTTTTCTTTTACTGTGATAGTATACATTGAATTCATTATACATCAGCTACTTTTTAAAAATTAAATAGAAAGAAATTAACTTTAACTTTAATTTTCTCCAAAATTAAAGTTAAAAAGAAAGAAAAAAAATTTAGAACATCTAAAAATAATAGAATATTATAAAAACTGTTTTATGATGAGACTGTTGAAATTCAAATGCATTGAAGGCCTTTAGCAGATGTATTCCTTGCGATTTAATTTAAATTCCTTTGCAATTTATTATTTATTGGAAATTTACGAAGATATCTCAGGGTTAATATTATATACATATATATAAATAGATATTATTCCGTTCTGTTATATTAAATCCATACAGAATTTGTAGTTAATAACTGCATCTCCCAACTTCATTAACATAAAATGTTTTGTGTCAATCGTATATTAAAGTAAACTATATAGTGTAAATGCTACACCTTTACGTAACGGATATAAGATTTCTTGCTTGAAAAGCAAATCCCTTCGCAGCCTATAATATAGTATTGTCCGTAGCACGTAAAAATATTATTATGGTTCAGTGCATAATCTATACAGAAAATTATGTTTAAACCAAAATTTGTTTGCATCCTGTGTTGTACCAAAATTTTTGCCGAATATATATTTAAAATGAAATACTCATAGTGTGGATGAAACGGATATATAGGAGTATTAATTAGTGTAATTAATCATTATTACGCATAGTTTTCTTTTTTTAAGAATTATCGTGAGTATATCCGTATTCAGTACGCTAGCATTCACTTTGACTATTACAAAAGTATTATTCTAAATTTATTAATATTATAGTATCTGGTATCAATTTTCTATTTTTATTTTAGATTTTATTTTATCCTAAATATAATTGTAACTGTTGTATTTAAAAATTCGTAAATAATTTTAGAATAGTAGATTTATGATCAGACACTATTATATAAAAACAATATTTAGTTAACTTGAATTTTGTTGCACCAATACACAACATCAAAATAATTTATAAGATAAGTGATATTTAAAAAAGACAGATAATTTGTACGTTTATTATTATTAATGGTTATTTTAATAATTATATAAGAAATATATCTGCATTGAACTGGCATTGTTATTGTTTTGGCATTCAATATATACATTTACTGATAATTACATTTTAGTAACACTTACTAATAACTTATTAATTGAAAGATATATAAAACAACCTCTACAGATTTTTGATGTGTTGAAAACATCTGAAAAAGCTTTTACATAAGTAAACTAATATTTATAAAAACCTATATTGTCTCAATCTAGAGTAATAATGTTATTAATTATAGATAATCAAATGTATTATACTATTGTTTAATAAACATTTTTTTTACATTAATATTTAGATAAGGATTTAAGAAAATAATCAAATAGTGAATAAAAAAAAGATGGCTAAAAAGAATGATACAATAATGGTGTGCCATTAAATAATTTTGAATTTATAAGCTTTAGTAATTGTGATCTATTTAAATATTTGCACATTAAAATATGACTAAAATAATAGCTTACCCTTTCTGGTGTTATTATAGGAGCCATTGCATCCAAATCTGTCATTGGAAAGTCATATCCTTTACTTTTAAGTTCTTGATAAATTTGAACAACACCTTGTGTATGAGGTTGAGATGAAAATGTATCTGCCCAAGTTTGTATTAAATTCAACACTTTTTCTTGTACAGTTGCAGGAGGCTCATTTTTTGGTCCTATAAGTTTTACCAATTCTTGTACAAATTCTCTAGAGCATGCTAGTGCATGAAAACGTTTACCACAATTTTTAACACATGTTTCAAGGACCTAAAAGTATAAAATTTCACATGAAAATTACAGAACCTTCGATACTAATATAATTTTTAAATTGTATGTTATTCGAGGAATGTTTGAAATGGAGATCTTTTAATAGTCAATATAATAATCTTTCCCTACAGCTAATTAATAAAAAAGATATTTACGGTAAGTGTATACAAGACGATAGTATAGTTTTTTCCAGCAGATTGATTCAAACGTCGCTTAATAGCTTTAATAGCATCTCTGGGACCATCTTCTGTTTCATTAATGATGTCACATATTTCCATATTAAGTGCCCAATTCTCACTTGGTAAGTTGGCATCTGTAGCTTGTTCTATAATATAATAATTATGAGATATAATTTTCTTTTGACAGCCCTTAATGTAAATAAACATAATAAATGTTTACCAATTCTCTGTCCAACTGGAGAAGTAAAGGGATTAGTAACATTGACTCCAAAGAAAGACATATTGTTTAGTTGACTTTTTTCAGAATTCTTAAGACACTGAGTGCAGTATAGGCACAGCTATTAACTGCAGTCAAAATTACAACCAAAGCTTGGCCCTTTGATTTTACAAGTAATATAAATAGAACGAAGAAGCAACCGACTACAATAACAATAACAACACACCTGCACACTTTTCAGGTCAATATCATCTGCACTTGACTGATTTCACACGTAACACGCACAAGAAGGTTCTCAAACAACTAATAACAGATGCCTGCACCGCGTTTGCTGAAAGCTCGGTGCAGGGACAGATACTGATCGACAGTCCAATAACGAGATCTCAACGATGACTGACTATGCCCCTCTATCTCTTTCGCGCAAATGTTACCTTGCACCTATTATTCGTGCGTGGGAGAGCGCAATGGAGTGAGACAGAGCAAAGGAGGAGCGGTACCACCCTTATTTTACCACGCACTTGACATTCTGCGGAGCTCACTTTGCCGACTAACTTGTGCACTGCGATCGGGACGGACTTAGTGGCACAGTGACGCCCTGCGTGTTATTATTCTCTTCCAGTCGCTTTCGTCCTTGCTCGCGGCCTCGCGCTCTGGAGCTCAAGCTCAATTCGCGATTTCTCCTCCGTGCGCCTCTCCACCACTTCTTTCGTGCGCAGAGGAGTCTTTAGTTGGTGTATATCGGCTACCGCGTACGAGGGATACCAGGACATGAACGGGTATAACTATATATAATGTGGTCGAGGATCCGTGTGGTATAGTCAGGGCCCGCAACCAACACTAATACCGAAGTCAGTACGTGTGGCACGACACAGCTGTTTTCTATGAGCTGTCTCATCGCTACCCCCCGGTGGCCCCTGGCCCCTTTACCTTTTATTATTATTATATCGCCGTGCAATGCGTGTAGCCAAGTAGTGCACCCGCAATATTGTCATTCGCTGTAGTAGCGCGTTTTCCCCTGCATACTCATTTTCAACGACGAATCGCAATTGCTCTTTACTTTTAAATAACAGGACGTCACATTTTTTGAAGAATTCTGACGCATGACCGTCTTCTTACAATACTACTGACACTGACAGTCACGTAATATTTGAAAATCAAAGTCTGCGAAATCAAATTCAATTAACTTACTGTCTTTCTTTTTAGTTATATTGTACATTGTTTATTGTTGCTTTGGGTGAATGGTTGCATAAACATGATTTTTACAGAATAGCAGGCAACGCAAGGAGATATTGAATACATAACTATTATATTATATGCAAGGCGTTTCTGTTAGTATGTTTGAAATGTTGTTTCCTTTTTCAAAGAACGATTTATTATCAAGTATATTCTTTTCAAAGTTACTGCGATTACCTTGGAAGTGATCACATAACTACCCCCTAGCAACGACCAAACACCGTAGGTTAAGGGAAGCTAGGGCCTAAGAATCACACAGTTGCCTTGCATATTCGTGGTCGACGTCCGTGTGCAAACAAGGCGCTCCAGAAAAATGCTAAAGACATACGAGCCGAAGACTCACCTGGTCATAACCAAGGACCTGCTGATGAAGCTGGGTAACGAACAACAATCGAAGAAGCGACGTCGGCGCACTATCACTTCCTTCGAACAAATCGAGCAGATGCGCCTTGAGTTCCTGAGTTAGTGTTTTATATACATTGTTAATAAATCTAACATTTCAGTTAGATTTCTTTTGTTTTTATACCTTTTAATATGATTTAATTTTACAGTTTGAAGACAAAAATTAATTGATTAATTTATCTTTTACATTTTTAACAAACAATATAGCGAGAAATTTTTTAAATTTTATAGCTTATTTTTATATT
The DNA here is from genome assembly GCA_018906755.1 of Sycophaga agraensis. Classification (NCBI taxonomy): domain Eukaryota; kingdom Metazoa; phylum Arthropoda; class Insecta; order Hymenoptera; family Pteromalidae; genus Sycophaga; species Sycophaga agraensis. Next base: position 939,034 of record JACCIE010000020.1, on the reverse strand, counting down.
TTAGGAACGGTTTTTCACATTGAATGGTATTTAAAGAAATGGTTTTTAATTAAAGAATAAATTATTATTAAAAGTAATAATGTATTATTATTTTTACAAAAGTTAATTTGTTTGTAGATATTTTAAGAATAGATTGTTTATGGCCGCTGACAAATTTAGTAAAATTGAAACTTAACAACAATGCGATTGAAAAAATAGAAAATTTGGAGTATTTAATAAACTTATGTGAACTCGACTTGTCATTTAATCGCATTAAAACTATGGAAAATATGGAGGCTCTAAAAAATCTTCATATTTTATCATTTTATGGGAATCAAATTACAGTCGTTGAGGGAATCGATCACATGCAGAATCTTGCTATTCTTAGTCTCGGCAAAAATTTGATTTCAGATAATCAGCATGTAGGTTTATATATATGTATATAATATCAATTGTATTTATATATGCTTTTAATTGTTTCTAATATAAGAAATATATGAAAGAATTTCCTCTTTATTTTGCTAGGTTTACTGTTTACGTAAATTAAAAGGACTACGCAGCCTAAATATGACGGGGAATCCGTGTACGGAACAAAATGATTACTTAACTTTTTTATATGCAATGGTACCTCACATAATTTACTACGGATACAAAATTATACCGAAAAAGAAACGCGAAGAAGCGATTGATAAACATGGGTAAAGAAACATTGTTTGCATAGAATACATTGAAGTAAAAACCATGTATAAATTACTTACCATGTATACTTTGATTTTTTTAATATAGTCGTATAATTTCCAACTTGTTAGAAAAGGAATCAAAAGAAGTAGAGGAACTAGAACGAAGAAAAGATGAAGAGGAACAGACAGCCAAATTATCAGAATGTTACGTTGAGTACCTAAATAATGATTATTTATTCGATCAACTATTTCAGGATGACGAAGGTTATACATAATTTATAAAGAATCTACTCTATATTTATAAAGTAATTCATTTGTATTATTTTGATTGATAGAAGGAAGACAAATAGTTCTTCTGAATCAAGAAACCGAAGCCGCATATAAACATTTTAAAAAAAGTTTTTCATCCGTATGTCATGAACTTTTTGATATTGGTATGCAGGAAGATGTAAAAAGACGCGAAGAAGTAAAGGCGTTAGAAAGTGTCATTAATGAAAAGGTTTCAAACGCTATAATTAAATCACGAAGGTAAACGAAAAACTATCAGTTTATGATTATTAATACGCATTTATAATATAAAATTTATTTATTGTTTGAAAGAATGATGGAAGCGGTGAAAGGCAAAAGAGTTGAAATTTCAGTGAGAGTGACACAGCTTCTTCGTGAAGCGGCTTTGGGAGCAGATGCAACTGGTATGGATGATGAAGCAATTGACGAAATTGACAAAATTGCTAATCAATTATCATGGGAATTCAATGAATATATTACTTCGGTTTGGACGAAATTAATGAGTGATGAAATGTTTATGCACGAGCAAATCGAGGTATATTTAAAATTAATGCTAAAATTAACAAAAATTAAGTGGAAAGGTAAAAAATTATGTAGAATTTTTGAATAAAATAAAGTTTCATGCATTTGCAGGAAATTTCTAAAATGTTTGAAATAAATATAACCGACATGGTCAATGCCTTCTTAGAACTAGCGCAGGATTACTTTGCACAATTGCGGAATATTCAAACTGAATATAACGATAATATTTCACCAGTTGTGATGGTTTTTTTAAACAGTATCGAAGATGAGGATAAAACTCCCTTTATGCGATCTCTCTCGGACGAAAAGGATGCTTTAAGTAACTGTCTCAGTACTTCTCATTTCTTACATCTACAGGTACTTACACGTTATGTGTATACATATATATAAATATATATCGTTTAACACGGATTTAGTCATTATATGTTGTGTTACAAATTTTAGATAATAGATGATCGTCAAGATACGATGTTATCACGATTGAAAGGTTGGCAGTCTACATACCTAAAAAATTTGACAGAGTAAATATGTATTTGAATATGTAATTCTTAATTCAATGTTAATTATTATTATAATTTTTGATTATATTTTTACATTTAGAAATGAGACGAATAGAAGTAGAAGTCGGATTTTGGAATTGACAAGCTGCATTGAGCATCATCGAGAAAACGCAACAGTTTCGAGATTACTTGGTCAGCAATCTATAACTCTTACAAAAAGTATAAGTGATATAAGTAGTGACCACGAAGGAGAAGAATATTTTGAGGATGATTAAAAACCGTTTCATTTCTAATAAATTTTATATATTTTTAACAAATGATAAAAAATATACACATTTTTGTAAGGCAGAATCTACGTATAGCGCAATATTTCATCGATGATTAAATCATTAGTTTTTCAGAAAATATTATAACTTTTTTGTGCTTTTAAAGCACATAATAAATTTATAAAAACAGACGAATTCTACTATTCATTTTTTTGGTTTACCAAGAGATGCTAAATACATCTCAAGGCCTTTTTGAACTCTAGGTGACTTTATGTAATTTAAAAATATTGTTGTGTCTGCTGTTCTGTTTTCTTCCATCCAAGTAATTAGCTCTCTTCTCAAATTCATTTTTGTTGCTTCTCGAGCTTCACCTATAAATAATAGAAATTTTAAATATAACAAATTAATTCTATAAAAATATTAAATTAATATATAATTTTTATTCAAATACGTACTAGAGATTTTATTGTAACCTTGTATATATTTTTCACATTTAGTAATTGCATCATTTTTATCAGTACTTAATTCATCTACTAATCCAATTTTTAAAGCCTCTTGTGGCGTAAAAAGAGTTCCTCTGAAATTGAAATAAAAATATGAAACAAAGATATTAAAATATAAAAAACTATTAAAAAATACAAAAAATTAATAATTGATTTAGTTCTTTGAATTATTCATTCTAGACTAGTCAAATTATTAATTTAAAAATTCATCGTTAAATTTTTAGTTACTATTTACCTTAAAAGAGCAAGTTCAGTTTGTCTATAACCAATAACTGAAACCATAGGATCTTGAAACCATTTTGGAGCAACAATACCTAATTTAGTTTCATTAAGTCCTATAGAAAATTTACCTTCTACCATAACTCTGTATTCACAACATAATGCAAGCAGACAGCCTCCAGCAGGACTAGAACCCTGAAAGTATTTTATATTTTATTTTTTTTTAGATAAAATGCATATGAAGATTGTATTGAAAATTATATTTTTAATAGTTGATTAATTTCTATATTTTGGAATCCTTACATTAACAGCTGCTGCTGAAGGAATACCTAAACCATACAAAGTCAACCATAAGTCTTGAAGAGAAGTCCAAAATTCTGCACATCGTTTCATATCTGGCCTATACATTTCCATAATGTCCAAACCAGCGGAAAAAACAGTTTTTAAGGATGATGTAAGAATAATACCTTTGCTCTGTTTATCTAGAGCAAGTTCAATAGCTTGTTTTAATTCTTTAATCATATCTAAATTTATACCATTAACTGGTTGACGTGACATAGAAATTGTTGATATTTCTAAAAGTACAAAATCTTATTAGAACAGGAATATTTTTGATTATTTTAAAAATGTCCATTTTGATTGGATTTTCATTGTCTTGTTCAATTCAGAATTTTCCTAATAGTAACAATACTATTTAGAATACTAATTACAAGTATCATGTTGTTGACCATCACTTGTTTATTAAAGTATTGTTTTGATAGAAATACATCATTCAAAGTATTGTTTTAGATATTCCAGTATTCATGTGACTTGTGTAATTCTATCTAGATATTTCTGTGCACAATTCATACTTAATAATGATAAAAGTATACATACTAGTTTCTTCATTAAGTTGAAGATCAACCAATTGACCTTTAAATGGCTCTGCTGATGCATAGTTTCTTGCAAGTAATGAAAGTTTATTCCTTTTGAACAGCAAAGCAGATGTTTGCTTAATTAATGATAAGTTTGCCATTCGATAATCTTGTATGAAATCCCGTACTGCAACAGGTACAATTAATGTTATAATAAGATAATATTATGGTAATATTTCTAAATTATTTATTTTTTAAAATAATAATCAATTAGATAATATAATGTATTTATTCTGATTATACAATTAACTACATTATACAATTTGTTTTAAAGCTGCTTATGCGCTTGCACTGACATGAAAAACTTGTATAAGGTTATGTTACGACGATTTCGTTCTAAATGATTTGATGTTCTGCTACTTATAATGTTCGCTCATCTTCGCACATATTTTTTGTATCTCTGTCTTTCTGCTGACTAATTCTCTTTTATGTGTATCACATATAGTACTAAGTGCATCCTTATATTTTTAGTTTACAGTTTGTCGGGGTACAATATTTGTAGATAACTTATAGATATTTAAATAATTTAAACTCTTATTATGCAGAGAATTGTATAAAAATAATACTTATCAATTCGCAATTATAAAATTTGCAATAAATATGCGTCATTTTGTATTTTTAAAATTTTCGGGTACTTTTCAAATAATTAAAAATTCCTAAAAGTTGAATAAGCTTAAATGCTTACGATTTTCTTAAATTTTGTATTCAATGTAAAAAATTTTTTTAAATCACAAAACATTTTTTATATTATATAAACTATTTTTATCAAAACGCTTCAGTGCGATTTAGTATATGCAACTGAGGGACTCCGTGACGGCACATATCACAAATGCTTGTTGCTTACAAAATGAACTGTGGTTGTATAATCAATGTATTTGAATACAAAGTCGGCAGTTAATAGACACAATATAAATTTATTGTACTGTCACTTTAACAATTTTAATATTCTACACGTATTTGTAATTTTCGCTTCATTGGAATCGTTACCCTTATAAGACGTTAAGGATTTTTATTTTTTTTAGATTATTACTTAATACTAAAAAGAAATCTCATAATAAAATAACTTAAAAATTCTATCGTCAACCTTAAATTACTCTTTTTATAAATAATGTTTCGCGCTATATGCATATCTATATGAACAAACATACTTTTAGAGATTATAATGTACAAGTTTTAAATCATCACTCTGATTATCAACAATGTTTTCAATAATTTATAGGAGTAATGATGACTTGAAATTAGAACGATAATTATATTTTTATTCTATATATAGTTTTTTGATTATTTTTTTATTAATAGTCATAATATATATAACTATAACTATATGACTAATGTTTTATACTTATTTATTTTGTCAAAAAGAACCACCTAGAAAACCAGAAGGTTTTTCGTAAAAAAGAGTTACTTGTAGCAAAACCAGTACGTTAAAACAGCTTATTTGGACACTTAAAACAATTGTCGTGATTTGAGTGATACATGCATGAAAATTTCATTATAAAAATAACATATACTATATTTTAGTTTTCTATTTGGTGTTTTATTTGAGAGTTTATTTAGATTGACGAATGGAAAATCAGTTAAAAAATTTATATTGATTTAGCTTGTATATTAGCTGGCGAATCAAATAGATCTTTTTTAATGAAAATTTTACTCATGATTCTCATCATTATAGTAGTTTTAAGTGTTAAAATCACCATTTTGACTGAATTAGTTTTTTATATAATTTTTTGACAGGGCAAATATATTTTTTACTTTGATTTTTATTTTGCATAATAATTGTTTAATTTCATAATTTCAATTCTAAAAAAATTGAAAAATTTGTTTATAAATAATGAACTCTGTTGTTCATCTCAAACTTCATATTTTACTATTCAAATTCTCTACTTTATTACTTAATTTATATCCTTTATTACTTATTTTACAATACAATTTCACCGACCAAATTATTATAATTTATAAAGTGTAAGGAGTAAATTATATTACTAAATTTTCTTCAAATGAATTCTAATTGGTTGCAACTATGCGACGATTCTCCCTCCTCTTCGTTTTAGCTTTTATATTTTGAGTCTCGATCTAGCATGGGTGCCTCCTACCCGCATATGCAGGTGCAGTGACAGACTCGCGCTCACTCGCGCTCACGCCAATGTAAACACGTCGGGAGCATTAGAACCCTTATTTTAAAGAAGCACTCGAGTCACAGTGATTTTTCTGATATTTGCGGAGACGAGAAGAAAAGATATATAGTCTCGGAGACGACATAGCTGTAAGATGGTGAGGCGGTGCTGCATAGTGACGTGCAGGAACGGACGATCTGAATGCGACGAGAAGGTATCCTTTTTCAAGGTGCCGAGTGAACAGAGCCTCTTCGATAAGTGGGCAAAGGCCGTCGGACCCACAGGCAGCAGCATTTGCAAGAGTAGTGCAATCTGTGAGCGTCACTTCCGCGACGAGGAGATCAGGCGCGAGTCCGTCCTCAGGGACTCGGATGGGAACGTTATCTTCCAGGTGTTGCAAGATCAGCTGTCTTTTACATTTCTGATAGCTTTTTGAAGTCATGCTTTCCTGAAAGGAAGCTACGCCGAAAACTTTTGGAGTATTTTGGAGCGAATGCCTTTTTAGGAAGCGCATGTTGCCTAGGGGGGATAAAAATAGACGCGGATTTTCAACGGTTCTGTTTAGTGGGTGTGCGGGGTTAATATGTTCATTGAACTACTGCTTTTGGAAAAACATAAAAAGTTGAATTAAAAAATATTTGCAAGTGTCTAATAAATATTCTATCATGGCATGAAAATTTCTTTTACAATTACTCAGCATTAATATTTTAAAGAATGTTAGTGTTAATATATTTATATACAGTTAAGAATTTTTTGTATCAATCTGTTGAAATAGAATATATAGCATGATATAACCTGTGCAAAAATTTGGAAGTAAAAAAATGATTACTTGTTAAAACGAAAGCTAAAACATAACTAATGATATTGAAATAAAATCTGACTTAAGTATTTATACTCGCTTTGATATATCGAAGTTCAAACGATTGTTATTGATATCAGAAATGTCTATTTCAGTTCATTATAGTTCAGGGTTATCATATTATGTAGCTATCAAAACGTGGCAATTTTATTACATTTTACGACTTCAAATCTACAAAAAACTAAGAAATATAAGAATGTACGAAATATTCTTGTATATAAATATTATGCAATCGTCTCGAACGAAACAATGAATTTGTCTTTGCATGATTGATTGTTTTGACATTGTGCATGTTTGTGATTCATTATATGCAACATTCCAATATTTTTTTCATTTTTTTTATTATATAGAAATATATTTAAATATAAAATTTTTATTTTATATTAGATAACGTTGTGTTGTTTATAAAATTATGTACACGAATCTTGTTTTTTATGATAAATTCTTTTCAAACAATACTGCAAGCGACAAATGCCTTAGTTTCTTGTTTTTTCTTCATAATTGTTTATAGAACAAATTACAGTATTTTGGAATTAATTACGAATTTTATTTTAGTTTACGAAAAATTACTCTATTTCATTTTAATCATTGTTTTGATAATTTAATTAAACGATGTTCTTAATATTTCATTACTAAAATAGTACATCGGACTATTTTGGTACAGTATTTTTGTATTGAAATATAATACTTACTATAATACTTAACATAGTACTGTATAAAAATACATGAGTTACATTTATACAAAAAGGATATTTCTGTTATTTACTATTTCACATGCTTAGAATATTAATTAACAAATATAAGATGTTATATACAGTTTTGGTGTATTTTCAATTTCACATAGACCTAAAAATGTTTTGGTACATAAGTGCTCATGTGATCAATGACTCTTATTAGTAATATTAGTTTTAATATAAGCAGTGTTGATATTTAATCCATAATTTTCCAAACGTACAAATAATTTGATTTGCTTTAATAATTTTTTTTTATAATTTTCAGAGACCACTCATAAAATTTTCTCTCGTTAAAGAGGCAATACCGTCAATATTTGATGAAGAAAGTGAGGAAGAAACTACAGGAACTAAGCGAAGAAAACGTAGAGCTGTAGTTACGGATCATTCAGAAAACTTAAATAATGCTGGTACACATGATTCTACTTTTTTATTAGAACTTAATAATACAGTAATGAAATATTAAATTAATTATCAAAGTAAATTTAAAGTAGTCAATTTTAACATACCAGGTAATCTTATTATTGGAAATGACGGAAATATAAACCTCAATTATAGTAATATCTTGGTTACTTTTAATGACAATCAAACTAGTGGAGTAAACTTTAATGTTTCACCGAGCAGTCTACAGCCGCAAATTATACCTATTCAGACTAAATGCCAAGAAAAGAGTAGTGAAGGCGAGGCAAATAACATGAATGTCATTCTTGACGCTACAAGTAAATTTATTTGCATACTTACTTCAATTATTTATGTTTACTTAAAGATTCTTATATATTTAAATGTTTGTCTTGTGGAATACTTCCATAGATTACTTTGTTAATGGACAACTAAATACTTTTAATAATCACTATCAGAACTCAAGTCAAACTAATACAGATATAATTAAATCGAGAATTAATGCAGAATCTGATGAACAAGCACAATCATTAATTTCAATTTATATTAAGCCTCAAGATGCGGATAAAATTAATATTAGCAACTTAGAAAATGCAAATACAAATGAGAATTTTCAACCTATAGGTAATAAATATGTTTCATTAATTTTCTACTTAATTTATAAATCTTAACATTATTTAAAAAATTATCATTTTAGATATTTCAATCATAAATAAGGAACACGAAGCTCACAAATTTTCTAATGAATTCAATAATTTTAATGGAATAAATTTAGAAACAACCAAGGAAGTCACAATAATAGTTCCAGAGGAAGAAATAATGATTATTAATGACACCAACAATCATACAACTAACAGAAGATCTAAGAAAAATATCGAACAGCAGAAAGCGGGTACTGTCCACTATCCATTGCCGGAATCAAATATACAAATGAATATTAGAGCTTTTGATCTCATTTTTTACAACAGCCATAAAATCAAATTGCCAAATGCAATGTGGGGCTACCATAAAAACAGTATTGACAAAGATATTATAATATTTTCAAAAGCCAAATGGTTTAAATCTGACATTTTAATTCCACCTATTTACGAGAAACAGGTATTCTATTCTACTTTTCAATTAAATATAACGCTTATATTACTGTTTCGAATATAAATATTTAATTCTTATAATCTTTTATTTGGAGGTAACAGAATTATGTCTGTTTAATTTAAGAAAATGACTGAGATTATTAAAAAATATAATATTGCTTATCATCTATGATGGAATCACAAAATGTATTTGTTTTTAAAATTGCTAATATCTAAATCAATAAATTTTTAATAAATACAAATAGCAGACAATAGAATTTTTTATAAAAAGTTTCAGAAATGCTAATAACTTTGATAATATTACATCACGCAGGTTGTATTCCACGAGAGTGACAATATTAAGATTTATATTAATAGTAAATTCTCGCCGTTAGAAGTGCGCCGCCCAAAAGATATTGAAGAAATTGAGTTAATTTTGAAACATGTTGATGAAACTGTTATTTGCTCAGGGGGTCCCAATATTGGCGAATGTGACACGGCGCATTGTGCTCAAAAAGATTACGCAGTAAATAGATGGAGACACAAATTGTGCCCAATTATTGTGGCAACCAGTGAAACAATCTGCAAATTCTGCAGTACTATAAACCAAGTCCTTAGGTATCCAAAAAAGAAAAAAATGCCGTTCGGACGGCGACCACCAGCTGAGAAAGAAAGTTGATTGATCATGAACGATTGCGTTTCAAATGTTGTGATATTTCTATTATATATAACGGTATACATTACTTCATTGTTGCTTTGAAAATTTTTAATTATTGCATAATACTTTAAAATAATATAAACTTATTGTTTAAAATAAAATTACCATTCTTTGTAGGTCGATATGGGCATACACTGGAGCTGTAACTGACTGATGTTGAATGCGTGATGGCTTCCAATGTATTTAAGTTGCAAAAAGTACAAAACGAGATATGAAAAGCATAGATAAATAAATCATTAGGGCAGCCGCTAAAATCTGTAAAAAAAAACAAGTGCCTACTTGCTTTTTCTACTATGGGTTTTAAGATAAAAAATGTACTATAATGCATAAATAAAATATTTTAAAATAAAAATATAAGCAATAGCAGTAGGTATACAAGTACAAATTCAAACGTTAATTATGTCATTTTATTAAAAATTATAAAAGTATATAAAAATATTTTCATAGAACATTATTAGAAAATTTGTAACAATCCGAAGATTAATAAATTCGTATGGCTGCTTGAGCACATACATATCTATCATACTCTCTGTCACCTTTCAATCCTTACATCTACTTTTTCTTAACATGAAAATAAAATATGAAATTTTAATGTAAACCAACTAAACAATATTAAATTTTAACTCGATTTATCAGGTCTAAGAATATAGAAAAATATTTAATTATATTTTTTAACAATATCCTTAATTTACTTTAATAATTACTTATTAATTAAATATTAATTAGATAATATGTAGTCAGGTACATTCATATTTACATACATAAATATTTGCAATTAAATGCATGAATTTAACCAATGTGTATGATCCTTTAAGTTAGTATTTCAAGGTCAATAAACACAAGCATAGTTTTTAAGCTTGAGATGGGCTATAAAACCGACGGGAATTGTTACAAGGACCAGGAGTTTTTCGCTTGAAACTGCTATTCATATTATCCCGAAATATATTTTTATGAAAATAATTATTTCCATTCCTCATGCTTGTACCTTTTTCGAAATAAGTACAAGACCTTTTGGGATAATTATTGTTTAATGACCTAGGATCTAAGCTTAAGCGTCGATTCTGTTGTTTTTGATTTCGCAAATGGATTGATAAATTCTTTAACCAGTTGTCACTGTCATTACTAGATCTTTGCACTTTTAAAACATTGTTAATCTTTCTAGAATTTTCGCTTTTTTGTGATTCGCCATTATCATTTGTAGACGAAAATTTCGGTGGTGGAATAGAAAAATTCGGCATTGAAAATGACGAACAGTGTTGTTCCTTTCTTGAAGCCCAAGTGCGTGATGATTGTTTCGTCGTTTTAAAGGATGTTGATTTTGGTGAGTCCAATACTTCAGTTTTTATGTAAATATTTGGGATAGAATCATCTTGTATAGGTTCATTTTTTGAAAACACTACTGCTACAAAACAAATATATTTTAATTATTAAATATAGCTATTAAAAATAAAATTTTTTTATTTTATCAAATGTCTTGAAAATAGCAGCAGATATGTAATATGAATTTTAAATTATGTTACATTTATTTTATACACTTACATGTTGGAATAACAGCTGGATCAGTATAATTGCTTATTGAATTATTATTGGGCTCTACTATATTGTCTCCAGATTTCATTTCAATTTTATCTTTAATAGGTGAATTTAATACATTTTTAACTGGTGAATATAAATCAAGAACTTGATGACAAATATCTAAAACGTTTGGTTTTTAATTTTTTAGTTAATGATGCAAATAAAAATTAAAGTTAAACTTTGTACTCTTGAATAAAATATCACCTTCTAGTACATCCATTTCAAGATCTTCTACAAACATATCCCACCAAGTCAAGTGATGCATTTTTCTGCCATGCCAACCTATTATTTTGAATTTACTTAGTTTTCCTGCAAGATACATGACAGCAATTGCAATGATTTCAGGTTCCCACTGAATTGACAAAGTTGTACACAAACTGTAAAGTAGAGATATCTTTATCTTTATTCTATCAACTATTGGTTGGTAATTCTATATGCTTTTGAAAATTACAAGTTTAACTCAGGGAATATATAAATAGTTTAAGAAAATTCATTTAATACAGTGCTTAGTAAAAATAAACTATTTTTTTTTATTTAATAAAATTTCTAATCACCTATCATTAATAAAAGTCCAAGCCATTTGAACCATTTTCTGCAACCTAGTTTCATCACCTGTAAATTATTTTATTTAATATTTAAACATAAAACAATAATTGTTTGAAAAAATTACCTTTAAGACATTTTGCATATTTTGTTAGAAAAGAATATGGATGTTGAACCTTTAAATCAAATTTAATGGTCTGTAGCAAAATTTTTTCTAAAGTCATTACTTCTTCTTTAGGATCTTCTCCAAAACATAAGAACTTTTCTGCATTTAAAAAGTTTTTAGCAACCTTGATAATATCTTTACATTTCTTAGGTGTTTCTTCTACTTTGCCAGCAAGAAATAAGCAACAGCAAGCTGTTACCTAAAATTTGGTAAAAAAATATTTATTTGTTTAAAAAACAGTAAGCTGTAAATAATTAATATTCATTCTAAATACAAGATACTTACATATCGCGGAAACGTTTTAAACGAGTGAAACATATAAAATCGATGAAAAAATACAACTCCAGTAGCTAGAGTGTTGTATCCAAGATCCATACCTGTACCTATATCTATAATAAATCGAGCGCCTTCTTTTCTGTATCTAAATTCTGTTGAATAATCAAGTCCATCTTGAATTGATGGTGTATCCAAAAATGCTTTTTTATCATAATACCAGCTTGGCATTTTTTAATTAATTGATATTTTATTATAAAGTTTATTTGTACTGTAAAAAACACGCACGAAATCAAATTTTTATAAAAAAATTATACATCGTCTTACAATTTATTTTAAAATTATAATACTAATATTTACTGGTTTAATTGAACTTTTAAATGAAAAATTCTATTTCGTATTATACATATATACACACACGCACGCGCGCGCACACACACACACACAGAGTAACAGAATTCATATTTTTAGTTTGATATAAAAGGTTTCTTAATATTTTGATAAAATTTTAAAGCAAGAAATAATATTGAAATCAGTATTTTGTCTTAGAATACAATTTACAAATGATCATAAACAATGTAAACAGATATCGAATAAATTTTATAAAAAGGTTATTAAAAAACTAGTAACATGAATGATATTTACTATTCTATTACTATAGTAAAAATTTATCTAAGATAATATTTTTAAATAGACTTTGAAGTATATCTATATAGTTTAAATTTAAATAATGTTATAAAATTTTTTTTATTTTTTGTAATTAATAATTAGCATTATAAAAATATTTAAACTATATATATTGATCTTAATATGATACTAATGTCATTATTACGCTGTGATTAAGTTCGTTAAAAACTTTTCTATATGCATTTCAATATTAACGCATTATTTAGCGTTTTAATCTTTAATTTAAAAACATTTTTAAGTAACTACTATTTATCTACAAAGGTTTTATTATTGACCTGGAATAAACAGTTGCTTATTTAGTGCACAGTGTAAAAACATAACCTCCATTAAAACTTCCGAGTAATGAATTATATAAAAAGAAACGAAAAATAAAGAACTATGATATTATGGAAGTGCTTACAATTAACCGCCCAAAAACTATTAATAGGCAGAGTGATATAATAAATGGTACTTACTCTTGTAAAGATGTCTTAAAAAAGCCGGTATGTATAATTCTTTTCGTGAGTATTATATTGGTAATGGTGACATGTGAAAACTCCTTTAATGATTTTAAGAAAATTCAAGAAACTTGATAAATGAAAGTAAATCATGAAATTCACGAATATGAAAAATTTAAATACATATCATAACGTTAAATACATAACGTTACATTTATTACTAATATTTTATTAGAATAATCTACATTTTTAAAATCTTAATTGTGTTAGTAGACACTTCATCTAATTTTACAAATATCTTCATACGTCGCATACATTCATATGCCTTTGTAGTAGATTGCTTCTATACATATATGAAATTCGGGAACAAGCATGCGTTGGGATTCTATGAATTCTCGGTAATCCCGAACTTGAGAAGAACACATAATAAACATACAATGTCATACGTACTATACTCAGCAAAATGTACCTCCACTTCATCTACGAAACTCGATTTCTATTGCATGAGTTCTGTCCGTGACTTCAATACCGTGTTTGGCGCATAAATTTAAATTTATTACTTATTAAGGTTGGAAATATATTAAGAATAAATATTATAATAAATAATAAATAGTAATAAATCATTATCGGAAAAATTATAATTGAAATTTTAATTAATACTGTATTTAAAACTCATTTCCTTATAAATATTATATTGTTTTGTTTAAGGTTATAAATTATAAATCACAAATCTTAGTATGTCGTACTTCTTATAAAAATACAAAAAAAATGTAGAAAAAATTCTTTGAAGCTACAGAAGTGGACAAAATTTGAAACATTTTTGAACAATATAAAATAAAAAATAATTGTTTATACTAATAAATCGTTACATATGAGTTTGTTGTAATGCAAAATTAGACGTATTTTAATGTTGAAATGGAACATTTGAGCGGACATTGCATGCGGCTCGGCAGAGTACTGATTCAGGCAATGCTGAGCCCAAGCGTTAACACGGGCTCGAGCTCGGGCTCGAGGCTCCGTGGTAGCCGCGAAGTCTGAGCGGTCAATTAGTGCCAAAATTGATGATCTTCGATAAGCCGCGAACATGCGACGTGCTAGACAGTCTGGTGTGAGCTTCGTATCGGGGACCAACTGTGCGTATTTTTTTGTGCTGCACCGCGGTGGCTCAGGATCGAGCGACACCGACACCCGACCAGAACACTTCGCAGCCCAGAGAAACTGGGGCAACCTCAAGATTGAGGATCCAGGTTAATCCGGTCTGAACGGGGATGAGCGATCAGATAGGCGTCTTTCAAAAAGTGAGAAAGAGAGAAAGAGGCAGAGCGTATCGCGAGGGAGCGGGCGCAAGCCAGGGTATAGTGGATCGACAGAGCAGGATCCCTATGATTATTGCGATCAGCGACTTTGAAGTCTGGCAGTCGCTGGCAGACTCTTGGATGCGGTAAAGGGCCTCTAAGGCGCTGTCCCATGGGTATTATAGAGCTTTCGTGGTCCTGGTAACTTCCGGTGAGCGGTTGAGACAGCGATGAGCGAGCAGGAGGCGTTGTGCCACTCTAATTTTAAATATAATATTTAAAATTTTATAGAATGTTAGGTAGATAGAGTTGTACACCAAGACTTAATTCAATCAATCTCTCACTCTCTTTTTTACAGACTTTAAATGGTACTTTCATGATCAAACCATATCATATGTTTATAACTGTAGCGAAATATCTCTGTTTCTACTCTGTGTAATTATTCTTTCATGTTGTAAATTATTGTGCACTAGATGGGGTTCTACCCCAAGGTAAATTAAAATGCTAATCAATTAATCTCTCTCTGTCTTTGTTGCTTCAATTATAACCCTGTCTACCAAGTGGAAGCTCTAGGTTTCTCAAGTCATTCGTGTACTTATGCATAATAAGAATAGCACTGTTCCCTTGTAGATCGAAACGAGAAAAACATTTACAGCATTTTAAAAAATTCGTTAAAGGACATTATCAAAAGAATTGTCTCGCTTGTCTCGCTTATAGATTATTTAAGTACTATGTTGTAGTGAACTTTAAACAGGCTTTAGATACTTTCTAGTTGGATACCTACGTCTAGTTACGTAGTCTGAAGTTCTTACAATACATCGATCCTTTGTACGAAAATTAGCACCATTCGCAACATTTAACGAAGACTAGCACAACTAGCAATTTTTTTAAATATGTTTATTACACTTATAATAAATTCTATTTGTAATACACAAATTAATACTTTGTTATTAATTAATAAATTAACTATTTTGAAAGAAAAACATTTTTAAAAAGGTTTTTCGTTATCAACTTCTCTCCTTCAATATCTTCCACAGATGGCAGCACAACCTACGCCTATGCTAAACGACTTCACGTACTTCAGCCGTAGTTCTACCCTTCATACATCGAAAGTATGCAATTCAATCCCTTTCTGCAGACTATGGCATTCCGAGGATCGCCCGAGACTCGTCAGATTTGTGAGATTTGTGAGATTTGTGAGATTCGTGAGATTTGTTTGAGATTTGTCGAGGTTCATAAAAATCAGAAAGATTTTTCGCAACTTGAAAGATTTCTGTTGGGGACGGCTTGAATAGGAGGAGGAAATTAAGCTTTGAGTCGTAATAATTGTAGGCGAAGTATTTAGATTATTTGTCCTTTGGTTTATTTAACAATCTTCAGAGATATATATAACACAATAGTCGCTTGTAATTTGAGGTCTAGCTCTGAGAGTAGTCGGAAAAAGAGTGACGGAGCCGCGCTTTCTTATCCCCATTCCTGGGTCGCTTTTCGCCGCTTTTCCCCGATTGGCCTTCGTCGGCTGCCGCTTCCCGCGTCGCGCAGGCAGCACCTATCGGCCCAAAAGCCCGCGAGTAGCCCCTGGCCTCTCTGTCGGCGGCCGTGAAACGGCGCGCGGGCAGGCCCATAGCGGCTTGACTACGCTCGCGAGCCTTTTCCCCCCCGCGAGAGCAGCTGTTGGGCCTTTTGTCCGTCGGCAGCCACCTAACGTGGCAAGCGGGCAGACCCCTCGGCCCAGCTCCCCACGCGTTTTTAAAGCGCCGCTTTTGGTGTGCATTTTCCGCGATATTTCCCGCGCGTTTGCGCGAATTCGGTGACGCGACTCTTTCGCCCCTTCTCCCTCCAACTCCGCTCATATCCGCAGCATAATAATATGTATATATATACATTGACATATACATGTCCGCAACAATTTCATTCTGAAACTTGTTACATATATGCAAGATTTCTCGCAATATTTCTATTAAATTATTTAAATATTATAAAAATAATATTATTTTATTATTATAAAAAATTATAAATAATGTTAATATGTTAATAAAACTCATAAATAATCATCAGGAGGAAGAAGGGTTTTGATTTAAAATTTAAACATAAATAGGTTAAATATAAGGATTACAGATGAAATTTATTAAGAGACAGTTGATTAAGTTAGTTTAAAAATTCATATTCATATTCTCAGAAAGTTTCTTTATTCATGCAGCTTAAATATATAGTTTCTTTATTATACTCACCAAGCTACGTGTAAAAAATCCCTATGTGTATATTAGCGTACCTGTAAAGGAGCGTATCTAGTGTATTGATACTAAATATGCGACCAAGATTACATTTCTTACATTACTTTTGTGGAAGAGATTAATAGAGCAATGACTAGCACTAGTAGGTTTGTTGCTCGACTAATTGAATTGGAACAACATAACTCATTATGTCTTATAAATATGAAATTATACCAAATTTTTAGTGATTCTTAATAGTCACTGTTCGAAGCATATTCAAGTAAGTCATAGATGCTTTAATAATCTAAAATTTAAATAACGACAAATTTGTTACGTTTTTGGTCTTTAAAGATTACAAAAATTAAGAAAAATGAAATTTTAAACACTTACATTGCAGAAAGAGGGGAGAGAGAGATTTACCATCTTTCCAGCGGTAAGATATATTGGTCGTTGAGTTGAAATTACTATCAAAATCATATTTCGTGCTTCATCTGCAGGCATTTCGTACCAATTTACCATACAAGCAACTTCGCCGATGCTTTTGCACTGAAATATTTATTATTTTAATTATTTATGGCATAAGTACCTACAAATACTATTAAAATATATTAAGTTATGTTAATTTTTCGCTATTTTAAGTTATAACACCTTTTCGGTTAAAATATCTCCAAAGTAGCAGGCGATGAATATATTGAATACAAACGACATTAGTAACATCAAATATATCATAGATGCTAACATATCATTTTGTTCAAACTCCTATAGTGCTCATATAAATAATTAGTTTTTTTATAAATCAAGAACCTATTAAATGTTTGACTTACTATTATTAAATAGTAACCAAGTAAACAAATAACAAACATGCAACCAATCATTTCTACTAAATAAACATCACTTAAAAACTCTTCTAATTTTGAAACAAAGCTGAAAAATATATAAACAAGTATCATAACAAAGAGTAGTTCAAAATTATAAATATTTTATTATATTATTAAAAATATTCGCACTTTAAACAACGTAAATGTTGCATAATTATTTTTTTAAAGAATCGTTTATCGAGACTATTGTTCAGATTTTGCAGTAATAAAATAGTAATGTTGCACTGACTGCAAATGTGCAGGGTGATAGAAATCGCAATGCTGCAGAAGCCAGCCGTTACCGAATACATAACCAAACTAGCGAGAAATTGAATAGTTAAAATTACATCATAGTACGGTCTGACCTGTAATATAAAATCTTCATGAAACATTTGTTTTTTTAAACAAAAATAGAGAAAAATTTAAATATAAATTTACATTTGGATTAAAAAAACCAAAGTAAGTGCAAATAATTAATTGATGATACGTTTGATTATTGATAACGAACGAACGTTTAGTAAATGGTACAATGGTAATGAAACATAATCCACCACCAAACATTAGCAATGTACTGATCATCGATGCGTATCTTGCTGTGTTTGCATTTTGAATCATTAATGATTTTGTTCTTCCAATCCCAGTTTTATTCCAATCATTTGCCATACTGATGAAACAAGAGCATAAATTCTCTTGCGCGTATAGTATTTTAATATATTTAATAACAGCCATGAAACAGAAGCATAAGGGTCCAAGGCATTTTAGTTTTGTCTACATATGTAAGGAACACAAATGTAAACAGACTGTAATTAATGTGCTGTTGTAACGTGCGAATTGCATAATATCACATATGGTAGATCCTAGTAGAATATTAATGGATATTTAATTTTCAAGCCTACTTTTTAGCTAGATAAATTATAGCTGAAGTTAAATATTATCCTGATAGTTAGGCTGTTGAATCTAAAGACTATTAAGACAACAGGAGAACCCACATATATGGCAATAAATGTAATTAGCTAGACGACCGAGAAAGTGGAAATAGCTGTTCAACAGAACAGTGTCTCGCTCAAAATAATCAAGACTTCCTTTTTACTTTTTTACAGTTTAAACAAAAAACGTAATTAAATTAATTACAATTCATCCACTGACTATTTATTGTCCGCACTCGATCAGATACATGAATTTGAGATAAATAAATAATTATTTGAAAAATGGTTTCATAATGGCCACGCAGTTTATTTTAACGTAGTAAAAATAGATAACAAGGAAATCATTCTATTTCGTAAAGAAGTATACTGGAATAACCAATCATTCAAGCTTTTCGCCAAATTTCACATATAACTTATTAATATTGATATCCATATGTATTCATAATTTAAAATGATTTTGCTATTTCTGATTAGAGGTATTAAGGTTTACAATTATCAAAACTAGAAATCAAAATTATCAAAATTATTGATTACTATAGGGAGTATGGGGATTGTTAAATGCAATAAGTTTTCACAGACGCGCTCAGATTTTTCAAAGCAACTGTCAGAAATGAACTACTTTAAATTAACTTCAGATATAACTTTGTGTTTAACGAATTTCAAGACAATTTCAACTTTAATATTAAAAAAAATACAATAAAACAATACTAGAACTTAATACTATAACCTAATGGCACAATAAAAACCAGCGATTTAAGCTCTCCATCCAACATCCATCGATCCTTTCAATGAAATATCAACGTTAAACCAAATTTTTTGAAAATTCAATAAGTTACAATTGAACGAATACAAAGATATTTAGTAGATACTAGATGTCAAACAACTATAAATTTTAACATATTTTATAAAAGTTCAATATTTTGTTACAGGCATTTAAAATTCAGAGAGACGAAAACTGTAAACTTTAGTATCATGTTTATTACTAATTATATATCATTAGTTTTTTTAATTATACCGTAATATCCGCTCCTACAAGAAACAAGTACAATGATGGAGGTATCACAACAAAACTTAAAAGAATAAAACATATTCCAATGTAGACAGTCCGAAGAATAATTTCATATGTAGGCGAGTTTTTCGATGGCCATGCTCCCACCGACAAAAGTAACCATTTTGTGACTTGTAATGCATAATTTAAGTCTTTAATATTATTAATTTTGCTCATTTTCTGTGCTATTACTTAAGATTTTTTTTTAAATATATTTTATTGTTTTAATATGAATTTCATGAATCTTTCATTATGTGATAGGATTTTAATATCTGGTGTACAACAACACTTGAAGATATTTAAAAAAAATTATTTAGAATATAAAGCCAAAACTATTAAATATATTAAACTTATTATATTAATTAAATTCTATATTATTATTTTAAACTATATATTTCACTATTCAGTATATCAAAACTATTAAAATCAAAAGTATAGCTTTACTAAATTCTAGTAATATACTCGTATTAGTGTTATTACGTTGCTTTTTAGTATTGACTTCATTGTAATAAATTCACTTTTTAGAATGAGGAAAGAGAAGACTTCCTTATAACCACTACATCGATTTGAACAATTAAAAGATTTTCTTTGTACAAATTAAGTTCATTATTCTTAGGTTCTCGGATACTAGGGTATTATTATGAATGTAAAGTTATAACTGCGTAATTGATTACTTAAGAAATCTTTAATATTGTCACGTACGCACCTTCGGCACGATACGCGACGGAGCCGCGAAGTCAGCGGCTCCTATCTATCTATCCTATATATCTGCTGCCGCGGAGAGACTCGGGGCCCTAAGCGGGGCCCCGCGCTATGAGTCACCGTCAGCGAAATCCACGCCGAATTCACAGCATAAACAGAATATCTACCGATTAAGCAGCAGACTTGCGACACCCTTGATCGCGACGATCACACGCCGCCAGAGTAGCGACTCGGATAGCCGCTCGAGGATGACTCGCGGCCTTCGCGATCGCATCTGGTCCACGCAGCATACGTTAGGTTAGCAGTTTGGAGATTCGCGAGTACGGACAAGCGGTCCCGCGATAGAATAAAAGGGTGGAAAGTGTTAGGGAGGGGACATTTATTTGATTTATACTTATTCTCAGTATACGCTAAAGATAGTTATTATAAAAATTCAATAAGCACTACCAACATCAGGATCGATAAAGTTGAAAATAAAAACTATACGTACTTTTAAATTTATGTATATTTACTTTTAATTTATCATATCTATAAACAAAAAAAATGTATAACTAGTAAATCGTTAGAAGAAATGTAAAAATATTAGAAACGCATATTGTTCAGATTGAGTAACAGAAACACCTTTGGAGTTATAAGTAATTTATAATAAAATATAATACAAAATAAGGTAATATAATTCATGTTATGCAATTAGTAAAGTACTGAACTGAGGTCACGTTTATATTAAATTGTAAGATTTAATTAATATAGTTATTTTTCGATAAATATCATTTTACTTGTGACAGTTTCGGGTTGTGAGACGGATATTTATGAAGTAAAATAAATAAACTCTTCAATATTCACTCTTACTTTATTGTAGTTTTTTACGGATCAAAACAATAAATGTACATAGTATCAATAATCATATTTAATATTATTACAAAATTAATATATAAAATATTTCTTTTTATATATTAATATATTTATAATAAAATTTAATATGTAGAACTTATGCGACCCCTATAATTTTTAAATATATAATTTTCTAAATTTGAAAATAAATTGTTTATTATAATTTGTTTGAAAATGTTAAAAAAATTATTCTAAAAATATTTTGTTTATTACAGTAATAAAAAAATGTTCTATTCTCGATTTCGCGCAAAAGTTTCTGGGTAGAAAATTGAAAGTTGTACTTACCGAACAATTCCACGTAAGGCGGAAAATGTCGGCAACTAGTAAGACCTTACTTGTGCTAGCGCTGTTCTACTAATTTAGTCGCCAATGTTGGGCCGAATAAAGTTATTTATTTTTACGTTAACGCGTAATTGAGCTTTAAAATTATTTGATTTAATTTATAATTTATTTGTATTTTAATATTATTAAAATTATTATAATAGCTTACTTCAATAGGTATAGGTATAGTTATAAATCTGCTTTCAATCTAGCTTATAGGTGCGTCAAGTTTGTTTATAGTTTGGAATTCAAAGCCTAACGCATCGGATCTATTACTCCTTTTTTTCCTATATTTCAATCCTTAACCTTTTAATAGTATTTTAAATTTAATTCAGGTTTTCGCCTGCGGGATACAAGAAAACCTTGCAATCTGTAAGAGAATTCAGATAAATCCAGGGAAAAAGCAGAACGTATTGTGGGTGGTTTCAAAGCTTTATGAGCGGTGATTTTGATGTTGTAAAAGTTTTGACTTTTACGAAGTTAACAAACTGCAATAACATTAAAATAGTTCAATGTTTTCATAGCTAAAGCTCAAGAATTTTCTATCGATAAGATAGAAAAACCGACAGAAAAACATTATATAATAATACAATTATATATTAATTCGGTATCATCAGATTAAGAAGTTCAGGTATTTAAAGGTAAGCTTTATCAAGTGAGGCTTTTATGTGTATACTTTTACGTTATAAGCCTACTATTGTAGAGTCTTAAAGAATACCCATAGTTATAGTACCAAATTAACATTGTGAACTATTATCACTTTTTGCCGAGTTTTTTGCGATTAGAAAAGTAGCGTATGAGTATTGGTATAGGGCATTCAAAAGCTTAAAAATTTCATATACTGAATAATGTTCCTAATCTTTGTTTTTCTTTAAATTTTAAAACTTTAAATTTAAACTTTTTCGCGCGCGACTGATTCTTGTTCTCCCTCCCTTCAATAACTTTTCTATTTCTATCTTTTTATTCTCCTCGTACGCCTTCTATTCCTTTTCGCGATTCTTCTACAAATACATTATCGTGCGCACTCGTTCAATCTGGTTCTATCATGTTTCCCAAACTTTGTTTTTCTATTAAACATAATTCTCTCCCTATCTATTTTTCCTGACTGCATTTTCCTAAGCTGCCTGGATAAAAGCCTAAACCAAACATCAATGAGATTATCTCCCAACCTAGTCGATCACCAGTCAGGTGATCAATTTAATTGTTATTTATAGCGACAGATAATCTTGTCCCATCTTCAACACGAATCTTCTGCAACTTCCGCGAATGGAGTGGCCATAATACTATTTTACTAACAAATATAAGCTTATACCGTAATTTTATTATAATATTAAAATAAACATATCTCGTAAGATTTTGTAACAATTTATTAGCTTCGGTTATTATGTATTTTATATTCTTCAGTTATAAAAATATACCTTTTTGATGAATTATATAACTGATAATAATTGCTAATAAAACTATATAATATATATAATATATAAAAAATTGTTATCGGATATTTACAGTAAGTGTTCGGAGCATATTTAAGTAAGTCATAGATGTTTTAATTATCTAGAATTCAAATAAGAATAATTTTGTAACAATTTTCATCATCTAAATAATTAAAAATTTAGAATACTCACACTGCAGAAAGAAGGCAGAGAGAGATTTATGATTTTTCCTGCAGTAAGATAGATTGGTCTTTGACTTAAAATCACTATTAAAATCATATTTCGTGCTTTAGCTGTAGGCAGTTCGTACCAATTTATCGTGCAAGCAATATCACCAATACTTTTATACTGAAATGATAATGACAATTATTAAAAAAAAGTTACATTTGTTTTAACGTAAGTTTAAAAAGTAATTTATACTTTTATATTAAATTTTATATTAGGACTTTGAGTAAGTTTTCGCTGCATTTATACTTTATGACAATCACCGCGAGGTCGAAGCGGCTTGGCTGGCTCTGTTGTCACGTGCAAGCTGGGAAGAAGCGCAGTGCGAGGGTAGCGCGCGGCCTCGAGGAACAGCACGAGCCGCTAGCCGATCGGGAGATGCAGGGAAGAGACATATCGGAAGTGAGTACTGTTTGCTAGGAAGTACCCCTGGTAACAAAGCTAGGTGTGAGCCTCGTTAGTCCTCGCGAAGGTGTGGACGCGGATCTCTCTCTCCCGCTTACGTGACCCTAGCGTGTAGCAATCCTGTGTTCCCTTTGGTCCTATACGGTGCGTACACGAACTGCGCATCCTGCTAGCGTATACAGGGACAGTCGCGGCCAATGCGATTGAGCGCTGTTAGGACAATCAACCGCCGAACGACAGGGCGAGCTCCATGGTGTAGATGTAAGTCGTCTTTGGGTTTCTTTGAATAGTTTGCGCGAGGTCTCGGCCCACTTTGATCAATTTTTTGAATATTGCTCTCTATATTTGCGATTGACACTGTTAAGTATATTATTTCTAAAGCCAATTTACTGTAACAGTAATTGCTCTCGTTTGATTTTTATTTGTAAATCAGGGATGTTTCCACTCTTAAAGCATATTTTTCCAGCACATTTACTCTGCTTGATTAAAACACTTGTAGCGTATTCGCTTGTGAGAATGTGCGATAAGTGTTTGCCGTCGTATAGATAGGTGACTTGTAAGGAAGGGGGACTAAAGGTCTCTCTTCTTGGGCTTTGCGTGCCACGAAAACTGTACTGCATCATAGGACAACGGCTGGACATTGACTGCGACCCGCCACGCGTCATCGTCGAACAGGTAGCGAAAGCGCGCTCCGTAAGTGTGACTCCGACCCGCAGATCGTTCCGACGCTTATATTGTTACGGGTACGTGTCTGTATTGGTATAATTTGTACAATCAAATAATAATAATAAAAGAAAAACATAACACACTTTGAGTTTTGACTGGGATTTCAGAAATATCTACATTCTTGGACCGAGCTGCGACTTTGACAGCCTATCAGCGCTTTTGCTAGCCGTTATTTCTGTATGAGCCGGTATCCAGTATATTTTGAGTTTCACTAATGCTGTTCGTAAATCAGCAAAGTAGGTATATATGTTTGATCCAGTTTTCGGATATTTGTAATATAGTTTAATGTTCAGATTACATCTATTGCTTTTATCTTTATCTAAACAATAATTGTATATTTTTTACATTTTGCATGCGGTACATAATATTTACTTTCAATCATTTTATCTGCTATTTTATTAATTTTTTTTCGTGAACAGTGATTTACCTTTCATCTTTATTCTTCTTAACGTTACTACTTAATCCACTTTTCTTTTTTCTGCAGTAGCTTAAATATTTTCAAGCTGTTTATTCTGTATTTATTTTTTTATTTTTTCTATTTTTCTATTATTCATTGCTTTGACCTACCTCCTTACTATGCCCGGATTATCATTGTTACGTGTAAAACAGAGATTGATATTAGCCTTAGGCAAATGAATAGAGGAGGGTAAAAGGGCATATTTATGACGACTAATTTTCTGACAGTCTCTAGATTTGATCTGCGTTAGTAGAACAATCGAGACTCTTAATAGATAAGGGGATGATACGCTTCCTCTATGAAGTTCAAGAGAATTGAACTCGACCGACTCAATATTCGAAAGAAACTTGTGTGTTCCAAATAGAATCACTAACGTCTTGCCAATTTTGAACCTCAAAGATACAGAGGTAGCCCAGTCTGATAGAGTTACATTCGAGGTTACATTCGCAGCCATTTCACATTTTTCATCGAAGAACGTATGTTTTACACCCATGAAGTTGTTGACGTACGTACATTTTCTGTGAATCTCACACAGCCTCTAGTCTACCCAAAAATATTGAGGTAAATATTCAGCGTTAATTTAAAATGACCATCTGTATGATTACCAGTAAATTCATATATATTTGCAAACATATAGTTAAAAATTATAAATTGAGTTCTTGAATTTTATTTAAGCTGGCCTTGCATGCCGAACGTCGAGAGCCAGTTGTTACAGGTTGATGAAGTAAGATCGTAGCGCGTTTGTTGCATGATGAGGAAGGCCTGCGCATTTGGTCGGCGAAGGGGATCTATGATTGTCGGCGCGTGAGCGAAAAGGGCCGGTCTTTTGCGGTTGTCGAAGTGTCGTTTGGCAGTCGATCGTTAACTTAGTTCGCGTATTATGACGAAATCTCGCAACCGGGCATTTCGCCGTAAAACTCGCTATCGAGTTTCTTGCGCTGAGTGTGCCTGTGTGCCTGTGCGCATGCGCGCGTGTGTGCATGTGTGTGTGTGAGCCCCGAGGTGAAGAGTGTAGAGCAATTTGGGACGACGCGACTTGACTCGTCCAGGGCGAGCTAATTAGCGGCAACCCTCCTGTTGCTCGGGTCCTTTCGAGGGTCCTTTGCGTTTTTCCCGAGACGCCGGGGCACGTTATCTATTCGCTCACCTATCCTTTTCCTTTCATTTGACTCGTAACATTTTTTTCTTATTTAATTAATAATTCTTTTCAGATCTATTTTTTCATTAATTCATATTTTTTCATAATTGTATTAAAAAGCTTTTTTATGTTTCTATACATAGTGCGAGTGCGATGTGCCAAAATTTTAAAACAATCATGAACTTTTTTTGAAAATTAGGCACAAAATTTTAACGTTATGATTATAAATATTAATATTAAGCATCTCAAAGTCAATTCTAATTGTAAAGATGATATATTCAAAAAAATTTTATGTTTATTTAGACCATTAGAACTACTTACTTGGTCTGTTAGAATATGTCCTGCGTAACAGAGAGTATAAATATGAAATATGAAAGATATTATTAATAAACAATATATGACAATTGCAATAACTTCACTATCCTGAAACCCCTATAATTTTTATGTATTATTAGTTTGCAAATATAGATTTAAGAAAGAAGATTAAAAAAAGATATTAATTTGTTTTTTAATTTTTATTACCGTAATAAAATAGTATCCAAGTAAGCAGATATCGAAAGTGCATCCAACAACATCCATTAAACACATACCATTTAAAATTTTTTCTAATTTTGCAGCAAATCTAAAAGAATGTTAAAAAGTAATTAAAAATTTAATCAATCATAGTAAACTAAAATTGAAGAGCTGAACATACTTCATAGTGCGGAAATGTAATGTAATAATATTTTCAAAAGGTTTTTTTTCAAGATTATCTTTGATTTTATAAAATGTCTCTGTTACTAAACTGCATCGACTACGAATATGCATAATGAATAGAATAATCAGGCTATAAATACCGCAGGTTATTGAATACATAACAAAGCTGTAGATGAATTGGCATAAGCAAACCATTTCATAATAAGGACTTTTCTGTAAATATGATACAATTTTGTTGTTAGTTATCGAAAATAGTTATACAAATAATAATTCCGTTTTAGGCAATGACCAAATTGGTGTATATATCAGTGACAATATAATCAATTGAGATTTGCAATTAACTTGATGTATTCCGTTAGTCAACAATAGTGCTTGTTCAGCACAGAACGGAAAAGGGGAGTAGCAAATGAAACTTCTTGTTGATAATCTTCATAATACTTTATTTACACGTGAAACATTAATGTTGCTTTCGCATAATTAACCTGTCATTGCGCACCCGTCGAAATTTACAGTATTATCAATGTAAAATAGTAGCGATAATAATAAGATTTTAGTAATATGTATACGCCTTGTGAGACTTAACGTAATTAAACCCTAAATATACATGTGAAGTAGCTTCTCTAGTAGCTGGCCTATGCAGCTCGACCTTAGGTCATATAAATATTTGTATGAACAATACAATATCGGGTATGTATAGAGAGTAAAGGCAAGCGAACGCACTCTGCAATAGTTAATGTATTCCGAGATTTCGAACAGAGCAGGTGACGAGGTTTCTATGCGAATTCAAGTAAAGATGTCTTTCGATGTCGTTATTTCATGGGGATTTAGCTCGCACTATCTGACGCCTTGTAAGTTCGGAGCTCACATCGGAGCTCACGCTCTGTAGCGGCTCGCAAACTATGAGCTAACGCCAAATAGTGCGCGTACTGGTTTTCAATTCCTTCCATGAATTTTGAATCAATTTTGGAAATGACGATCCTTGGAGATTTAGTGTTACCGACAGCAAAAAGGGACTGTCGATTCGAGGACTTACTCAGCGAGGAGTAAATCAAAGGCTTTGTCTCTCCATCAACTATTACTTGTGATCTTATTGTAATTATAATTATTACACTGAGGAGATAGACAGAGAAAGCGCGATGTCGTGATGCGATTCGAAAGGCGGTAAATTTGGCGCGTAAAGAACGTATTGAAATGCAATGAGCATATTTAAAAACCAAATCCGACCTTGACCACGGAACGCTAGGCTTGACACCTTATGGGGCCGGCACACCAAACCGGACTACGGAAGCTGCAAAGGCGGACCCAGGGGCGAGATCGACACGAATTAGGAGTATAGCTCCTGATTCATGGAATGTCATGTGCGCATAGGGAAGCCTTTGGCCACCCTGGGGCCATCAGGTTAATCTCTGAAGGTCGCGGGTCGCGGGGCCTGATTGCGCCGGAAAATGCACCCGAAAACACGGGTATAGAAAAACAGTTACAGATGGACTTGGTGGGTCAGTTCGCGCGCCGTTGGACAGCGACCGTCGATTAACAAAGCTGAGGTAAGAGTGGGGGAGTCTACAAGTATTCCTTGCGATAAGCGCGACAAATGGCACACTCTCTTTAACTGCCCAATAGTAAGCAACAAAATAAAGTAAAATATCTACGATCTATCAATTGTTATATCAACTCTTTAGCAATCCACTCTCCTTTCACTTCATCATTAACACTTAGAGCATCTTTATCTATAGAAATATGTAAAATAAGCTTTGTGGCATGAAAGAATAAGACAATATAAAGTCTTAATTTATTTACAGAAAGATTATTTTTTTAAATTTAGATAAAATTAGTGCTTCAATGAGTCTTCTCGTTGAGTTTGGGTGCAAACTTTTTCATTCATGATGTGATGCGAAAAGGCGAGGTCGCTCTGCGATCGAAAGTCCCTGTCGGCAATTTACAAAAAAAGAGGGTTAGAAGTTCCGATCATCGGTCCCGTATGTCTAATAATATATTACGATGGATTTTCTATTAGCGTCGCAAATTTGCAAGTACTATCTTCGTTCTTACAACACGATACGTATCCTTCTGCTATGGAAGTAGAAATTCATAATAAGTACTTTATATCAGTATATTTTAAAATACCTTTGACTAATTATAATTGATTTAGGTCAGAGTCCTTAAACGCGGACCTCTGCCTCTGATTTATTTAAACCGTGCTCCGCCATGGCTCATGTAGATGTTTACGTAACAGCGCAATAACGTCTTCGCTATGACCATTCATTTGAGCCTAAACTATTCACCGAAATCGATCCTTTACAAGTGGGTAAAATGGAGGGATCGAAAAAATTTATCTGCAAGTAGGCTCGATTTAGTTAAAGCTGATTGCTATCCGCTCTCACAGTGGTCATGAGAACGAGATGTTGATATACAAACAGATTCTACGGCCTAGTAAAGTGTAATGTCTATTACTTCTGTTAGGAATAAAATTTGAAATTCGAAAGTCAATTAATCTAAATGTAATTTACAAAAATTTATTTGTCATTTATTACATATTAAATGAAATTTACAAGGCCGAGACGCTAATCGTACTGAACGCTGTAGAGCGCGCACACGATTGCAAGGTATCTGTTGAGGAACGGGAGGAAGGGAAGCACTTGAACAATAGCTCTTGAATTAATATGTTTTATTCGTACAATGTTGCGTATGTTTGCTGGCTCGCCTATAAGTGTCGAGAGGCGAGCTCCCCCCGTCGCACCCGGTCTCGGCACTGTCTCGCACCCGCGCGCGAGGTGGCTCGAGGTAGGCTGCATGCGCCTCGCAGATCGCGGGAAGCTGGCCGACGTCGCCAAAAAACTTACGAGGCCACGGGGCGCGTCCGCCACCGCGCACTCCGCTCCCTCAGGGCAGGATAGCTACGAGGACACAGGCCCGCCCCCGCGGACCTGCTCACACCGGTCCGGTCGGTTGCTCCCCGCGTCCCTTTACCCCGGATCACCTCGGGCCACTCGCGCGCGGGGTTCCGTCGCTTACCCTCGCGCTCCACACCCTCGTCCCGCGGCTCTTTCCCTACTGCCCGAGAGAGCCTCCCGCCTCCCAGATCCTTCTTCCCCCGATCGCCGATTGTCTTGTCCCCCCCCGTCTGCCGATCTTCCCGCGCTCTGTCGTTGATCCGGCATACTTGCGCGCTAAGCAGGTGGCTCCCTTCCCGCCCTGTCAAAACAAGTGATGGTCGTCGTTCCTCGGCGCTTTGAGGTCACATCATGAGGCGAGAAGGTTGTCAGCGGACGCATACAATTTCTCGCGAGCGTCGAGTTCGCAACAGTATCTTTTCACTGACACTCACTTATACATTTCATCGGTGCCGGCTCTGGGTCTGGTATGGCTCTGGGCATGGTGTTTGGTTCTTGTTGTAGTGTAGATGCCGGGTCGAATTGTCTCCGAGGCTGATGCTGATGACGGGAGTGTAGAGCAGGGACGCAGTCTCAGTTGCCCGAAAGTAGCAATCTGCGCACCGTTGGAGGACTCGGGCCTAGAAGTCGTGCAGCAGTTGATCAGCCTCCTCGTGGCGATCTGCATTTAGCCTTTTCCGTCTAGTGGCATCGATTAGTTTCTTATGCGCCGTGGTCGCCAAGTTGCGCCTTTCTAGAGCTAGTATCACTCGCCATTGTAGACGGAATTAATAAATTGACTTATTTCGATGATTGTTTGAGAGCAAGTGCTGCTCTTCTCGGCGCGTACAGACGCGGTGATCCGCTAATCCTTTTTGCTACGCCCCTTAGCCTTCGCACGGTTACAGGTGTTTGTCACTTGGATCATTACAAAGAATTGTTACAGTAACGATCATTACTACATCACTTTTAAAACATACATCATGTTTTTATGTAATACATGCTTTTATCTTATAACATCGCGTCACTGGTTGATGGCACCACTATCACAAGATAAATTTCCGATCGTATAATAACATTATTGTAGAAGGCTACTGTCGAGATTTCAATCGAATTGGGCTTGTATTTCTGTCTTGACCACATCTGGAAGCGAATGTATCCGCGCATTTGAAAAAATTTGAAAAAGAGCAATATTGGTCAGTGATTTTATTCTTATTTTTTGAAGGGAAATCGCTCAGCGAAAGAGTGCTTTATGTTGTGTTTAATAATATACTGTAGAATTAAGTACAACCTAAGAAGAACTATCGATCGTTGTGCGTATTGCAGTTTTTTGTGTTTAGGTGTATAATCTGCCTCTGTTATATGTGTCTAGGTGTTGGGTGTCCCTGGAGATGATGCTCAGGTGGTGCGCACCGTAGCTTTTCAAACATGTAGTTAAAAATACATTTTATATAATAAGTACGAATTTTTTATAAATTAATAAATAACTAGTGTCGAGTACCATTTTAGTGTTACTTTTTAACCATGAGTAATAAATCTATATTTGCACAACTTTATCTACATAAAATGCAGTCTATTGATTACATACAATACACTATTATGGTCTTCGATTAAATTAGCATTTAATTTATTTAGGAAGATATTTTCGATATATAGATTTATATTTACAATAAAAATAAAATGAATGGGCTTACATAAGGATCGAAAATACCAAAATAACTGGGATAAGACAAATGTGGATAGCTGATGTTGTTAATTAAAATAGGCTTTCTGCTTAATGGCAAAACAGTACTATATGGCATTCCACCACTATAAAATAGTACCATGCTTATAATTGTTAAAAATCTCGTTGTTTTTGCATTTTTTATCATAAAACTTATTTGTTCTTTTTTATCAATTTCATGCCAATCAGTGGCTACTTCAATAATACAGGAACCTAAGTCATCAAGACTAGAGAGCATTACACAATATTTGTAACTATTTATTATGCTGTAGCTTAGAGGACCAATCATACTTATTTTCATCTGTAATGATGAATAGATACTGATGAAATAATTCAATTTTTTAAAATAGATGTACAACGTGTTTCCGGTTGATAAAGTATTTTTAATTTTTATATTATTCGTTAAAAAGTTTTGGATACTAATTAGGTACATACGAGTACATCGCATGTCAAATAGTATGTTTTTTATTTTGTCAAAAAAATAATTATTATGCAACCGACTTATATAAGGCATTTCAGAAGGAGAAAATCGACCTATTAGATACTAATAAATTTGTTTTTGAACAAAATTCGTTTTGATTTGAGGCATTAATGATATTATAATCAAATCTTGGTTTACAATACACCAACCAATTGAGAAATAAAAATTATCATGGTTCCATTCAAAAAAGAGCGTAATTTAAATAGACATGTTTAATATTAATGTTTTTTGACACATAATTAGTAGATATCTATGTAGAATTATAACACAAAGTTAAATTTTAAATAATAATTATAAAATAATAAGAAGAAATTTAGAAGCTGTTCATTATTTTAAAATCTAATAACTTTTTTATTATATATGTATGGATAAACTGTGGAATTCAAAATTAATAAATAATGTATTATTTTAAATAATCGCACCATAGAATCCTTTTGTATGAGGAATACGTGAAGAATGGCTGGTACTATATTAAAAGTTATTAAGAAACTGCATATAATGATTGATATAGCTCGATATATTGTTGAATTTGAAGTTTTTAAAGGCCATATTCCTAACGGCTGAAGTATCCAACGTGTTATTTGAACAGAATATTCGAAATATTTAGCATTGGATATTTGTTTAATTGTGTCTGCTGTAATAACGAATTTTTCGTTTAACATTTTCTTTTATTATGTTGATTCCTAAATTTAGTTTCTATTTAAAAAAATGAATTTGTTCTTATATATGATAAGCGCAAATGAGTTATAAAAAATTTTCTATTTAGAAGTAGTAAATTCTATCACACACCTGAATAGTTTAATTATTCTATTGGTCTATCTAAAAAGTCAATATAAACGTCAAAGAATTATTAAGATTGTTTATTGATACTAATAGTAATGCTGTTAATATCATATAAATAGCGTATTTGTTTTAAATTCTGATATTGTATATTTCTTTACAGACGGGTAAATTATATGTGAAATATTATGAATATTTCACAGTTCGATTAAAAATAGATCAAAGTTATTTACTTGAAAGTAATTGGCATGCAACGCTTCGGCCTTTGTACATTAAAAATGCAAAGTGAGCTGATTCTAAGTAAGAGGTGGGAATAAATTACGACGAGACATCAATTGATTATCTTCTGAATCTTGTATTTGTACTTTGCAAGTTATACATCCTTCTATATCGTAAATATTATTAGAGGTACAGAAACATGTTTAAAAAAATTTAAAAACAAGAATCAAACGAGTGCAATTTAAAGTCATTAGACTTTAAAGGGTAGATGAAAATATAACATAAAATGAGAAAAAATTAATAAGTTATGCATTCATTAAGTAATACAAATCTACTTTAGATCTAGATTTAAATCCGATTAACACCAACAATGATAAATAATTCAACCTTTGCATAAGTAATGATTTTGATTTATTATGGCTATGCAGCTGAAACGTGTCGTAATAATATGTCTGTTTATTCATTTAATTATACACTGGGAGCAGGAAGTATTAAAACAATATTATTATTATTTATATACAAGGATTGCTATTACATATTTAAACTGCATAAGAAAGAATAAATGATATATTGTGTTTATTTTATTTTAAAGTCAGACCATACTGAAATCTGTAATAACACTGTTCCGGTTGTAAGAGAAATTAAACTTATTATCTCCATTATAGACTCTAGACTCTTTCTATATGTACATAAAAGGCGTGGAATGAATATAGCCGACGCTTTTACAATTTGTTTACAATGCAAAAGAAAAGTTACAGCCAAGTATGATTACATAAGACCATTTATACTATATACTCAGATAATTACTGAAGCCGATTTGTATTGATGTTTATTTCTTGTGTCCACCACTTTGATCATTTTCCATTATAAACTTTTTTTCTGCATGAGGTTAAAATAATTGTTCTTATTCTTATTTGTTCTTTAACAATACAATAATTCTGAAGTTTTAATTGTAAAATCGACGACTTATTGATTTCTACTTTTATTTATGTTTTCTCTTTCATTTCTAGTCGGACGTCGAAGTTCATTATTAATATCTAAGTGTTTAGAATATTTTAAAGGTTACTCTTTCAACCATTTTATATTTTTTATCAGATAAAACTGTGTAAATTCTTGTGCTAATAAGATTTTTATTTATTCTAATACTGTATACCATTGATTATTTTACATAGTTATAGCTCAAGAAAAATCTTTTGTATATCTTATTATGAACATTAGGCACCCTCGTTAATCAAAATATTATCTCTTAATGTGAAAATAGGTTCAAAAATATATGGAAAAGTGATGTGATTTACTTTTGTTCATGTCGGCAGGAAGATATTTTTTCAATTCACCATCGCTCTTTTAGTTACAGTACGAAGCATATTCAAGTAAGTCATAGATGCCTTTAAAACCTGTAATTAAAACATTAAAATGAGCTAATATTCAAATACTTTATTATTTTATTAATATCAAATTTTTCATTTTTGCCTTTAATTGTGGGAATGTGTATATTATAATGAAGTGTATGTGTGATTTGTGGAAAGTGTTGATTTTCTGTTTTCGTCTGAAGAAAACTGCGGCTGAGGCTTATCGAATGATCTCAAGTGCTTACGGTCAGACTGTTTTTAGTGAAAGAACGCGTTGCGAGTAGTTTCAGCTTTTTAAGACCGGTAATTTTGATGTCAAGGACCGACATGGCGGCGAAAGAGAAAATTTTTTCCAAGATTTTGAACATGCCAAATGCAAGAAGAATTAGCAATATCATTGGGAGTCACTTGACAAGCAATTTTGAAACGCCTCAATGCGATGGGAATGGGTCAGAAACAAGAAAATTGGGTTCCGCGGAAATTGAAGCCAAGAAATGTTGAACGGCTTTTTTTTCTTGCGAACAGCTGTTTCAAAGACAGAACCAAAAGGGATTTTTACATTGCACTGTAACCGACGACGAAAAATGGGCTCACTACGATAATTCCAAGCGCAGAAAGTCATGCGTCTCCCGGTAAAAATCGTATAACTGTTTTTTTTTATATGCAATGCGAACAAAGTACGTGACTAGAATCGGCGCTGGAGCATCTAGCTTCCCGTTTCTGAAAACTAATTGCATGTAAGCTGCAGCGTTGTTCCCGCGCCGAACTTGAATAGGAAAAACATAAGCCGATTCGTTCTGATGACTCGGAGTGAGCGTGAGCGTGGACGCCAAGGTGTGTTGCTCCTGTAGTGCAAACAATGGAACTAGTCCAACAATTCTAGGTTCGTGTTAGCTACCGCAAGCTAAGATAAAGACGCCTTAATGAAATTAATTGCGCGCCGAAAATTGCATGTCCGGGGTTATGCTGTGTGCGTCCTTCCAAAAGATCTTGAGAAGCCGGAACCATAACAGAATGTGCGAAATCGATTAGTTCGTATGTCATACTGTCTATTTCCTTTAGCGAAACTAACGCTTTAAAGGTGCACAAAATCATTGGACTGATGGGGAAAGTCAATTTAGTTTGAGGTAGCTGATCACGTG
The DNA here is from genome assembly GCA_018906755.1 of Sycophaga agraensis. NCBI lineage: Eukaryota > Metazoa > Arthropoda > Insecta > Hymenoptera > Pteromalidae > Sycophaga > Sycophaga agraensis. Next base: position 903,694 of record JACCIE010000020.1, on the reverse strand, counting down.
AATTCGACATTCACTCGAAAATGGCAGTCTTCGACCCTTCATATTTTTGTTCACCAGACGGGCTGTAAAAAACCTCGGTGATCTCCTAGAACGTCTCGGGGTCAAACATGGACACGAGCATTTGGTACTGTGTGTTGCAGACGTGATAGGGGGGGGGGGGCTGAATGCGGTCTCAGTTTCGAGGAACCATAAGGTAGTGATGATTTTCTAAAACGTCTACAGGCGGCATGCCTGCATGAACTGTAATTCGACGAGCGTGCATTTTGGTATTCAGGTTCGCGGGAGTAACAGGCACATCTGTACTCGTAATTATCAGCTCGCCTTGCCCATTAGCTATTGGCGCGGACTGTATCAAAAACTTCTCCAAGCTTTCTACGGCTGTTTCTGAAACGCCGACGGAACCAACATTACGAAGACAGCAGATTTTCGGACACACTCAATCACTCGTTTTTAATTACGAACCTACTGTACTTATCTTTTAAGTTCCGGGTGTATCGTGTTATAAGTTACTGTCCGAAATCGCCTTTTTCAGATCGAATTTGTTGCTATTTCTCTGAACAACATGGAACCGTTTAAACCTTGGTTTAAACGGCTTTTAATTTAACAAAATTTATATGTTCGTTTATTATATTTCATAATTAATAATAACCTTTTATGAGCTTTTCCTTATAATTCACCCTTACTTTTTTTTCATTACACAAGAGTTTATTAAAATATTATTAACTTATTCAAAATAATTGGTTGTATACTTTACAAAAAATATTTTACGTCAGTAAGCATATACAACAAACGAGAAAACGTTTTTGCATTAATCATTAGTTTTAATAATTCATTACAATATAGATAAATAATTTAATGACTTGTTTTTGCACATTTACTTTATAATGTTAGAAAAAAACTCATTTTTATATAATCTAGATGCAAATAGAGGTAGCGATTAAATAGTTTTCTAAATTTATATTTTGAATGTATTTTATATGCATACAATACAAAAATTAAACAAGATAAATGGACAATACATTTTACCGAGTATATAATTTTATTAAGTTTATGATATTATTTATCAAGGAAATATATACTTTTAATACCGCTCTTTGTTTCACAACGGTTTTCATTAATATTTTCGATTCGTTCGAAATTAATTCCAATAATTTCAAATGTATTGGTATTGCGTATAAAAGAAGTTATGGTTACACACGTATCTTTACTTCATAATTGTAACTGTACTGAATTCATAGTTTACTTCTATTATTATTTTTAATATGATTAAAATTTATTGTAAGTGTTTTATACTTAAAAGTATTTGTCATTGAACACCATTGCTATACCAGTTTTGCGCATTGTTGCTAGTAATTTATAAAAGAATATAAAAAAATGACTTTATTATAAATTAATTAAATTAAGTTTCATTATAAGTTTTATTAAGTTATTTTTAAAATTTAAATAATAATTTTGAAATATTTAAAAAATCATGAAAGAAATACGTATTGTACAGTTATGTATCTTTCTGAACTTACAACTACTTATTTTGTTTGTGTAAAAATTTCTTATAATCTTCACAGAATTTTTATTTCAGATGGGATAGGCACCATATTTATCGATGTAAATTGTGTACAATATTTATGCACAAAAAAACTCAGTTAGATGCGGACTAAGTTTTTTCGTACAAAATAAACATGCACAACTTTTGTCTATAGTAAAACGTTGTTGTGTACGATATGTTTATTCAGAATAGGTACTAAATCAACAATAGATAAAAAATAGGTAAAAAATAAAAACAATAGTACATTTAGATTTCGGTACACCAAAATATATTTTGCTAAGTTTTCTTTTAATAGCACTACTAATAATAGTGCACTGAATATTATAATTATAAATGTAAGGTTCATATAATTTTGCATGTGAATGAACAGACCTATTGCAAACATATGTGTATATACAGTGCAGTATTAAATTTTACAATATTATTACGAGTAGTGGCTTGGTAGTGCGATAATAAATTTAAATTATTTTTCACAGTTAATACTCACATTACAGAAACTTGCAAGTGACAGAGTAACCATTTTTCCTGCTGTGAGTACAACTGGTCGTTGCGAAGATATAATAATAAGAACAATATTTCTTGCGTCCTTGTAAGGCAGTTGATACCAATTTATCATGTAAGCAACTCGTCCAACGTTTTCACACTACATGGTAGCAAAAAGTTGATGTAACTTTTCTAATTACATTATGCAAGCGATATGTGATTTGTTATATAATTAAGTATAAAAAAATTATAGTATATAATAGTGCTAGTGCTCATAAATAATATTCTATTATTTAATTTGAAACGAATAAGAAAATTGTGTTATTATGAAAAACGTGTCTTAAATTTAGTTGAAATTATCAACTAAACAACGTTATATGTATGCATATAATACTATATTTAATTTCAATTAAATTTTTTTAAATATAACGTTTTTTCAACGTAAAGTCGTTTTTATTAAGAAATTCATAGCCAACATTACTGATTTTACGGCTATTTAATTTGTATATTTTAGTAAAATAAAAATTAAATAAATAATAATAAAAATATTATAAATATTAATTTAATATTAATTAATATTAAATTAAATTAATTATTAATTATTTATTAATTAATTTTTGTTTTATATTTATTATTATTTAATATAATTTATAATTATATAAATTATTCATTTTGTAATAGACAGAAATATTTATATGGAAATTCATTATTTACGTGTATTAAACTTATTATTTATTTAACTTGTAAAACTCAACGGGATTAACAAATAAACAAATTCATGTATACATATAATAAATGGGGTTATATAATAAATGGGCGGGACTGGTATCCCAGTTGAACTGTGTGTGAAGACCCTTTTCAGGGCCTTGGGCCACACTGCCAAGGCGCTTCGTGGAGGCTTTGGAGTCGAAGTGAGATCACATGACTTCCGGAGATTGAGCCTCCTATAATCTGAGCTGGAGTGTACGGGACTGTACATCTCGCAGCCTCGTTTTTGGCATTATGAAAAACTGGCAAATTTCTCTCTTGATTTAAAATAATAGTTTAGTTTTATAGAAAAACAATATATTACGAAATGGAAGGCGTTTGCGTTTTGGGACTCGCGCGTCTAGCGGCAGCGAGTTCCGCGAAAAGAGGGATAAGGGGGAGAGCGTGTCAAAGGCGCTCGAGACTCGGCCGAGAGAACAAAAAGAGAGAGGAAGCCCGTGAGAGCTCCTTGCAAGAGCGCGAAAGTCAATGCGCTCGCGGGCTTTTCTTGTCAATGTGAAGGACGACGGGTAATGAGTGGAGAGAAAAACGGGGGAGGGCCCGTCGGTCACGGGGGAGAAAGATTTAGATTCGAATTGCAAAAGTCAAAGCCCGAATAATTATTGAAAATAAATTAAATATTGTTTTATTTAAATATACTCATTAAAACCTTGAAAACACATACACAACACATTTTTTAAATTATTTAATTAATTTCAAATAACACATACTAAATGTTACATTCATTTTTATGTAGCTTTTGCATAACAATTCCAAATTCAAGATCCAAAAAACTTGATCATTAAGAAAAAATAAAAAGTCAAAATTTCAATGATTTTTGTAGTTTCTATTAAATAAAAAATAAAATGGCTATAATTAAAACTAAATTATACCCAAATATCATATTAAATACCTTTTAACTGCACTACAATGAAATTTATTCGCTTTCATTAGCACTCATTTAGCTACATTTTATATTACGTTTTCCAATAAAAAATTTTCACATTTTAATTGTAAAACATACTAGTTGCTACGTGTAAGTATCTATGTTATTATTCACTACTAACAAAATCAATTGCCCCTTGCAAAAAGATTTTCTTTTTACGTGTGTACTATACGTTATTATGTACTATAGTAGATAAGGCACTAGTGAATTAGATACTAGATTAGGTACTATTTGGAAAATTATATTTTTTCAATTGAATTTGATTAAAATTTTTTAACCGAATGAGACTCTTTGTTAGATTTTTTTGTTATTGATTTTTTGATAATATAGGCTTTAAATGTATATAATTACTTATAGGTAAATTAAATTAAAAATTTACTTTCATGAATATTTTTTCTTACACTATAGTAGTTAAATAATTCTTTTTTAATTTTCTAACCTTAATACAAATAAGACAGTATTATTTCTTTAATTTCTAATCTTTGATCTCTTAATATTATTAATTAAGTTATACCTGTTGCGTTAAAATATCTCCTATGTAGCAAAAAATAAAAATATTGAATGTAAGTGAGGTTAATAATAATATGTACGTTATCGTATTTAGTTGATTTTCATCAAATTCCTGTAAAATTAACATAATAAATTTTCATAGAAAAAATCTTTCATGTAGCAAAGAAATAAAAATGTATATTTTGAAAGTATTGTAAAACACTTTGATTCTACATAGGACTTACCGTGATAAAGTAATATCCAAGCATGCAAATATTAAAACTGCATCCAATTAATTCAACTAAACATATATTATTCAAAATTTTTTCTAATTTAGAAGCAAATCTTAAATAAATGTCATTATAAAATATTATTTTTTTTGTATTACTGATACGAAATAAATATAATTACAAAAAATATAAACCTCAATGCACGCAAATGCTGATTTATAATCTTGTTTACTAATTTTTTATCAAAGCTGTCTGTAATACTTTGCAGCATAGCTGATGTGATACTACATTGACTGCAGATATGCATAATACATAGCACAGCGATACTACAGACACCACAAGTAATTGAATATTGAACTATTCCAGAAATAATTTGTGTAAAATACACAATGTCATATATTGGCCTAATCTGCAAATAATATTGTTTCGTAATTGTGCAGTATTTATAACTTAGTATGACAAAAAGGTGTGTTAAGCTACAATAAAAAAGTCAAATTATACAAATTTATGAAATTTAAAAAAAAATTTATCTCGATAATATGTTGATACTTTTTGATATAATGAATTATTATTATTTGTGAATTACACTACTCACTTTTTACTATAAAAAGTATAGTTTATAATAAATTACGATAATCATACTTTATTTATACATCATTTATTTAAATTTATTGACAATTATACTTCGCTGTTCCTCCGCGCTGCTCCTTATAATTCCGCATCATTAACATGATTATACTGTCTCACTGTCGCTTGCGAGGCTAAAATGCCGATACCCGAAGAATCCTTTCTACGATTGCAATAATTTGTCGTAGCCCGAATATTGATGCAGACTTACAGAATTCGATTGGGAGATCGTTTCATTATCGTCAGTGGTCTTTTCGGTATGCGGTTACTTCATAAGACGGATATTATTTCTGCTTACCAATTAGCTATGGTGCCCGATATTGTCACTAGCAACGATCTTTGTCTGTCATTGCAATTGGAGGTCGGAGGTGGTAAACTGTTCGTCAACGTTCTGCAGTTGAGTCAAACACGTCCATACCTTGGCCAAGAATTTATATCCAATCGGTGGGATATTGAATCCCTATTCCTCGACTAAACCTCATTGGCATCCATAAATCCTAGTGCCGGCTTTCAACCATTTTTATTGCGGCCGCATTAAGTTTCTACAAAGAAGATGATACGATGTCTCTTCTTTTTTCATCAACTACACGGGTTATAATATCCCTCTATTTTGTGTATCGAATATTGTGAATTGTAGAGTTTGGTTAGAAATCTCAAAACAATTCGTGCCTTATGTTTACTTAAAATGATAATATTTCTATGCTTGATATTCGTACAATTAACTATGAGTTCTTTTTACCATTTGTAACTGGTGTTTTTCTAATTTTCGCGTATCTCCACTTTTTCGTCGCATGAGATAGTACTCCTTCTTTTGCATAAGTTGATTTTTGTTTTCATTGGCTTAAAATTGGTAGTGACTCTAATTCTTATTATCTAACTATTATTGTCTTTGGTCAACCTATTGAGTGCATTCTTTGTTTGATTGATCAATTATGACATGATACTGTATTTTTAGTGCCTTTATTCAGACTGGACTGTCGGTGCAGATATTTATACGTTTATCTCTGACATTCTCCATTGTTAAGATACATTTCTATGGCAGCCATTTTTGTTCAAGACATTATGCTATACTACCTCAATGCATACGCAATGTGCTGACTACGTTTTCGTTGAGAAATGTCACATCTTGTTTGGATTCATCTCTGCACTACGTTTATTCTGCTAAACAGACGTACCGTTCCATTCTTATATACTTATTTATACTATAGTATACTTATAGAAGACTAATCTTATACCATCGTTCTAAGCATAGATATTTGATCATATTGTCCTTAGGTGTTATCAAAATGGACCCCCTCGGTATTATTTTTCGGATTGTAATCTAAAAAAACTACATCTTGAACGTAGCCATTTAGAGTCTAGTTCATCACACTTGATATTATAAATTTATCAATCAAGTATTCGACATTTTATTTTTATGACAAAAATTATTATCATAAGTATAAGGAGGGCCAAATAAATGAAAAATGAAAATGAATACATATATTTGACGGAGTGCAGATAAACATACATCATTAGAAAATAAGTCGTCGTCACTTTTCTCAGGCCGTTCGTTTTCTGCTCTTTCCTCGATTCTACCTTCGACCCTTTTGTTGGTGCGGTGCTGATGAGTGCATCGTTATAACTTCGAACTATTTTAAGGTTTCTCCGGTTTTATCGGTTATCCTTATATTATTGTCTACATAAGCATAAAAATCTTGATTTTAATTTGCGGTGAATTAAAGAAAGAGAAAGCGGGGAATCTAATGAAAATCAATATATTTATAGACACACTCCCGCATTTTGCAGATTAGAGCCGTACGATAAAGAATCTTCCGATGGTCGCCGTATGATGCGACGGCGCAATATGAGTTAACGCGTCTTTCCCTCGATCCGCGGTCTTTCTTATGAGCATCCACAGACTCCTCTATTTGTTCATCTGTCCTTTCGAGGGTGCAACGGCTATTTTTAATATAGCTTCCTTGGAGAAGGTCCTGTCTTTGCGACGATCTCCTCTGAGGTAGGGTTGATACTCTCTGCCTACCGCATTTGATCAGCTATACTCTAAATACTATTTTGCAAGGTAAAATCTGGAATTCTTTATAGGAAACTCTTTCCTGAAACTATCGGAGTTCTGGATATAGAGAAAAATCCAGTAATTTCACCAAAAAAATAATAAGCGGAAAGAATCCGTCTTTATCATATATAACTATTTTTAACTGAAAATCTACCTTTCAAAATTTTAAATCGATTCAATTTTGCCTTTAAGTATAAACGTTATCATTTGGCAAAAACGAAGGTCCTTCAGTCCTTTGATTCTTTTCTTTAAAAACCAAATTGAGCTATGAGTTTCACAGATCTTAGTATTCTTTTTCCAAATATATATACGTTCTCCAAATATGAATTCTTCAAATATATTATAACGGAAGGGAGTTAGAATGCGGAGGTAAAGGAATTTGAAGAATCACCATAATTAAATATAAAAAACTTTATTTAAAGGTTCAACTTTATTCAAAAATCGATGCTGTCGTGTTAGAAATTTTTGAGAATCGTATAAGATTATATCTATTGCTCGTACATATGGTGCTTAAAACTGTCAAATTTAAGCGGAAATTCATTGAGCTCGGTACATCTATATACACATTCATGTACAATAAAAAGAATGCATTTCTCCTGTATGTAATCAACGGAAGCAAGGTAATGGTCGCTTCTTCAACGGATGCAAGTTTATTTTTCCGGTACACAATATTTATAGTTAAAAATGAGATACTCTAGTCATTGACTATTAAATTAATGACGAATAATAATTAATTTTTTTATCAAATGAGCTAAAATTTTTAACTGAATAATATTGCTTAAAATTTAACAGTTTGATCTGTATATCGACATCCTTTTTCTGAACATCTATTTTCTATTTGTAATCAAACAAAAACTTTAACCAGCTTTTAGCTAGAATTTATGTTTAAATCAGTTTATACTTACATTTTTTACAGATATTTTTTACTTATTTTTTAAAATTTTATTTGGATATCGACTATGCAGTATTGCTTATATTAAATTACGTAAAATTATACTTTGCGTAAATGTGAGCAGTGCTACAAACGCTTAAGATATATTTTCACTGATTAGCTTACGTAAGGGTTGAAAAATATGAAGTAGCCAGGATAAGATAAATGTCGGTGACTCATATTACCGATTATAATCACTTCCTTAGTAAATGGTATTATTATACTATAAGGTAGTCCACCACCATACATGAATATCATGCAATAAATCGTAAAGGATTTAGCTGTTTTTGATTTTTCAATCATAAAATTCTTTAGTTCTATTTCTTTAATATTGTGCCAATCATCTTGAATATCCCCTAAGCAGGAACTTATATCGACATCTTTAAGCAATACAGCAAAATATTTTAAAATATTCATAAAACAGAAACTCAATGGCCCCAACATTTTTATTTTTCCCTATAAAGTTTTAATAAATAATAGTTATTTAGCATGTTTTGCCATGTTAATAATCTTTTCAACGTTTATGTAATTTTTGTTTAAATTAAAAAAGCATATACTCTTGCATATACTATGATCTTCATTACTATATTATTTTAGATAAATCAATTTTTCGAATCAGTATTTAATTTCTAGATTCAAATGTATTTTCCTTGTTTAGTTACTAGTTACTAGTTTTTAAATATTATATTTTAAGATTGCTGATGTATATTATAATAATATAACAATAAAACTATTAAATGGATTATTATAAATAAAATACTCGTACCCCCAGATCTTTTTCTACGACGAAGGTGTGCAAACAGCATGGTACAAAAAGAAAAATTAAAAGAAATGTACATATTGCAATAATAAAAGAACGTAATATGGTAGAGTAAGTCGCAAATTTCATAGGCCACAATCCCAATGGCTGAAGTATTTGTCGAGTTATTTTCACCGCATACTCAAAATCTTTTGTGTTATTAATTTCCTGTACGATTTCGATTTTTGTTACTTCATTTTTTATCGACATATTTTTTTATTGCAGTTTTATATTTTTAATTAAAAAATTTAAATCATTATTTACCTTTACCCGTCTAACAAATCATTTATTACTTTGTTCTTAAAAACAGATTTTGTATAAAAATAATAAAAGCAAATATATCAACAATGATATCGTATGAATAACTGGGATGTACGTTATTTAATACTTCGATCATAGCTATTTAAAGATGCAAAGTGAACCGATTTAGAGCAATTACTTTAAGAGGGAGAAAGTCTTAGCAAATTATTAATTCACAAACTTCTGGATTCTTCTGGTCAATTCATCATGCTCGGCTTAGTTTGCACTTATCTTTCGTATTGGCAGAAGTTGAAAATTTTTTTCTATCATTTTTCATAAATTTATGCAGTCGAATAAAGGACCTGTGGGTTTGTAGTGAAATCCCAAATAGTAATCATTGCTAAACATAATTATATTATAAAACTCAAAGGAAATTTAGAATAATGCGGTAAGAAAGTTTCATATAAGCATGTATATAAGATATATATAAGATTTTTTTATACATTTTCACATGCAAATTTTGGAATATATATAACAAGTAGGAATAAGTATATAAGTAGGAAAAAAGGTTGATTATATTGGAACTTTAATTTTGATTCTTTACTTTTAACACTGAAGAATTTATTATCAAAACTAAGCATCTCTTCAATATTGAAAGTCAAATTTAATTATAATATTCATTAATTTAATAACGATATTTTTATGTAAAAATTAAATTTCGTCTTTCTGATCGGACAAAAAATCAATAACCAATAATAAATAATCAATAATATTAAATTATTTAAAATCAATAATTCTAATTCAATTATATCAATATTGCTTTATTAAATTTATAACTGCAACTTCTTGCACTTCTACATTTCAATAATTTATAAAGTATCCCTTTACTTTATATACAATAAAAATTTTTAACGAAAATCATAATAATTGTATAAAAAATTACTATATTTTATAGCACTCTAAAAATATGCTATTTTTATTGTATACTCAATAATTGAACACAGGTCTGATTTTGAATCTCTACATTAAAAGTTTTAAAGAAAGTTTTTACTTTAAAAAATATTTAATGTTAATTGTTAAATTTATATTTCTACAAAAGAGAAGAAGTAAATGTAATAAAAAAACATTGAAACTGTTGGGTATTGAATAAGCGTCTTTGATTGTTTTTTCGTTCAATTTCTTCAAGTCCAGGACCACGCGCCATCGTAGAGTTACTGTGGCGTGTACCTTCTTTCGGATAACCCAAACAGGGCTGTTATATGGTGAGTCGGATGATTCGATTAAATTAGCATGTAGTTATTCATGGATCTGTCGATCCACTTCATCCTTTAATGCGAAGGGGTATTTGTATTCTTTAGTATTCGTTGGATAATCGTCTGAAGTTTGTATTCGATGGATGACTAGGTCGGTGGATTCTAACCTAACTCCCTTGATGTAAACCTATCTTGTGGTGTTTAACTCAGTTTGCTACCTGGATTTATACAGCTGGTTCTAAGTGGTTTAAGTTTCAAAGAGTTTTGATATCTATTTAGTATTCAGTTAAAGGAGTTGTAATGGATAATGGTGATACATGCATTGGTAATATGTCCTCTGGGATATTTAATTTGTCTGATACAGTCATTTGATTGATCAAGTAATTGTAATTTTCAATGGAATTAAAGTTTTCGCTGTATGTTTGATAATTTTCTCCAAAATTAATTTCCGCGTTATAAATGTCACTAATTTCTGATTTATTACTATCGATTTGTGAATCCTCGGTTAGATTGCCTTCATCACTGCATATTGACTCGTTGTCATGAAATAAATTATATTTGTCTAAATCAAATTTTATTGAAAATGTGACGTATTGAATATTTAAAACGCGCTTATCATAATTGATTATTGGTTTAGAAATTTCTAAGTAGGGAACTCCTAGTATTCCATTCCAGGAAAGAGGGAAATTATCGTCAACTACTTGGAATGTGCCTACAAATTTTGTGCTATAGATAAGTAAGTGGTACCCAAAGTCTGAGGTAAATTTTTTCTATTAATTAAATTACCTTTTGAACCGGTGTCTATTAGGAATCTAATCGCGTTATTTATCGTTTTACAGGGAAGATGCGCGAAAGATTTTACAGGGTAGATAACTTGAGTGTTTTTTATTATGTACGTTGAGAGTTAGTGTTTCGTCGGATGATTGTTTGCCTTGCTTAAAACAAAACTTACTTCTCCAAGGAGACGAACCGAAGTCCAACTGCTACAGCTGCTGCGGATGTGGGGCGCCGCGAGCGTAGAACGGGGAAATACATATTATGTAACGCGGTGTAGGTATACGGGCCGAGGGGACGAGGTGACGCGGACGCGTGGTTTGAAGTTTCGCAGGCGACAAACGAGTACTCACGCGGCCACGAAACGAACTACGGAGGAGGTGATTCGCGCTCGTCCCTCTGCACCTGACGCTCGGTTGGGCTACAACCACGCAAACCACCGCATAGAGAGCGAGAGAGGAAACGAGGAGCAAACGGGACAGCAACGAGGAGCCGCATCCTCTCTAGCGCAGGAGCCATCGAGGCCATCGCCAGTCGCCACCCGCCCGAGTAACGAAGGAGCGAGGTGACCTGCGACGCCAATGTATGGGTCGACGGCGTGACGCTAATGTATGGCTGGCCGGAGGGCCATACTCGATGTGTAAAAAAATGACCGGTCGTGACCCCTCTGAGTTTTCCCTTTGCGAGTCCACAGTGTATCTCTCCCCTCATTTTTTGTTGTGTGTTAATAGCGTTAGACAGCGTTACCGCGGAGCCGTGCCTTCTACGGCTATCGATAACCTCCCCTGAGAGGGATCCATAAGAGAACAAGCTGGGACGAGTCCGCCTGGCGCCACGGTATTATATGAATTGGGCGGATTCGTGTTTTACCATTCCGTCCTATCCACATGTCGGGGAAAACTCGGTTGAGGTGGTCTTTAACCAGCTGCGTATAGTGAGAAAGTTCACCGCCCTGCTGAAAAATTATACCTCGCCTTTCTACTCTTTTGGGGAGATCTTGGATTAATCCCGGAAGTTTGTTGGTTAAGAAAGCCGAGGTATAAGTGCCCAGTGAGGCGGTGAGGCCTAATATTTTGTGGCCTTCCTCTGAACATCGTGACAGAATGAGTTTAAACTTATACATTTTTGCTGAAAAATTATAAACAAATAAGCATCAAGACTCAAAGCCGCTGTTCGTAGCTGTTCAACTAGAATCACTCGAGACGAGCACGGTACAAAAAAACTGCACCCTTTCGAGCCCAATACCATGGGTTCTTTACAAGATATCGATAAATATAAAATATTTAAAAACATCTTTGTCTCAGCTATCAAATGCAATTTGGAGCTTAATATTGTGGAAAAGGGTCTCCGAAATATTGGTAATTGTAGGATGCAGTTCATAGCTCGGTTCACTCATTCGAGTCGAACGCCGTTACAAAAAAACTGCATTCTTTCGAGCCCAAATTATGGACTCTATAAAATAAAATATATGGATATAAAAAATAAAAAACCAAAATTTCAAACTCGAAATCGCAGCCTCCTGCTTTTAAACGCCGAAAACTTCCTAGCATTGGATTGTTTTTGCGCGAAAGCGAGCTTTTCTGCTACCGCACATAAGAGCCGGGAGGGCAAGGGACCCTCCCTACAGTTATATAATAAAAATGCTATTAAAATTATTAATCGATAACAATTTTTGGACAGCTTAATGTTACAATTGGACATAAATTTTTGTTAGTAATATTACTGTAACAAGAAGAATAATAGTATTAAAACAAATTTAGTCGATCATATCTTATTATATTTGTTATCTAATCCTTTTAAACCGCACAAATAAAAAAGCAACGGAATAGGGAAACCATCTGCAGAAGGCTATATACAAAAAAGGTTGATGTTTGGGTGCCGCATAATTTGTCGCAAAAAAACTTTCTGGACCGAATCAACGCCTGCGTTATGCTGCTGAAAAGGAATGAATTTGACCCATTTTTGAAGCGGATGGTGACTGGCGACGAAAAATGTATCACATACGACAATATCAAGTGAAAACGGTCGTGGTTGAAGGCCAGTGAATCGTCCCAAACAGTGGCCAAGCCGCGATTGATGGCCTTGAAGATTTTGCTGTGTGTTTGGTGGGATGGGAAGGGAATCTTCCACTATGAGCCGCTCCCATATAGCCAGACGCTTAACTCTATCTTAAGATGGTAGAACCAACGCAATTAGACTCCTTGAAGCAGGTGATCGACCAGAATCGTCCGGAATTGGCCAACAGGCAGGGTGTAGTGTTCCACCAAGACAACACCAGACCACAGAGTTCGTTGATAACTTGTCAGAAGCTACGTGAGCTCGGATAGGAAATTTCATCGTATCCACCATATAGCTCGGACATAGCGCAAAGTGACTACTACCTGTTCCTGTACATGGCGAACGCCCTTGGTGGTGTAAAGTTGAACTCAAAAGAGGCTTGCGAAAAGTGGCTGTCCGAGTTCTTCGCAAATAAGGAGGGGGGCTTCTATGAGGGGAGTATTATGAAGTTGCCGTCTAGATGGAAACAGATTATCGAACAAAACGGCACATATTTGAACTAAATCCGATCACTGTAATACTTTTTATAAAGCATTGAATACAGAGCAAAATAGCGGAAGGGAGAGATATTTGTCAATCTTATATAATAAATTCAAAAAATAATTTATGTATAACAATGACAATAGTTCTCTTTAAAGTTACTACAAACGTTAAACTAAATTATGCGAATTAGTATAATTATTAGTACATAATCCTGTAACTGTTGGCTTAGGACTTCTCATCTCTATACATTTATACATTTATACATTTTACACATTTATTTGCTTTGTTTATTATATTCTTCCTAGTTTCTCCCATTTCGTAACTACTTCCATATCATCAATTCTGTTCCTTGCTCATTCAATAGCTCCTCAATAGTGTGTTTTGTCTTTACTCCATTTTCAGATTCTGTGACTATATGTTGTAGTGTTTCTTTTTTATCTTCACACATTCTACACCGCATTTCATTATTATCTAGTCAGTATTTGTTTGCCTTTTCTTTATTTCCTACCCTAAATCTTGCTATGAAGTTCCTTTCCTTACATTTCAATTCTTTGGTTAAGTACTTAGATTTATTTATTATTATTATTTTTTTGTCTCAAGCGCTACTTCTTGATATCTCTACTTTTTCTCTACTCTTCTCTTTTTCCATTCTTATATACCTTTCCCATATTTCTTTGGATAGAACGCTCCCTTCATTTTTGAGTCTATTTCTTTCGCTTTTCTTCAGTCCGACTTCTTCCCAGCATCTGGGAAGGAGGACGCATTTCTCTTGCCTGTTTCCATCCTCGTTTTTCCTGGTTTCCATTCTCTCTCTTCATTTTGCGTATTCATTCTTGTACCAATTTTTTCTTTGATTTCCTTGCCGAGTCTTCATATGATGCCGCTCTTTGTATAGCTTTTAAGCATCTTGGAATTTCTTTCGTTTCTTCTGTCACTGAATAGTCTGCGATGGTTCTATCTAATTCAAGTATCTATTTTAGATATTTTCTTTGAATTCTGTCCAGTTCTATCTCTCTGTTTCATCTCCAAATCACTGCTCCATGCAGTCCCACTGATTCCTCTAATGCCTTGTATAGTTTTATTCTTCTTTCATAGCTGTTCTTAAACAAACCTTGCCCTGTGTTCCATGTTTTCCTCATTATTAATTCTGCCTTCCTTTTTAGTTCCCTTAACTGACTCTTGCCAAACTGGGTCTCGTTCAAATGTTTTTTCGCTTCTTTTTCAAATTTGTCACTCAATATTCCGGCATATATTTTGTATGCTGTGTCCATTACAGTGAGTCCTCTACAGTTTTCCACCTTTTCTTTCTCTCCTTTTTTATAGATTGGGCATATTATTCATACTTTCCAGTCTTACTACTATCCCTCCCTCTTTCCAGATCGCTCTCACTAAGCATTTATTGTAAAATTTACCTAATGTTAGGTGTTTATGTATATATTCGGGCAGGGAGAATCACAGAAACAATATAGCCGGTAATTTCTCGAAGATGTTTGTTTCGCTCATTTATTTTATAATGACATCGTATCGGGACGCGTTTATCGATTGGAGCGTGCGCTTCCGATTTCCTCACAGTCTATATGACAAAACGCGCGACATCGCTAAAAACTGGTCCGCAGTGGACGCCGCGCCGCGCCTCTGCGACAAAAGTCATTTAGATCCGGCATCTGGAGTAGGATAGGACTTCATGAATAAATAGTAAATCTTCCACGCAAGCTGCCGTCTTTTCATTTACTGAGCCACCTACCACCGGCGAATCCCTGACGTCCCGGGCGCCTGAAGAAAAAAGAGCTCAGGCGCAAAGCGCTCTCCATCAGCTCTTTTAGAGCTATTAACCGGCCCTTCTCAGGGCCCAGTATAACGTTGACAAACTTACCGCACGGCGGCGCATAGTTGCTCCTTCCCTCCACCAATCCCACTTCACCCCCCCCCCCCCGCTTGTCACCGTGCTGTCCAATCCCCACCCCCACAGCCGGAACAATTGGCGCCTGACGTGGGGCGCGAAAGAGGCTTGATTGATATCGAGACCGAACCCTGATAGCTCAAACTGAATTAAGCCAGCCACCAACCCGACACTTCTGGGAGTGTTTAAACACCCAGTGGCGCCCACATCAAAAGAAAAAGAAAGAAAAGGAAGGCCATTATGCCTCAGACCCGTCGGATCTCGGCGGGAGTCAACGAGGCCAGTCATCACCGAGAAGAATTGGAGGGAGGACTCCCCACTATCCGAGCGAGGACTCGAGCGACAAGTCTCGCTCGCAATCCACCCGACTCCATTCCCCCACCCGGAGGAAACAAGGCCCCCTCCCGTCCGACCGCCGTGCCAGGCAAGGAGAATCTCGCCGACTTAAACGGCCTCGCTAGCACCGACGAATCATTCTCCGGACCGCCGCGGAAGAGGAAACACGTGGATTCCACTCCCGAGACACACACCGCGGTCGTCCCGACCAAAACGCCCGACACTCGACCAGGGGAAAACCAGCCACGTCCGAACAGACATTCAGAGGACAACCCCGACGCAGCGATGGCCAACAACGCTTTTAACATGGAGGCCCTCGCCCAGGCTCTCCGCGGAACGCAACCTGCCATCCCCGAGTATTACGGGAAGGACCACGAAGACCCTCAAGAATTTCTCCTCCAGTGTGAAGACCTCATCCAAGAGCGCCGCACACCCGCCGATCAAGTGGTAGTCCTCGTCGAGACCGGGCTGAAAGACGCGGCAGAGCGGTGGTGGAGATGCTACCGAGGAATCGTGACGGACTGGGCGCGATTCCAAGAACTTCTACGCGGGCATTTCGATAGCCAAGAGGTACGCGGACGCCTACTCGCGGAGCTCTACGGAAAGAAGCAGGAAAAGGAGAATACTGGAAATTATTTCCAGCACAAATACCGCCTCTATGCCCGTGTGCAACCCGAGGTCGCCGAGGAGGCCAAAATTAAATCGATGGTGGAGCTGCTGCGGCCCCCATTACGACGAGCTTTGCGCGGGCAAACGATTCGGGGCTTCGCGGACTTGCTCACCCGAGCAGTAGAAGCGGAGGCCGACATAGAAGAGGAACAGCCCATAGCAAAATCCAAACCAAAAAAGGAAACAACGGAGGAAAGGAAGCCGCCGCGAAAAACGCCGCGGGATGGGCCCCCCCAAGTGCTGGCATTACCCGGGGTATCATTACTACCGCGACTGTGAGGTACTTCGCCAAAGACCCCCACCAGCAAAAAACTGGCGAGCGACGGGACCCCCTCCGCCCGATCCCGCCGCCACGAATCCCGGGCGGAACTAAACGGCGCTGGGCGACCCAAAGATAGGCTCCCCAGAGTACGAGTCGCTCTAGCTGACAAGCATCTCACCGCCGTCATTGACACGGGCGCTACTCAAAATTTCATTAACCCACACGCAGTACCTGCCGGAGCACTACGACGTCGATGCCAAATCCAAACATACCTCGCTGTAGACGGCCCTCGGATCAACATCACGCACGAGGTTCGATGCATCATCAAAATTCAAGACATGGAAAGCGAAATCATCGCTCTTGAATTATCCAACCTCCGCGAACCTCTACTTCTCGGACTCCCATGGTTACGTGCTGAAGAGGGCGTCATCGACTTGCCCCGCGACCAGCTACATATTGGGAGAATCCAGCGAATCACGGTGCCGCTCAGCATCACACCCACGCGCTCAGCACGAGCCAACAACTTTGACCCCGAGGAGAGCGTCACGCATGGTTTCCCAGCGGAGTATCTCCCAAAGCTATACCAAACGCTTCAGAATCACGGGGCAGTATTCGCACCCCTGGGAGGAAAATTACCACAAACCAAGACGGTCCGCCACAAGATTGTGCTAACATCTCCTCAACCTTTTCGTCTACCGATGCGCCGTTACTCCGAAGAAAAACGCAAGGAGATAGAAGACCAGACCCAGGAGATGCTGACAGCCGGCCTAATCGAGCCGTGCAACTCGCCCTACAGCTCGCCAATTCACATGGCCAAGAAGAAAGATGGCGGTTACCGATTTTGCGTCGACTACCGGAGGTTGAACGCCGTAACCGAGGATTCGGCGCAACCAATACCCCGTATCTCAGACGCCTTGAGGGATCTCGGCGATGCCAAGCTTTTTACAACCCTGGACTTAAAAAGCGGATATTGGCAGATTCCTCTGGACCCTACCGCCAAGGCGTACACAGCCTTCGCCACACCATCCGGAGGAACATATCAATTCAATGTGATGCCTTTCGGGTTGAAAGGAGCCCCGAAAACGTTCCAGGCCCTCATGTCCCAAGAGGTATTAGTGGGCTATCTGAATAAGATTTGCCTCTGCTACCTGGACGACATCATTATCTACTCCCAAAACTGGGAAGAACACCTACGACACATCGCACTCGTACTGGAAAGACTTCATATTCATGGGTTAACATGCTCCGTGCAGAAGTGCCATTTTGGGATGACTTCCCTAGAGTATCTCGGGTTTAACGTCTCGACCAACGGAAACGAGGTAAAACCCGAGTACCTCCGAGCAATCACGGAAAAGGAGCCCCCCACCACGAAGCGCCAGTTACAGTCCTTTATAGGGACCTGCAACTGGTTGCTTGAGTACACTCCACGATTGGCGGTCATCATGGCACCACTCACGGACCTCCTTCAGCGCCGCAGCTTCGCCTGGACGAACGAGGCCCAAGCGGCCTTCCAGGCTACGAAGAAGGCATTCGCCGCGCCCCTCAGACTATCTCGACCGCTCCCAGGTCAGCGCTACCTCCTGCAGACGGACGCCAGTGCCCGCGGCATGGGCGCCGTATTATTCCAAGAAGAACACGAGGGACAGCGCCGCGTGATCAGTTACGCGAGCGCAAAATTCCGCCCCGCCGAAAGCCGCTATCATTGCAATGAGCAAGAGTGTCTCGCCATCATCTGGGCCATCAAGCGGTTCCGTCCTTACCTGGAAGATTCACAATTTATGCTGCGAACCGACAATAAAGTGCTGACCTGGCTGGACCGGCTAAAGGATAAACGGGACAAGCTTACCCATTGGTCCCTGTTATTACAAGAGTTCGACTTCACCATCGAACATTGTCCCGGCCGCAGCAACGAACTGCCCGATGCGCTCTCCCGGCAACCACAGGACGAGGATCATCCGGAGTTAGACGACCCAGAAAGACTCCTGCCACCCGAAATTCCGCTCGAGGAAGTCACCGAGCCCGAAGCAGAGACCGAGGCTCTCCTCTATCACGTGCCTTGCCCAACGCTCATCGACGAGGTCCGCGTAGCACAACAGCAGGACTCCAAGGCCAGCGCTATCGCTCACCGCCTACTGGACTATGCCAGGCAAGAAGAAACCTCAGAGAGCGAGCGAAGACTAAACAAAGGTAACAGATTGATCAACAGCATTTTCTGGCAACGGAGTAATGAGAACGACGAGTGGAAAATTCACGTACCAGAGAGCATCCGGCCCCGGGTGTTGTACGAGTTCCACGACTCCGAATACGCCGGGCATCCCGGCATGGAAGAAACCACCCGAGCAATCCAAGAGAAATTCCGTTGGCCACGCATGCAGCGGGATATTAAAGAATACGTGCAGCTGTGCCACATCTGTGCCTGTACCAAGTCTACGGCAACAGCACAGCCACCGCTCCACCCCACCAACCCACTCAACCCTGGGACACAGTAGCCGTAGATCTCATGGGTCCCTACCCCATGACGGCCAAACGGAAGAGATTTATTTTAGTGCTCACCGACTTGTTCTCTCGCTGGGTGGAGGCTTACGCCATTAGCTCCTCAGTCGCCAACGTCCTGATCGAAATCTTGGAGCGAGAATTCTAACGATGGGGATATCCACGAGCAATCCTATCCGACAATGGACCCCAATTCGTAAGTAAGAAATGGGAAGAAGCGTGTGAAAACTGGCAAGCCATCCCGTGGACAACAGCCACCTACCACCCACGAGCCAATTCCACAGAACGTCGAAACCAGGAAATCAAAAAAGGCCTCCGAATCCACTTCCAAGGCAAAGGACACCAACACTGGGATAAGGAGCTTCCCGGCGTACTTTACCAACTCCGGAGGAGGCGCAACGCCGCCACAGGGAGGACTCCCAGCGAACTCCTCCTCGGGAAAACCCTCCGTCGCCCCGGAGATTGGAAGTTGGAGCTTCCCGAACCCCCGACGCCTTGCTGGGAACAACGAGTGACCAACGCCCAGGAACACCAAAGAAAGTATCAAAGGAAATACGCCAGCCCACAGGACACTAGCAGCCCCCGCTATCAACCAGGCGATCTAGTATATCTCAAGACGCACCCACTCTCCAATGCCGTGGATCGATTTCACGCAGGGTTCGCACCCAAGTGGGAAGGGCCACTACAGGTAATCAAACAGATCCACGGGGAGATCTACGAGGTCAATCGACGAGGAACGACAACGAAGGCATACGGCAGCCATCTTAAACCTGCCGTCGTTAAGACCCCTGCTGGAGGACCAGAGGGCCTAACCCGAGGCGATAATGCCTCCATGCCCGCCGACGTGAGCACTCCCGAAGGAGAAAATGAAGAAGGACAAGAAGAAGCAGGCGAACCAAACGCCGTAAACAGCCAAGGCCAGCAGGCCGAACAACACTCGCCCGACCCAAGGGCTCATCACCGCCAGCCGGCGTACCAACCACCTCCCAACCCGGGAGCCCACCAAGGCCAGCAGGCCGAACCACACACTCCAAGCACTGGAGCCCAACCCCGCGAACATCCTCCACGGCGTAGACGCGGACGGTCCCCCAAGCGGCCAAAAGCCCAGCCGGGCACCACCCAGGGATCCTTGGCTCTTCCCAATGACCAAGCCCCCGCAGACGGCAACCAAGCCGTACTACCGCACCGCCGACGCGGACGCCCCTCACGAAAATAGAGGATAACAGGCACGCAGTTGCCTGCAACGAGTGACCCACGCACGGGCACAAAGATCCACCGACCTGAAGGATAAGGGAAGCAATCAGGAGATTGCCAACGAGCGGTCAGAGGACCGCCACGCACCGATCGCCGCCTCAACCTTTCCGACCGCGGGATGACGCAAGGCGCCGCGTATAGTGTGAAAAAAGTGTACAAAGTGGAGAAAGTGAAAACCCGATTGTATTACTAATTATTTTTCTTTTGTATTAGGTTAAGTATTACTTCTTTTTGTATTTTTCAGCATAGTTTTAAGAATCATAAAAAGACTAAAAAGTGATAAGTGAGTGCAACAAAAAGAGACACTCCATGAGGTATTTCGCGCCGCGTGATTACGTACCGTAAATTTAAGATAGATTTGAGTTAAATAAACCAATGTAAATACCCAGAATGCCATAGAGTAGGGACGCCCACACGCAAGACTCTTCCAAACCCGGGGGAATTGTTACCACTCATTCTTGAGCCTTGCGCACGGGCGTTAATTCCGCGCCGCGAGTTCTCGGAAGCTTCGTCTGGGTCGGAGCGCCGGCCAGAACAGAGCTTCCCCCACTACCGCGCCGCACCGTTACCCCCACCATCACGCCGAGTCGGAGCAGCCGCGCCCGCATGCTCAAATACCGGCACGCTCTCCAGATCCGACAGAGAGTTCGTCCCGGACCACCGGGGAAGTCGGACCTCTGTCCGCGTGCAAACGCGCCAGCAGAGGGATCCGACGGAGAGTTCGTCCCGGACCACCGGGGCAGTCGGACCTCTGTCCGCGTGCAAACGCGCCCGCAGAGGGAGCCGACCGAAAGGTCGAGGCAGCCGGACCTCTGTCCGCGTGCAAACGCGCCCACAGAGGGAGCCGACCGAAAGGTCGAGCCTTCCAGGCTCCTGCCCGCGTGCAAACGCGCCATCAGGGGTAACCGGCCGAAATGCCGAGGTTGGAAGCCTGCTCACCGAACCCAAGAGGACCGCCAGATCGACACGGGACTCGCTCAGGCAGTAGAGCCCCGCACGCCGAGCCGCGCAGACCTGCGCTCCCGCGTGCAAACGCCGAGCCGACGGGTCTGTAGGCAAGGCCAACTCCCGCCGAGCGACCGCGCAGGTCGCCCCGTCCGCAGTGAACGCCGCGCCGTGCATCCGCGACCAGATCAGTTAGACCCGGCATCTGGGTTAGGAGAAGAGTTCACGACCAATAAAAACCCTTCGACGCAAGTTGTTGTTTCTCATTACTGGGCCACCCACCACCGGCGGAACCCTGAAGTCCCGGGCACCTGAAAAGAACGAGCCCAGGCGCAAAGCGCCCTCCACCGGCTCTTCCTTCAAATCAAACGTTGGCAATCCCGTCGCGCAGCGACGCATCCTTGCCCCCTCCCCCCACTTTCTTGTGGAACTATGGCTTTCGTTTAGTGGAAAAATAATTTTTGAAACAAAAAGAGCCTTTATTAAAGTTTTGAGACAATATTAGTTCTTGCGTATTATTGAACATCTTTATTTTAGTTAATTCTTTTAAATCAGTAAATGGTATTTTTTAATTAGATGGCAATCTTTCAGCAGCCTTTTTCGCAAGCTGATCTGCTTTTTCGTTTCCTTGAATGTCCACATGAGCTGGTATTCAATAAAAATTATACTACCATTTTTAGCTTTTTTCATAAAATCATAGTGTTTTTTACGAATGTTACAAACATAAGGTTTAGTTTTAATTTCATTTTTATAATTTTTTAAAGCTTTAAGCACTTTTATGGACCAATAATACTTTGTTTGATGTTATTTTGTGTACATAGCATAGGCACAGATATTCTGCTCTATCTTGTATTTGAACGAGTTTGGATTCATCCAAAAGAATATTAGTTGGAGTGCTATTTCTATATCCAAGAGCAAGTCTGATAATATAAATAAGTATAAATACTATACTGTTAGTTTTTGTCAAGTAGCTTGTAATAGCGGTATTACTACTATTAACTTTACTTGATTTAAAACCAAATTCAGTGTTTACATTTAAGGAGGAGCAAATTGAATCATATTGACAATTGTAAATACTAAAATTATTGTGCGGATTATGGTCTATATTCTTGGTTTCATTGATACATTCAACTAACAGTCTAGGAATTTTTACTCATTTGTTAGATTAAATTTAGATTTTAATTTACTGTGAACAATTTGGAAGAGAGGGGAGTTTTGGATTCAGACTATTTTCGTAAGGAATTTTTTATATAGCAGTTTTGTTCTAATATGAAAGAGGTGGAATTTTCGATTCGGCTATAACGACATTGTTCGGAGTATTCATTCTAAATCCTATGACTTTTTTTAAGTGCCATAAGTTGTATCTTTTCTAGTTTTTCTTTGTATATTTTTTGCTTAGGGTAGTAGATGAAGCTACCATATTCCATAATTGACCGAACATAGCTTTTATATAAGTTGAGCAGTGTTATAGGAGAGGAATCCCACCAGGTGCCGCACAAAAATTTTACAATATTTGTTGATTTAGCACATTTAGATAGAACGTAATTAACATGTGGTAAAAATGATAGCTTATAACCTAGAATTACGCCTAAAAATTTAATAGTATTACTGGATTTTATAATGTGTTCGTCAATTTTTATTTGAGTGTCTCCTGGTTTTATGCCTTTTTTATTAAAGTGAATACAAATGGTTTTTTGTGACGCTAGTATTAAGCCTAGTTTAAAAAGATTATTGCTTAAAATTTTAATTGCTTTTTCCAAAATACTTATACCTCTTTTGACCGGACTGAATTTCGTATACAAAGCGATGTCATCTGTGAATTGAGATATCTTGACACTGACAGGAAGATTTGCAGTGACATCTTTAACAAATATAAGATATAAAAGTGGACTTAAGATTCCTCCTTGTGGAACGTCTTTACCGACTTTTCTACTGTTACTTCCTAAAGAATCAGTATATATTGATCTATCATAAGTTAGAAAATGAATAAATAAAACAACATTTTTTGGGCATTGAATTTCCGCCAGCTTCTACAGTAATAAATCCATATTTACATTGTCGAATGCACCGCAAACGTCAAGAAAGGCTGTTAACATGTCTTTGCGGGATTCATTCGGCTCATCAGTCTGTAACAATAAGTTCGCAAGATTGTCCATGTACGGCTTCCCCTTTATGAAAGCCGATTGACTAGGAGGTAATATATTTTGCGTTTCGCACCACCATTGTAAACGATTTTTTATAAGCGATTAAAAGATTTTACAAAAACAGGATGTAAGTGCGATAGGCCTTTAAATGTCATATATGCATGTTTAACTGCTTCTTTGTAAGCTAAAAGGTCATTAATATTTAGACTGTATTTCCACTTCATTAGTGCCGCATTTCTTAATCTTTTAACTTTGTTGCACTCTTCGTCCCATCATAATACAGGGTTTATGTATTTCTGTAATGGGACGGCTTTTTTAATGGGGGTATTTGCTATTGAGTTTCGTATTATATTAATAAAGTATTTATATTTTTCATGTGAAGAAAGGTTTCCGAAATCAAGAGTAAAAAATGTTTCAAATTGATTCAGTAAGGTATCGTTAACATCTATCCAGTTTGTTTTTAAACTTTTAATTTTAAAACTTTTCTGTATATGAATATTTTTATTGACTTGCATATTAAATAAAATCGGATGGTGATCAGTACCAAATGTTTCTTGAGAACTTTGAAATTCATTTTGTGAGCCATGTTTATTGAAGAGATTAAAAGATCTATATTCGAGTGAATTTGCTGTCAAAATCTGAACGAGTTAGTGTTTATTAATTCTGACGATCTTGAAATTCTCCTTTCATGGCAGAACAACATATATTACAATGCAAGTTACAGTAACATTATAATACATGAAAGTTTTAGCAATTATCCGAATCGTTTAATGATTGAACTGATTACATTATAATCCTTCAGTCATATATGCAATTGTTATACCATACTTGTGGTGTTTAACATACATATTACATTACCATCGTCGATTTGGTTTGATTAAAATATGTAATAACACGTTACTCTTTGCTAAAGCTAATTATTGAGCTTAATAATCCGATTAAAGATACTCATTCAAGCTCTCACAGCAACCGTATATAACTTTATACCACAACATTATATTTGAGGCTGAATCTTATCGTGTGATTATCATATGAAGATTGTATGAAAACTATGTATGAGCAAGAATAAGAATAATATTAATGAATTAAAAACCTACACAAATGAAAATATTTTTAATATTGTTTTGATGTTTTTTATTGCTATAATATTATCCGAAAATCTTATTTTATTTTTTAAATGATTGTATTCGCGTGTAATAAACTACATTTTAATTAACTTAATAACTTAATAATAATATAAATTTGGAATATCTATTGTATACATTTCCAAAATTGCTAAAATTTACTAAAATTAAATTTGATTATCAAAATAATTATTAAACAATATTGTTTTTGTTCAGAATACATAAGTATGTACATATATCATTTACTTTATAATTTTTTTTTTTTTCATTTATTTATTTTAAGTTGCATCCCCTTATATAGGTATTAGCGACTTGTACAATATTTACAATAGTTATTCCGAGAGTTATTCACATGATACATTAGATTTTTCTCGGTAAGTTATTGATAATACTTATTATACTAATAATACATTTATGTATATACAATTTATGATAGCTTTTAAACACATAATTTGAAAACATTGTGCTTAGATATCAAAGATACAACATATTAAAGTAAATTTGCGTATTTAATTTCTTCTAAGAATTTCAAGACATTCTTGCATTGTTCCAAATTAGTTAGTATATCGTGTATATTATTATTCAGTTTAAACTTTTTTCTTTCCGTGTTAAAAATTGGACATTTTACTAATATATGTTCTACATTTTTCGTCTGATTGCATTGTATACATACTAAGGGTGGTGACTTATTGAATAAATGTTCATGAGTGAGTCTTGTGTGTCCGATGCGCGGTCTTGTAAGAATAATCTGTTCTCTCCTGTTGAATGTAGGTTTTAATGCTGGATTGTAGTCGTATACGTTCTGTTTGATCTTTTTAAGATTGTAGTTTTTTGGGCAGTTTTTCCAATACTTATTTCATTTATTATTTATTATCTTGTTAATAGTATCTTTGAGCTCTTCCTTGTATATTTGTACAGGATTACTGTATTGTAGTTGTGCTGCGAGTTTTGCGTATTCTTGAGTTAATATTTGTATGTTTACTGGTAATATAGATTGGTGGAGTCTTATTCTATTTCTCGATTGATATAGTTTTTCTATTATAATTTTGAGAATAGTGTTTTGATGAATTACGGTTTTTTAACGATGCTAAAAGAGGGGCATAGTTTAAATCAATTACAAAACATTCCTGTAGGTTGTGGATATAGTTTATCGTTTCTGATAGTAGTCTGGCCATTACTCCATAAGTGCCTAACCAACTCGGAAATTTCAGGAGGATTTTTTCTTCGATTGTTGATGTCGCTACTGCTCCAATAATCTCTGATATGGAAGTTACATTTAGATATATATGTTTATAGTCTGGAAGTAAATTGCTGATTTCATGAATCGGAGTATTGGTTTTATCTATGATATATTTGTATGAACCGCAGTTGTTATGAAGAATATTCTTGGTGTGTCTAATTAAATATTTTGAATGTCTATTTTATTATTTTTTAGCAGTGTTATGGCAGTATAGTAGAAAGGTCTATCACTAGATTTTTTATTAAGTATTGGTTTATTAATATTTTCTATAATTATGTTGTGATCTTGGTTTTTTTTGAGTAAAGAAGTTTTAAAATATAGTTAGTTGACAATTTTTCTCTTCTTAGATAGAGCGGTAGTGCCTTACTTTCATTTATTAAACTATTTATAGGGCTAGTTCTGTAGGCTCCCGCAGTAATTCTCAGGCATGAATTAAGCACTGGATCGAGGATTTTCATAACATTATTTTTGGCTGTTCCATACACAGGGCTTCCGTAGTCGATTTTTGCTTGGATAATTGCTTTAAAGGTATTTGATAATTCTTGATGATTTGCTCCCCAATTGTTTGCAGAAAGTGTTTTAAGGATATTTAGTCTAAGTAGGGCTTGTTTTTTAAGATTCTGAATATGAGGTTTCCAAGAAACTGTAGGATCAAAGGTAAGTCCAAGGATTTTAATTTCCTTTACTATTTGCACAGTGTCGTCAGCTATTTTCAAGTTGATGTTGTGATCTACATTTTTTGGTCTTGTAAATATTATTGCTTTCGTTTTGTTTTTAGAAAATTTGAATCCTGCGATATTTGCGAACTCAGTGATTTTGTTTAGGTGTCTTGAATTAAACTTTCGCTTGTTTTGATATTTTTACCTTGCACAAATAGAGTGACATCGTCTGCGAAGATAGTGCATTTAACAGGGGCTGTAATGCACTTAACAATATTATTTATAGCAAGAAGAAATAGCGTGACACTGATAACAGAGACTCGAGGGACTCCATTTTCAATTTTAGTCGGTTCGGAAAAAACATTTTCTATACGGGCTTTGGCGGTTCTGTTACTCAGAAAATTTTTAATAAATTGATATATATAAATTGATATATTTTGCACAAACAACTAGTCAATGAGATAGGTCGATAGTTATTTACATCATTTCTATTTTTCCCTGGTTTAGGTATACGTATTATAATAGCTTCTTGCCAATTTGTGGGAAATAACTATTTAGAGAACATTAAGTTGTATATTTTTAAAAGTATTTGTTGAGCTTCATCCGGTAAGTTTTTTATTAGATTATAAGGAATTGAGCCTGGTCCAGGACTTGTGTTTTTACTCGCGACAATTACTTTTATAAGTTCGGTCATTGTGATAGGCTCATTAAATGACTTATTACTAGTATCGACAGTTTCATATTGTTCATCAGTCCTGTTTTCTATTATATTTTTATGTTAGAGAAATTCTTTTGTGTAATTTGAATTTCTT
Organism: Sycophaga agraensis; assembly: GCA_018906755.1. NCBI lineage: Eukaryota > Metazoa > Arthropoda > Insecta > Hymenoptera > Pteromalidae > Sycophaga > Sycophaga agraensis. Next base: position 876,197 of record JACCIE010000020.1, on the reverse strand, counting down.
GAGTTTTCGGCGAATTTAGCTGCGAGTAAGTTAGCTATGTCGTTGGGTTTATTTATAATTTGATCATTTTTAATAAGTGTTGGTATATTTGAAAAATGTTTTCCTTCTATAGATTTAATTTTATTCGAGATAGTTTTAATAGGCATCTGATAGTTTATCGATTTGAGGAAACGAAGCCATGATTTTTTTTAGCGTTTTTAATTGTATATTTAGCAGTTGATTTGAACTTTTTGAAATTTATTTTGTTTTCTTCAGAGTTGTTTTTTTTTTAATTTATATAACGCCCTTTTCGACTCTTTAATAGCATAGTCACATTGGGTGTTCCACCAAGGGATACATTTATTATGCATTGCGGGCTTAGTTTTAGGGATTGCTTTATCGGCTGCTGACAAAATCATTTTTGTAAAATTGTCGACTATTTCATTTATGTTCGTATTATTTGTATTGAGGTTTTCAGTAATTTGCTTATCTATAACGTTTATTTTGTCAGAGATTAATGATTTAAATTTAGGCCAATTAGCTTCGTTGTATTTCCATTTTTGGATCTTCTTATTCATGTGCGTGAAATTTTTATTGTAGTGTATGATAATTGAAAAATGATCGCTTCCATATAATTCGTCGAGGGTTTTCCAGTCTATATCCAGTGTTAAGTCACTGCTACAGAGCGTTAAGTCTATTGCACTGAATGTTCTATTTGAGCTGTTGAAGTGTGTGTGTAAACCTCTATTGCGTAGAGTTAATTAATTGTAATATAAAATTCTTTCGACTATTTTTCCTCTTTGGTCTAGTTTTGTAGATACCCATAGGGGGCTGTGGCTGTTAAAATCTCCTAGTAGTATATAAGGTTTTGGTAATTGTTGTATGAGTTTTTCTAAGTTTTCGTATTCTAGTGTATATTTATTGCTTAAATAAATATTGCAGACTGTTATACTTTTATTATTAATTATGTTTGTTACTGCTATATCTTCGAGTGTTGTATTGAGTTTATATTCATAGCTATGCAGATGCTTTTTAACGAATATACTTACACCTCCACTAGCATTCGTGCAATCTGTTCGAATTTTATCGTAGCTTGTAACGTTTTTCATTTGAATACGTTGATTTGCTTTTAAATTTGTTTCTTGTAGACATATTATGTCAGCGTTTTCGGTCGATATAATTTTTTGCAAAAATTCATACTGCGGTCCGAGACCGTTTAAATTCCATTGAAGAATAATAGCCATATTAATTTATTCGGTGTCAGATTGGTAGGGGGTAATATCAGGTGATATATTCGTAACAATTTTGTCTATATATTTTAATAGTCTACTGCATCTGTTTTTGATAGTAGTGTTTCTTACATTAGGATAAACTTCTTCTTTTATAAACTTAGATAGTGCTTCAAAATCGTTTGTATATGTGGTAATGATACTGATTGGATTTTTAACTCCTTATGTTGGTTCGAGAAGGTTTTTAAATTGACTATAGTTTAAAATTCCGTCTATACGGTTCAGATAATCTTTAATACTAATTAATTTTTTATCTAGTTCGTCTAATTTAGGCTCGTTGGAGCTATTTGTACTATTTAATAAAGTGATATTGACATTAGCTTTAATTTTGCTTCGTTTTTGCTTTTTTTGCTTTGTGGTTTCTGGGCACATTGGGCAGGCTCGTTGGTTGTACTACTGCTCTCGCTGTATCCTTCTGAGCTAATTAGGGATCTCGATCTCTTGTTGTCCTTGTCTATATTTATATCATCAGTATTTATTTTTCGATTCATTGATCGTATTGATATCATCTCTTTTGAAAGGTCTGATTTGATAGTATTATCTACTGCTGTTTGAGTCGTCGATAAGTCTAAGTTTATGTTATCATGAATTGTTACTTTCCTTTTACTCGGATTCGTGTTTACTTTTATCGAACTACTATCTACTATGTCAAATGATTCGTGTAGATTCGCGCAATCTGATTGCGGTTGAGAATTATTGTTTGTGCACGGAGAGAAATTGTATAGTAAATATTACACGATTTTATAGGAAAAATTACTATACTGTATCGTAAAGTGCTCGCAGACTGCAAGTATATTAAATTATACTAGACAGAATAGTAATATTTATAAACTTGCAATTTTTACCATACTGTTTTGTAAAGTATATAATATTATTTTTGTAAAAATTATAATGTTTTAATCTAAAATTTCCTTTCAAATTTAAGAAAAAATATCTGTATTTTCCATTTCAATTTTTACATAAAAAGATCTTGAAGGAATCATAGAAATTGTTTATGTTTAGTTATTTAATCATTGATAGTCTAATCATTGTACACTTCAGCGATGTATTAAGTTACATTCTATATATTTTAATATACCCTAAATTATTCTAACCTATTCGCACATACGCATTACATGTTGCTATATAATTAATAAATAATCGCATGGTAAAGACGCTCGCAGTTACCGATACTTACCGACTACTTCTACAACCTTATATACTAACTGGTATGAATTCCAGTCACTTGTGAGAATGCAACGACACGCGACGACTAGTGGCAAATATTTGAGAGACTAAAGGTCTAATTGTGACTCGTTTGCCATTAATTTCTAGGGCAGTGTACTTATATGTAAGGTCATATACAAGTTGTTTTGATGACAGGTAGATGCAAATTCTATTGATAGATATTCTTGATGCATATGTAACATTTATGGGTGCCACAATATCTCCAATGGCGCAAACATAATCGGTGAGTATTAGGTCATCTACGCAGTCCATTATCAGGCCCTGGTCTCTCTGCACTTGTGATACACTTGTATAGCTTAGTTCAGTAGGAGTTTCAATAACGAATGTCGGTACTTTAGATTGGATTTCTTCACTGTAATGCTGGGTTTCCATTTCGCTCATTTTTGGGAAACTCGTTAAGGCAAGAATCAGTAATCGGGGCAAAGCCCCTTCTATGCGTGGTGATTGTTGCAATACACCTGTGATTATTTACAGTTTCGGCAGTCTAAACACGTCTGTACTCGATGCGTGCTAGACTAAGACTGTTTATAAATTTAATGCTACTTTTATGTAATAATATTTTTCTTAATAAAGAAATACTGCCTTATCATTGATTACCTCTTTGTTCTTGCCAATTTGTTTTTGAATAAGAAAAATGATTGTGTAGAATTACAATAACTTGATTTGGTGAATTAAAAAATACATGCCCGCTCCATCATAATACGTATTTAAAATATGTTTATAGAGATTCGTATTTTCTCTACAGTATAAATATAATATAACAGAAATGTAAATAACATATATATAATTTATGTAGTTAATTATAGATATAAGGAATTCTTGCAATTAATTTTGCATTTTTAACATTTTTTATTTTCGTTGTCAGTAAATAACTTGCATGTTTTGATGTATTTTTTTAGCTCGGAATGTGAAGACACCCCTTTTTTGTCCAAGTACCCGCGCTTCAGTCAGCGTCACCGTCAAATTTGTTGAGGCCATCAAACGAGTAAGTTGTGCCTTGTAGCTTATTGTTGACAATAAATGTATCAGTCTATTATGAGGTTGTATTATTTTTTTAACCTGCTTTCGCGATAATTTCCTATGTTGTCTTAGCTGCCTCTGAAGAAATATGTTCAAACTTATAAAAAACGGACAAAATAATGCAAAATTTATATAATATTAAACCATCTCAGTTTGATCAAACTCAATAAAGAAAATCATTAGCGATCTATAAATATTAATAGTTTTAACATTAAATAATTAGTCATAATTATGTAAGTTTTAATTATTAATCATATATTTATTTTTCTTAATAATAAATTTGTAAGAAAAATTATAAAATTATGCTATAAAAAAATGATAATTTAAAATAATTTTATACGTACAATTATAATCATTAAAACACTTAATTAAGTTTAATAATCATTAAAAAAGTAAATTTCTTTTATTGTAATAATATAGAAACATACGTATATTCGTAAAGCTCTGAAGTGATAAGTTCACCATTTTACCGGCAGTTAAAAAAATGGACGATATGTTTGTGCAATTAATAAAACCATATTACGGGCATCTTTTCCAGGTAAATGATACCAATGAATTATATAGCTGGATCTTCCTATGTTGTGAGACTGTAAAAATCAATATTTTTATTTGAATAATTTAATAACTTGTAATGCACAGAATTTTGTCTATTACGCCATTATAAACAATTCAAGGAAAATCGAAAAAGTAAGAGGATTCTAGAGAGCAGCGTCGGAAAAAGTAAAAGAAACAGGAATAAAACTTAAGACGATGGAACCGGGACGCTATTTCTCAAAAACAATCATTACGATGGATAGCTGAAGGTTATTGCAATAGATCGGTATTGGGAAAACGTCCATGAATAAGCACCTAATGAGGTAATTTTACATTAGCATAACTGGGATTATCCGGCACTGAACTTCCTATATGTCTGGCTATGGTCTAGATGACTAGATACCAAGTAAGACGATTTAATTCCTGATTAATAATTAGTATTACGATTTAACTTTAACTAATGTTGACTTTAATCTTATTATTTAAGCTAATAAAAAACTAATAAGTGTGGTTTGAGCCAAATAATTAAAAAGTGACATCACAGACTACAGTAAATTTATTTAAAATAATAGTGATTAATATATAGACTACAATAAACTGTAACGACAATGGTTCGTCTTTGAGACACATTGATCCGCAGTCATGACTGCGCTGATTATCGTCTGTCGATCTCACCCTGATCTCAGGATCAGTTTCCGACATGTCGAGTACCAACATCTACTCATACTCGCAAATACTAGTGTAGATTGACTGTGACACGAAAAAGTTGTAAACACTTATTAAACATTAACTATTAAAAGTGATCTACTCTTCAATTTATTGTTTATGCACTTATAGCTCCTCGCTCCTGTGAAGTACTAGATTAGGTTAGTAAATAATCTTTATTCTATACTTCCAAAGTATAGATGTAACGATCTTTATGCAGAGATAGGATCGCTTTATATAGAATAATTTATAATATTGCACGAAGTTTAATTAAATAACGATTTAAAAACGTTTACAATTGATATACTCGTAATGCCGCCCTGAAGTTCCAAATGTTGCACGATTAAAAAGATTCAATTTCGTCGCAATAATTAAAAGGAATGCGCACAATTAAAAATCACGAGAAGGGCGAAAAATGTATATATTGAAGTAAGGACAACACAAAATAAAACTAGCACAAATTAGATTCAAAAATAAATAATTTAATAACATAATAATTTGTTGGAGTATAACAACGACGCATCTATACAAGCACGCAGCCTAAAATAATCTCTATACCTACAATATACAATTATAACTACATTTTTATATAATGTTACGTGTTATTTTATATTATATTGTTTACTCCCACTTTTTTCCTTATATTATTATTAAAGTTATATTCTAATAATATCTTAAGTTTATTTATACATAACCAACATAATTTAACACACAATATCCCGCACAATAATTAATTACGATCATTTTTTGCGCGCGTTTTCGGATTACAGAAAATAATTTTGATATAGTATTACAATGTTGATTATTCTACGTTTTATTTCTTACGTCCTCGGTTAATGTTTTTCCAATTTTGACAAGTAATAAATTTTGGACAAAAAATAAATAACTATTGTATTATACATTTTTAAATAAATACATAAGTCAGATATATTACTGACTACTACATGCATAATATTTTTATCTCTATCACTTTTGTTTAAATTTTAATGATTTTCAATTGAATAAATCATTTTAATACAAAAAATGTAAATTAAAATATAAACTGTACCTGTGAATTAAAAAATGCGAAATCGCCTCGATATGCTAATGGTCTCTGGCTGAGATTTCCTCGAATGATGATGATGGTTTTATGATTGATACAAAGGTGATGAAGGGAATGCCACCGCCATATATGAAGAGAATACAAACGGTAGTCAAAATTCTACTAGTTTTCGCATTATCGAGTAAATCTGTGGCTCGGCGATATCATTAATTTCATTCCAGTCATTTAACATTTGAATAATGCAAGAAGCTATTTCGCGATGTCTTAAAATAGCTATGATATACTTAAATAGGCTCATATAACCGAAACCCAAGGATTCCAATATCTTTAATTTAACCTGTTAAAACAAAAGTTTATATAGAAACAAAAATTTATTCTTCTTTAAGGAAAATATTATATATAAATTTAAGGACAAATGTTTAATACTATCATAAGTAACATAAATGATGTTAATAGAAATACTTGAGTATATATGGTAAAAATATCTCTAACACAATAAAATATATTTATAATTTTGAACTTAACTATAATGAGTTAGGAAAGGGATGGGTTACACAAATAAAATACCGATATCGCAAAAAGGCTATCACTTTCCTCGGCGAAAAAGCTACCATGGCGTACGTGGAAAAGGACCAACAAGAGTACTCTTTATTAGACGAAATCAATCACTTTAGCATACAATCGCTCTCGAACTAATACCATTCGCACGCGACTTTCCGCAAACGAGAGGCATCTCTTACCTTATAGTAAATCCAGCACGGTGGAACCGCTCGCACATCCGCACACTATATTGAGCTGAAGTTTACCTATATTTTCATTGATTCATTTGTTATTGTTATTTGTCACATTTATTGTTATCAATTGTCATTTACCTCTTCCTCTCACATTCCTTTCCCTGATAAATACGACCTACCTTCGCGTGGTTCAGAACAGCATTTAACATTAGCTATATCCGTAAGGCAAAGTTATTCAATTTTCAAACTATGGTTCTTATTTACTACATCAAAATAATTTTTTAAATCTCACCTATGATGCAGGAAAAGCAAGTTTTTTTATTTAAGTATACGTCTTTCTTTAATATTATTTTCCTAGTTTTAGGGGTTTTAAGAAACTAATCGACTATACTACTTGGGAAGAAATTAATGGATTAATGTTATGCCTTTATATTTATAATTTTTTAGATGTTCATTCAATAATTTTAAAATATTAAGTGTGAATAGTACTTAATGTATAGAATTTATGTGCCCTTGATAATTTTTTAATATATTATGTACTTAATTTGAAAATAAATTTTGTGTTATAATTTATTTTAATTTTCATCATTATTATAAGGTGTGCAACTTTGTTTCCATCGATTTTTCCCAAAATTTGAGGCTTTATTTTTAAAAAGTCATTATTTGTTGTTGCAAGCTTTTGGAACATTTTCGGATACCATCTTGAAAAAACGATGCGTCTTTTGAAGTAACCGTCGAAACAATCCATTTTTTGACTCCTTCATAAGAGTGGAAATACTGCTCAGGTAGGTCATGTACCATCGATCGGCACAAATTTTAGTTGGAAGCGGCAATATCTGGAGTACGGCGAGTGATGTAAGACTTCCCATTTTAGGGCTTTTTTAACGAGGCTAGGGTTTAACGAGTTTTGCAACATGTGGCCGATCATTGTTATGATGCAGGATAACTTTATCATGTCTCTACATCACATCTAGCTGGTCTCACCAAATGCAGAGCATAACCTTGACACCGCGAATATTCGGTCTGGACGTAAGACACGCAAGTCCGGGAATTTTCCGTGATTTCCCCGGTTTCGAAGTAAAAATCCCTTCTGATTGTCTTTGAAGCCGTTGTTCACAAGAAAAAAACGCCATTCAACGTCTCTCGGCTTCAAATTGTACGGAATCAAATTTCCTTGCTTTTGAATTATTCTTATGGCTTTGACGCATTTTGACAAATGCTTTCCGTAAATGACGAGAATTTGGCTGGAAAACTAATATCTTCGATCGAGAATACAACTTTTGATGCAAATACAAATTCACTAATATGGTGCTGTTATTATGTTGACAGATGTCTAACCTTACTGTATGAAATTTTTTACCTGCCTATTTCAACCGGCACTTACCGCTGTACACATCTATCGAAAACGGCGGAAGCAAAGTTGCGCTCCCGCGATCTCTTGTACAATATCCTGCACCAACCTTCAATAATATTACCGTCTAACCTAGTCTACAATCATCGGTTGGATCATTTAGATTATTTTTCATATCAACTTGTTTGATGATTCTTCAGTCAGTTGCTTCATCACTCCACGATACCTAGTTTCATATAAACAATTAATTTAATTGTTACGTATAGATACAATAATTAATTGTAGTTCATTTTCGACATAAATCTTCTGGAATGTCTGTGATTGAAATAATTCTAATACTCTTTTACCAACAAATATCCACAAGTTTTATTATAACATTTAACAAATAAAAATGTCTTGTCAGATTTTCTAACAATTTATTAGCAACAGGTATCATGTATTATTTTAACAATTATAAAAATATAACTTTTTGAATTATATAATTGATAATTACTGCTAATAAAACTATATAATATAGTCAATATCAATATAAAGATATGTTATTTATGAATTTTCAAAAAATTATTATCGGAGATGTACAGTAACTGTTCGGAGCATATTTAAGTAAGCTATTGACGCTTTAATCACCTAAAATTGAAATAAAAGTAATTTTGTAACAATTTTCATCATCTAAATAATTAAAAATTTAAAATACTCACACTGCAGAAAGAAGGCAGACAGAGATTTATCATTTTTCCTGCAGTAAGATAGATTGGTCTCTGACTTAAAATTACTATTAAAATCATATTTCGTGCTTTAGATACAGGCATTTCATACCAATTTACTGTGTAAGCAAAATCACCAATACTTTTATACTGAAATCGTAATGACAATTACTATAAAATAAGTGAAATTCGTATTAACGTAAATTAAAAAATTTATTTATACTTTATATTAAATTTTATATTAGGTCCTTGAAAAATTTCTCGCTTTTTTTGTTACAAAATAAAAGTTTTATTTAAAATATATATCACTAGAGACTACTTTCTTCAACATTTCTGGCAGTATATGAATTTCGCGTCGAGGAAACGAATTCAATTTTGAATTTATCTAAGAATAGATACATTTTTTTACTTCTTTAAGAATGAAAGTACTTGTCAGCTAGGTCTCTTGTCATCGAGCAGAAGGAGTTATGTTAGGTGAAACTTTCCACTGAAGCATTTCCAGGTAGGTTCTCACTAGTTTTGCTATATTAGACCAAGCATTGTCACGTAACAAATTCAATTTGTCGTATCTCTTTTTATAACGGCGCGGCGTCCGCAACTCCTCGGTAGCCCACGATGTGAGAGCCCACGATGTCCGCAACTCCTCGGATTCCGTAGTTTGGATTGCCGGATTCCGTTGTTTCTCTGTCAAATGGAAAGGTGTAACCTGTTGTCGCCGTGGAGATGTCGGCTGGGTCGTCTCACGGATAGGCAGCACCAGGAATTCTTCTCGTCGACCCATATAGGAACCGCTCGCACCGCGTTGCATCAGGTGAAGGTCGCTCGTCTCGCTCTAGATCCAAGGCACCGAGGATAGCAGCACGTTTCATCCGAACAGCAATGGCGGCTCTACACAGCAATGAGAAGTGGCATGGAGGGCTCACGTCGACTTGATGTGAAGATGGCAGTTTCGCACTCGACGATGGACAGCAAGTCCCCAAAACACAGCGACGGGCTTCGCTCTCTGTATCGAGCAACAAACCTGATGCGACGAAACTGGGCTTCGCTCTCTGCAGCGAGCAGCGATCCAATATTTTTAGGCTCTCGGACTGGGCTTCCGGTCTGTGACCATTCGCTGCCAAGTCCACGAGGCTAGTGACTGCGTGAGCAGCGAACGCCAGTACATACGTTGCATCGCGAAGGCACGCGGCCCGGCTCTAATATATCCCATCGCGGCACACACCATGCACACAACACCGGTCCGTACTAAAACTATTCGCTACAAATTGTCTTGCATTTTTTAAAATTATATTGTGGTTTTGTCGCGCATGGATGATTTTTTGGGAAATTTCAGACTACTGTTTAAATGATAAAAAATGTTGTGTTTTACTACCATCGAAAAAATTATATGGTAAATTCTTATATGCTACCCAAGATACTAATGTTCTATAAAAATTTTCAAAGTCGTTTTTTCAAAGTTTTCGGATTCAGAAAATAAATTTATAAACAATACAAAAAATGTTATAAAAAGCTGGTTAATATTTCTCTACATTGCATTTATACAGTTTAAATAAACTCTTAATATAAATAATAAAATTTTTAATAATATACGATGCAATTTTCACACGAAAAACAAAGACAGGTATAAGATATGCGCACGATAATTTGATTAGTCCATGAACTGCATATTTTTATTAGCATCAAGACTTGAAAATGATAAAACTAATGAGAGATCAATTCTCTCTGTTAATTTAGAACATGTTTTTGTAAATAAAATTAAAAAAGAAAATGGCAAATTTTCAATATTTCTTATATAAGTAGTCGCAGTACTGTAAAAGTTTATTTATATAAAACAAAATATCACTTGCTTCACGAAAATCTAATAGCATTTAAACGAGCATTAAACTTAAATAAATCTTTACTTACACATAAATATTGATCTACTTTCTGTTGATTAGATGGTATAATTTTAGATTCATTTGTAAACATATTTTGATATTCTGCAGTATGATAGTTTTTTAAATATAACTCTAAGTAGCTTGTATATGCGTTTTGCCTTTTTATAACTACGGCTATGGATATTTTTCACAAAGGAGATATACGCCTAGCTTATTACAATTAGTTGATTCGTACCGAAAATATTCGGTGTAGCTAAATTGGAATTTTTTAGTAGAACTATTGTCATTTCATTCATTCGTACTTTCCTCAGTATTTTCCATTTCATTTACTTCATAAATTTTTTCATTCGCACTATTCAAACTATTTTTTACACGATTCGACTCAAGTAGCTATAACGATCACGACTTCTATAGAGTTTGTACTTCAACTGAACCTTAACGCAACCAAACCCTCGAATAAACCACTGCGATTCACTTTTATTTACTCTACTGAGTGTAATATCCTAGGTTTGCATCGAAAGTATAGACTTATGCGCAGGCTTGTGCATGCATTTATTTTAATATAGTGTGTTTATTTTTTGCATTTATTTGCATTTTTATAATAAATTAATCCAAATAAAATTTATTAATTTTAATACCAAATAATAATTGGCCAATTAATAAGTATTCAATGCTCAATCATTTATATGTTTATTAAAAAAACACCAAATATAATAATTAAAAAATTAAAACTATAGAAAAAGCCAAGATTAAATATAATTATAAATATAAGACCTTAATATTATTCAAGAACAAAACAATATTGTATAAAATCTTGTATTGCCTTGTCTTGTGAAAGCCCTATGCAAGATTATAAATATTAATATTGAGCATCCCAAAATCCATTCTCTTTGTAAAAATTAGGTTCGAAATTTATTGTATTCATTTAAACCTTTAGAACTACTTACTTCTTCTGTTAAAAGATCTCCTACATAACAGAGAATATAAATATTAAATACGAAAGATGTCATTAATAAACAATATATGCAAATTGCAATAATATCGCTCTCCTCAAATACCTATAATTTTTAAATAACATTAGTTTGCAAATATAGATTTATGTTTCTAAATATTTATTACCATGATAAAATGGTATCCAAGTAAGCAAATATGAAAAGAGCATTCAGCAACATCTACTAAACACATACTACTCAAAATGTTTTCTAATTTTGCAGCAAATCTGAAAAAAATATATTAAACAGTAATTAAAAGTTTTAATCAGTTATAGTAAACTTAAGAGTTGAACATACTTCCTAGTGCGTAAATGTAATGTAATAATATTTTCAAAAGATTTATTTTCAAGGTTATCTTTGATTTTATAAAAATTGTCAGCTACTAAACTGCAGCGACTGCGAATATGCATAACAAATAAAATAATCAGGCTATAAATACCGCAGGTCATCGAATACATAGCAAAACTTAAGATTTGTTGCCAAATGTAAACCATTTCATAATAAGGACTTTTCTGTAAAGGTGATATAGTTATATTGTTACTTATTGAAAACAGTTATGCAAAAAATAACTTTGTTTTAGGCAATGGCTAAATTACTACATATATCAGTGTCAATAAATTGAGATTGATTGCTATTAAAAGTAGACGTAGCCCGTTAGTTAGGGAATAAATAATCGTGCTTGTTCATGAGAAGACGGCAAGGAGTAATAAATAAAACTTCTTGTTGATGGTCTTCGTGATACTTTATTAACACAAAAAATGCTGATGTTGTTATTGCATAATAAATCTGTAGTTGCACGTCCATCGAAATTTACAGTATTATCAACGTCCGCAATGACGCGATTGTATTGGGATCTAGCAGCGATTAGTTCATTGCTCATATTACCTGCCGCCACGCAAGTTCAAAGCTCACGCTTTTTGGTGTCTCGCGGACTACGAGTCAAGTAGACTCATGCCAAGTAGTGTGCAATCCCGATATCCATATCTCTGTTACACATGTCGCCAATCTATGGCATCGGATTCATGCATTCTAAACTATTGCGCTGCTTGCGGAGTCCTAGCCGTCCTTATCAAAACCCTAAGACCACGATTCTAAGACTAAGTTTCCGTTCATCCGCCGTACATTTAATTCTATCTAAATGATCATGTTCTGACTTTACATCAATGATTTAGGCCTCACTCTCAACTCTATGGGTTTACAACCTTCAAGTGTATCTTAGTGTTCCTAAGAATGACTTGGAGGGGCGAAGATAATGACAGCTACAGCGCATGCAGTGGCGTCCTCTTTTAAACTCAATTCTTTTTGGGACCCACAAACTTCTTGCCGATATTGAATCCTGTGGGTTTAATTCAATTAAACTTGCAAAGTGTTTCATCGTTTCTCTGTCCCCTACTTTAAAAAGTCTTGGCCTTATACTAGACGGTTTTTTTACCTGGAGACCCCACATTGAATTTATTTGTAAAAGAATAAACCAGATATTTTATAGTTTAACCACTATAGCACTAAGGCCCTACGTATCATGCTAGTATGTTCTCTCGTCTTTCCATATTTCAACTACTGTCCCGTTGTTTATTTAGACCTGGGAGCTGAGAGTGAGGTTACAATGATCTCTCAACGCTTGTGTGCTATACGTGACGAGTTCTGGGTGAGATCAGTTCTGGGAGCTATCCGGGCCGCAAAGCAAGCAGGCCTGGCCCCACCCACTTACTTTTAGCAGAGCTTGTGATTCCATGAGTGCGAACTGTATTAGAAAAAAATCTTTCTGTATTCAAGGTACGCATCTGCGGAATAGCCCGTCATTCAATATTAGAAACACGACATCGCTCTGTATTTTTAAGACGGCGCTTACGAAATACCTACGCGAATGCGACATTATCATTTTCTCTATAAGGTACCGTATTAAGGTACCATCCGCACTTTAAGCGCGGCCTTAGTGAGTGAATCTTTTCATGTGAACGTGTTTTATTTTCTATATTATTCCATTTTCATTGTTTTTATCCATTATGTGTTTGGTTTTATGAATATGTACCGAGACTGATTGCTAGATATTTATATTTTACTTTTTACTGTTGACACTACACTCTATATAATAACCATTTACGAAGTGTAGTAAATATGATTTTTTGTATCATTGACTTTTTATTTAGCGTGCAATTTTTATATATTTAAAATATTTTTCGCCGCAATTATCGGGTGGTCCTCCTCGCGTCTACAACGTCCAAAATGGCCGTCTATCGGCTGCACGCGTTTGCCTCCCCTCACTCAACAGCGAGTACTTTAGCACCTGGAGAACTGCCTTTCTCTAACAACTAATCACCGCAAGTTGATACAACTAATTGAGCTTTCAGAAAAATTTGTTAATATAATGATGAAATTTAAACAATGATTTGCTCCTGCTGTAGGTGCCTAGGTGTTGGGCATCCCCCGCGATAAGGTCCAAGTGGTGTGTACTGCAGTTCTTCTTACATATTTTTGGTAGTTTCTTTTTACAATTACATATTCTTTATTGTTAAAAATATTTTTTATATAATAATAATTATGAATTTCTTACAAATTAATAAATAATCAGTATATTGAATCATTTTAGTGCCATTTTTGAGCTATGAATAAAAAATTTATATTCGCATAATTTTATGTTTATAAAATATAGTCTATTATATATGTAATACAATATGATGGTCTTCGATTAAATTATCCTTAAATTTATTAAGGTCTTTTGAATATATAGATTTATTTTAACAATAAAAATAAGTTGGATGAACTTACATAAGCATCAAAAATACCAAAATAACTGGGATAAGCCAAATTTGGGTGGCTGATGTTGTTAATTAAAATAGGCCTTCTGCTTAATGGTAAAATAGCACTAAATGGCATTCCACCACTTTGAAATAGCACCAAACTAATAATTGTTAACAATCTCGTTGTTTTTGCATTTTTTATCATCAAACTAATGTGTTCTTTTTTATTAATTTCATGCCAATCAGTGGCTACTTCAACGATACAAGAACCTAATTTATCAAGGCTAAAGAGCATTACGCAATATTTGTAAATATTTGTTATGCAATAGCTTATAGGACCAATCATAGCCAGTTTCATCTGTAACGAAAAGATGGTGTGAATAAATACTGATGGAATAATTCAATTTTGTAATATAAATATACTACATGTTTCCGTTTGAAAAAGTGTTTTCAATTTTTCAATTTTTTCATTTTCGTATTTATTTTACAGAAAGCTATAAATATTTAAAAAATATGTTTATTACATTAAACAAATTAAATGATGATAGTCACTCTATCAGGTTTACAAATCTAAAATAACACATGTACCAATGAGCGTCTTTGCATATTTTTATCGATTGCAATAAAGACATTTCGAGAGAAATATCGTATTGTGTTTCTTAGAACGATCTTTATAAATGAGTCTCTTTGGTTGGAATAAGTTCCTTGGGATTCAAGATAATGATCAAAATCTGTTGATTAGAAGCTAAAATATACTTTGCCAGTTTAACAATTGCGTAAACTACAAAATAGTCTATTATTTTCATTTTTTGTTAGCTAAAAATTGATTAAAAATTTTGGCTGATGTATATGGTCTTATTATAGACACGATAAACAGTGAAAATAACTGATGTATATTTTTGTCATTGTATAAATAAATAAGTTGTGTTATTAATAATACTACTATTACACATATTGCAGTTTAAATTCCTTTAAATTCCGCATATATATATATATTGCGAAACATCAACCAATTGAAAAATAAAAAATATATAATTAATAGATATCTATGTAAAATTATAATACAAAGAAAAATTTTAAATGATAATTATTAACAAAATAAGAAAAAATTTATAACCTGTTCATTATTTCAAAATCTAATAATTTTTTTATTATATATGTATGGATACAATATGAAATTCAAAATTAATAAATAATGTATTATTTAAAATAATCACACCTTAGAATCCGTTTCTATAAGGAATACGTGAAGAATGGCTGGTACCAAATTAAGAGTCATTAGAAAGGTACATGAAATGATTGATATACATCGATATATTATTGAATTCGAGGTTTTTAAAGGCCATAATCCCAATGGCTGAAGTATCCAACGTGTTATTTGAACAGAATATTCAAAATCTTTAGCATTGGACATTTGTTTAATTGTCTCTGCTGTCACAACGAAGTTTTCGTTTAACATTTTCTTTTATTATGTTAATCCCTAAATTCAGTTTCTATCTAAAAAAAGAATTTGTTTTTATATAAGATGAAAGAAAATTAATTATAAAAAGAGAAAAAATTACAATCTTTAAAAGTAATAAATTCGCAATACACACCTGAATAGTTTATTCTATTTCTATATCAAAAAATAACATAACCGTCAATGAATTATTAAGCTTGTTTATGAATATTAATCATAATGCTCTTAATGTCTTATAAATAGCATTTTGAAATGTCTTTTATATTTCACAATTCCGTCAAAAATCGATCTAAGTTATTTATTTCAAAGCGATTGACATGTAATACTTTGACTTTTGTAAATTAAAGATGCAAAGTGAACCGATTGTAGGCAATTATTTCAGAGGTGGGAATAAGTTACAACGAGCCACTAATTGATTTTCTTCTAAATTTTTTCTTTGTATTTTGTAATCGTATTTGTGTTTCGATCGAAAAATAAAAATTTATAACATCTGATTAACACTAATAATGATAAATAACGAAAGCTTTTAATAAGTAAGTTGATTCATTATATAGAGATTTGAATAAAGTCAATGAGGAAACGTAACGTCTTAATATTTCTGTTAATTTATTCAATGATACACTGGGGCCAGGAAGTATTAAAATAATATTACTGTTACTTGTATATAAGAATTTTCATTACATATTTAAATATAATAAAGAGTTCATGATATATTGTGTTTATTTTATTTTAAAGTCAGACTATACTGAAAGCTGAAACAACACTGTTCCGGTTGTAAGAAAAATTAACCTTATTATTTCTATTACAGACTCTAGTCTCTTTCTGTATGTACATAAATAATGTGTAATAGATGTAATCGACGCTTTTACAATTTGTTTACAATGCAAAGTAAAAGTTGCAGCAAAGTATGGTTACATAAAACCACTTAACTGTATACTCAGATAATTACTAAACTACTTTGTACTGATGTTTATTTCTTGTATCCATCACCTGATCATTTTCCATTAAAAACTTTTTCTGCGTGAGGTTAAGGCAATTATTCTTATACTTATTTGTTCTTCAACAATACAATAATTCTAAAGTTTTAATTATAAAATTGTTGATTTATTGATTACTACTTTTATTGGCGCTCTTCTGTTTCATTTCTAGTCCGACGTCATAGTTTAATAATAATATCTGTAAGAACGTAGAATATTTCAAGGGTTACTCTTTCAACAATTTTATGTTTTTCATCACATGAAACTAGGTAAATTCTTGTGCTAATCTGTCTTCAGTTAATAACATATTCATAAAAAGAGTATACATCCATTGATTATTTTGCATAGTTATAATTATATCTCAAAAAGAATTTTGACTATATCGTATTGCATGCCATAGACATCCTAGTCAATTCAAACATTACTTCTTAAGGTAAAAATAAATTCAAAAATATATGCAAAAATGACGTGATCCACTTTTAGTTCATGTTGTCAGGAAGCTATTTTTTCAACGCATCATTGCTCATTTAGTTATAGTACGAAATCTGTTATCACGTACACACCTGCGGAGCGATACACAACGGAGCCGCGCAGGCAGCGGCTCCGATATCCGCTGTCGCGGGGAATCCGGGGGCCCCGCACTCGTAGCGCGAGGTCACCTTCAGCCGAGCCGCGCCGAATGCTTGAGGATAGCTCGAATAACCGCCGATCGGGGGAAATCGGCGGGCCCCGCAAGCAGCCGGGCCACGGCAACAGGAAGTTCGGAGCTGATCCGCAACATCGGCAGCTCAGGTAGCCGCCGATCGACGAAAACTTGCGGCCTCGAGCCAACGTCCGCCTGGCAACAGCAAGGCGCCCGGAGGATTCGCTAGATCGGCAACTCCAACCAAGCCGGAGGCATACGGGGAATTCGGAAAGCCACGGGTGGGGAAGAAGGCAAGCGGCTATAAAGAGTGAGGGTATCAATAAACAGGGGTTTTTTGTCATCCATCGTCCGTCCGAGCGACACACGTCGGAATGCCGCCTCTTCTTCTCGACGATCTACACAAGCCGATCAATAAAGTAACTACTTCTACTGCAACCTGGTGACAGAGTTTCCTCGCTACTCCTTCAATCTCCAGCCCTTATCGAGAGTTCGATCCCCGCCACCGGACGCACTCACCGCACTCACTCGTTCACGCGCAGAGACGCCCCCCCCCAGCAGGCGCTCGTTCGTAACACTGTTTAAGAAGGTCATATATGCTTTTAAAACCTATAATTAAAAAAAATTAAAATAAATTAATATTCAAATACCTTATTATTTTATTAATATCAACTTTTTTAGTTTTGCCTAATTCTGTACGTGTTTATTTTAACATAATTTATTTGTGTACGTAATGTAACTATATTTTAATGATTTATGAATTTGATCTTGTTCAAAATTTTATAGGGAATATGTGTATTATAGTTAAGTATATAAGCATTGTTTGGAATTATGATGTTGCTGATCTCCAATGGATGGTATCATCAATTTTCAAATGCATAACAAATCTGACAATTATACGAATGTGTGCATGAATACATTATAAAAACGATGTTATATATCAATGGTAAATTAAATTAAAACGTTTTCTATCATCAGTTGGTATGGTCATTCAAAATTATATACAAATAAATATTTATTTTAGTTAATTAAATTTATTAGGTATTATTTTATAAAGGTGTACAAATCTATAGGTATCCAAATTTTGCTGATAATTGTATTTTGGCTAATCAAACAGTGTTTATTGTAGTTGTAGCTCCTAAATAATAAAATGTTCTAAGATACGACGTTTTAATTTTATTCGCATAAATCAAATATTGCATTGGGCATCATTTTTTACTATTTTTACAGAATAATGTGCAGAATATTCAATTTCATTTAGTATTCAATTATTTTGATAAATTTCATGTTATATTAATAATATTTGTATTAATTAATGTATAATTTATATTAAAACATTTTAACTTTAATTACGGCATACTTAAATTTTGATTTTATTTAACGTAATTTTACGATGAGTTTATTTTTACGTTCAACACTTTTTTTTAAATATTACTAAAGGGGCTTTAAAGGGGCTGCTTACAGGTTTAGGGGGAGCCTGGTATTAGGAAGCCAAAAAGCGGGTCTTCAGCATTCTTTTTGGAAGGGAAAGAAATGAATGTGTTAATCTAAAATTTTTCCACATATTCTACTATATTTTAGCCTTTCAAAACAATTTTTTTTATTAAAAAATAATGATATTTACCCACTTTATGGACATTTTGCAGGAGCACCTTAAGCGTACAGTTGCCAATCGGTGCCGAACGAGGAATCTGAAACAGTCCGATGAAATAAATTTTTAATATTTATAAGTTTGTTTTGTATATGAACCTAACAAATTCCGAGAAAATTTATTTCGATCGAATATATAGTTTTTCTCTAATTATCGGCATTTTTTTGTAAAAGTTGATAAAATGAAAACTCGAGAAGATGCGCTTTAAAGTTTTCCGCAAAAAAAAAATATATGTTTTCGAGTACTTACAGTAATTATATACAGTAGCCCTTTCTCTGCCTCAAAAACCTCGTACTGGCCCAAGGCTGGCAAACTCTTTCCTATTCTAGCATCCTCACTTGAAAACAATGCACGCCGATTTTTGCATGTTACACAGTTCGTATCGACTAATTCAGCAAAATTTTTCATAGTTTACGGTATTTTTTGATATATTACAACACATAAATGGGCGGAGCGCGCGAGCTCGAATCTGCTCGAGCGGTCGCACCTGCTAGACGCGCGGTCACTAAATCTGCTTTAGCTTTAGAAGTACATAAAATTCAAGAAATCAAGAAGACTATTCTCCCGTGACAGTTTTTTGTTGTAGATCAAAAAATAATAAAAAGGATTAGATTTAAAAAATAAAAATGCGTTTATTTTTCTGTATATTTATAACACAATAATATATTTTTTAAGTGAATAATAATTCCAGAATGCGTATTATTATTATTTTGAAGGTGCAATATCTTTAGGTTATTGTTGTAAATTATTGTTAATCATCAAGAGAAAAGCGTAAAGATGCATTCTTTATTTGTAAATACTTAACATTGTTTAAAAGAGGTAAAACGGAGATGCAATGCGAGTATATTTGACCTACACTAGCCAAAATCCGTAAGGGATTTTTTATGTAATCTTTGCTTTAAAAAGGCCCCATACTGTCTTAACCACCACAAGTAGGAAAAAAGATTCAGTGCACTGGAACTTTAATTCTGATTCTTCATTCTCAACACTAAAGACTTTATTATCTAAAAGAAACATTTCTTCAATATCGAAAATCAAATTTAACTATAGTATTTAATAGTTGAGTCACTAATTTAATAACAATATTTTTATCTAGAAAATTAAATTGCGTCTATCCTTGTATGGTATAGTGTGAAAGTAATAGGAAAAAATTCTTATAAATTAATATTATAAATTAATATTCTTATAAATGAATATTAAATTCTTTTAAATTAATCATTGAAATTCGATTATATCGATTCTAGCTTTTTTAAATTTATAATTGCAATTCTTTGTATTTATGTATAAAGTATTCCTTTACATTATATATAATAAAGATATTAATAAAAATCATTATAATTCTATAAAAAATGACTATATTCCATAGTACTTTAAAAATATGCTACTATTATCATGTGCATAATAAAGTTATACACATAAATACATAAATACTATGACGGGCTGCCCGACTAGAGCCCGCCGCGGGATTCGGAAGCGCGTGGGGAGAGAATGTTTACACCGCGCCGGCAGTAAACATAGCGCGAGCCAGTTCGAACGCCGAGCTGACAGCGGCGTTCCGACAAAGTTTCGGCCGGGCCAGTACCGCCGGAGAGGCCCGAGACGACGGGGTACGGTGCGAACTTCCCGCGAAGACGCCTTTTCGGTATTTTTCCCGCCCAACCTGTTCGTGGAGACGTTGCCGCGCCACGCAGCCAGGGCTCAGGAGACCTCGCCCGTACCGTCCGGGGAAACTCAACTGCATCCGCCAGCCGGAGCCGAGGAGGCCCTGCCCCATCTCCCCTCCCCCCCCTCCACCCGTCGTTGAGGGGACAACCGCTGGTGGACACCAGCTGCAGAACGCCGAGGGGTCAGAGAGCGGGACTCGCTGAGAGTACCCCCTGAAGAAGAGCCCTCAGCGCAGCCTGTGTAAGTCTACTCCGCTTACACACCGCGCCCCGTGACCGCCGATTTCGCAGAGGCTCTCTCTCCCCGCGCAACCTTCCTCGCACCCCGCCTAGAGTCAGTGGACTCAGAGTATGCCCGCCGTCCTCCGCTAGTCCCGCGTGCCTATCTATTGTGCCGAAGTGCGGGAGTCGGCCCCCGCGTGCACGCATCGGACGGCGGTCCGCGGCCTGACAGCCGGTGCGCGTGAGTTGATCCCCGCGCCGCTAGTCTCGCGCGCCTACCGCCCATGCCACGAGGTCTGCAGGGTAAGCCGCCGCACCAGCCTGCGAGCGTCCGACGCCGATCCGCGCCTTGCACAATCGCTTGCGCCGCTTAATCCACATTCGGCGGCACATCGCCCCGTCAGACACGAGCGAGGAGAAGCTCCTCGAGCTCGCCGCCCCGTACCTCACATCGCCAAATGTAAGGATGCCAGGCGACTCCATCGCATCCTCGCTCACTCCTGATAATAAACGATTACATCACAATTACGCGTTGTATTTTTCCCGTTCGGCGCTCCCGGCGCCTGCCACGCCACTCACCCTCCCGCGCGTCCCACCTCTTGACTACTAGGTCGAGACGGCCCGCGCGCGTCAGCTACTCGGTGCCGAATACCGCCGCCTCCGCGGGGATCATCCCGAATACGGTGGTCCAGTGAGCGCGGCTGGGTACAGCTGTATCAGATCAACAGAAGGGGAAGGACACGAGCCTTCCCCCAACTATCACTCGATAAGTGAGCTGAGCTCGCGTTGTGACTGGACCGGTACTTCGCCCGTTTTCACCGTCACAATACATTTATTTTCTTTTTCTATAATAAATTCCCTTTTAACGTATGCTATAAAATTTAATGCAATGTACTTCAAATGCGTTAATGTTTTCTAATTTAATATATCGTATCTGACTTTTTTAACATTAATTTTTAAATTTGTATCCTACATATTATTACAAAAGAAATAAGAAGTAAATATATTAAAAAAGCATTTAAACTGTTACATTTTCTTTTTCATTTATTTAAAGTCGCATCCCCCAAGGTGGGTATTAGCAACATATACACATTATTTACAATACGATTTTTAAAAACTAAATACAATTTTTCATATTTAACATCTCTAAAAATTTAATAGTATTAATACATTGATTATAATTGTTTAAGATAGAAAGTAAATTATTTTTAATATTACAGGCTTGTCATTCTTTAGAGAACATAGGACACTTAATTAGTATGTGTTCGACTATTTTTGGTAATAAGCAATTTGAACACACAGGTTTTTCTTCTTTGCTAATTAAATAGCTATGGGATAATTTGGTATGTCCAATACGAAGTCTTGTTATTATTACTTGATTGATCCGGCTAAATTTTAGAGCTGGGCTATTGTGAAAAGTGTCGAATTTAATATTTCGAAGTTTGTTGTTAGTTGGTTCATCTTTCCATTGTTTTATCCATGTTTTCATAATTTTATAGCTTATTTGCTTTAGTAAATCTTTTTTGTGCAGTTGGAGTTGGATATTACAGTTGGATAAGTTAGTGGCTAGTTTTGCTGCTTCTGTTATTTGTTTATTTTTATAATTGCCTTTTCTTTTCTTTTTATTCTTATGTAATATATATATATATATAATGCAGGGACGTTGTTTCCAGGAGAGGAGGATCGAATCAGACTTATCGTAGTTATAAAACAATTCTATTCATGAATACTTAGATCCAATATATTTATATTTCGTCGCGTATCCCGATAATTGTTTACGCTCACGCGCGCTCGCAATACATTTACTTGGAGATCGGACTGCTGTCATTTGGCGAAGCCCTCGAACACACAGACAACTCGGGCAAAATGCGGCTAAGGATGCAGGCCCAACTGATGCTTCGGCGAGCTTGGCACCCACGCTTTCTGGATTGACTGCTAGTTTCCGTTCGCTATTAATAATTATAATGAAATATAAATTCGTGCCCAAATAAAATGCGTATAAAGCGAAAATGCACTTGGGTTACAACTCACCCCACTCGAGCTCGAACGGCGATTGCCAGGACGCGTCATTTATGACCGCGACCAAATTATATAAATAATAACTTATAATTGATGTCTTGGGTCCTTTTGGTCCGTCAACACGCGACCAGGGACGGCGAGCGAGTGAGTCGCTGTTACCGAGCGACGAACTACAAGACTAGGCGGGCGCGGTCGAACATATTACATGTAATTCGTCATAAATCTACGCTCGTCGTATACGGCACTCTAATCTATAATATATACAAGTTGCGAATGATATATGAGTAATTTACCGTCTTGTTTATTTAAAATATTAAAAATTTTGAGGAATAGGTCATTCTGTATCTTCTGTTTTATTAATGATTCGATGAAGTTGACATTGCTTATATAGATTATTGTTTTATTGTTGTTAATTTGTGGTTCTTCTATTGTTTTTAATATCAGTAGTCCTATTGCTGTGTGTGATGAAATCCATGGAGGTAGTTTAATCATAATTTTTTCATCGTTTGGTAGAATTGCAGTTACACCGGTTGCAGTTTCATTATAATGTAACGCAATGTGAATACGTTGAAAATCTCGATAGTTGTTGCTTTGGTCAACTTGTTTTTCTTTAGAATCAGTAATTATTTTAAGTTGCGATTCATGTAGACTAATTGACTCTTGAAATATATTTTGGTCATTAGATAATCATTAGATAACCATTTGATTTTAATTTGGTTTTCTTTTAGTATTAGTAGTATTTTATTGGCTCTATATGAAAATGATTGGTTTACATTCGTTTTCTTGGAGATGTTCAAATTTTTTGTATTACATGCTATTAAATTATGAGCTTGGTTTTTTGGAGAGTTTATGAGGGTTACTGCATACCTCATGGTTACTAAATTTACCGTCGCTCGACGGGCGAATGTTTCACCTACGCGGCTTTCCGTTATGCGATTTCCCGGCCTCAGGGATTCCTTAGGAATTCGGGGGGGAAGAGGTAGCCAAATAAATGTATATCACTTTAGATTAAAACCAAAAAAACTATTTCGCGCGATAGTCGGACAGAGCGGCTCCTTTGCGAGGAGAGGGAAAAGAAGTAACGGATGATTAGCGATTTTATTCAAACGACAATTACGGGCGGCGGGCACGATGTCGATCCGGGACTCTCTTCGCGACAGGTCGTAGCGTTGCTGGGCAGCGAGCTACGGGGACCTGTCCCTCATATGCTTGAGACGGACGTAGGGCGTCCGCTCTTAGCGAAGGCAAGGCGGCGGGGCTCGTTTTGCCTGTGCGGAAGGGCACACTTGGCGAGAGAGCGAGTCTCGAGCGAGACGTAAGCGGACTGGCCGCTGCGCGCAGTGCTCCGAACTCCGCGCCGCCGGCGCGCTCGCGCTGCTGCATTGCCGACTGCAGCTTCTCCACGCAGCGCGTCGCTGAACCTCCACCGACTGAAAAAACCGCGCCGAGGAGAAAAAGACGCTTCCGCGAAGTCGCGCGTACGTCAAATTTTTTCGTAATTCTAAGGACATCATGTTGCTTTTGCTGAGAATATTTTGAATCGGGCTGGTCCTGAAAACTCCTGTTGCTATCCTCATACTAAAGTTTAGAATAGGATCTAACTTTTTTAATATTGATTGTTTGACCGAGCCATATGCCACACATTCATAGTCTATTTTAGGTTGTATTATAGCTCTATAAGTGTTTATTAAGATGTTTTGATTAGCTCCCCAATTTTTGCGACAAGTACTTTGAGTGTATTAATTATTTGTATGCATTGCTTTTTTAAATTAGTTATGTGGGCATTCCACGAGAGTTTTTTGTCGAATGTTAATCCAAGTATCTTAATTTCTTTGCATATAACTAATTTTTCTTTTTCTATGTATAGTTCTGGTACTTGATTTTTGTTGCTTTTACTAAATACAATAACTTGAGTTTCAGTTTTGGATATTTTAAAACCCGCTTTGTTGGTAAAATCAATTAAATTGTTTAGCGCATTCTGGAGGATGTTTTTACTACTTTTAATGTTTTTACCTTGTAGAAATATGGTGATATCATCTTCAAATAAGGTACATTTTACCGGAGGAGGGATGACTTTTTGTAAATCATTAATGGCTAGAAGAAATATGGTTACACTGATAACTGAACCTTGTGGTACTCCATTTTCTAGTTTCAAGGATTCAGAGTAAATATTGTTGATTCTTACTTGTATATATATATTCAAGAGAAAGTTTTTAATAAAATAGAACATATTTCCAGTAATATTATGTTTTACTAGTAGTTGTAAAATTCTTTGTTGCCAGACTAAATCGTAAGCTTTCTCCATATCTAAACAAATTGCGATTACATGCTGATTTTGTTGAAAGGCTTGGAGTATATTCGTCTCTAAGGTGGTAAGACAGTCAGATGTATAACATTTATGTCGAAAACCACTTTGATATTTATTTAAGATACCATTGAGTTCTAGGTGTAGTCTCAGTCTTTTATTAATAATTTTCTCTAACAGTTTGCATAGGCAGCTTGTTAGAGAGATAGGCGAGGAGATAGGTCTATAGCTATCTTTGCTGTATTTGTTTTTATCTGGTTTTCGAATAGGAATTACTATTCCTTTGTTCCAATTAATAGGGAGTACCTTGTTAATCCATATTAGGTTATATATTTTAAGCAATGAATAGAGAGGAATTTTATCCGGACCAGGGCTTGTTACAACTGTTACAATTCAAGTATATATTTCAACTACTAGAAAATATAGTAATTTTTGTATAGAATTACTATAAATTTAAAATAAAATGTTTCCTAACTGAATCCAAAATTTAATTCAACCTATGTACTAGTACGATACTTTAGATGTAACGTGTCATAATATACTTGTGGCGACCAAGCGTCCTCCTCAACAGTCTTGGCGCAAGTAGACACTGTGCTTCCGGCCCGACCCCGACGAGGGCGCCAGTGTACCGTAAGTCAGTCATGCAACGAGCGGTAAGTCCAACTTCCCTCAAGAGCGAAGGGATGAAATTGGACTTAGCCAAATGTCATCGAACAACATATTTTGATTTTTCAAATTAATAAATAATATTTTTGCGCACGTTTTTATGACGGATTCTTGTTCCTTATATCAAGAGCTATACGTGTGATTTTTCCCAAGTCCAATTTCACTCCGGAACGAACCCTTAGATCAGTTCGAAGGGATGAAACATGTGGATAGTGCAGGGTTTGGCTCGATCCGATCGCCCGACCTAGGGGTGAAGGGAGACGGCCGAGCGCTCGAGAGAACCAACAAGTATCCAGAAGAGTATCAACGAGTATCAAATGAATATGAAAAGAGTTGCAAAAGAGTATCAAAATAGTATCTATATAGTATTGAAAGAGTATCAAAAGAGTATCAAAAGAGTATCAAAGAGTATGAAAGACTGTCATGGAATTGCAAAGCGTTACACGGTAGTAGATGGGAGTTCAGCCTTTCTTAGTACTCTTTTGGATACTCTTTTGGTTCTCTCTAGCGCTCGGTCGTCCCCCTTCCTCCCTAGGCCGGGCGTTCGGTGGAGTGACGCCCTGTCCCCCTACCCCCCTGGGCCGGGCGTTCGACCGAGCGACACTCTGTTCCCCCTTCCCCTTCCATCAAAGCGGTGTTGCAAACATTAACAAAGAGTATAGCAAAGAGTATCCAATAGTCAAATTGACCGACAGACGGATTTTGTCTTTTACACTAGACTGTTCACCCACGTGGTCGAGCGACGAAGTTGAAAAATATATCCAGTGGATTCTTTGACTATTTAAGTAAGTATTTTGATATTTTTTATGTAAAGGGTTTTGAGAATTTTTTGTATTATTTCTTATTATTTTCAATAATTTTTGTACTAGATTTATAATGTCGAGCGAATACACAATTCCACGACTTTTGGCCGCGGCATCCGCGGAAGTAAGAAAGGAAGGCGAGAACGGAAAAGCAGCGGATCCAGCAATTATTGTACCTCAAAGTGTAGTCGAAGAGCGGCTGGAGAACAAAGCGGAATACTACAAGGACGTAAGTACCTACATATCAATAAAATGTTTTTCCGGGTAACAACCAACGTGCCAGACGCACAATGTGACAGCAATGCAAAAAATATATATGTATAGATATACTATACGTTGTTCTGACCCATTGTCCGTTTGGCACGTTGGCCGTTACGCGTTTTTTCTATATTTCAGTATTCTATTTTTTGATTGTTTAAAACAATCGTTATAGATGATGACAATTGAGGTAGAAAAAAGACGGATTGCTGAAAGCAAATTAAGGGATGCCGAGGAGAAAATAAAGAGACTTAACGATTCCTTAAGAAATTCACGGTATAGTTCAAGGTACAATTCAAGGGTAAGTTTGTTACCGATCATTCTAGAGCCTTGCGCACGGGCGTCAAAATTCCGCACCGCGAGTTCTCGGAAGCTCAGTCTGGGTCGGAGCGCTGGCCAGAACAGAGCTTCCCCCACTACCGCGCCGCACCGTTACCCCCACCATCACGCCGAGTCGGAGCAGCCGCGCCCGCATGCTCAAATACCGGCACGCTCTCCAGATTCGGCAGAGTTCGTCCCGGACCACCGGGGCAGTCGGACCTCTGTCCGCGTGCAAACGCGCCAGCAGAGGGATCCGACAGGGAGTTCGTCCCCGACCACCGGGGCAGCAGGACCTCTGTGACCGCGTGCAAACGCGCCAGCAGAAGGATCCGACAGGGAGTTCGCCCCGGCCTACTGAGCCGAGCAGACCTCTGCCCGCGTGCAAACGCGCCCGCAGAGGGAGCCGACCGAAAGGTCGAGTCTTCCAGACCCGTGCCCGCGTGCAAACGCGCCATCAGGGATAACCGGCCGAAAGGCCGAGGCTGGAAGCCCGCTCACCGGACCCAAGACGACCGCCAGGTCGACACGGGACTCGTTCAGGCAGTAGAGCCCCGCACGCCGAGCCGCGCGGACCTGCGCTCCCGCGTGCAAACGCCGAGCCGACGGGTCTGTAGGCAAGGCCACTCCCGCCGAGCGACCGCGCAGGTCGCCCCTTGGGTTGTTTGGGTCAATTGGCAATCGTATTCTTCCTAAAACATCCTTGTCAAAATTTTCCAACTCTCGCACTCGGTCAGCAATGCCTACCTGGCTATTATTTTTGAAAACGATTTTTTTCAAGACTCTATTCATACTTTCCACGTATGCGTTACTGAGTCTTGACAGATTCTTATCCAAAACATCCAAGTCTAATGCAGACCACATAACGACGTACGGCATCCACTGTTTTCCAACGTGCTCGATAAATCTCGGCGCGTAATAATTGTTTTCAACTTTGCTGTTGAATTCTTCTTCAATATTTAGGCTTTCCTTCGTTCGTGAAAGTAGCCCATCAAATTTGTGGAAGAATGGAGAATTAAAGTATATGCTGTCGTTTGCTCGTTTCTGGTTGTTTAAAATTTTCTCTTCCGTTGATTTATCGACTTGTTCCAAGTGATTTATGTATTTCGATTGAATTTGATCTTTGTTTCTTTTTATCATTTTCGAAAGATAGCTTAAACTTCTTGCAGCTTCTTTTTCCTTCTTCGTAATTAATAAGGTGCTGAAGTGTTGAAATACTTCTTCCATCTGTGGCATTGTCCTGCACATACACAGGAAAGACATACACTCCAATATCAAGCCTTTGAAGCCATCGCATTCGGGATAGTTATCGTCAATGCTTCTTGAAACTATCTTCATAAAGTGCGCGAAACAAATTTTGATCAGAATTATTGCACGTGGTGGCCTTTTTTCATTGAGCACGCAGTCGTACATCATATTTAAGTAATCAATAATATTCATTGTATTCCAAGATATTTGGATTGATCGTATAAACGCCCACGACCAATCTACTACAACTACATCGACAGCAGGCCATGAGTGTCTGCTTTCTATGAAATGCCTGAATGTTTGTAACATGTAGCATATCGATGGTGTTCCATGCTCTGAACTTATCATTTGCATTACTGGCAATGTGCATTTTTCAGTCCTAATGACGGCACAGTAATAAAAAATCTTTTTACAATTCAAGTTCTGCGGCTTCCGTACAACGGATCCTGTTGCATCTAAATGTAGAATTGCGGATGACTCTTCCAATAATATATCAACATCGGCTTCTGTGAACATAACAGCATTTAATGGCAGGCCAACACTTCTTAAAAAAGGATCCTTCCTGTTATGTTGATCGATCCACAGTTGAAACAGATCTTGTAAGTCACTGGATTGCAATTCTGGTTTTTCGGTTTTTTCCGATTTAGCCTTATAATAAATGTGGGATGGCCGCAGATCTTGCATAAAACCATTGCCGAGAAGATCACTGTTTGTTCTTCTCCGAATTTCCGCTTCATATTCAATAACCGGTGTATGTTTAATTGCTTCCTTTACAATCATTCGTTCTTCTCCTTGAAGCCTTCTAAATATACGCGTCTCGTTTGGTTCATTATGTTTTACAGTTATTTCCTTATTACTGCTTATGTACAGGATGCCCGTAAATTCATTTTCAAAGTGAACAATGAATTTATATCGTTGGTGATCTGTTACTTTACACTTTGCGTACACTACTACGCCTGCTCTAGTTTCCCTAGGATGTCCGTAAAAACTTAGGAAACATGTGCATTTGACGTCCTCGCTCATTTTTGTTGCAATGAAAGTTCGAATTTTATCGTATCTTGTAAATCCATATGAATCCTTTATCTCCGTTAGAACAAAATGAACGGAACCAATTTCAACGGTGAATTCAGTTCTAATTGCAACACTTCTTTTTTTCGTACTAGGACTTTGTATTGCTTCAAGACAGACACTGCCAGAGCTCAATTCATCCGCTCCATTAAAGTCGAATGGATCTTCGCAATGTACTACATGATTGTAATCAACCTTTCTTCGTGTACTTTTAAATATTTTCTTCTTCGTGGCTTTACACGACGAAACTTCACTCTCATCACTATTGGACTTTACATCATTTTCGTCGCTTTCTTCATTTTTCTCGCTATCGTTGCTAAAATTATAATCATTATCTTCAAGGTTATTTATTTTCATATGCACTTCGAATGGATCTTCTATTTGTTGTTCTATAAACTCTGCAACATCATCTTTTTCCATCTGATTGTAATTGTAATTTCCTTTGTTCTTCTGCAAATCCTTTTCTTTTTCCTCCTCAACCTCATCTTTATTCTTCTCTTCCTCCCCTTCCTCCACTTCGTTCTTTTGTGAATCCTCTTTAGTCTTCATCGTCTTCATTCTTCTATGCATCATCTCCATCCTCTTAATTTTTCTTCGCATTATTTTCTTCCTCTTCATCCTCTTCATGCTTCTGTGCATCCTCTTCTTCCTCTTTATTCTTCTCCTCATCATCGTCTTCCTTTCTTGTTTGCTTTCGTTTGATTTTTTTATTCTCTTCCAAAGAGTTTTTGTAGGGTGATGTAGCTTTCCGCTTTCTATATGTTTTTACCCTCTTTCCAAGTTCCGTCGACTGCTCCTTGGATTTTGTACTCGTTACCGGTTTCAGTACCTGCCAAAGACCTTAATAATCAATGTGGTTGTTGAGCAGCAAGTACGCCTGCGAACCTGTAGGGTTTTCAAATTCTAGAATTCTATGTATTTGACATTCTTCGGCAGGTAATCTGAAACATTGTAGCTGCAAGTTGTATAAATTTCCAAGAACTGTGGCCTCGTACTCGCTTGCTCTCGTTCCATTTCTGCGCATTTTCTTTTCATAACCTTTCGTACTGAAATTGTCTTCGGTAACACCTTCGCATAACGCAAGCTTCGTTAATTCTTCTTGCCAATGTGAAACAGTATAGTCGACACACTGTTTTCGTAAGTCTTTGTACCTGCTCTCATTTCCGTGCAAAATTAGAGAGAAACTCCTAAACAGGGAGTTTCATTTTCATTCATTTTCCTTTGATATTGCCCTTTTCTTTGATGCTTTTCCATTATTTTTCCTTCGTTTTCCTCTTTTTCTGACAACTTTTCTCGACTCTTCTTCGCCCTCTGCATTCTTCTTTCCTTGATCCTCTTCTTTCTTCTTTCCTTCATCATGTTGTTTCGTCTTCCCTTGACCCTCTTCTCTCTTCATTCTTCTTTCCTTCATCCTCTTGTTTCTTCTTCCCTTGAACCTCTTCATTCTTCTCTCCTTGATCCTCTTGTTCTCCCTCTTCATTCACCTTATCTTGAGTATATTCTCTCTTCTTTTTTAGATCCTCTTCTTCGCCCTTATCATTCTTCCTATCTTCAGCGTCTTCATTGTCTTTTTCGTCATCTTTACTGTTTCTGTGTTGATTTTCTTCATCTTTTTCCTTCTCTATCCCACCCTTACTGGAATCATGCTTTGATAGCACTATCTGTTCCACCAGCGCCCTGAAATGCGGTTTTTCCCACAGATACCGAGCCCTCCGTAAAAATTGATTCTTGCATTTAACCTTTAAGGTAACCGCAACCTGTATGATAAATCATATCCTAATTAAAGTAATATTATAATTTGCACGAAATAATAAAATGTAATATAATACATATAAATTATATTATAAATGTAGGAAAAGTATATACATTTTTAAAGCTACTATTTCGTTATGTCTGACGTTCAATATAAAGGAAATTAATTAATAGAGAGGAAGAGATTAATTTAAATTTAAAGAGAAAAACAAAATAAAAAGATTGAGCGGAATTCACGCCTCTGGCTGAGGGAGTATACCGAGGTTGTAAAACCAAGGTGGGACCCCAGGTTTTGACTTCCAGGGTACCTTACAAGGCCCTGTGACACGGAGTCTACTATTGGACTATTTTAGGTTCTATTTAGAGAACAGCGATCCTTATTCACATTGGCATGCATTTCGGAGGCCTCAATAATTATCATACCCATGTATATATACATTTAAACAAAGTCCCGATACTACGATGTACAACTTTCAAAAAATCATAACTTTGAAACCGTCAACTTTTTTGATATGTTCGCTTAGAGGTTTTCTACTGGAAATATCCCGTAGTTTCAAGGAAAAATAAGTTTGGAAACTCGGCGATTGTTTATAACAAAATTTGTTTGAATAAACAATTAAACAAAATGTTTGAAAAGACTATTTTGGACTCTATTTACAGAACAGCGATGCTTATTCATAGTGGCATGCATTTCGAAGGACTTAATAATAATTATACCGATCTATATAGATTTAAAAAATCCCCGAGACTTTAATCTGAACTGAAAATTTTTCTAATTCTCGACTTTCACCCCATCTAATGGTAGTTTCTGGTTCTTCGATTTGTCCCAAATTTTTTTCACAGCTTCCTTATGATCAAGACTAACGATAGCAACAATAAAATTTTGTGGAAAGTCCTGGGGGGAGCGTCAGGAAATATTTATATTTTCAAATGCTTAAGAATTATCGCATTCAAGGTAGGGGTGACCAACGAATGGAATTAAGGGATGAAATGTGTTATTTGACTTACATATATGTTGGAATTAGATACTATTAGTATAAAAATAATAGAAAGCGAGTTTCGACAATACTTTGTATGTAGCGCACGCGTCCTATTCTAGCGATACTTGAAGGGTACTTTTTAGGGGTAAAAAATATTTTTTTTCGGGAATTTTCGTGCTCAATGCTTATAATAAGCAACTTCTAACAAAAATTTTTCAAAAATAACAAAATTGAATAATACTTTGGTGTAGACTTTAAATAAATAAATAAGTCGCTTTATTATGTAATTCGATGTATAAATAAATATATTGCAAATAGAAATGAAACTTTCATGTTAAACTTTGAATTTATATTACATAACAAATATTAATTCAAAGTTGAACATGAAAGTTATTATTTCAAAGTATTATTATTTCAATACAATATTATACCTAATATAAGTGAATTTCTGGGTTTCTTTTTTTAAATAAAATTTGAATACATAAATTTAAACGGCGCGGCGTTCACTGCGGACGGGGCGACCTGTGCGGTCGTTGGGCGCGAGTGGCCTCGCCTACAGACCCGTCGGCTCGGCGTTTGCACGCGGGAGCGCAGGTCCGCGCGGCTCGGCGTGCGGGGCTCTACTGCCTGAGCGAATCCCGTGTCGACCTGGCGGTCGTCTTGGGTTCGGTGAGCGGACTTCCAAACTCGGCCTTTCGGTCGGTTACCCTGATGGCGCGTTTTCACGCGGGCAGGGGTCTGGAAGTCTCGACCTTTCGGTCGGCTCCCTCTGTGGGCGCGTTCGCACGCGGACAGAGGTCCGGCTGCCTCGACCTTTCGGTCGGTTCCCTCTGCGGGCGCGTTTGCACGCGGACAGAGGTCCTCCGGCTGCCTCGACCTTTCGGTCGGATCCCTCTGCGGGAAAAGTTGTCAGAAAAAGAGGAAAACGAAGGAAAAATAATGGAAAAGCATCAAAGAAAAGGGCAATATCAAAGGAAAATGAATGAAAATGAAACTCCCTGTTTAGGAGTTTC
The DNA here is from genome assembly GCA_018906755.1 of Sycophaga agraensis. Lineage (NCBI taxonomy): Eukaryota > Metazoa > Arthropoda > Insecta > Hymenoptera > Pteromalidae > Sycophaga > Sycophaga agraensis. The sequence continues at coordinate 842,959 of JACCIE010000020.1, read as the reverse complement.
TCTCTAATTTTGCACGGAAATGAGAGCAGGTACAAAGACTTACGAAAACAGTGTGTCGACTATACTGTTTCACATTGGCAAGAAGAATTAACGAAGCTTGCGTTATGCGAAGGTGTTACCGAAGACAATTTCAGTACGAAAGGTTATGAAAAGAAAATGCGCAGAAATGGAACGAGAGCAAGCGAGTACGAGGCCACAGTTCTTGGAAATTTATACAACTTGCAGCTACAATGTTTCAGATTACCTGCCGAAGAATGTCAAATACATAGAATTCTAGAATTTGAAAACCCTACAGGTTCGCAGGCGTACTTGCTGCTCAACAACCACATTGATTATTAAGGTCTTTGGCAGGTACTGAAACCGGTAACGAGTACAAAATCCAAGGAGCAGTCGACGGAACTTGGAAAGAGGGTAAAAACATATAGAAAGCGGAAAGCTACATCACCCTACAAAAACTCTTTGGAAGAGAATAAAAAAATCAAACGAAAGCAAACAAGAAAGGAAGACGATGATGAGGAGAAGAATAAAGAGGAAGAAGAGGATGCACAGAAGCATGAAGAGGATGAAGAGGAAGAAAATAATGCGAAGAAAAATTAAGAGGATGGAGATGATGCATAGAAGAATGAAGACGATGAAGACTAAAGAGGATTCACAAAAGAACGAAGTGGAGGAAGGGGAGGAAGAGAAGAATAAAGATGAGGTTGAGGAGGAAAAAGAAAAGGATTTGCAGAAGAACAAAGGAAATTACAATTACAATCAGATGGAAAAAGATGATGTTGCAGAGTTTATAGAACAACAAATAGAAGATCCATTCGAAGTGCATATGAAAATAAATAACCTTGAAGATAATGATTATAATTTTAGCAACGATAGCGAGAAAAATGAAGAAAGCGACGAAAATGATGTAAAGTCCAATAGTGATGAGAGTGAAGTTTCGTCGTGTAAAGCCACGAAGAAGAAAATATTTAAAAGTACACGAAGAAAGGTTGATTACAATCATGTAGTACATTGCGAAGATCCATTCGACTTTAATGGAGCGGATGAATTGAGCTCTGGCAGTGTCTGTCTTGAAGCAATACAAAGTCCTAGTACGAAAAAAAGAAGTGTTGCAATTAGAACTGAATTCACCGTTGAAATTGGTTCCGTTCATTTTGTTCTAACGGAGATAAAGGATTCATATGGATTTACAAGATACGATAAAATTCGAACTTTCATTGCAACAAAAATGAGCGAGGACGTCAAATGCACATGTTTCCTAAGTTTTTACGGACATCCTAGGGAAACTAGAGCAGGCGTAGTAGTGTACGCAAAGTGTAAAGTAACAGATCACCAACGATATAAATTCATTGTTCACTTTGAAAATGAATTTACGGGCATCCTGTACATAAGCAGTAATAAGGAAATAACTGTAAAACATAATGAACCAAACGAGACGCGTATATTTAGAAGGCTTCAAGGAGAAGAACGAATGATTGTAAAGGAAGCAATTAAACATACACCGGTTATTGAATATGAAGCGGAAATTCGGAGAAGAACAAACAGTGATCTTCTCGGCAATGGTTTTATGCAAGATCTGCGGCCATCCCACATTTATTATAAGGCTAAATCGGAAAAAACCGAAAAACCAGAATTGCAATCCAGTGACTTACAAGATCTGTTTCAACTGTGGATCGATCAACATAACAGGAAGGATCCTTTTTTAAGAAGTGTTGGCCTGCCATTAAATGCTGTTATGTTCACAGAAGCCGATGTTGATATATTATTGGAAGAGTCATCCGCAATTCTACATTTAGATGCAACAGGATCCGTTGTACGGAAGCCGCAGAACTTGAATTGTAAAAAGATTTTTTATTACTGTGCCGTCATTAGGACTGAAAAATGCACATTGCCAGTAATGCAAATGATAAGTTCAGAGCATGGAACACCATCGATATGCTACATGTTACAAACATTCAGGCATTTCATAGAAAGCAGACACTCATGGCCTGCTGTCGATGTAGTTGTAGTAGATTGGTCGTGGGCGTTTATACGATCAATCCAAATATCTTGGAATACAATGAATATTATTGATTACTTAAATATGATGTACGACTGCGTGCTCAATGAAAAAAGGCCACCACGTGCAATAATTCTGATCAAAATTTGTTTCGCGCACTTTATGAAGATAGTTTCAAGAAGCATTGACGATAACTATCCCGAATGCGATGGCTTCAAAGGCTTGATATTGGAGTGTATGTCTTTCCTGTGTATGTGCAGGACAATGCCACAGATGGAAGAAGTATTTCAACACTTCAGCACCTTATTAATTACGAAGAAGGAAAAAGAAGCTGCAAGAAGTTTAAGCTATCTTTCGAAAATGATAAAAAGAAACAAAGATCAAATTCAATCGAAATACATAAATCACTTGGAACAAGTCGATAAATCAACGGAAGAGAAAATTTTAAACAACCAGAAACGAGCAAACGACAGCATATACTTTAATTCTCCATTCTTCCACAAATTTGATGGGCTACTTTCACGAACGAAGGAAAGCCTAAATATTGAAGAAGAATTCAACAGCAAAGTTGAAAACAATTATTACGCGCCGAGATTTATCGAGCACGTTGGAAAACAGTGGATGCCGTACGTCGTTATGTGGTCTGCATTAGACTTGGATGTTTTGGATAAGAATCTGTCAAGACTCAGTAACGCATACGTGGAAAGTATGAATAGAGTCTTGAAAAAAATCGTTTTCAAAAATAATAGCCAGGTAGGCATTGCTGACCGAGTGCGAGAGTTGGAAAATTTTGACAAGGATGTTTTAGGAAGAATACGATTGCCAATTGACCCAAACAACCCAAGGGGCGACCTGCGCGGTCGCTCGGCGGGAGTGGCCTTGCCTACAGACCCGTCGGCTCGGCGTTTGCACGCGGGAGCGCAGGTCCGCGCGGCTCGGCGTGCGGGGCTCTACTGCCTGAACGAGTCCCGTGTCGACCTGGCGGTCGTCTTGGGTCCGGTGAGCGGGCTTCCAGCCTCGGCCTTTCGGCCGGTTATCCCTGATGGCGCGTTTGCACGCGGGCACGGGTCCTGGAAGACTCGACCTTTCGGTCGGCTCCCTCTGCGGGCGCGTTTGCACGCGGGCAGAGGTCTGCTCGGCTCAGTAGGCCGGGGCGAACTCCCTGTCGGATCCTTCTGCTGGCGCGTTTGCACGCGGTCACAGAGGTCCTGCTGCCCCGGTGGTCGGGGACGAACTCCCTGTCGGATCCCTCTGCTGGCGCGTTTGCACGCGGACAGAGGTCCGACTGCCCCGGTGGTCCGGGACGAACTCTGCCGAATCTGGAGAGCGTGCCGGTATTTGAGCATGCGGGCGCGGCTGCTCCGACTCGGCGTGATGGTGGGGGTAACGGTGCGGCGCGGTAGTGGGGGAAGCTCCGTTCTGGCCGGCGCTCCGACCCAGACGGAGCTTCCGAGAACTCGTGGTGTGGAATTAACGCCCGTGCGCAAGGCTCAAGAATGAGCGGTAACAACTATTCATAAATTGGATACAGATAGCACAGATGAGGAACATAAAGCAGTACAATCAATACGATGGACAGAAACATATTACAATGGTGTAATCAAAGACCCAGAGTATTATTTCAAATCAAGTTCGACATCTGTAACAGTGGGCAGTTACAAATCAAAAAACCTAGTGTCTATCGACACCATTGAATTAACAGCCAAAGAATTTATTACTTTGCGTCAAAACAGATGGATCAATGGGATGGTGATTGACGCCTTTACTGCGACCTGTATTCACGATTGGAATGATTGCAGCTATGTCCCTACTGATGAGACAGCAGTTATTCTTGGCGATTACAGCGTTAGAAGAATACCAAAAGAACGACGAATCAACAATTACAACCAAGAACAACATAACCGCATACTCATGCCATATGTATTTGAAGGACATTGGAGGCTGCTGTACGTCAATATCAAAGCTGAAACACTAAGTATTTTAGATCCTTATGACACGGATGCAGATAATGAAAGAGCAACAACTGCGTTTAAAAATTTCCTACAATTTACAAATTCAAGTTCCTTTAAACGCATCGCAAATATTAATTGGATAATTCAAAATGTAGAAAAGCGTCCATACCAAAGCAGACAAAATGGAACGGATTGTGGATTATTTGTAATTCATTACATTTCATGCTTAGGAAGCAACTCCAATTTCGCAGAACGTTTGCATGTGGTTACATTTAGACAAGAAGTAGCTACTGAATTATTAAGAAAATCAGAAATAATGAAGAGTACTTGTATTTCGTGCTTTGCTCCTTTAAAGAAGGAATGGTTGAAGTGCTCCGCATGCAATCGCCAATGCCACTACCAATGTCTGGAGAAGAATTATCTATTGACAGATGACGATGACATTGAGATACACAGACCGTCAAAGAAAAGGAAAGTACCGACAAAAATTGAATTCATATGTAGGCTGTGTACAAGATACAATGAATAATAATCAAGATACAGAATATTCTAAAGAAGACAATAAATAAAGGAATGAAGAGCATTTACAACAGACCGAAGAAAAGGATGAAGGTGACAAAAAAAGAATGAAGATCAAGAAGATTTAAGAGGATAAAGAAGAAAAAAGAAGAAAGAGGATAACGAAGAGGATAAAGAGAAGACTGAAGTGGATATACAGTAGAAAGAAGAAGGGAATGAAGACGCAAGCTGCCCAGCGCTACATTAACGAGGCCAGACTGATAGAACATTTGATATGATCTTTCTGTCACGTTAATGTATCACTGAGGTAACTACTCCCAACTTTCTGTCACAATAATGTATCATTGTAAGCACAAAGGCATGTGTTACAGTGAGAGAGACAGAGATGCTTGTTGTTATGTCCATTACCACAACGTAACGTTTTGTAAAAACATTAAAAAGTTTATAATACTCAGCGGTAAATGTACCTGATTAGATTGATCGACGTTCAATATGATCATTCTGTTAGGTTACTATACAACTGCGGTAGCGACCACAAACAAACACCGCGAATGTAGATACTGTACAGCGAGACGTTTGTAATTACTAATAAAAAGACCTTGTTAAATGTTAAACATGTTTATAACGAAAAATTAAAAACAATAAATGTAATAATATTATAATAATAATAATAATAATAATAGTAACAAGTACCTGTATCGTAATAAAATATGTATCAATAAATAGGAGTTAAATCTTTTCTCCACAAAGAAACAAATAAATATTTCATTTTTAAGTTCAATCGATCCTTGATTAATTCCTTTTTCCCATTACGCATATACAAATATTATTTATTATGTTGAAAAATCAAAATGTGTCGTACATTGACATATACGTGAAAGTTCAATTTCATCCCTTCGAACTGATCTAAGGGTTCGTTCCGGAGTGATATTGGACTTGGGAAAAATCACACGTATAGCTATTGATATAAGAAACAAGAATCCGTCATAAAAACGTGCGCAAAAATATTATTTATTGTGTTGAAAAATCAAAATATGTCGTACATTGACATGTACGTGAAAGTCTATTTTCGCCCCTTCGAACTGATCTAAGGGTTCGTTCCGGAGTGAAATTGGACTTGGGAAAAATCACACGTATAGCTCTTGATATAAGGAACAAGAATCCGTCATAAAAACGTGCGCAAAAATATTATTTATTAATTTGAAAAATCAAAATATGTTGTTCGATGACATTTGGCTAAGTCCAATTTCATCCCTTCGAACTGACCTAAGGGTTCGTTCCGGAGTGATATTGGACTTGGGAAAATTCATACATATAGCTCTTCATATAAGAAACAAGAATCCGTCATAAAAACCTGCGCAAAAGCGTAGTATTCTCTTTAGATTGAATATAACTTCTTGTAATGCATATTTGTCGCTGAGATATATATAGATATATAGCTATGCATGTTGGACTTAGAATAATTTTCGACCTGGGCGGCACTTTCTTGAAGGATGGTTTTTAAAGGTTTTACGGGTTAAACATGGAACCTAGTGGTGTTTTATGACATATTATTGCTACATAAAGCATTTTATGTAAAAAAATTTGATTTTTATTTTTTTTGATTTTTCGTTGCAAACGCAACGTTGCAAACTTCAGGTACATATCACCCCACACATGTGGCGGCTTACACTGTTCGGACCCGATCAATAAAGATTAATTATCAATATTTGTGCAAAATCTTTTCTCCGCCATCTCCCTCCTCGCGCGCGCATACCGCGAGTATCGCATTCGCTAAATACTTAATTTATACAGGAATTAGACTAGAATATATTTATTATTTTAAATATTATTTATAAATGTACAAAATCATATGTTAATCACAAATATGTACAAAACCGGCTAAATATTACTGCATGGTCATTTCTCATGGTGCCGCTTGACTCGTCTCTGTGGTCCTATTCGGGCCAAGCTGTCGAGGGACCTCCATAAGGATGCTGAATGAGTCCATGTTGGTCTTATGACCCTTGCTCTTTCTCTCACTTCCTGTACTCTCACTCCGGTCACCGTAACTCACGCGGTCTGTTTGCATGCGGTGGTCGCAGCGCGGAGGAACACCGGGGTGCGCTCAGCTGCTCTCTAAGACTCTGTCCAGACTGACTGACTCGTCATAGTATCACCGATAATCGGCAATTATCAAGCAATTGACTGCACCTTATTTAGGCGACAACCGCCCGATGATCGCTCGCGGCCTGCAATTGCCACAAAGCCTAGAACTCATGTCGAGACTCATGTATAGTTGTTAGGGTTCGGTGGCTGTTTAAAGGCTCTGTCATAATGTACCTCGAGGTAAAATATGTTTATGAGCAATGCAAAGTGTTTTTACTACAGTGTAAATATAGTATATAAAACATTATTTATGAAGTTAATTACAGGCATGAAGAATCGCTTTTATTAACTTTGCATTTTGAGATCATACTGTGATGAATTAAACAAAATTTAATTAACATTGAATCAAGTGATTTGTACCAAACTCAATAAACAAATTCAATAGTTTTCTATAAATATTTTAATGGTTCTAAGATGAAATAATTAGTCATAATTATATAAATTTTAACGATTAATCGTTTATTTATTTATTTGTCTATACAATAAATGTGTAAAAAAACTAAGTTTATAAGAAATGATAATTTAAAGCAGTTTCATACTCGTAGATGTAAACATTAGAAAACTTAATGAATATTACCTTGAATTATCAGTGACGGTTCTTAACATGTTTAAATAGCTTGCCGAAGCTTTTATAACCTATATTTTAAGTATATCAACGATAATAAAAAATATTTTGAATAAAGTTAATTTCTTTTATTGCAGTAATATAGAAAAATACTTACATTCGCAAAGCTCTGAAGTGATAAGTTCACCATTTTACCGGCAGTTAAAAAAACTGGACGTTGTGTTTGTACAATTAATAAAACCATATTACGGGCATCTTTTGCAGGTAAGTGATACCAATGAATCTTATAGCTAGATGTTCCTATTTTCTTGCACTGCAAAAATCAAATTTTTATTGAAATAATTAGATATCTTGTAATGCACAGAATTTGGTCTATTACGACCTATTTCATAAATACAAACAATTCAAGGAAGATCGAAAAAGCAAGAGGATTCTAGAGATCAACGTTAGAACAAGTAAAATAAAGAGGAGTAAAACTTAAGACGACGGAACCAGGGCGCTATTTTCACAAAACAATTATCACGATAAATAGATGAAGGTGATCGGTATTGGAAAAACAACCATGATAAACACCTAATGAGGTAATATCGCATTAGCAAAAACTCCAAAAAGACCATAAGAAGTAAAAGAAAATACGATAAGTTAATCGCAAAGACTCTGACTGAATACATTCATCCCCGCGTTGACGACCACTATATTTACGTCCAAGTAGAACAGCCCAGACGCGAGCAGTTCTCTCTCCCATAAATGGAATTACCCGTCAATGACTTCCGATAGCCTGTATACCAGTTAATGCAAGACCATTAGATTCAGGAATATTTTTTATGTAGTGCGTGAATTAAAATTCGAAGTAAACGAATGAATTTATATAGCGAGGTTCTGAAAGAACAAACTTTAAGCTACAATCATACAAGTATATACATGCTTCTATTAAAATTCAACTTCAGCCTCCGAATTGGAGAACACGGGCCTTCCTCCCCTTCTCCCTACGGTATACTGCGCAGAGCGAGGCTACTTCTATTCTTTCGAATTGATTAAGACCGCTACTTTATACTGTCACGACATCCGCTTCGTCAATCTCGTGAGCCAATTAGCTACACCTACATTGCCTAGTGTACTCTAATGCGTTCTAAATTACTGCACTCATTGGTAACTTTGATTTGCTCTCTATATTTACGAAAAATTAACGAATTTGAAACTTGAAAGCACAATTGCACTTAGGACTATACCCTTCAAAAAGGAAACGCATTAAATTGGAAGCACCCATAAGGAAATAATTTAGATATAGTATTATTTTGCTTCTTACGTGCTCTGTTAAGATTTCTCCAATGTAGCACAATATAAATATATTGAAGATAAATGATACAAGTAATAAAAAAAATGTAATTGTTCCTATAATTTCTTTATGTTCAAATTCCTGAAATATTAACGTATTTAGAATTATATATTAAATCATAAAATTATATATCGGATTTTTGTGTTACCATAATTAAATAATACCCTAGTATGCATATAATGCATGAACTGCCAAAAACTTCGGCTAAACACACTTCATTAAATATATCTTCTAGCTTTTTAACAAATCTGAAAATAATTTATTAATACACTTAACCATACTTTGAAGTTTCATTTAATTTAATACAATTAATACAATACATTTTTCAGACCAAATATTAATGAAAATAATTATATTTACTTGAGAAGTCGTAAATGCTGTGTAATAATTCGGCCCAATATTTTTTTATCGAAATTTTTAGGTGTTTTTTCGAACATTAACGATGTAATTGTAATTTGACTGCAAATGTGCTTTACAGTTAGAATTATAAAACTATGTGTACCGCAAGTAACTGTGTATCTAAGCAATCCACATATACAATGAATTGCGAAAATAATATCATAAATTGGTCTAACCTAAATTATAATAAATAACAAGTACTATTGCAATTTATGGTACAACTTGTCATTTCATTAGGATTCACTATAATATCTTCAATGATAAATTTAAACAAAACTTAAATTCTGATATATTTTTATCTGTTAACATGATAAATGCTCGAAATTTTCATAGGTAGAATAGTAAAATTTATTTGATATTCGTTAAAAAATTAAAAACTAAATGAAGCAATAAAATAATAAAAGAATAAAGTAAATTATTAATATCATAATGCTATTCATAGTGTTAAATAAGCACATTTAAAAACTGTTTTGTTAAAGAAAAGCATGAATTTTGATTGAGCGATTATGCAAGCTGAAAAGAAATGGTTTGCTCGGTTTGAGCAATCATTTGCCTATTTCAAAAATAATAAAACTATTGTATCATGCTTTCATAAATCCATAAGTCAGATATACTACTACGTGCATAATACTTTTATCTTTATATGTTACCAGTTGTGTTTAAATTTTCATGAATTTTAGGTGAATAAATAATTTTAGCACGTAAAATGTAAATTAAAATATAAACTGTACCTGTGGATTAAAAAATATGAAATAGGCTGGATATGCTAACGGTCTAAGACTGAGATTTCCACGAATAATAGGTTGCTTTGTTAGTGGTACAATTGTAACATAGGGCATGCCACCACCATACATGAAAAGAATGCAAACGATAGTCAAAATTCTACTAGTTTTCGCATTATCGAGCATAATTTGTCGCTCGGTAATACCATTTATTTCTTTCCAGTCATTTGACATTTGGAGAATGCAGGAAGCTATTTGGCGATATCTTACAACGGCTATAATATACTTAAATAAGTTTATGAGACCAAAAGCCAGAGATCCCAATATCTGTAGTTTGACCTGTTATAATAAAAGTTAAAATAAAAATAAAATGTTTATTTTTAGTAAGATATTCAAAAAGAAGTCTGTAATAGCAATCTAAATAATATAAATAATGTTCATAATAAAAAGAATAACAATACTAGATTATATTTTAAAAAATATCTCTAATACGATAAAATATATTTAGAGTTTATTTACAAAAAAAATTTAAGTATAACTTTTATAACAAATATTTTATTTATTCTACATGTACGCACAAGGCAAAAGTAATGTTTGCTACAAATTTTTCGAGGTTTGGCTATAAAATAATGAGACTAATTATGACGAAGAGTTTTAATTTAAAAATTATTCTACAATCAAATATTTCTCTTCAATATACTTGTCTATCCTTACCACATACCGTTCTATTCGTTTTCCCCAATATAGTTAATGCAATGTTGGAAGCAAAATTGGAAGTAATTTTTGCGCTTATTCCATCAATTTGAGCCGAATTCCTTTTAAGGCAGATTTGATTACCGGAAACAGAAAAATATCACAGGGTGCTGAATCGGCCAAAGACAGCGTGTGTTTGAATACTGGAGTGCTTCTAGTGACTAAACAACATGACTAAATCCTTCTAGAACCCATTCAGTCATCATGATATGGTTGATATCAAATTAAACTATTAGCATGACTTAAAATTATGATTTCAACATCCGTAATTTTTTATTATTGGTGATGCAGGTGTTTTTAAGTGCGCGAATTACTGTTTAGTTTCAATACCTTATTAGAATACCTTAGTCTTATCGCAACTGTTGATTGTTTTCAATCAATTCGTACTCTTTTTTGAAGTCTCAAGAAAATCTGTTGAAGGAGGAACATATTTCTGACACTTCATGACAGTTTCTTTATTGCCGTTTATCATCTCCGTACACAATTTCATTTATTTTAGCTACTTTTGCAAAATTGAAACCGAGGCAAATCGACTTGGACGATGGTCATATTCTGTGCTCTTTCAGGCTTTAAAGAATTCGAGTTAAAGAACTATTATTATAGACCCGAGAAAAGACCTCTTTCAACAACTTATAAGTACTCAGATAGAGTTTCTTAATTTAACTTTACATTGATCCGTTGATCGTATTTTTCGTGACACATTGTTATCGGTACGAGAAAATATACTACTGCATACTATACTATCGAAAATATACTGTATGAAAAAGTACTACTGCAGCAATAAAAAGGTGTTTTTGTACTTGAATGCTAGATACATCAAACTATTCAATGTTGCACTTACTTATGTCTCTACTAGACTAAAATGACTTTTGCGTGCGTAGTTTCGTTATTTAATAGCCAAACATCGTAGTTCTAATAGTGTTTAGTAACTGTCAGATTGAAAACTCTTCACTGGATAGATGAGTTGTAAAACGATTATGCATGTTTATGACCCTTATTATTATTAATACTAAATATTAATTACCAATACTAAATAAGTAAATGTAAATTTTTTAATAATAATTAAATAAAGCCTCCTATATAATTTAGAAATCAAACTAATGTATTTATATACTCAATCAAAAATAAGTATTTTAAAATCTTTTTCCATCATATTTGAAATTTAAATACATGATTTTGTAAAAAGTACGTAGCATTTTTCCTGATAGGCAGTATTAATTGCAAATAATTGAGAAAAGATAATAATCGCAGCAAAACTGTTCGAACACTCGGAACAAGTTGGAAAAACTACTCTTCTAACATTACTTTAAATATGTAAACATCGAAATCAATTGAATAGTTGTACAATATTTGTATTTAAAAATGAACAAAAATAATGAAAAATTGTAAATACATTTGCCTTATATGTTCAATACAGATAAATTAACAGCTAAAAATCGTCTACCATTGTACGATTGCACCGTGTATATTAAATACAATATAAATCATGTAAAAATGCCAATATGTGTTAAAGTCCATGTTGTTCATTAAAATTATTATTCAATTAGAAATAGAAGGTTAAACATTGATTTTTGTTAATTAAAGTAGCTTTAATCAGATAGCGAAAAATGTAGCTTTTATTTCTATCAAAACCAGTATCGAATTCGATACAGATGTAGGCATGTTCACGACATTTTTTTAAATCATAATGTTGAAATACATTCAAATTGTGTGTGAATAGTAAATGCGATTTAGGTTTTCAACCAGTAATCATAAAAGCCCTTCACACTTTATTATCGCATTTCTGCTAATTTCTTAATATTAAATTTAATACGATGTAATTTATGTATTTATAACTGTTATTACAATAGCAGTAATAAAATAAATATTATCTAGCTCTATTAAAATAATTATAATTATATCTTACCTACATTTCTATTCATTTTTAAAGAAATTGAATCTAAACATTTGTGTAGAAGTTATTCAATTAAAAACTTACGATTTGTTTAATATTTTAATAAAAGAATTAAAAGTCATTTATTTTGCATTCCCAATTTTTTAAGCTGTAAAGTAATTTACGCACATTGGTCTTTTGTAACTAACAATAAAAATAAGCAGGTGCAATTTATAAAAATTAATATCATACCTCAAAATCATTTTCTATAAGCCAAATGAAGAGAATTACTGGGACTATTACAAACATCATAATAGAATTGCATATTATAATTAGAATTGGTCGAATTAATCTTTGATACACCTGTGAATCAACAGGCCACAGTCCCAAAGGTAAAAGAAACAAGCGAGTCAGCTGTACGGTGTAATCGAAGCTTTTCATATTTTTGCACTTTTAATTTCTGTAAAACTTATTTCAACCATAATATAAATAAATTTCATTAGTAAAACTGTAAATAATAAGTATATTTATTAGATGCAAAAATAACATACAATATACACTTTATTGTTTATTCTTTATACTTTGATATCAATTGCAACTAATCTATCTTCAAAGTACAATGAATAAAAATAGAAGGCTACATTTCCATTGGAGTTCCATCTATTACATTATTTAATAACTTCTTGACGATAAACTCCAACTGAATAGTATACGATTTACCGATAAACCGCGAAATTGAAACGTTACCGTCAGACTTATTACGATTGCAAAGTAGGTAAAATTAAGGGCGATTATACTTCAATGAACAGAATAATACCCTGCAATGGCTGGATATTAAATTGTATTACTGAATTTCTACGTTTGAGGTTATACGTTTGACGGTCTTTTAATAGATGCTCTGTTCGAAGAAAATAGTTTGTGTTTGGCTGCAACCTTTATCTACAGAAAATCAAATCAGAAAAGTTATTTTCAAATTAATTCGAAGACGTATTCAATATTAATTTAGAACTGTTTCCGGACATTAAATTATTCATCTAAAATCCTATGAAATCAGATAATATCAGTGAATATTAATATTTTTAAATCAGAGCAAATTTAGACAGAACAGGTGCAATTACTTATAACATTATTAATATTATTAAATAAATTATTGTGAACTGATGAACTGACTAACACTAGGTAGGCAGGTAGAAATGACAAAGCGAGCACAGTCATCTTTATTCTAATAAGACCAAGAGGTTTTGACTACTAGGATATTAAAACAATAATTCTAGATTTAACTTTCGAGCGACTTTATAGTACGTATGACTCAACTCACTTACAGTGCAGTTCGATGTAGTGAAAACAGCTGCTGTCTGTCCATAACGATAACCCAGGGCGCATAGTATGTTTTATGAATACCTCGGTGGAGAGCCAGAGATGAGGTCAGAGTCAGCAAAAAGAGTCAAACTAAGGGATAAATTGTGCGCCCTCTTACAATCCCCGCGGTCTGTAACATAATGCACGATCGTGGAAGCGTGTCCTAAAGTTTATTAAATTCATGATGTAATACTGAGACTACTCAAATTTGAATATTGGGAAAAAATTAATAATACAATTATTAAATATACATTATTGTTTATTATAAGTATTTGATTAAACTATTTGTACAAGCAGTGACTAAAACAAGATATAAATTTGTTTATTATTCAATTGTAAATATGATAATCATTCTTTACTAATCGAGTATCTATTACTATTTTTAAAATGTATTTATTATTTATATTTTTTAATTAGAGTTTATTATTGTACAATCATATATTGCCCTTGTATATCTCATTATATACACTTACGAATCGAATTATTTAAATATATACTGCGGCCATTATAATTAAATAATAACAATTGGTTTTCCTTTTTATACACATAGCGACAATAATATACATATCATAGCAATTCTAAACAATATCCCTCATTTTGCTTTTATCTAAAATACATATAGCCCGTATTCTAGAAAATATCATTGGAAAAAGTTTTAAGCTGTTAGTGCATTAAATATAAAAGTATTATTTTTGACTTTGTGTACATGTTATTAAATGCACTGACTATTTTCATGTAATTTTATTAAGTAATTAAATTAATTTGACGATAAAAATTATCAAAACAGTATTATTAAAAATGTATCTCGAAGTTTTCATCAATAGCCATCCCTATGTTTTTATGTTGGTTTGTACCTAAAAAATCTTAATAAATATTTAAAGTAGTCCACTTTATTGTACATCTTAGTGCTTCAAATATACTTTTTACAAGCATCAAAAAATTGCTGAAATTTAAAATATTTTCAAGTTTTTCTTTTTAAATGTAAAAATGAATATACTTATAATTTTTACAATAGAACAAACAAATAATTTTGAATAAAAAATATATACATTTTAAAATATATGTATCAAAATAATATTCCTGAACTTAAAAAAATGAAAATAAGACCATATACAACTTCATATTCGAGGATTAATATTTCTCAATCATTGCTCACGCACGTCTGCAGTTAGTGTTCTAAGCAAATTCATGTATGTAAAAGATGCTTTTAGAACCTAAAATAAAAATAAAATATTCATTAACAATCTTAAGAAATTATTTTTATATATGTATGTAAGTTTTATATAAGTATTTTGTACTATATTTTCTTCAAAAATTTTTGAAATTTACACACATTAGTAAAAGTTTGAAGTGATAATGTAATTATTTTCCCAGCAGTCAGAGAAACTGGATGTTTAGTCGATGCCACTATTAAAACCAAATTTCGAGCATCTTTCGCAGACAAATGATACCAATCTATCATGTACGCAATATTTCCAATACTATTGCACTGCAAAGTTTGTACAAGTAAATTATTTGGATTTTCCTAAATCATTGTTGCATGAATTTGATGTAATACTTCGTCTTTAATCGACCATGAAATGATTATCTAGTAGTAGAGAGAATGAAACGCGAAATATCATTAATTTCTATTGTCCTAGAAATATTTTCTAATATTTCTTTAAATTCTGTCAAATCCTTTCAATATAGAACATTTTTTCTTATTTTTTCTAAAATTCTATTTTTCTATTTTCTAAATTAAATATTATTCTTTTATTTCAATTTTAAAGTTGTATAATTTCATTATATTTTTATTTAAATCCAAAATTTATAAACGAAAAATGCTCAATACCGTAACATAACTATACTGTTTGTGACGTGGTACTTCTGTTCCGAGGCCGACGTGCCTCGGAGGGGCCCGGAGCACCCGCCATGCTCCGGTCGCACCGGCCTGCTCGTCGCGCAAGTTCGTGGTCGCCCCGGAAGGGATCCGGGCGGCTAGCCTCGCGGCGGTCGACGCGGGTTGGGACCGCGAAGGGAGGGGAACACTCAATAAGTACACGGGGGCTCTGGAGGAACACATGTTTATTCGCGCCCGGGCGGACAGTCCCCGCCCAAAATTATTTAAAAGAGAAGACTGTTATGTTTTTTTTTATTATTATTATTTGATTGTACAAATCATACCAATACAGACACATACCCGTAACAATATAAGCGTCGGAACGATCTGCGGGTCGGAGTACTCGCACATTCTCACAAGCGAATACGTTACAATGTATATTAACATTCATGTTTCAGATTTCAGAAATGTAATAAAAATTTAGTTAAAATCATCAAACAAATTAATTTAATTAAGTAGTTATGATTTGATATCTTAATAGGCTGTACTATATATCTGTTGCGAATGAAATAATCGTCAATACACATTACTCCGACTCTCATTCGAACTAAACATAATTCAGCGCGATCTAAAATTATTTACAGGCTGCGAACATTCTAGAAAAAGTCCAACCATGGAAACAAAGCCGAGGTTTCCCTCGAAGTAGGGCATGCATGACGTACCAACGGCCATATAGTGGTGATGAAGGCTAGGCTCAGGAAAAGGGCGATAACTGGCAGAATAAAATTATACAGACTTCGTTTTTTGTATAAAAAGAAATATAGGTGCGACAGCACTTACGGCCGGCGCGGAGAAGTTTCAGTTGCGATTTATAAACTAAATAATAAGCGTTATTCGGATTTTGTGGTCGCGGAGTTGCACGGATCGCCTCAGGCCTGATACCACGGAGACTCAGGTACCCAATAACTCTCTATCTCTTTGCTTTAAGGCGGCTGTCCGCCGATAGCGAGATAGCGGGCGTAGAAGTAGCTGAATTCGCTTTTCGCGCTGGGAGACGGCGCCCAATGTCTCATCCCGTGCGTGAAGACGTCAAGCGCCGTTCGCGGAATTAGTGGGCATTTTATGCCTGCTGACAATATTCGCAAGCAGCGAGGGCTGTTGCTAGATCGGGTGACTGGTGAATACGCGAGCCGCTTCGGCGGCTGACGAGAAATCGCAGAAAGGGCCGGCGGGTCATCCGGGCGAGCTCTGAGCAGCGACTGATGCGACCGCGAGCGCCTGCTCCTCAGGGTGGCCGAAGTGGGAGCAGCATGGCAACGGAGGGGCGCGCGGATTCGAGGGAGAAGTCGACTCGAAATTTTCCGATATATCGATTTGCAACATACGCCCTTCGATAAATATGCAATATTTAGATTGGCGACGTCAACTATACGTACCAGATTAAGGCATTTTTAATTAATATTTTAGGAGGAATATAGATACAGAGTGGTTGATGAAAATTTTTTTTTTAAATCCTATACACATTTTTCCAAAAACTTAGCTTAAATTTTATTATAATTCTAAGTAAATTCATGATATGGCCGATTTTAAACAGAAGAATTACAATAATTATATTACAAAATGTAGAATACATTAATAAATATTTACTTGCTCCGTTAGTAGATCGCCAACGTAGCAAAAGCTAAAAATATTAAATATGAATGAAATCCATAGAAAAATGTACACATAAGCTCCAAACGCATTATCTTTATACTCCTGTAAAATTAACTAGATAATGAATGTAGAATAAATGAAATTAAAAATTAGAAATATTTTAGCCTTTAATATTATATAGGTATCTAAAATATTTGTTTTCTAATATTTGTCAATATAAACTTTCAAAAAAATTTAAATAGAAACAAATATATTTACCGTCATAAAGTAATATCCTAGCATACAAATATTGAAAGTACTTCCAACGATTTCAATAAAGCATACGCTGCTTAAGATGTGTTCCAATTTTGATACGAACCTAAAACAATCATTTTTATTATAAAACTGCTTTTGTTTAATTTGAAAGTTCTTTATCTATTTCTATTTCATAAATAATGTACACTGAGAAAAATAAATAATTGGATTAATAGTAATTTGCTGTTAAAATGCAATCAATAGAATCTGCTATTAATGTAACAGTGCCACTGTTGACTTCCAAATACTTTAATTAACTCAATACATTTTCAATTCAGACCTCGATTCAAACAATAAAATTGCTATTGAAATGATAGCTTTTTTAATATTAAAATAATGATTATTAATTTTATTGAAATTGAAAAAAAAACATTGTAGGTACTGATTTTCTTAATTGAACATGAAAAAATATTACTGCGTTAGTATTAGCAGTATTTGTGTAGAAGGGGGAGCTGACCACATTACACTGTAGTAGTATTTAGTACAGTTTTTATGTAGAGAGTAGGCTGAGAAAGAGTCACCTCCATGTGTGTAAGAATATTCGTTTACTGTTTACAGTATTTTAGCGCAAGCGCAGCTGCTTTATACTGTATACAGAAGTTGTATTGACGCCTCGTTGTGTTCAAGCGGGACCGTTGATGCTTCGCATTCGCTAGTGTGAAAACAAATTTAAACCGATAAAAGTATATTCCGATATACTCTACATATGGATTTATAAAAATATAAAATAATCACTTTTCGTTTTAAAAATGAGTCAATTGAAGAGAGTGATTTAGAAATTGATGAAAACTGTGATCCAGTCAAGGATTTCATTGAAAAATCAAAATGTATATTAAAAGAACAAGTAAGTTGTAATTTGCTTTTATAAATAGTATTCTACATTAATTACAATATGCTTACGAAATACATTTTCAATTTTAAATATTTTTTGTAAACTTAACCTTGTTAATATTGTATAATGTTTTTTCCTGACTAGATATGTTACAAATATTAGTTAAATAAAATTATTAAAAACTAAATTTTTTTAATTGATTGATACTTAAACAAAACTTTCATACAAATTAGTTGAATCAGTAAATTCTAAACAATATTAATGCTCTTTATAAAGATTCTTACATTGAGAGATTTTTATTTTTCTTAACAGAAAAGAGCTATATTATTACCGCAAATTGACAAAGAAGAAGAATCAGAAATCACTTTCGAAAAGAATACACATGAAGTACTATAAAATTCTAAAGTATACCATGTAGAAAATTTGGATATTGAAAAGCTTTTGTGTAATTCATTTGAAGGAAGAAACATTCTACAAAATAATAAAAACAAATTAAATCAACATCAACGCAATAGATTAGTCCATTTTGTGATATCTGAAAATTTAAATAATTGTGATAATATATAGATAAAATATTTGTTTAAAAAATATAAAATAATTTTTAAAATCAATTCAAATATTAGTCCCACAAATTATTAAAGTCTTTCCAAAAGAACATTTATTATTGCATTACAGTTCAAGTGTTAAAAAAAGAACCCTTCGACTGGGATTTATGAAAAGTAAAGTGGCAAGCTTTTGCAAAAGTGTTATAATTTTAAAAAATTAGTAAAGTAAATAGAAGAAACTGTAAATAAAAATACTGATGCAAGAATTAGTTTTAAAGAGTGCATAATAGAGATATTAGATAAAATTACAGAGTGTCATCTGGTTAAAGAATTGAGAGGAGCCATGGGTGATTTCAAAACAGCATTGGATTGCAACTTTTGAATATAGATACAGTAAAATTTAGTAGTGAGCAAACTAACAAAATTTTATGCGTTTATAACGATTGGTCAATTTTAAAGAAAGGGTTATACACTCATTGATATAGACTTTATTCTTCACAAATTTACAAAAAATAAAACGGGTGGCGACCCGTTTTTCGCGTACTCAAGTGACGGGAGACCATGATGGTTAGTATATAAGACTGTTGAAATCTAGCATTTTATAAAAATTGTAATGCGACTATTTCGATGAGATAGAAATGTTTCTAAATAGCGAGCGTACCCAATTTAAATCAAACCATATAAACAATCGTTCTACATATCTATAATAAATATAAAAATAGATGCCTTACGATGACCAAAGTATCAATCCTAATAGATAAGCCAAAAAAGTTACATTAATGATAAAATAAATTGGTTGAAAAGAACATAATTAATTTGAAGGAAAAATTTCTTTTAACTTTTGAAAATAAAATAATAATTGAAAAACTCTATCATTCATATCTTATTTTTCAACCAATGGATTTACTCTATAAAAATTTTCTGTTGCATTTATGACGAATAATTATTGATTAAAACAGTAATATTCTATTAAATTAATAGGGGATGCTATTGCCCGTATTTAGTAGTGAAAGTCATTGAATCGATTATTTATTTTTCTCAGTGTACACAAATCCAAACATTATTCTATATGAAGTGAAAGTATCGATGAACTTTTCTTCGGGCGAACTTAGCACTGTACAATAGTTATACTAAGCTACATAAGGCAGCGTCGGATTAACAGAGAAATAGGAACAGCTTAAATTACAGCCCCGAACCCATGTGTTCAGACACTCATAATTCCAGAAAAATTACGAAGTTTCAATTTTGAACATGCTGCGACGGATTCCATAAACATTTATATATATATATATATATATCAAAATTTTTATAAACTTCAATTTACAGTAATTAATTCCAATTCAAAAATCATATATTATCATTTGGTAAACAAAACCATGATCTAAATATGGTCGTACATTTACGATATTTAGAAATTATATCAATAAATAGGCTATATAACTAGATTTTGGGTGTATTTATCCTATAACAAATTATTAATAGTTTTTACTTATGCCATACCATCTAGATAAAAATTCTAAGATAAATTTCTGAAAGTCGTAGAAAAATCAAGAGATTTTCCTGGTAAAATCGTATTTCCAGTACATATGTCGAGTATTTCCAAGGCTTTTACGACGAATTTTATTATAAACCATGAATTTCCCACAGTCTAGATTTTCTAGAGGATCGCGATCAAGACGAAAACCGCAATGTGTCAAGCAACCACCTCCGCAGAGCGTTGCTCCTTAATCACCCGCGGCTGCGCGGGATGCTGCGAGGAAGCAGCTGCCTCTAGAAAATTAGGGTCATCGGTGTAGAGCCTTGTTGGAAACCAATATATCTTACGAGGCCGTTGAAATAAGCGCCGTAATCGAGATGGGACTTCCTCCATGAACTCGTTTAAAGGTATTGCGGGCCTATCCGTCGGCTCAAACGGGTGATGCTTTGCTGAGAGCAAGGTTATAGAAGGGTACTAGAAGGTGTAGTTAGAAGAAAAGAGTGCTGCCTTCCCAGCCTCAAATAAAGTCTATTATTTTAAATTTAATTAATTGTGCGTGTTTTATTTTTTACCGGTCCCATGATCCCCTCTTATGATCGATCACGATGATTGTCACAAGTTTTTCGGCCGGTTGTTTCCAAATTCCTTACCTTTTGTCATAAGTAAGGATCAAGAACGTTTCGAAAACCTCGTATATTCAAGAAAATAACATTATATATAGTCATCTTATGTCAAACATTATTCACTTGCATTATCAACATATATAAATTTTAATTATATAAATTATAAACTAAAATTTTATTCAACGATAATATGTCAATATACATGCTACCTAACAAAAAATTGATGCAGAATTATTCGATTGAAAATGATCGGAAAAATAATTCTTGGTAAAATCTTTGAAAATATATGATGTATGAACCAGATTACGATTTTACCATAGAAATTAGTATTAAATACAGTAAAAACTAATATTTCTATGCTGTGATTTCAGTGAAAAAAATTTTTTCCAAAAAATAATGATATTTTCACTATGAATCCATTCAGTGAGTTTACTGTTAAATTTTTGTCAGCATAGTTATATTATATGATATAATAAGTTACATTACGTCGATAATGACTGTACTTACGACGGTGATAGCACTAAACTATACTACAGACATTTCTATGATCTATCAAATATCTTTATTTTCTCGTATATTAGGCTAGCAAATATCTCCCTTTCGTCTTTTTGTCTTTTGAATGTCGCCGCTATATACAAAGCGATACAGAGCTCGTATCTAGCAATACTATACATCAATTGAAAGGTCTTGATGTAACCTATAAAACGACGATATGCATGATTAGTTTGGATATTGCATTCAACAATTATAGACGTATAAACACTAACGCCGACATTCGCGCTATTTTAAAGTTTTCCTTCGTTAAAGGCGAATCCGCTAGAGAAACGTTTCGTGAAATTAATGGTGTTTTGAGGGATGGCACTCTATCACTATGAACCGCAGAGGAATGGTTTCGACCATCCAGAGCCGCTGAAAGCGGCACCATGGATAAGCCAGCCGGCGGAAGACCTGTGACGATGAATACCGATCAAATCATGGAGAAAATCGAGTTAGACCGGCATGTGGCATCTCCTGGCATTTCCCAGGAGATAGGAGTTAGTTACCAAACCATTTTAAACCATCTGCATAAGGCTAGATACAAAAAAAAGCTTAATGTTTGGATGTCGCATGATTTGTTGCAACCTTCTGGACCGAATCAACACCCGCGATATGCAGAAATTAGGAAAATCGAGCGGAAAGAGGTTGCAGGAGAAATAAACACTATGCGCTATTAATTTATAAATTTATTATTTAAATATCTCAGGCAAGCGAGCAGGTAGCCTACGTGGTAGTTCGTCGATCGCGGTTTGCGTGATTCCCGACGCGGCACGGCATTTGGCCCGAGTTTGAAGAGAGCGATGTGTCTCCGCGCGACAGACGAGCGACGCAAAAGGGTGTGTGCTCAGAGTCTGCCCCTTTTATGCACCAACGGACGGTCGTCCGCCGAGAGCTCCTCGCCGTCAAGAGTTGGCGGAGGTCCGATTGAATTTGCCATGCGAGACCCGTGCGGTGTCCGAATCTGCCGCGGGCCTGCACTCCCCTCCACTAAGGCTGTGGTAGGGGCGGTCATTGATTGGCCGGGTATAATTTGAGAAAGGATACATTTCTTCCCGTAGCGTTGACCGTTATTTGCCCCGAATCGAGTCGAAGGCAATTCGACAGTTATCGTCTAGCGCGGAGAAAAAGGCGACTCGCGCGCATACATCAAACTCGACCCATTTTTGAAACGGATGGTGACTGGCGACGAAAAATGGATCACATACGACAATATCAAATGAAAACGGACGTGGTCGAAGGCCGGTCAATCGTACCAATCAGTGGCCAAGCCGGGATTGACGGCCAGGAAGGTTTTGCTGTTTGTTTGGTAGGAATGAAAGGGAATCATCCACTATGAGCAGCTCCCATATGGCCAAACGCTTAATTCTACCATCTACTGCGAACAACTGAACCGCTTGAAGAAGGTGATCGATCAGAAACGTTCAAAATTAGCCAACAGAAGCGTATAGTGTTCCATTACGGCAACGCCAGACCACACACTTCGTTGATGACTCGTCAGAAGCTACGCGAGCTCGGATGGGAGGTTTCATCGTATCCACTATATAGCTCGGACATAGCACCAAGTGATTACCACCTGTTCCTCTTCATGGCAAACGCCCTTGGTGGTGTAAAGTTGAACTCAAACGAGGCTTGTGAAAAGTGGCTGTCCGAGTTCTTTGCAAATAAGGAGGGAGGCTTCTACGAGGGGGGTATTATGAAGTTGCCGTCTAGATGGAAACAGATTATCGAACAGAACGGCGCATATTTGAAATAAATCAGATCACTATAACAATTTTTATAAAGCATTGGATACAGAGCAAAAAAGCGGAAGGGAGATATTTGCCAACCTTATATTATTCTTTATTTTTTCCGAAGAACTGTATTTAAATTTCTTTTCCTACATTATTGATTCGTAAAAATTAATGAAAAATAAAAATAATTACTATTTTTATAAATCATTATTCTATTTCAAAGAAATCATGATGGATTTATGAAAAAATATTTTTATATTAACAATTAATTACTAAAAACAATTTAGTAGAAATTGGATGGGTAAAACTTGTTAATACATTAGAAATTACCGAATCATTTATACCCACTTTTTTATAGCAAAAAAATTCGCCAATGTAATATGTAATTATTTTTAAAAACATTTTAAATCGAAATCCTTTCTGGCATACATGTACTTATTAAAGATTAATAAAAATATTAAAATATACATAAATAATATTTTAAATTTGTTTTAAATTATTTCTTAAATACATTTTTTAATTATTTTGCAATAAAAGAATTTTAAAATAATTATTTATTTCGTTCTCTAATACGATGTAACCATAATCTTTTTCATATTTGTTTTGATGTTGAAACTGCAGATTGCACGGTTAATATATTAAATAAATTAATTTCAAAAGACCATTAGAATCAATTACGATTATAAAATTGAACGTGGTCAGAAATTATATACAATTTTTTATCAAAATCTATGTAATAGCATAAGTTAACAGTTCTGTTATATTATGTGCAGTCTCTTAACATATTTTTAAAACAAAAGAATATCAAAATTCAAGCAAAATATTTTTTTATATGTAATTCTAACACGCTGTGAATTATATTCACAAATATGTGTGCATGTGTGTATGCGCGCGATTGTGTATACACATGTATATAATAGATATACTCAAAGTAACTTCTCTATTTTTACGAGTTTTTCGTAATGGAGTGGGATTTATTTTAGCGAGTTTATTAAAAACTCATTAATAACTAAGGTTATATACGAAGGGTATTGTGTATTATTTTAGAAAAACATCTTTATGTTATATTTTTATTATTAAAATCATATTAAATAATTCTAAATTGTAATGTTTATCCTGGTTTTACCAAAATTATAGTTTTATTCGTGGTTAAAGGGCCCCGGTTAAATTAATAACTTTGGTCTACGCGGAACTTTAATCCGACGCTGATTTTAGACTAATGTGCATAAATAATTAAGATATTTAAAAAAATTTTAAATATAAAAAATGTATTATACTCTAATAAACGTAAATGATTTTTGATGATTTTTTTGAAAGTATCGTTGTCGAAACTGACAGTAAGGTTTTGTAGCATTCGCGATGTAACTGCAATTTGACCACAAGTATGCATTATACAAGCGATAGCGATGCTGCATGCTGCACAAGTTATAGTGTACATCGTAAAACCACAAAAACAGTGAATTACGTATATAACATCGTGCATTGGTCGTATCTGTAAAAATTCGAAATTGTACAAGATGCGAAATAGATGCTAGTTAGTTTTTGATTCTAAAAAAATTACATATGGATTGAAGAATATATAATGGCTTGGATAAGCGAGCTGTTTAATACTAAGATTACCAACAATAATCGGATCTTGCACGAAGACTAAAATTGAACTGTATGGCATTCCACTACCATACATAAACACGACGCAAATTTTTATAAAAAATCTTGCCGATTTAGCACTCTCTAGCATAAGATTCCTCTCTGTAATATTATTACTTTTTTGCCAATCCGAAGCCATCCAAAAAATACACTCACGAATTTCATTATTTTTTAACAAAAGCGATAAGTATTTAAGAATATTCATTAGGCAAAAACTTAAAGGTCCAATTAATCTTAATCGTATCTACAAAGTCAAAGTCAAATTTTTAATAAATCATAATATAGATGTACTCATTAAAAAAATAAAGTTTTATACTTTGACTAAATATAAATAAAGTATTACATATAATATCATTTTTATATCTCAGTTTGTATTCCAATAAGTTTTGTAACCTATAAGTTAAAAATTAGCATTCGGAAACGTACAATTTAAGAGCCAATTAATTTTCGCGTATAACGAATATTCAATTTTTCTAAATAGTATTTAACAAAACTGCAGTACTGAAACTGTAAATTATTGTAAATATTTGAAAAATTAATTTTAAAGGTTTGATTTTTTTTTGATTCTCTAGTATATATTTTTTAAATGATTATGTAATGAATCAAATATTTACAAGTGTAAGTTAAAGATAATATTGTCTATTAAATCTATAATAAAAACATCTTTAATCTATAATATCTATCGAATTAACAAGATTTTATTAATAAATTTAATAAATCAAATAAAATATTATAATGCTTATTATATATGCAAATTATATATGCTTATTTTAATTAAAAAAAACTTTTCTTACAGTTCACATAAAAAATCATTTTATAGAAAAACAGCTTCATTAAAACGTCAGGTGCACTACGTGCTTGGTTTAATAATTTCAATGAATTGAATATATTATGTAAATTAAGATAATATCAATGTATTGCTATTAACCTTTATAGCAAGAGATTCATTTGTTAAATTTAAACTACAATATAGATGATAGTTTAAAAAAAATTATAATATTATTTATATAGAATTTCATTAAAAAGTGAAACAATGAATTTTTCAATTTTAATATTTAATGTAATATTTTTTATGTCACCTGAATGTCTGTTACGATAAGAAACATATACAAACAGCATGGGATTAAAAGAAAGATTAAAAGAAAAGATCCTGTTGCAATTAAAAACCAGCGTAAAATATTCGGGTAAGACGATGATTTCAAAGGCCATACACCCAATACTTGAAGTAACCAACGCATGATTTGTATCGAATTATTGAATTCTTTAGTATTTAATTGATTGTTTACTGCAGCCACTTCTTGAAATTCAGCCATTTTACACTATAAATGCTTAAAATAATAATAATTTGAAAGTTCTAAACTTTAATATTTAAACTTGTAATATAATCTAGATCATATACTTCAATTATCAACAAAATATCTTTTACTTATTTAATCTTATTTTCCTGATAAATTTTTTTTCATGGAGTAACGATAGGTAAGTCGGCTCGGAAGCGCAACGTTAACTGATAAAATGCCTTTGCTTCACGTAAATCGAATCTTATTATAGATGCAAAATACCATATCATTACTTCAAGCCGCTATCTGAACTTTGACTTAAGCTTTAGCCTTTACCAGTCAGTCATCTTCGAGAATGCACAGAAAATTCATTGTAAAAGAATTTTACAGAGAAGTTAGCATATTATCGTATTAGAATTGATTATTTAAGATAGTAAGATATTTAAGAAGGTGGAAACTGTTTTGTAAAAATTATTTGCGACATATAAAAATTAAATCTTTATTAAACTACAAGTGCAGTCATTCAGTTCTTTATTATTCTTCAACTCTTAACATAAGAGTTACAGTACTAAGGTAAAGAATTCTACAAATTTGTTGTAATATACATACATGTATATACTTGTCGACATTTATTAATATTGAAATATGTTTATGGCACATATTTATACACAATTATTCAAGTGGCTTCAAAAGAATATAATAACTTTCTGAATTCAGACAATATACAAGTTATAATTATGATTGTAAAAAATTATTTTAAATTAATCGTCAATTATTTATTAATGGCAGTGGATGATAAAACCCAACTTCTTATATTCTGTTTGTTACTTGTTTTTCTAAATGTGAATCCATATTCTATTGTGATCTGTTGAAACATTCAAACTATTTATTATTTCTTCTACACGCGATGTATCACTATTTGACAATTATACATATAAGATATATATACGTGCAACGCCGAGCCCGAGTCCGAGCCCCTTTCTCACTTCCGAAACAAGCCCAAATAAAGGCTTTTCATGAGTATATTAATTTCCAAAGAAACCTTTTTCTTTGCAATAAATGTAATATTATAGAAAAACTACACGCGCAGCTTATCGGAAAATGAGTTCCTTTTTCTAAAAATATCTCACACGCAATAAAAAGACAAAATTAAATAAATAGTAAAAAATTAAGAAACAATAATAATAGTCCGATTTGCTCCATTCAAAAACGAGGATGCTCAATTAAAAAAAAGGTAGACCAATATAAAATCTATGTAACCGCCAACGCCTCCGATCATAATAATTTATAAACAGTGAGAGAAAGAGCCCGATAGAGTTTGCGCAGCAAACGGCGCCCACGCTTTCCACACCACCACTCCTACTCTATGTCCGTCTAAGATGCAGCGCTATGCACCGCCTCTCCTCCCTCACCACTGTCTCTCTTTTCTCTCCCTCACACCAACGCCTAAGAGAATACCCTCAAGGGCCTATCATCTACCTCCCATATGCTCTCTCTTTTACCACTGGCTTCAAATGTAAGATGCGTCTTGCGCAGCCTCCGCTGCACCGGGAAATCGGCGGCTAAGACCTAGTGTAGTGGAAACTCACACCCTGATTCATTGTCCTTCGCTCCCGCTCGCAACTTTTCCAAGAAACCTGCAGTGCTGCGAGTTTCCAGTGGCGGCGAGCCCTGTAAAGGGCAATGTACAACCTAGGAAAAATCAGAACGCTTCGTTCTCTAGACTAGGAGGATTTCCGAATTCGAAGTTCACTAGTCAAAGAAAGGAATATTCTCGTCTACTCCATACCTTTTTGCTACTACAATATTTGTATTGTATTGAGCAAGTTGGTTAACTCCTATCACATAAGGACTACTATCTCCGGATCGTTAGTATTTCTGCGGCAAGGATTAACTGATTCCTCTCTCTCTCTCTCTCTCTCTCTCTTGCCTGTAGACTACCTAGAGCTAAATCGGTTAGGCCAGCTCCGCATAGATGCTTGTATGAAAAGGGCAGCTGACTGCCCTCTCTACTATATGAGGACTACGATCTCTGGATTGTAAGCACTTCTGTGGTGAGGGTTCATTCAGGAGTTTCCTCCCCATAGTTCGATTTAGTAAGGGCGTCTGGCTTTAAACCTTATTAAATTAGCTATACATCCGAATAACAGTTTGGTCTCAGTCGCTCTAAAACTGACAAGCCATTATTCGTGTATCCACCATACGGATAAGGATTCAAAGTAAGGGTTAGATTAATTTATATCGATGCTTGCTGATTCTATCTTTGAATACGAGTTGTGAAATAACGAATTGTATTAAAACGAATTGTAACGAACCGTGATGTAATAGTAGCGTAGCGTAAACCGTAGTAAGAAAACTTGTTAAAGCTGCAAATTCAAATCATTTGTTCAAAAATTGTAAATCAACATTATTAAACTAAAAATGAAATCAATACTATTTTACTTATTTTAGAAAACCTTCTATTTCACAAACTGAAAAGCTTTTCCGGTTAAATAAAGAGAGGGCAATGCCTTGGGGAAATCCATAGGCTATCGCATTGGAGATAATATTTGGGGATAATCCCCGCAAGGTAATCATAAAATTGGTTACCCCCTTCGGTCGGCCGCTGTTCCCAAGCTATTAGGCGCAAGCCCAGACCTAAAAATTGGTAATAAAAACGCTCAGTCTTCTACTCAATTCCGAGCAACTGTGTCGCGTTCCCGATAGAAACTTTTGGATTTCGGCGCAGGGTTCGTATTTAAGTAAAATAACTATTTTATCGCCGGAAGTGACAAAATTTATTTATGAAAATAATGGTTTTATTTACTTTTTACAAAATGGCATAACTTTTATCGAAGTGAAGTATCTCAAAACTATTATTATTATTCATATGCTGACATATAATTATTTAAAAGTTAGGTTTCATGCGTATACTTTATCTTGAATTGTAATCGAACAAATAGGTATCGAGTTAGTTGAAGCGTAAGTGACAGAATTTTAAATCGTTTGAAGTCTGGCAGCTTTTTGAGTATAGTAGGTCTGTCCACTATATCACAGAAATGATATTTATTTTTCAATGGCTTACAATAAATTAAATAACGTGTTGATTGATAAATGCCAGTCGAATCGGACCTTCTTCGCTCGCGACTCGGACGGCGCTATGAGAAGCGCCGAAGGAATACCTATACTGTTGTCTGACGTTCTGTTTGGGAGACGCTCATTTTTTCGAGTAATTCTCATAATCAGTTTCTCCTTATTTCTTTTTAAAAGTGCAAGAATCTCGGTTATAAACACTATAGCATCTTTGACTCTACTGCAGTTTCAAACCGCTCATCACCTAAATCTGACAGTTTCTGGTAAATACACTCGAAGTCTTTAAGCCGTTGAGCAACTTCTTCACCATTCAATATATCAAAAAATATGCTACTTTTAGTATCACCACTTCTATAGCCGTATCGCTGTTATAGCTATTCCCACACTTGCTCAAGAGTTTTACGTTAATTAAGTAAAGATGTAGCTGCATCTCTACTGATTCGACAATAATGATCATAGACTTGAGAGAGCTGGTGTTCCATTCTTTGCGTTCTGTGAGTTGGAATTTTTTATCTAATTCTGCTACCGTGTCATTTATATAACGCATAAGATCAGTTAATTCCGTTAAGCTTAACGAAATTAAATTATTTGTTATAATAACCGTCATGGTTAATCAAAGAATACTGCTTGCTACTCTTAGTAATTTACAATATATTTCACGAATTTGACGCTAAACTTACACATTAGACTTTTGCACAATTCTTAACTTGTTAATTTCACAAAATAAATTCAGTAACGAAGTGGAACGTGTGCTGGGTCCTTATTGGTATTTATATATAACAATAAATAAACTACAGGATGTTCTCTAAAAACTATTTATTAACTGAAATTAATATAAGACTTCAAGTAATACTAATATTTAGTTGCAAGGCAAATAGTGAGTGAAGCATTCAGCTCTACAACTATTCTTGTGCGCTTTCGGAAATCAACTAAGCTTGACACTAGCTTTCGAAGCTGTCAATGCCACATGCCTACTAATATATAGAAGTGTGCAACTTCAGGATACGTCCCTTTTTAATACTTTATAATATGCTGCTCGTCAGGACATCTGCGAGTGAATAATGCAGGCGAGCTGATTATTTTATTGCACTCAGCCCCTTCCGCTGTATCCAGGCATCATAAGCATACACGCTGCGAGTGCTAATTCAGATAATCCTGTATGACTCTGTTTCTCATAAAAATGAGATTTATTAACTTATTAGTTAAATATATGAAATTTCACATGTCATCTTCTTTATTTCATCTCCCGATATCTTATGTATGCTTGGTTCATAGCGAATCTTACTCTAATTTCCAGTAACATTCTAGTTCTAGAATCTCCCCAGATGTTTAAATTTCGAAAGATTCTATAGCTATTTTCTACTAATACTAATAGCAACCATTAGGTTGCTATTGTACTGATGGTGCTTCCATCATAATTCGAGTGTTTTCGAGTGAATCGGAAGCATCATACTACTGTTTCATGGATATGCTGTTATGTCTCGTCGTGGGTCCTTACCCCGGTGGCGACCCGGCCGGGTCCTTCACATTATTACCAACTTTTAGGACCCATTCTTCCTTAATTTAAATGCGGACTAGTGATGTAGCCGTCACCGGAGCCGCAGCTAGCCATCTCACAAAACTGGCTGCTCGCGAGAAGTGACAAGGCATTCTTTCTCGAGTTAACAAGCGAGACTTCACATATGAAACGTTTAGCTTACATTATGTCTTAAAATCTACCATTCAGTTGTTCATATTGTTTATAAAACTTAATAAAGCGATACTTTAGTTGGTATTATTTCGAATATTATCGTATGAATATTATATTACAATAATTATGTGAATATGTATGTATTATGTAATATTAAGATAAAACGAGTAGAAACTATTAAGTCGTTTCAGGGGGCTAGTGATAGACCATTTGAGGGGTCGGGACATTACAATATTCAATAACTCTAGTCAGACGTCTTCGCAACCAAGTTTCTAATTCGTGCCCTCAATTTTGTTTTATGTATGTATTACGAGTGTGTGCGTGTATTGAGTACTCATCCTTCACTTCATTCTGTATATTCCAGTGTGTCCGAATATTTGCGGCCCGCAAGAAAATGGAGCAAACTCCTCGAGGCTTGTGGCGCTTCAGATTCTAGTTAAAATAATATTTTTGATATCTCCCTTTTCGATTAGGTTGGTTGGAATTCTCAGTTGTATAAAATATTTTGAATATTTATACATGTACAATCGTCACATCAGGTACAGATCATACGGAAGCGCACACCTCACTCTCGCTGGTCTTTTCTTATTTAATTCATCTAATCAATTTGTTAGAAATAACCCAAAAGTACTTGTTCAACAAATGTATCGAGAGAGAAATAAAATTATTTTCTATTTCAGGTGCCAGTTTATGAAACAACATACCACGTTCATTGCAAATTACACCATCCGTAAAATCCTTTTATTAGAATTAAATACAAAAGTGTGCACGAAAGAGTCAGAAAATAATAATTTAAAAATATTTTTAATGCAATGAACAATTTTAATTAAACCTTAGAAATTAACAGCTTTAATAACAGACTATAGAGGTAAAATTCAAATTTTTAAAGAAAAATTTCAGTACTTGTAACTTTATTTCTATGACAATGTTAGGTTGTAAGTCCTTTTTTTCTAGTGCTTCCACAAAAATCGGAGATTAATCTTGATATTGTCTTGTCTTGAAAAATCAAGACAATATCAAGACAAAAATATTGATACAAAATCAAGATCAAGATCAAGAATTTTCAACCAAGAACAAATCTAAACAAGATTTTAATACAAGAACTATCAAGATTTTTGATCTTGTTCTATATGTGAATATTTAAGATCGACTTGCACTTATTTATTTATTTTTTAGGTGTCGATATGCATCGTTTTACGAGAAGTGATGGATACCAGAAGTGGTTGTTGACAATAGTTAGATTATAAATAATATATGCCCTGAATGAGGACTTAAAATGATTCTTTTTAATAACTAATACATGTAAGCTTATTTTGCAACTTCAGTTACAACAGGAAACCTTTCAATCTATATTAAAAAAAATTATAGACAAAATAACAATAGATATTTCTACCTAATAATCTCATTAAAAATTAATTTTATACTAACAACATGACTCTAAAATAAATAATAAAACCAAGACAACAGCAATGAGTATTTTCACTTGATATTATCCAGCTCCTTTTTATACCCGAACCTTATTTTTGAAACATGCTCACTTGCTTATCGGAGTCAAATATTCCCATATTTTTACGGAAATATATATAAAATAGGAACTAAAATCACACATGATTAGCTGTTATAATATTAAAATCAGAAATGCTGTTAATATTTTGATCTGCCTGGCGTGCGTTATCGCGTTTTTACAACACTGTAAAATGTAACTCTGCTTCTGCTGAGATTGACTGTGTTTTTAATAACTCATTCATTTATTATAATTAGAATATCACCTGTTTTATTTCAGTCTTTTATCAAATAATTACAAATATAATTGTATAAAAATAAATTTTTAACTATAGATTTTATAATCTATTTTGTAAATCTTATAAATGTAATAATAGCTATCTTTTAATTTTTAAAAACGTTTACGTTGTATTATTTGTTCTAATTTAACATACATCCAAACAATAAGTTTAATAATTATATTTTTATTGATAGAATACATATTATTGTATATGTATATTGATTACATACTTTTTATTTCTTAGAACTAGGTATAGCCTATAGCACAGCTATAGAATAATGGATTTAAATTAATCCTCAGTTTAAATACAGAAAAAGTATCTATATTCTTTTATATGATTGCTGCAATTTTAAAGAACATATTATTAGTACAAGTGACTGTAGAAAATACAATAAAAAGTATAATAGAGTCAATTATACTTATAAAGTTATACCTATGTATCCACAAAATTATTCTTAAAGTGCGCATTTACTTTGAAATAACTCTTGCTTCTATTCAAATTTTCAACAGCTATTAACTATTATTAGACAGAAGTTATAAAGCTTTAGAAAGAGAAACATTAAGGGATATAAGAAAATAACCTGTGCGGTGTACACACTTAATTGAGTTATGGATTTATTGAATATATTTTGTATATGATCTTTACTACTTAAAATATGTATAATATTTTTTATTTGGATATTAGCAGCATGTGCCATATAATATTTAATATAATAAATGCAAAGCAACGAGATCTCAGCTGTTTAATCGAACAACTCATTTGAAACACATTCATGAAAATAATACTAAATTAAACTAACTCATAAAATAATTCTAAACTGACTTCTAACTCACTTTTATTACACTGGTTTATTTTTGTAATAAAAATGGTTCATTATCTCTATGTTAAAAAAAATTCAAATGCTACCTAACATTAAATAAATGCTCTTAAACAAATCAATGTGATAACACTAAATTTATTTATATGAATACGTACAAATATTTTCCTCACTGGTTTATTTTTCAGTTTGTTCATATTTTTGAATATTTATAAAATTCAATTTGAACCAAATATTTTGTTCTTTCCTATAATGATATTGTTACATCCTACTATCCATCGGTAACCAATAAAACGTGTATTGGTAAGAACGGAATCGGTAGCACTCTCGCTACTCTCTTTACCACCTAACGAATTCACAGGTGTGACAAAACGCATTCCTTCCCCCTTTCCCTCACCTTTATTGACCTACATCTACAATCGAAAACTGCACCCCAAGCAGGCGTTGACGATGACGATGACCCCACAGCTACCTGACGTTGCACCGGCACACCGGCAGCCGAAAAATTGTAACACGGGCGGAAGCTTTTCTAGGAACCGTACCGTCCCAGCCAAAACCAAATCCCAAATTATTATTTAAAATAAATAATAAATCCAAAAAAAGAATACCTTATCCACTCAACTAACAGAAAAACTTCAAAAATAAATGTATTAGATAATTAAAAAAGACCGAACGAATTGTACATATAAATAAATATATATATATATATACTATGCAAAAGTTTATTTAGATTAAAAATGATTTATCAATCTAATATTGAATTTAATAACTGTAAATAAAAAACAAGCTATACAAACTTTTTGGACAAATAGATTATCTCTTTTATAAAAATATAAAAACGTTAAATAATAAATTGACATAACAAATTAATGTCTAGTATAACACAATCTACAATTTGCAATGCTTTAAATTTTTATCTAAATAAATAAATGCGAGCGCATATTAAGACGCGTAGGAGTAATAGAGAGGTTCAGGAAGTATCTCACCTACACTTACAGTTTTCGCGGAGCGCTTACACTAAAAAGAAAAGCCCGGGCCATGCAAAAGTGAGTCTCACTGTTTCCACTGTATCTTCAAGTGCAATACACTCCTTAAATCGACTTCGTGTCGGGAAGGATCTGCTAACTCAGTTCAGTACTGTCCGTTCATTATACTTTATTATAATTATCTACTGTAATTTTTATAATCAACAAGAACTACAAATTCATAAACAAATTCACGTATATATATGTATAAAAAATCTCAATAAAAGGGCACAGTGAAAGGGGCTGACGGTTGCGGACAATTATTTTTACACGCAAATATTAGCTTATTTTAGATTAGAATTGAGGTGCCATTGATGTTTTAAATATAAATGGGCGGGATATGCATCCCATCCGGCCCTATTGTGCGAAGGCCCCTTTTGATAGCCTTGGGACACACCGCCAAGGCGCTTCGTGGAGGCTTCTTAAGAGACCAAAGACATCCTAGAATTTGTAGCGTCAACGGGACTGTAGATCCCGCGGTTTCACACACAAAAATAATAATAAATAAATAATAATAAGAAGAAAATAATAATGACAATATGTCAAAATTGTATGAATTATGCTACAAATTATTTCCCTCCTCACTATTTTTTCCAAGTTTAGCTTCCAGCAAGTACTGTCTCTTTACTGATCTTTAAAAAATGTTCTAGAGAAAATGATTTCGCTCAAATTATAAGTTTATTTGCTAATATATTATTACGTTTTTCATCGGATAATTCAATTACATATTTTTTGTTAACAATAACAAAACTTATGAATTTACATATCACACTCAGTACAATGCATGATTTTTTATAAGAAAAATATTGTATCAATTCATGAAGGGTGAGAAATATATCTTTCACAAGTATTTTATTACTAAACCATAATTTCTTAGTCTACGATAATTTTATCATAATCTTAGTAAATAAAATGAAAATCGTACATAAAACAAAAAGTATGCATAGAAAGTCTTATTAAATTTGAATCCCAAGTATTTTAAGTTATTATTAAGAACAGGAAATTCTAAATTTATTGATCATAGAAAATAATTAAACGGTTAATTAATCTGCGGTTCTTATATCCTCAAGTTTGAAGTATTTTATCATAATCAATTTATTAAATCAAATTAACTTTAAAATAAATCTATTAGAACACTTCTTTAGAGCCCTTCACTTTTTGAACACGCAACAACCGTTTGTTCAATAAGATCCTCTGTAGTTGTAACAGACAGAAATGTTTATATAAAATCGTATTATTATATTATTATTTATCTATATTACTAGTATGATTTATTTAATTGTAAGACTCAGGGGAGTTAAAACAAATTCATAAACAAATTCACGTATATATATGTATAAAAAATCTCAATAAAAGGGCACAGTGAAAGGGGCTGACGGTTGCGGACAATTATTTTTACACGCAATATTAGCTTATTTTTAGATTAGATTGGGGTTCCATTGATGTTTTAAATAATAAATGGGCGGGATATGCATCCCAGCCGGCCTATGTGCGAAGGCCCTTTTGATAGCCTTGGGACACACCGCCAAGGCGCTTCGTGGAGGCTTTAAAGCCAAAGCATCCTAGAATTTGAGCGTACGGGACTGTAGATCCCGCGGTTTCACACACAAAAATAGTAATAATTACTTCTTGAAGATTATGTTACGTCCTGTCCCTTTTACAAGACAGAGCGTCTCAATTTCAACAAGAAGTGCAAACACCTGTCGAATGCATCTTTTTAAACCTGTATCGAAATAGACGAGCTAGAGATGAAGCTAGGAGGCGAAACATAAGTCCTTATTGTACTGTTAGATTTCCCTAAAAATCTGTATGAGAGGAACCTGGGAATAGCTACTACACACGGGTCGTCCCCTAATTGTTGAGTAGCTGGTTGGGTTTATTAGGAAGATCGGACTTTGCGCACAGAGAAAACTCTTCCTTAGTTAAGCAAGGCCTTAAAATTTAGCAGTAAATAAAGAAGAGTTTACTTGGAAGTCAAGTAAGATTACTATGCAAACTATCTCAGCGACTTAAACTAGTGAGAGTTAGTGGAAAAAAATATATTTGCTTATTTTATATACAGTGGAGTTGACAGAGTAGGTGAGATAGACACTCTCTGATCTCTCTCTGTCTATCTCATTCGTCCTTATGTGTTTCATTCTTTTTTAATTTATTTCAATTAATATTTTAGATAAAATAATAATATGGGATAGAATTCGTGTAATTTAATAAGTTATTGCATTTTTCTTGACTATATTACGTTTTCCATAATAAATAGTTATAATAATAGTTATAAATGGTTATAATTTAATCCTACTGAATTATTTCAATTTTGTTTACATTTTCTATTTATTTTAGTTATTTTAACTTTACATATTTTTATATAATTAGGAAATTATACTGTTAAATATATGTACATTTTTTATTACGCTATATAATTTTTATAAACACTAACCTGCGGCGCTGCTAGTTTCCAGCGGCGGCTGGCCCCATAAAACCCATTGCGTAACCCACGAAAAATCAGAATGCTCCGTTCTCTTGACTAGGAAGATTCCTAACCCAAAACTCACTAGTCGAAAAAAGGAATATTCTCACTTACTCCTTATCTTTTTGCTGTTATAATACTTTAGGACTGACCCAATTCTATGTTGGTGCCTTATAAAGTATTATATTGAGCAAGCCGGTTAACTCCTACCAAATACTTTTACATAAGTACTTTTGTGGCAAGGACTAACTGATTCCTTCTTTCTCTCTTGCCCGAACTGTTCCTACTGCTGATTCGGTTAGGCCGAATCCGCCTAGGTCCATGTATATAAAAGGCAATTGACTATATAAATTAGGTATACATCCGAATAACGGCTTGATCTCAGCCTTCCTAGACTGACAAATCATTATTCGTGTACCCGCCATACGGATAAGGAATCAAAGTGAGGACTAGGCTAATTTTTATTCGATACTTACTTATCCATTTTTGAATACGAATGTGTTAATTAACGAATGATATTGACATTGTAACGAACCATTATGTACTTAAGGTGTAACGCGAACCGCCGCGCGAAACATACTAAAATCGCAATCCATTATTGAAACCTTTATAAACCGCATTAATATATAGCCGCTATATTATTATATCGCTTTTTAATAATACGATTATTAGATATTAATGACTATTTTTAGTTGTAGAGTGGTGTTATCCTCTATAATTCAATGTACATATATGTATATAAATATATAATTAATTAAATTTTCAATTATATTTGTTTTTATTTTGTTTTAATATCATATAATTTTTTATTTGTAGTTGTTTGGAATTTGATCAAGTAATTGATTTCGAGGAAATGTTCGTTACACATGACAACATAGTTTAGTATAATCAAAAAATGCAGTTTATTCGGCCTTTCTAAGAATGCAACATTTTCGCTGCTCAAACGGCATCGGCTCCACGTGGAGTCAACTGCTTATATTGCTGTTTGTTGAACTCGGACATTTACTCTGTTGCACTCTTTGTTTATCCACAAGGTAAAAGAAGAGTGAGAGTATTCTATATTTTCTTTCATATCAACTACCGATTTGTGACCGACGGATGTCACAATTATATTTGCTAAGTAAAAATTATACAGAATCTACATTTACGATAATTAATTTTTTTATACCTAATTGTAGACCATGTTTTATAAAAAAGGCTCAGCCTCTTTGCAATTGAGTTTACACGAGATATTTCTTCCTAGTTTGCCTCTAGGGTGCTTTTGGAGCTCTTGGATACTCCAGCACCTAGAGTTCGTAGTTGCCAAGTTGCCTGACGTCCTCCAGTATTTGTGTACTCCGTCGGGGCTATTAAAGGGCATCTCATGAAGACTATTTTTGTTTTACTTTTTAAAGATGTACATTTGCATAAATAAATAAAATATTAAATATAAAAGAATAATGAAAAATAAAGTAATACAAAAATACTTTAATTATCTTTTTATTTAATAATACACAAGTCTTTTCTTTCAGCATTATTAACGTCTAGAGTTCCATACAAGAATAATCTGATTATTTTTAGCTTTGCAGAACGTAAGTATTGTTTATTTTTTAATACACTTATCGGTTGTAAGTAACGACAACAGTAATGTAAGACATAATTGTTCTGATTAACTAAAAATAAATTATTTATAAACATTATTTTCAATTTCGGTTATAAGTTATTCTATACAAAAAAAAGAAAAAAGTAAAACAAGTATTACATTTGCAAAAGTTGCATAACTCAACAATAAAAATCCCCCAGCACTAATAGCAGATGGTCTTAAACATTGCATCATCATGATTTTTAACAATCTTGCTGCTTTTGGTGACATATCGTACCATTCAACTGAATACCTAATAATTTTAATGTTATTGGACTAAGTGAACAAGTTCTTTTACATTACGTAATATAACTTGAAATTTTTGTAATATCATTTTTATATTTTATTATTTTTCAGGATTATTAACATACTGTCACTAAATTTTTTAATAAATTAATTTCTAAAGCTATTCTAATTATTTGATTTTACAAATACTTCAAGTATTATTTGATTTAAGTAATTATATTTTTATTTAAAATACAGTATCTACACAGAAAAAAATATTTCCTGACTGTAGTCTATAATTAGTTGACCTGGCCAACAACTAGCAATAAATAATTGAACAAATGCACCAACGTCTATGAAAATAATTTTCATTAGATCTTCAATATCGTGCGTATGTTTTGCAGAGATCTAAAGTACATATTTTGAAATGATCTAACTATAAATCGTGTACTCTACTTGACTATTGTTTATACTTACTATTAAAGGACCAAGACTAATAAAAATGATATCAGCCAGGATATATATTATGCAACCAATTTGTCCTGTTGACCTGAGTAGTTCAATAAACCTAAAAATTGAAATAAGAAGTTTATTTAACATTAGTAGTTATTATTAATATTTATTTGAATAAAAATTAATTTTGATAAAATGTGTCTTGCGTGAATGATTATTTCATGAAAGAGACGCATCAAAATAAAATGTACTATAACCATGATTCGACAGGAACTGACATACAAATTGACGTGTTAAAGTATTACGAGTCTAGTATTTTCAACGATACATAAAACAATTATTTACTGATTCGACTGAATTTTTTGCCTAATGAGTGACTTTTTCAAGTTTCGTAATGAATTATAGACCAAATTGAACAAGATAATGTGAGCCAGTATCGACTTCTTCGGAGTACATTTGCCGGATGCAGTTCACTGTTTTCAATTTTCCTTGATCTCTGATATGTACCAGTAGATTCACATTTCGTCGACGATCATGAATCGTTGCAGAAACTCTTCCAAATTACTTTTAAACAGCGTCAAACACTGCTTTGAAGTGATCTCTGTTGCTTTTATTGTCCAATGTAAGTAAACGTAGTACTAATTGCACCAGCAGCTTTCTCATTTAATCTCTAAATTTCATGCACGTAATTATTGTGATTTCAATTTCCAGTTATTTTATTGCCGTAATAACAACAAATTAACCGTGCACGTGAATGACTCCGTGTCTTGCATCCGCAATACAGCCACTGCTGAATTGTCACGCTTGGACCCTTTACCAGCTTTTTTATTTAATACTGTGTACACCAATTTAGTACCAACTAGCTTAAAAAATGACCGCTGAGTTATTAACATTCTAACAAACACAAATGTTAGTTGGAGTTTTTGGCGGATATAATGATGTAAATTTTGTAACATTACTTAAGAGAACAAAACGAAATCGCCGATGAAGTTACCGGATACCGTGAAACTGTCTTATCAGTTTTTCTAATGAGAAGATTTGTACTAAGCATAAAGTGACACAGTGTCACGCCGTAAATATTCCAGTCACTACCGGAACGTTCGGGAGCATTCTTTCGTTCTTTCTAGCGCCTTCGATGGGCCCTCCTCCCATTCCTCGCATTTGCCACCTGTCCTCAATAAAATTCATGAGCGAGATTCACTGGTCTTACTAAATAACTGCGTAAGTAACAATGGTGAAAAATGTTGGTTCCACTTTTCTTGAATCCATGTTATTATAAGTCTAGTTCCCACTTTAAAGCTTATATTTATGCCTATTTAAATAGGCCCGTGCCGCGGCTGAGTGTATGCGGCCCTCCGCCGTGAAACCTTTTTCCACTCCGGCGCACCCCGAAATGCATGGCGTTGCAGCTCAGAGCTTGTCCGGATCCATTGACCCTTTTCGTGAGTCCTCGGCATTCGCCTCCATGCGTAAAGGACCCACTAATGCTACAATCGGAGGCGCGATGCCTTCACGCACGGGAAGAGACATTGGACGCCGTCTCCCAGGGCGGACACCGAATTCAGCAACTTCCACGCCCGCTATCTCGCTATCGGCGGACAGTCGCCTTAAAGTAAAGAGATAGAGAGTTATTGGGCACCTGAGCCTCGGTAGTGGCAGGCCTAAGGTGATTATTCTCCCTGCCTGCTATCCCTCTCTTCCTGAGCTTAGCCATCATCATAGGTATATATTTTATAATGACTTCGGCTGCCTCCGGTTTCTCTACACTAAATTTTTCCACGTTTCCATTTTTAATATAAATTGTGCTGCATGGTGAGGGAGCAGGTCCAAAAATTAGTAACTGTATTTTGAAAATATTAAGCTGCTTGTTTCGATCTCTTTCACGCCATAAAAACCTCTGCACCGGGTGATCTTCGTATTCACAAGTGCACGCAAAAACATTACTAATGTCGCCTTTAATTACATTCGCAACATATCTAAAATATAGCAATATTCCAGTGAGTGACTGCAATATATCGGGCCTGATATGTAATTGACTGTTAAGAGTAATGTCCCCTGTTTTGGCGACAGTCTTAAAAACTAGGCGAATTTTTCGAGCGCTCTCTTTTAACTTGTTTAATTTTTTTGCGTATCCTTCCCCTAGAAATTTCTCCATCTCACAATACGCGATCTACATTCGCGATTTAAATGGTTTTTTACAACCTTAATCGAAAGTACGCCTTCATGCGGCTATCGACTTCAGAGAGCTCTTCGTTATTCCACAAGAGACCGGTATTCTAAATAGTTCTTCCGTATCAACTTGTGCTATCGATCAATTCTTAAAGATCCGTAAAGTGATCGTTGTACATGTTAGCATTTATTTTCCCCATACGCATCATTTCCTAACACCAAATTTTAATTGGGATACTCTGAATTCATGCGTTGAGATCAATGAGCGGTGATCCTGCCCAATTGAGACTAGACACGGATGCGCGATATCTTACTCCACCAACTTTACGTCATATGGTTGTCACATATTGTGACAAAGAGCAGCGCCGGCCTTTAGTTCAGCTCGGACTGTCGCACTGAGCACCGAACTTACGACCCGGCACTCCTGTACGCTAATGTGAGTGATTCCGCGGCAATCTGCGGAACGTGTTGGCGCCGCAACACTATTATTTTTAATTAATTTATTACGTTTTTATTCTGCAAGAGGCTGTGCTCTTAATATAATTAATCGTGTAAATATTTCCATATGTATTTCAATGCAGTATCTTATCTATATAAATATTCTGTTTAATGTTTTATATGATTAAATTACATATTTATAATTTCTTAAATTAACTTTTTTATGATAAAATGGACCATATTGACCGTCTATGGAATTTCACACCTTTTTAAGCTATTTTAATAAATAAATTAATACGTCATCAATATGATAATGCTCGTCTAAATTTATATTAATTTTAATGTTTACTTAACTGTAAAGCTTCTTTATGTTTGTGAATAATAGAAACTATCATATCATACACTGCTGTTTCGTTTTCTGCTGAAGAAATAAGTGTTAATCTTTTCCTGAAAATATTTGTAATGAATGTGTATGTGTTCTCTCTGTGTATATAGAATACTAAGGTGTTCAAGATGCTGCTAACATATCAAAGAAAGCATACAATCTTTATCAAAATTATGCTTTACTTTACGAAATAAAATTTTGCTCCAGCCTTTTAAAAATATCCATCAGTTTCCTAGTAATCTTAATTATCCATTGCAAATATCCACCAGTTTCCTGGTAATCTTAATTATCCATCGCAAATATCCAAATTAATATCTATCAGTGGAACCATCTCTTCAAATTTGAGTATAGACTAATTGTTACTTTAGTCATAATTTCAGAAAAATCACTAACATAATTATTCTTATTGAATTCACTAACATAATTAATATGCTTATGACTTCGATATTCTCATATACTTTTGATTTTGGTTCATTCCGATTCGATACCATATTTGGATAATTTCAAGCATGGAGCCGTTTTTGGTGCCCCATTGATCACTCATTTTTAGTGCTGGATAAGCTATTTTCGAAATCTAATATTTTACAGTTACATATGACAGAACAGAATCAACATAATATTTATCAAGCTTTTCTATTTGTTTACATACAACTTTTCCATGCAAATATGAAAGAGATAATTAATATAGGCCCGAAATTCTTGTTTGTTCATTTTTATAAATATACTAAAAGTTGTTTACTGTAATAAAAGGCTAGCGCGTAAATAATTTGTTATTTGTGATGCATTTATGCAAGAATTGGTAGTTGTCATAAATACCAAATATTTTATTTGAAAATTCGTGATGACATCTATAGCAAATGACAGCATTTTGAACGCCTTAGTTTATTTCATGCTATCAGATTCATCTGAATTAAAAAATTAATTTTAAATTGTATTAAAAAAGAGTATAGATTTATAAATCAAATCATGAAAAACTTACTTAACAATAACAAAAATGCTAAGATTTTGCTCGACCATTGCTGTAAATAATGAATCTAAGGACACTATCATGCCTGTTAATATAACGAATATAAATTGTGCAATGTAAACTTGAGCATAATAATTAAATGGATTGAAGGGATATACTGCCTGCATAAAAAATTTTTTATTACGCGAACGATTAAGTGGTTGAACATAATCTAAAATAACAGGAACTGCTGGTCCGCATACGATGACTGTACCAATGAGTGAAGTAATACCTATAAGAAAATAGTTGATTAATTCTTAGAATAAAACTCTTTAATT
This sequence comes from Sycophaga agraensis, assembly GCA_018906755.1. Taxonomy (NCBI): domain Eukaryota; kingdom Metazoa; phylum Arthropoda; class Insecta; order Hymenoptera; family Pteromalidae; genus Sycophaga; species Sycophaga agraensis. The sequence goes on along the minus strand of JACCIE010000020.1, from coordinate 799,476 downwards.
ATTGGCCTTACAATCTTTTTTTGTTATTCGATTATTTGACCTGTTTGTATCCATTAATTTGTTCTCTCCAGCTATATGGCGAGTTAGCTGAGATCATGATGATCATTTTTGGTCGCAGGCGCAAAACTGTAAGATGCTTCCCGGTGGAGGTAGCAGCGATTGAAAAATAGCTTAAAAATAGTAGCGACAGGAGCGACAAAGCGGACGGAGTTTCGATCAGAGCAAGGAGTATTCGTTCTACAAGTTTTATTTGATTTGCTATTCTCCAAAGCCTCGAGCTAATTAACATTAAAGAACAGGGCGGAATTGATTCGAGAGTCATCACGAAGAAAGTAAGGTGTCCGAGCGCAAGTTTTTCAGCCCTCCTTCCTCCAAGGCCACGAGACAAGCTTGCGAGTGACGTGGCAAGGCAAGTGAAAACCCTATGGCCCACAGCCTAAAATCTTTGTACGAAGCTCTCTAGTTAAGAGCACGTTCCAAATATGATATCTTAATCGGCTTTTGAAAGTGACAAAATTACATCTGGACTAGTATCTCGGAAATCGTTCATCCCAACATCTCGGAAGACTGCTTAATTAAAAGATTGTGGAATTCCACTTCCGTGCTTTGGTTTTTGATTGTTGATTCAATGACCCCTAAAACACTTGCAGAGAGCTGACAGGTGAGCGATCATTGCAGCAAACTAGTATGTGAAATGAACATAAAGGCTTTTCAAAGGGATATTTTATGCTCTTTTCATTAAACAGATGCCGGATATGCTATAACGAATCGTTCCAGATTTTATCACTTAGAAATGCTAAGTAAAAGAATATCATTTTTTTAGATGTGCTGTTTTTCGAGGAGCTGCATTTGAAGTTTCCGAGCTGCGGGAATGCAGCTCAAAATTTAACCGCTATCATGGTTAAACACGACTTATAGATCCCCGAGAAAGAAATAAAGAATCTGTATAAATAAATATAAAATTAATTGTAAACGAACTAACTAAAGCTTCTTATCTAAACTTCAGGACTTTGAAAGGAAGAGGGTTAAAAGGCTGGTACCCAACCACTTCACTCCCCTCGCAATCACTCATGCGTTGACTTCGCCCTGGTCCTTGTTGTTCTTATTTGACTCGATGCTTTGGCAAATAGCAAATCGACTAGTGCTGGTAGAGGAACTAGATCCCTTGCCTTAAGCGATGCTACATTCACCTCGTAAAATTAACCTCCTTGGCACATTCTGCAGATTTATTAGATGTACTCCTCCTGCAGAGACCTGAATTTTCGGCCGCGATTTGAAAAGTATCCTATAGGATTCTGGGAACAAAAATAATCAGCGAAATCTCAGCTATCTCGTTATATAGCTGGAAACAAGCAATTGGCATTTTAGTGGATAGTAATAAAAATCATTCAATTATGCGAAGATTATAATTATTTATTGACAAAGACTTACGTTATAAAAATCTATGGAATATTCTATTTATGTGCATAGACTTTTATTTCATTTTTCCTGTAAGCCCTTGCATACAGCACGAGCGATTTTCGGAATCTACATGTAATATGTACGCTAGATAGACGCTTAGGTCGTGATCGCAAATATTCCGTTCGCGAGAAGTACACGCCTCTTGTGCTTGTTACCCAGCATGGTCAACCTATAGTGGGGCTGTGGCTGTCCCTCAGTTCGGGCTATCTTATCTGGGATAGTCCGAGGCTGTTTAATCTCAAACAAATTGTAGCTCGAGACATGCAGGTTTCAACACAAGGAGGTCAGGAGGTCACATGGTGCTGTTTCAGCACTGCAGAAAGTACGAAGAGAGTATGGAGTTACAAATAAATGAATATCTGTGATGTAGGAATTTCGGGTCGTCTTGCGGGGGAAGTCGAAATCATATAAACGTTATAAAAATTAACTACAAAATATAACTATAAATTAAAGTAAGCGTGACTTCACGGAAATGCCTTTGTCTCCTCGGCACGATAGTTGCGGTAAGCAAAAACGGTTAGAAGCGCAACGAGAAGCGGAGTCGCGGCAGTAAGCATGTACCCGCTCCGAAGGTTGAAGCAGCCAATCAACGCTGTGCGTGGAGAAACTGCAACGGCGCGTGCGCGGACGGCCCGCCGGAGCGCAGTTCGGAGCCTCAAGCAGCTCACTTCGCATCCACTTCCTTGAAAAGTTAATCTCCAGATTCGCTCTCTCGCTAAGTGCGTTCTTTGGACAGGCAAAAGGTGCCCCGCCGCTTTACCTTCGCTTAGAGCGGACGGTCTACGTCGAGGTCTACGTCCGCTCGTGCACAAGAGGGACAGGTAACTTCTGTCCAGCACACTACGCCCCGTCGCGGGAAGAGCTTCGACTAGACTTCGCGTCCGCCGCCCGTCTATTTCATTATTTAATTTACAAAAACCATCATGCGCATGTTTTACAGCACGATTCGGTACCCGCTCTGCTTGGGAACTCTTGAGTAAAGAGGAAGGACAGAATGGAAAAAATCGCGCTCACCATTTAATCATTCGTCCGTCGAACGACGGAAATTCACTGCCGTAGGGCCCGAATTTCCTAATGCTCAGCGACGGCAATTTGGCGGCCTGACGTGAGCGCACACGACGCCGTAATCGACGCGGATCGTGAGTGAATCTACGACTGCATAACTACGCAACCCGCCGATAAGTCTGTCAGGCGGCACGAAAAGTCAGTGGCACCCGGAAAATCACTGGGCTGTAATTGTCCTCGATTGTTCCTCCGAACCCTGTATAGATAGAAACCGGGAATGCTGCAGTACAGTTCAGTTAGGAGTCCATATAACGCCGAGGACATGCAAGGCCGGCTTACATGCAGTTAGGCATTACTACCAACGCGCAAAATGGCAACAGCTCGGCGGCCGATCCGTCCGCGGATAAAAATCCAAATCTCCAAAACGCGAATAACCTTGCCGGTGCAATCCAATATGATGGTGAGCAATCGGCTGCGAGACCGGGAGCAAAAGCACGCGTAAGATTAGCAGCACGCATATTGAAAGATGATACGGCTCGATGGTGTCCGTGTATTGGAATTTAAACATTAGGTGGCCCCAGTTTTCAGAGTTACTACGAAATAATATGGATTCTGGAGCGTACTAATGAAATGAAATGCAAAGCCGTATCGGCAACCGCAAGAGGAAAAAGAGGACACGGCCCTGTTTTTAGAGCAACGCCACTTGCTCGCGCAACGGCTGCATTGCGAGGTATTATCAGCGGTAGCGGGTGGTTCGGGCTACCTCCATAGAAAATCTCCAGCTTCTCGCTTACTGCTCGTGAGTTGTATTTCGCCGTGAGCGAGGTAGCGGATCCAGTGAGGAACGTGGAGGCGGAGGATCGTCGTGCGCGAAGTGGTGACCCTTTTTGCCGTGTAGCGATAGGCGCTAGAGGCGAGGGTTCGGCGCACCTGGATCTGAGTGGGAGCGCGCCGATGGGCTGACAGTGGCCCCGCGTTGGGTCGGTGAGTACCGCATCGCGCTAGGTTCGGAGGCGACTGACGAACTCGCCGCCTATAGCCGGCGGCCGACGGTTCGCCTCTCACGGAAACGCTGCCGGGAAAGGGGACTCTCATTTGTTCAATGAGCTCAACCTCGACAGTGTCTTCCCCTCACACCCCTCACGCGGATTCGGGAGAAAAGACGATCAGCCTGTTTTTCTTGCCGCGCGTACATTACAACATAAATAAAACAGTAAAAGTAAAGAACATTAACTTATGTTACTAAAAAATTAACATTTATTACGAGAACATACCAATATATAGTAAACTCTTATATTTGGCATTGTTACTAAATTGATTTATAATTGATCGTTCATGAGGATCCGTTGTGAGCATCCAATTACATGCCGTAACCTTAAATAACAACTTATACTGAAAATAATAATGATTGTTTCGTTAATAATTAAATTAAATAAAGCAAATATTTTTCAATTTAGATTTTTTTTTAATTAAGACTATTCATGCGTGCATAAGATTATCCTTAAAAATCAGATAAATTGTTTATTTATATTATTTTATTTTACAATGTAATTATAAAGATAAAAAAAGTTACATAACCATATTATAAGACAATTTCAATAATGTACCTGTTTATTTGTCCATATCAGTATTATAAATTTTATTGAAATTTCAATTATCAATGTTACTGTTGCAATACTTTCAGCACATATACTAATGTTATCAAAACAGTGAACATAAACACTAGCAACCTAAATAAGAACCGTTTTAAATTTTAACAAACTTGAAAATTCGTGATGGGCTACAATGTACATGACGTAGATAAAACGATAATAAAATTATTAAATTATTATAATTTTAATAGTAAATCATAATTATAATTTATTTAAAAAGTTAGCTACTAAAATACTAGTAAATGTTCTTTAACGTAACATGTTTCTTAAATGAAATTTAGTTCTTTTTATACTAACATATCAGTTAACAATAAAAAAAACGTTATTCATTATATTTTTATTTAATATTTTTTTCCTGATCACTTTAAAACCTTTAAGTTCGACATTAGTAAAGCACATTCACGAGCTTCATTCTTTTCTCCTATTATATTCCACATTTAATATGTGTAAGTTTATAGCATATCGTTGCAAATATGCGAAATATTATCAGATTTATTGATTGACTCAGTATATATATTATTTTAATTATATTAATATCTTAAGGGATATCCCGATTCACATATCTAAATTTAAATAAATCCAAAGAGTATTAAACAAATACAAAATTAAATTCTAAGATGTAAAATAGCTTTTAAATTCGATTTGTTGTAATAAACAAAATATGGTTGTTTATACATAATATAATACATTTTTAAAAAGATATAGTTATATGTAATCAAATATTGCAAAATATTGTACACATTTATTAAGAGAATTGCTCTAAAGAAGTAAATTTAGTTACCTCTTCAACTAACTCTAAAGATTATGTTACAAACTTATACATGATTTTGAAAGACTGAATAACTGCTGAGACAACTGCAGTACTTTAGTCATAGTAAAAATATCTATTTAGAAAAATTATAAATAAGATAAACTGTAATACTTTCTTTATTATAACTAATAAAATTAAACTAAAATAAATTATTTTAAAAATTATTTAATCTTTGACAATTTGTTACTTACAGTTGATATACAAGTCGCAACAGTAATGATTGCTACAATAGCATACCGTACCACTTTTTCCATTAAAGTATTATAAGGCCATAATCCTAGACTGGTAAGTAAGTTTCTATGTATATTCATAGAAGATTTTTTAAATATTTCGTCAATTTGCTTGTCATTTAAGTTTAGCATTTTCAACTCTTTTTTCTATGCAGCCTTTAAAACACTGATTATTGAATGGCTTGTATGAAAGGGATGGTACGTCTTCATTTTCTATTTTCTACATGTAAATAATAAATATATTAAGAGAAATTAAAGCTATTAATTCAATTGTCAACTTGGTGTTATAATTTTCCTATTACATGCATATAGAAGACAAATAAATGTTTGAAAGCCTCCAGTTCAACCTAAGCATGGCTAACAAATAATAATTTTCTTATGAACAGTTTCACTTACTATCTTTAATTGTTTACTTTTTCCAGAAATCAAGATATATCATCACGTGTGCATAAATCGTATATTTGAAATAATTTTTATACTTAAATATCATGTTTAGGAAATCTGAATAATATTTAAATATTACTCCAAATCTATTTTTATATTAAACATTGAAATTAAATCACAATAAACGTTTAAGCTGAATACAAACTAATCAATAACAAACGTGCCTGAACTCGTCTTATGTAAGTCGAGACAAGTAAAATTAATCAATACGCTTTCCAAATGTGCTATAATATTAAATAATAAATAATAACAAAATCTTTACTTATATAAATCTCTTCTTTATAATGAACGATTGCAATCCGTACATCAATATTGTTACGCCTGACATAACATTAATGAAAAAATAGCGTTTATTTTGCTATAATTTAACTGCAAATTTTATCTACACGTTGCACTGCAATAGAAGACTAAGTGCGTTTCAAATTTTAAGCTTATGCTAGGTTTACGTCTAATGATTAGGGTTAATGTCGCAGAAAAGGGAGTAGCCACTTTTTATGGTATTTCGTGCCGGGATTTCGTGCAAGGCGATAGTCTATGGATTTTCCGAGGAATACCTTTCATTTAATTGCACATGGAGCAGACAGTCTGTTGCGGCTTGTGAGAGTTGTTAAATGAACTAGATTTGATTTTAATTATAAAATTTATTCATTTCCGTTCAATTACTTTGCATGGTAAGAGTCTGCGGATTTACGTACCGTACCGATGCCGCAACGCGGTAATTGCGTATTACCACAAGGATCCTTTAATCAGATACGCGGGCGCCGATAAAACACTACGCGTCATGCGAGAGCATAATTTTTGGCTGCCGATACGCGAGAATGTTCGCACTACCGTCGGACGCTGAGTCCTCTGTGCGGTGATGAAAGCTCCAAAGCTCCTATCGCAAGGAGACAACCGCCCGCGCGAAACGTTCGTGCCCTAGAACACGGTGGCCTTTGACATTCTGGAACCGTACACGCGCACGCAGCGAGACAATCGGTTCATACTTGTTGCGACAGATACGAATTTCGCTGGATCGAAGCCTTTCCCATTCCCGAATTCAAAACCATCGCTCCTCTGATTGAAAGTGAAATTTTCGAACATTGGGTTTATTCGCGCTGGTACTTACGGACAACAGACCGCAATTTCTTGAACGGACTTGGCAAACGAAGTGCCGATCGTGAAGAGTGTTGTCGTACACAACACCGGTGTATCATCCGTAAGGGAATCCTACCGAATAGAGAAATCAAACATTGAAGAGTGGGCTCCATCTCGATATTTTCGGGAAAGGCAGTCAAATTGCATTATAGGATACGAATATCCCGAATTATGTCTATTCTATGAGGCGCCGAGTACATCGCGTGACAGGACAGTCGCCGAGCTGCCTGCTCCTCGGGCGTCATTTACCTCCACTGGACGAATGGAATTTCAACTATAGTGTTGAAACTCAAAAATGTATCAACAAGACGCGTCAAAATCAAGGAGCCGTCAATCGCATACCCACAACCGCCGATCGACGAGAGCCACTCACTACTTTAAGTCGGCGAAGCTGTATTGTTGAGGAACTTCGCGCAATCTAACGCGTTGGAAAAATTCAATGCTAGACTTGCACCCCGATGAGCCAGTCCAGAGATTGTAACGAAGAAATGGAACCACTTGCTGCACGTTCCGATGTATTAGATATAAGTAGAAATAAAATTTAGCTTATATAAGTACTGTAAAAAAAACTAAGATAAGTAAAGTATAGAAATGTCACGCAAGATAAAATAGGAAAACTATAGATTAGCCACACAGCCTTGCGTTTCGTCAAGATTCGAATTCTAGCCCTACTCAGCCCTGCACACAATGGGCTCATTGTACGGCTTATAAAAACACGCGAACATAGAACACGGCTTGGCGCACGACAACACTGTCCACACGTAGGAAAGTACGAACTACAAAAAAGCATTGTTTTTGGAAGGGCGTGAGATGCGATGCAGGGTCAAACAGCATATTGGCGTCGATTCGAGCAGTCAGTCCGAGTTTGTTCTCCGAACGAGCAAGTCGTTTAATTGCATTTCCATTGTATTATTCTTAAAACTTAGAATATACGCGCATATAATATTCTTATAAATTATTATTATTATTTCCTTGCCCGGCGGGCGAATCAGAACCCTAGAACCCTAGTCACGTTTCTTCGCGTGCTAATATACTTTCAACACACCTCCGTCGAACAGCAGCATGATACCAACCATTCAATCGCCTGAAGAGATTGAAGAAGATGCATACGAAACATTCGTACCGTGTCGCTACTCGTTGCGCAAGTAAAAAGTAAGTAAAAGAATGAATTAGTGAAAAAAAATGACAGGGAAAAGGAGACCACGTGGAGGTCGCGATATGAAAGTGAAAATCGCGCTTGATGTTTGCAAGCTCACACACAAACTCGGAGACGTCGAGTTGAAGAAGCGTGCACTAACATCCTTGTGCATCAGCTACGAGGTGAATCCCACAGAGCTCACAGAGCAGGGCTTAGGGACGATCAAGGAGCAGAATCTTCAAGGAGGCTGAAAAACACGACTAAAGAAGAGACTTCAAAGCACGACACTGGACAGTGACGCGTCGAGTCTAACCTCCGTTGCGATGGGTACGCAACAATTCAACCAGTTGATGGATGATTTCAACCACCTCATTGAAGAGAATTAAATGAAAGTGACATTAAAGATTTTCTTTTTTTTTATTTACCCGGCTTTTGTTTGTAATATTTTATTTCAATCATTTATAATAAGTTGTGTTCATAAGTGAAGCGAAAATAATCAATAAACAAAAATAAACAGTTAATTATTTTATTAATTTATACACACTAATATAAATATTCACACTCAACACACTGCACAATTATTCTATACTGCAATAACCATACTTATTCATGCAAATGTAATTTAAAAATTTAATCATTAATAATAAAAAGTTTACGGTAGTGAGTAGAGTTCGCGTTCGGTGAATAAATCGTCGAATAGAGGGGGTTCGACGTACGCGCCCGCCTTACAATCGCGCCTTTTTCCCCGACATGGACCTCCGCGAATTCAGAAAAAGGTTGAATTCGCGCGTCTCCGCGAACGTTTAACTGTTTTTAAATTCGTCTCTCTCTCTCTCTCTCTCTCTCTCGCTGAGCGGTCCTTAAGCTTGTTTCGTTCAAGCTTAACAGAGCAAACGAGGCAAATAAAGCTTCAGATGAAACTTTTAATTTCATTTGCACCCCGTTCGAGTGGACATTCTCGTACAGTGAGTTTTGATTAAGCCTGTCAATATCTGTATGAGAAATTTGAAGTTATAAGTCCTAATCATTCTTAGTATAATTTCAACATAATTTTTATAATATTATGAGCAACTACCGTCGTCTCCTAGAGGTACAATATGGGCATAATATAGCATACAGAACATAAAATTTAATATATTATGGCCATGAGCTCCTCAATTTCCTACCAGCTATATACATATTATTAATCCAATGAATATGTAACATGAATATATAACTTTTTTCATTTATTTAAGCCTTTTGGAATCCTAAAATGAACTCATTTTGGCCTTAACATTCATTAATATATATTAACATTCACATTCATATTTAAATTCATTAACGTATTATCATGCAGTTAAAGTTTCATATTTTCATGTTGCAATTATCCAAAAAAGTTATAATTATAGTTTTGCATGCTGGTATAATTGGTTTTTCTATAATAGAATCAATGTTATATGACCAGTATATTTTTAGCTTGTATAATTCTTTTTAAATCATGTGTACCTATTTTCTTTATGGATTTCGTATTGGCATTGTTGTGACAAAACTCCGTCGAAGGTAAGGACGAGGTGTGCGTCGGAATTTTCGCTTCACGTCCCCGCTGCCAGAAACGAACTCTACCAAGCGTTTGCTCTTTTTGAGCCTCGGCCTTCGCCGAATAGCTCGGGGCGAGCGCGGGCAATTCCTTCTCCGAGAGGAAAGGGGGAGGGGGTCGAAGCCGCTCCCACCCTTTCTTTTTATAGGGGTATAGAGGTAATAAATTTAACCGTTCGGGAGATTTACCTATTTACGAAGTTTTAGGTAGGGGCCTAGCTATCGGGTTAAATTTCGACTACCGGGACATCGACGCTCCCTACGGACGAGAACGTCGCTACAACTTCACGCCCAATGCTAAAGGCGGATATCAATCGCGCTCCTCAGGAAAGGAACGGATTTCACGTCCGATGCAAGGACGGATATCTGTCACGCTCCTCAGGAGAGGAGCGGATTCAACGCCCAATTCAAAGGCGGATTATCCTCACGTCCCTCAGGAGAGGAAACGGACCCGGCGCCTCGATGCAAAAGGCGGTGATTCTAACGATCCTCAGGAGAGGACACGTTTCACGCCCAATGCAAAGGCGGATTACTTTCACGCTCCTCAGGAGAGAAAGCGGATTCACGCCCAATGCAAAGGCGGATGGGTTTCACGCTCCTCAGGAGAGGAAGCGGATTCACGTCCTTACGAAAGGACGGATAGGGGGTAAATATTCACGTTTCTCTTCTGAAGAGAAACGGATTCACGCCCTTGCTAAAGAGCGGATAGGGAGGGTAAATCAACGCTCCTCTACTAAAGAGAAGCGGATACTGGGGGCGGACCCCGAGAAATAAAAGAAAACTTTTATTTTGAGAAAATGGCTGAGGTTCAGCTTGCTCGCTGAACTCAGTCGAATATATTGAAAATTTTTGTCGCCGTGAAAGTGTACAGCGGACAGAGAGGTGGCTGGTCGCTCCGTGGGCTCACAGTCTCTGTGCTGCAGGCGGGTTCCACCGTGCTTTTTAAGGGCTGGTTCGCCGCTCGAGTCGTCGCCGCCGATTTTTCCGTAAAAACCTCCGAGCGGGACAAATGAGTGAGTCGGGAAAACGGAAAGTTTTCCCGCATTGGTGACGCAACCCTGAGAGAGAGAAAAGATGTGGCTTGGAGGCAAGTGGGGGAGTCCTCGAAGGAGGGAAAAATCCCGCCCTTCCTCAACTAGAAAAATTGAGCCCTTTTCTCTTTCTCTTACAATTTAGCCTTAATGGTTTGTAATTTAACATTTCTAAACTTATATTATTATCGGTCTTAAAATTTAAGGCCGATTCATTTTTTGTGGTCAATGAATCGGATACATTTAAGATATATTGTTGACAATTATTTATTTAAATATGTTAATTTTTAGATTTTGCTCTTTGCTAAATATTTAAGAATACCAGTGCGATAGACCGCTTAACGTCGCGTGACTTTGTTTGGAAATATTCGTGAAAAGATTATTGTTTTTATTGGAAATTATATTATTAATTTAGAAAAGAGCAAATATCTGTAAACTTATAATTATTCAAATAGAGATTGATAAGACCAATCTCTTTTCGGTTATTGATATTCATAATGTAGTAGTTTTTTTGTATTTTACAATATTTATGTTACGCGCGTAGCTAGCGTTTACAATTACTGTTTTATTTGTTATTATAATTATATTTCTGCTCACCCGCGGAGATGAGGCAATTATTATCTATGGTTTGTTAAATTTGAAGGTGGTTATATGGGTAAGAACGTTTATATAAAATACATACATGTATGTAATATGCAATTACATTGTGATAATTGCGCCAGGCTGATACATATGGATTGGTAAATATTTATACACGTACCTATCCATAAACGTCCTTACGCAGTTATAATTAATTACATTTAAAATCTAAATGTTACGAATAATAATGCAAAAACGAAACAATATAATTTTAACCGATTTCGTGCTCTTAATAAATCCATTCAGGTGAGGGTGTCGACAGCTGATATAAATCGCAGGGAATTTTTTACCTTTTATTTCTTGGCCGCGCGAAATTATTATTTAATTATTTAAATTTAGCGATTTTCTGTTCGTAATGAGGGAGGATGTTTTTAAGGAAGGGTTTTATTCGTTTTAGGAATGTGACGGTTGACTTTTCTCGCGCCGCTTTCCCTTTTTTTTGGTGTACATAAAAAAAAAGGTTCGGCGTCGGAGGCGCGGGAGGCATCTCGACGCCGACTACCTGCCTCGGCGACTCTTCGTCGGGGTGGTAATGTTTTTGGGTTAGGCGTTACGCAGGACGTAACAGCATAAAATATGATTAATATACTGAATATCGACTCCAAAAATATGTATAAAAATATTAGCAGCAATAGCTACAATTACATAACATAATTAGCAATTCATTTTATTAGGCGGTGCGATGATCAAAGTTTTTTAGTTCGTTTAAATATCAAATATATTCTAATACAACAATATATGATATAAATAAGTTTTCTAAACGATATTTATCTCTAGATATAATATTATTTTATTAGAAGGATACATGTACAGGATCATTAAATTCAATAGGGTAGCGTATTATCAGACATTATGCCATTCGTATGAATTAGATGATAGCAAAAATACACTGCTGTTGTCAAAGCATTGACTTATTAGTTGCTTAGATAGTGGCATTGATTAATTGGTATTTATAACAAGTTTGTTAAACATTAGGTAATACATCATCTAGTCAATCTAGTTTGCATCGATTTACTTGAGATAATTTTTACAAAAATTATATTTAAACTAGTGTTGCTTTCAATAATGGTTTTTATTTTACAAGATATTTAATTTCACTATAGTATCAATATCTAATGGCATAAAGAGTATATGATATAGTCGATTGAATTATCTGAAAGAAAACAGATAATAGAAGTTTTATAATATTCTATTTTAATTCCGATACAATATGACAATAAGATATTTTAATCAAGTTTTTTTACCGACACATATTGAAAATAATATTTCTTAATATTTCAAAAACGTTATTTCACAAACTAGTTTTGCTTAAATAAATAAAGTTTAAAAAAAATAAAAAGTAAAAATAACAGATGGTATACGCAGAATTGGATGGTAATGTGAACAATTATATATTTATATGCATATCTATTCGTTAATAATCGATTTTAACTGTATTCTTTATAATGAAATAATAAAATATTATGATCTGTATATTATATTTTATAGATTAAAAGGCTGTTGACTAAAGGCTGTTACCTTTGAAAAAGATTCACAATCAATGCTGAAGAATGCTGTTCGTAAAATACATAACTTCTGACATCTTATCATCATTATTTTTAATAACACTGTACTTTTATATGATAATCTATACCAGTTGAGGGCATATCTAGTAGATAAGAAATAATGAAAATTATTTTTAACAATTAATTTTATATTTTTAAACTTTTTTTACGCTCCTACCCAACATTAGTTAGAAATAGACTTTGAATAGTGGAACATTCGCTATTCTGAACACTCATGATCATTAAAGAAATATATTTTTATTTATAATAAAAAAGGTTTTTGTTTTGGATTATATAATTTAAAAAATCTATACATATATAATCCTTTTATGAATTACTTAATATAGAAAGAAAAGCAGTTAAAAATTAGCTCTGTACTTTTCAATTAAAACCTCGAAATATCTTAGATCATAAACAACTTCGGTACGGAGGTCTACGTATAAAAGACATTGCAGGTTTTAGTCGAAAGCTTATACCATATATACGTAGGTATCTTAGGATTCTCCAGGACCTTAGGATTTTCCAGACCAAGAGAGTTAAAGAAGTGCTTTTTTTTCATTAGTTAAGCTTGTCACGAAGTGAAAAAATCAACATTTTGTAATTTTGAAAGCTTATAAATGAATCTCTGAGAAATATGTATCTATTCAATTAATTGTATTACAATGCATAGATTACGAGGTATGCGCCTTTAAATTCTACACATCATAAGGAAGAAAATAATAAAAGTAGATACTTTATTTTCATCATTCGATAGTGTTAATCTCGAGGTTAATCTAGTGTGTTTCATGCGCTCAATGTATTAAAAAGGTAGGTAAGCTTCATTACGAGAATATGTGAAAAAGCACAGTTTCAAAATCAAGACCTATTCAAAATATTATATATCTTAGCTTTTAAACAAGATAGAGTCATCTTTTTTTAATTAAACACAATAACAGACATCATTTTTCCATATTTATGAATATTGTAAAAATATTCAGAAATCGTCCACGATGGCCATCGTTATGATAATATTTATATAAAATATTAGTATATTTTATGGTATGAAATTTGACTAGTGAATCATTATACATATACTAGTTTAAAATCAAATGGTACATCTAAACAGAACACAAATACGATTAAAAGCGAGATTAAAAGCCATAATACATAATATTTCTTTCAGTTTTTATAAATCATCATTTATAGATAATGTATAACAATTCCATATAACATCCCTGATTCTCTACTTGAAATAACTGATGTTATCCCTGACACGATACCTGACAGCTCAGAGATCTGATATCCATTAGAAAAAAAACTATTTTAATCATTCGTATATAGAGACGCGACCCGTTTCTTTTTGTTTTTTTTTGTCCAAAAATTTCAAGCTTAAATTGGCATTATTCTGAAGGCCCGACAAAACCTAAAAATACTATAAAAGAATAACTTCTTCTAAGTAAATAGCATCTTTAAAATCTTCAATTGTTTGCAGAAGGGCGTACTATGTTACGAAACAGGAATGAAAAAGAAGAGTAACTCTTGTTTTCATTAATATTTATCCGTAAACTTGTATAATATTTTCTTTTGATACATAAGTATTTAAATTTATCACTTAAATCATTAACTTATTATTTAACCCTTAGAGGACAGGCATTTGGTAATTTTGATTCCTCTAAAAAAATCGGTAAAAATACTATCTCGTATCACAAATTGATGAGGAGTAAAGGGTTCGGCAAAGGGTCGATTATAGTTGAACTCGAGGTCGAGTCAATATATTGGCTTTTTGGCCAGGAAGGGTGAAGCATATATTAAATTTTCTAGAAATAAAATTCCATAAAAATAATTGGAATTTGGAGAAATGGGAACTTTAGAATTTTTCCAATTTTCCCAATTATTATTGAGCCAATATATTAGTTTATCAGTCCTGAAAAGGTTAACACAAAATGAAAATCCATATAAATTGTTTACTTACATACTGTGTAGAAGATCCATGCTAGCATCTTTTAATAGCTGTGCTTGGATGTATACAAAATGTACTAATGTACAATATACAGTAATAGAAGAAAAAATACTTCCGTAATATTTTAAAGGTTCTTGATTTGCAAGAAACTATAATTAATTAATAATTATATTCTCTTTATCATTAAATTTAAATAGAAAAAATATTCTTACTAAAATTTTACTTACTATTATGATGAAAAGACCAGGGTAAAAAATAACTGACAAAGTAGAGAAAAGTAATGATAGCTTATAAGCTGAATTAATCAATTCAAAAAACCTGTTGATTGATTACATATTAGTATTGTAATTGAAGCAATCGTATCAATACGATTACTTTATATTGTTTGAATTATCTCAACAGTTTTAGAATTATATAATTATATATTAAGAAATTTACTGTGTTTGTTTACATAACTCTATAGCCTGTTTATGTTTCTGAATAGCTGATATGATTGTGTTAAATAGGTCATCTTCGTTATAGGGAGCATCTATACATGTTATTTGGCAAATTAATGATACTCGGTATCTAAAATAAAATTTTATAAAATTGTACTGAAAAATTGTTTGAATGTATATCCAAATAGTTAATACTAAATGAGTATTTTTGTTGAATTCATCATGGAATATTTTTAATGCTCGAAAAATGAATATAATTACAATCTAGAGTATTTAAAATAAACATAGTAGTTAAACGGCGATTAAAATATGATGAAAATGGAGGTTACCACTGTTTGATTTATACATACAATGCATTATTTAGCTAGTAGCAAGAACGTAAATAAATATCTAATAACTCAGATTTTTTCATCACCACCCGATGAATAACATAACATTTTTTAATGGGGGTTGTGAAATAAAGGCCTGGATCGTAAGCTAAATTGATAGTGAGTTGTCGAAATAATTTAAATAATAGCATTTTATGGCACTCTCTTAATAACCATACGAGCTTAATCAATCATAGAAAATAATAGACAGTATAGAAGATTTGTACCCCTCGATATCAAAATTTCCCATTCAATACCTCTTAAATGCTGAAGTGTATAATTTGTTTAAAAAAAGTATTTTGGTACTTGTTGATATTTTATTCGAGAATTAATCTCTACAAAATTGACTTATGATATAATCATGTAATAATGTTTGCACATAATTAGCGTTATAATATATTAATTAAAACTGAAAAATATTATACCATTTAGTTAATTTAATTCAAAGAAATTAACAGTCTAATTAAGCTTATTACACATATTAATATATAGAATAAACTGCTTGAGTGAGTATCAATACTTCATCTATTGATTTAAAAGCTCTAGAAAATTGAGTATTTTTTCATTCATGAACTTGATATTTTTACTCAAAGATTAATGAAAACTTTTTTATCTCAAGGAAGAAAAACTTCAAATAAATTTTACCAGATTTAAAAAGTTGTTCAACTTCGAGGTTAAGGTTTTGAACTATTTCTTATGTATCCGTTTACCTGAAGGTGATATATATGATTAATAAAATACAATAAACGATGTGACTAAAACTTACATACGGAATAGCGTATATATATGTGTGAAGACGGAAATCCGCCAGTCGCGAGGACATGACCTCCATGTAACGGAAAGTGAAATTCTCGGCGAAGTGCGAGTGGTATAAGGCTATAGCAGCGAGAAACAAGCTGAGCTATCACTAGGAAAGACGCTAGGAGGTTAGTTTTTACTTGGTCTCATTTTACAGGACTGATGCGATCGTAAGCTCTCTGCCTCGCTCTGTGTACAATTAGGTACCGCAGTAATGTCGTGAGGGAGTAGGTAAGGGAGTAAATATTCTTTATACGCGTTGTCACCTTGTGGAACGTTACATATCGTTTCGCAAAAGACAAAGTTCAGGAGCAAAGTCACCCGGAGGAATAATATTCGGAACATCGACTATTTTCGAATACTGCGCGTGTTTTAAGTGCGCAATAATTTAAGTTGTCAATTCCAAATATTCTTTGTTTATTGTAAACGTCAATCTGGGTAGTTGACCTTCATAGGCGAGCGTCAAATTAACGCTCTTTTGTCAGGTTTCCCGGAGTGTCTTCAAGGGATGTAGGTCCGAAGAACAGGTGAACCTTGTAAGTCACCTGTCGCTGTAGAAGCAGAGACAAGGTAAAAGAAGGACCAATTCACTGTAACCAGCTGCGAAAAGTACTAACTGTAAAATAAACACCTAGTAAAGGAATCACGACGAATGCCATAGAGTTGTAGTATTATTGTTTTTCCGATTGTCGACCAGAGCTCACCTTTATATATTAAAATTGATAATTTATAAATACATATTTTCATGTTGTCAACTGAATTTTATTAATACCTTCCCCGTTCAACACGCATATAATAAGAGACGTATACGTAAGAGACGTATGGTGTATATGTGATTATTAAATATACAGGACTTACTTGACTATTGCAAAAATTCCAATATTCTGATCAATTACTGACGTTAATAAACTAATAATTGTCAATAATTCGTATACCAGCATATTGGTTACTATCAATTGGTAAAAATAAGTTGTAAAGAAATAATGATATTCGTCAAAAAAAAAACTTCCCCCTTGTATTGAAAATACTTTTCTTCTTGATTCATTTAAAGGCATAATATAATCCAAAATTATAGAAACCATAGGTATTTGACAGTAGAGAAAGACAGATGTCATACTCACAACTGTAGAAAAAAAATTTTAATGGCAATAAAGTACATTACGCAAGCTATAAAGTACAGTAATACTGCAATATATAAATTCTATAACAAAGTTATTAAAATATAAGCAATGATCAAAAAAAAATAATATGTTAACAGTTTTTATATTCAGAAGTAGATTATCTATGAAATTATATAATAAAAAGAAAATTTTTTTAGCCATATTTACCATAAAGCAATAGTTTTACTGGTAAGAGTAATGATGGTTTGCGGTAATTATCCAGAATTAATCTCTCCTGAGAATCTGTAGTTGATAACCAATTTTGTATAATTTTTTCAAACAATAGTTTCTGCTGAAAATCATTAAACACCTCTGTAATATACGTTTTATAATTTATATCGACTTAATAATCCTCTGTAATAGAATAGAGTTGAATATTGTATATTTATACATAAAAATATTTAAAATATAGTTTTTTATTTCCTTCTGCCTTCATTCACGCAACAAAACATCACAATAATATTATTATATATAATTATGTATTATAATTATTTTACGATTTAATACTCATAACTTGCTATTAATTAATCTTGAACGACATTATCTAAGTCATATCGTAAATACATTATATTATACATTAAATAAATATATAATAATACGCTAAGTAAAAAATAGAAACAGTGAATGTCTATTGAAAATCCACAAATAAGACGTATGTCAAAATCATAGTTTGAACTACATTTTTCATAATTTATGTAAGAAAATACTTTGATTTACATACATATAAAAAATATTTAATATTTAAGTATATAAAAAATGACATATTCAACTTAGATCATTTTTATTGTTTTTACATACATTATATTTGTAAAAGATATTTAAATAATTTGTGCAGTAAACTTACAAAACTTAAGTAAACAAAAAAATTAAAAAGGCGTAGTAAAATAATTTACATTACTTGTATAAAAAATAAAACGTATGAAATATGCGTGTTGTAGTTGAAAAAATCCCCACCCCTCAATCATCCTCCAGGATAAATTAGACAATTATGAAGAAGGATCCAATATTTAGCCCATGACACAACAAGCCCATAGTCCAGTCAGAGTAATCATCTGCGCTTAATCAGACACTAGTTTTCTTTCTAAACATTTTTCTATTTTTATTAATACTTGTTACTTATAAAGTTTTATTACGCCTATATATACTTCTATGGTTCTGTCACTATTTTTATTTTAAAA
Source organism: Sycophaga agraensis (assembly GCA_018906755.1). Taxonomy (NCBI): domain Eukaryota; kingdom Metazoa; phylum Arthropoda; class Insecta; order Hymenoptera; family Pteromalidae; genus Sycophaga; species Sycophaga agraensis. The sequence goes on along the minus strand of JACCIE010000020.1, from coordinate 780,929 downwards.
GTATTCGCTTTACATATCCAGTCACTTAATTACAGGAAGCAATTACTGTTGAGTACCAAAATGGACAAGGGTAAACAATAATTTATTTTTGTTTTATACATACTAATTTACTTAGTCTATATCAAATACCTTTTATACTAACAAATTTTGATTATGATATGTCTATAACATATTTCCTTTCTTAACTTGTGTCTAAACAACGCAAATTTCGTTGTGCAATAAAATTTTTTTTACATGTAAATGCTTACGAATAAACATACAGACGGTTGAAACTTCAAATAGTTTGTAGCTATTGTACTTTATCTAAAAATCATTGTATTGTTTAAAAAGTAGAAACTGATTGATTACATAAATTACTAACACTATCATGACAGAAAAATGTATAATATTTTTTGTTTGATTTCAGCGGTTCAAACGAAAATTCGATCAAAACGACTTTCAAAAAGTTCCAGAAATAAGGCCCGTAAAATTATTGAACTTCTAATTAAGGAAGCTGCCATTCAAGGGGTTAAATTTGTTCCACCGCCATTAAAGGTAATTTTCACGTATCGGGATCAATTTCTACGTTCATGCAACACTCAAAACATAGAGCAAAGTGACGAACACACAAAGTCCACGTATCAACAAGAAGAAATCGTCAATCACTCAGCCGATTAGATAACATTAAATGAAATTAGGGCGGATCTGAACGTTATATTATATAAATTTTTTAATATAATTTTGAGGCTTTTGAGAATTATACCCTATAGTATCACATATTTCTCCAAAGATTTACTCTCGAATTTACTTAATTTATAATCGTTAATAGCGTATTATGAAGAAAGTTAAATATATATAGTGAAGTTACCAGACTATATACCAACTATATACGTATTACATTTAAATTACTTAAATTATATTACAGTTGAAATTTTGTTGCTTATTCATAATACATATTTTTTTCTTTTAACTTATTTGCATATACTTATATACATTTATACATTAATATTTACAATACTTTTTTTGCTTACTATATAGCCTTTTCGCAATAGCGTAGTTTTAACTCTGTTTAGAATTCTTGACTGTCACATATTTATAACGTACATCAATAATAATTTAGACTTACGTGTTCGACACAGGCATGAATTCGATTGTACAAAAACACACACCTATTGTATCAATTCTCGAAAATTAAGTTATATTGTATTTACATTTACACTGAACATTTCAAGTTTTATTCATAAGAGTTTAGGATATTTTTCAATATAAAATATTTCTTACATAACTAAGATTTATGAAATTGGAAAATATCAAAAAATATTATTTATAATTTTAAATGTTTACCTTTGTTTTGTTGCATAATCTCATGAATACTAATATAAAAGCAACAATGCAGCCTGCGCCTACACTGTCATTACATGCAACTATGTCATTTCGACTATCTTTAAAGCAATGTTTATAAGAACCTAATATCTGTAAATAAAATAAAATTTGTTTACATAAAATTAATATATATATACATAATATATATATTGTGTGTGAGTGTGTTGTGTATACACGTTGTGATAATGATAATGATAAATATAATTCATTCATCCTTGAAAAACAATTTAAACATTTTATAATCGATTCAAATTATAATCATCAACGTTCTCTAAGTAAAATCTTTATAATTATTATCATGACGAATCTTTTTCAAAAAAAGTAATTATATCACTATGATAAATATTGTACATGTACATACAAAATGAATTGCTGCTGTTAAATTTTTTAAACAAATATTTAAGTAAAATATTTTAGAGTTATTTGGATCGATTGCAGTTTTTTTTCGTTATTTGCATATTTATTTATGTTAATTATTATTATAAATAGTTAGAAAAATCGTAAATACGTTTTTAATAAAAGATAATCGTAAATAATAACATCTAAAAGTCACCATAATTACATTATTAATTTCAATTTCTACAATACAAGACTCGATTTTAAAAAAAGATCATTAAGAGTATATTTTTCCAAAAATATTCTTTTCATTTTAACAATAATCGATCATATACTTACATAATACGGCATTAATTTAATAGCTCCTATATCTCTGGTAGAGTTCGGATATCCAGAAAAGTAGAAACTAGCTAATAAAAATATCTAGTTATCAAGTATTATGGCAACATTCTTTAGCTTTATGTTTAATGACATTATATTCTAAGCATTAATTTATTTTTAATTTTTTATGAAATAACATTACCTTAAATATTTGTGTTTCATATTTATTATAATGTGAAGCTAATTATTATTAGAACCATTAAATCAAAATGTATACTTTATTATTTTGTTGTTAATAAAACACATTTGTATAAGAGCCATACATTAAACTATTTTAGAAGATATGCAAAAAATAACTTTTAAGCATGTGGCTTATAGTTCTTGCTATATAACTATTTAAATATAATTATTATCTAATTATTAAATATATTTAGTTATAGTGGATATTGTTGATTTTATTATTATATTTAATAAATACTTTAAAAATAAAGTATAATAATATTATAATTTATTTAATGATATATAATTTTATAATTTTATTACAAATATCCTGAAAGGGTTCTAGATAGCGTTACAGAATAGAAATAATATTAATACTATGAATTCTAGCTATTTTATACTTTCATAACAATGAAAAATATACGCGTATAACTTCAAATTTAGTTTGCATTTCCAGCAGGTATAGTGAAATTTGAAATTAAAAATGCAAATATAATATTATGTGCATTATTATATTATAATGCCGTTATTATTCGTAATCGCCGAAAACTTGCTTTAAATATGCTTTTGTATTGCTTTAAAACTCGGTTAATATCATGAAATATCGGTACATTATGCACCCAACAGTTGATTCAAAATGCTATAAAATACTTTCAAAATAGTAATCAATATATACATAATATAATTATACACGTAAGTCTGCGATTTCTGAATTATCTATACTAAGATAGACTTTTCACTTATGAATTACTTTATATTTCTTTATATATTACTTATAGCAAAATAAAATAATCTATAAAATAAAATAAAAACAAAACTTACAACGTCAATGCCAAATATGAAAAACACCACTATTATTATAAACTCCTTTAAAAAATTTTCTAAGGAGGGTCTGTAAGGCCACTGTCCTATAGGTATAGATATCTGTCTTTGAAATTTCATTTTAGATTTTCGAAACATTTCATCCATTTGCTTATTATCCATTTCTTGTACTATTTAAATCACATCAACTTTTTAAAACAATTGCAGTCAAATGATTCGCAGAGTAATTTCTTATTTACATGTAGGCTGTATAAGAATAAATGCATGTATTTCTCCCTCACAAAACCTACGTTTTACTAGAAACACTTTAGGCATTTTCTTAACCACAGATATTATCTTGCGGGCAATAATTTTCTTATATACCCATTCCATCTCCACATCTACCGTTTTTCATTTACACTAAAAATAAAAAATACATACTAACAATTTAATATTAAAATATTTATAACATCACTAAAATAATTCTTATTTTTACTTGAAATTTAAATAAAAATACGTTTTATAACAAACATTCGTATTCGAGAACCCTGGTAGAAATTTAAATCAGAATAGCTAATTTAAAAGAGGTTTATCTGTTTTTGAACTCATATTCCAAATTAAATATAAGACATACAAAATATACATGTAACTTAGTCTATTTTATTAATACCAAAAATGAATTATTTTTTAGCTATTTTTTACCACTTTTAATCATGTTGGAATTATATTGATTATGAGCTTAATACGATAATAGAATATTATGGAATACATTTTCTTATTATACATTTGATATTTCCAATATTACAGCAGTTCTTAAATATATGTTATACTTCTGATTTTATAATAAACATACATCCTTTTTTAACTAATAATCTTATTTTTAGTGTTCATTGAATGATTTTAGTTTGTTTAATATTTATTAACAATTTACTAAATAAATATAATAATCATGTGCAATAAAGACGATTTAAGTATTTTATGTTAACCGCTAATGATACTTTGCAGTCAATAAATTTCTTACAAGACTTTTCATCAGCTTCTGCACTTTCGATTATTTATATTTTATATTTAATAAAACTAAGAAAATCTACAAAATAAAATCAAAACCACGTATCCTTTTTTAAAAAATTATTCTGATTTTTAATTTAAATTTACATAAAATCATTTAATTAAAAATAAATAATAATTAAAATATTGAATTTAAATTATTTTTCAATAGCTTAATATATATTATACAATATATACTTAAAATATTAATGTATATTATTATTTAATGTATATACAGAATTACTTAGTTTGTAATTATATATATATATATATATAACTCAAATCAAATTCAAAGAAATTAAAATTCAATAAATAGTACAAATTTCATTGGAAATTAACATAACAAAATATGACAGAAACATCGATATTAGAATTATGAACGTTCCAAATTTCGGCAGCAAAATTCATAAATATGTTCATTTTTAAAAATTTTCGAAAGTCCTTTTCATGATCACGAGATCGAGCCGAGCATGAGGTACATATTTAAATAATTTTGAATTTAATTATTTGTAATTCTCTTTTAATTAAAGTTGTTAGCCTGAATTTTTATGCCAAATTTTATGCATATATTATGTTTAGCATTATATTATGTCTAATTAGCGGAATTTTCGTTATGCTTTTTGGGAAAATGATATCGCCAACTGTAGGTTCTTTTTTAAAAATCTATCCCGCATATCTCCTGTAGTTAATTTTTAACTTTCAAAGTAATCTATAGTCTTTTAAAGAATAAAGTACAAGTTATCGTATTATAAATATATATATATATATATGCATATACATACATATACATATACATATACATATACATATACATATACATACAGCACAATAATCTAACATTTGTACATGTATACATATTATAAAATTACACCTTGCATAGATTGGTAATTTGATTCAGGTTTAATGTTTTTCGTTTTGGTTCTACTACAACGGCCGGAGTACTCTAAACACACTAACTAATGCATATATAATGTCAATGGATTACTTTTATTTGGTATACCAAATCCCTTCAGTGACCAAATTGAGGATCAGGACCAAATCCGAAACAATACTATATGGTTGTATAAGTCAGTCCCAAACTCCCAAGTTACCAAACGCAATTCTGAGTCTCCCTGCTGTTACCAGTTTACTACTCAGCCAGTCAGCAGTGTTGTCGACACATTCACAACTAAATAGCGATATATGACTATCACGAATTTACTACAGATCACACTACTTTTAATAGTTCTCCTTCTCATCAAATCGTATAAGCAATAAAAAAAGTGTGCGTATTTAAAAATTGCGAGTTATGCAAAAAAGAACGTGAAGAAATTGTATGCCTGTGTTCAGGAAAGGCTTTATATAGCTTAGGCGGGGCCAATCGTAAAATAACAGTTGTGATATGATCGAGTGTGGAGATGAATTGTCCCGATTTAAATGGATATCGGCGTGTAGTAGCGATAGGTGAAGAGGGAGAGGCAGGCGGAGATAGTAAACCTTCCATGGACTACATGTCCATTATTACCTGTGAGTTTCGCCCTTCATAGCTTTTAACCTCGAACAGCGACTGCATTCTGTATGGCACGCATAACCTCGATTCAGTAGCTCGACAACCTACTTTCTTGCACTTTTCATAGGAATCTATGCGTATTATTATGATGAGTCGCTCAACTATTTGTTATTTTTTTTCTATACTTGCCTTTTAACAGAAAAGCAGTTTCTAAAATTTTACTTCATATTTTACAAAAAAAAACGAAATACTTACCTATATAATACAGCATCAGCATATTAGTTACATTATTTTTCATTCATTTTATACTTTTAAAATTTACATAATATATGAAAATAAATAATGCACAAATATGGTTCAATAGTTATTTTATCAAAAAATAGTTTACTATCTTTATAATAATATATTTATTTTCAACTAAATACCATTGATGTTTGATTTAAATTTACATCCTTGATTTTTTATACTTATTATTATGTGCTAACAATGCACACTTAATATTATAAATGTTAAAGTAATTTTTGATTGTGCGATTCAGATGCAGGAGACAGCGAATTATTTAATTCATTGTCAAGTAATCTTGTGAAGTCTATACCGAAAGATTCTGTTGAATGGAGGAGATCTTATGATAGACCTATCAAGAAAGTCAAACTTGGTGCCAAATTCATTCCATTTGAACAAGATTTATTGTCAACTAAAGATGATTGCCATCTTATTAAACATCCAATATTTCACACATACTGGAGCGAATGTTCGGTAAATAATAAATTTTCCATCTTTTTATTAAATGATTATTATTGTAATTTTTATTTTTATTATAGGATGTTGATGTATACAAAGCATCTCTTAGAGATGACATAGATTCATGGTTAAAAACTTTGGCAAAAGCTCAAATTGATGATTGGATGATAATTTTGGTAGAAACATATGATATTAAGAAAAGTAACAAGTTATTACCAAGAACAACTGTATTAGATAAAATTCGAAGTGATTTTGCATCAAAACATGGAGATAGGTAAAAATACTATTATTTTTTAATAAACTATATCTGTATTGTATGCTTTCAATATAATATTTAATTTCAATAGGTGTTTGTCAATTATTAATCCAATAAAATCTGAATCTCGATCTGCTGAGTCTTGGCGTGGTTTAATAGGAAGAATTAGGCATTTAATGCTTACAGCTTATGATCAAACACTCTTAAGATATGAAGGTATAATTAGAGATCATCGAGAGAAGAGAAATGAGAAAGGATGGAACTTTTGCCATTATTTTTTACTGCAGGTACTATTTTTTATTAATAAAAATATTTTTCTATGATATTTAAGTATTTCAAATTATATAAAATAACAACTTTTTGGTTTAAAACTAAAATCTCTTACTTTAAAAATATTATGTTTTAGGAAGAACTTGCTTTTGTACTAGAAATGTTAGGTTTATATGAAGAAGCTTTAGTGCAATACGATGAATTAGATGCTCTTTTTACACAATTTGTCTTAAATTCTAATGTTGGAGGTACAGATTACAATTCTTTATATTAATTAAAAATTGATAGAAAAAAATTTAATACATTTCTTTTAGATACTCCGATATGGTTAAATACATTTCAAACTCCATTGAATAACTGGTCAGGAGTTAACCTTAATAAAGGTGTAGATGATTATTCAAGAATTTTGATAGCTGATTGCAAAGCTTCACTATTAGATCTAAGGAGTTATTTATTTGGTAGACAGTGTGCAATGTTAATCGCATTAAATAAATACTGGGAAGTTAGTATAATATTCAAATTAGTTAAAATTTAATCAGTTTTTATATTTTACTATGATTAATAATTTGAACATATATTCTTTTTAGATTGCTCAACGCTGTTTGACATTTGTACATGACACTGTTAATGAATTAAGGATACTTGAAATTCAACGCCCTGAGGGTTCAGTTGAATGTTGGGCTTTTCTCTGTGCTCTAGAAGTTTTAGATGCTTGCCTATCATCAACTTCAAATACAGACAATAGTGAGTTAGTTGATCTGTGTTCATTACACACAGCAAGCTTGTGGGCTCTTGCAAAAGACAAGGTACACTATGTATGCTATCAAGTGTGAAATGTATTTAATGAATTAAAAATCATAAATTGTTTCACATCATTTATATTATTCATTTTTTTTTAATGATATTCTTTTATTCTGTATAATAATAAATTTTCATTGTGAACCATTATGCAATTTCCATAATTGTCTATTGGACTTTATGCAGCTAGAGAGTTTAGGTAAACTGTGTGGTCTAATGCCTGGAAATGAACCAACTAGTGAACAGCTCCATACTGTAGTATCTCTCATCGCGGGTATGGGCGACTCGGAGCCATCCCAGGATCCTAAGCAGCCTTCACCTACTGACAAACTAAAAGAGGCTTTGTCATCGAAGGAGGCTTTCAGAAAACAGTACCTTTATCACACCGAATTAGGTGAATTATGAAAATAGAGCTGTCTTAACTTTTGAAGAATCACGGATTTAAGTGTTTTAATTTTAATTTTAAAAATATTGGAATTTCTCGTATCAGCTATGGGTACATGTAAGCACGTATTCCGATTACGATCTGCACGGCTTATTGGCAAGGAGTTGGCACGATTCTACAGTGAGATGAACGAAAATCAGAAGGCTGTGGTTTTTCTACTGGATGCATTGCAGACCTACATCTCCGAAGGGTGGATGCAACTGGCTGCTCAAACTCAGCACGAACTTGCCCAGTGTTACAAAAAAATGGACGACGTTGAACGCTACACAAAACTTTGCTCGGCTATTGCCAGTACTGAGTTGCTCCATCTCACAATACGTAATTCATACATGGATGAAATGCTGGGCTATGTTAAAATGCTTACAGCACCCAAACCCTTGCTCACTGAGCTCTCCAACAGTTTTGTGGTGCAAGAGATGGAGGTGAATGTCACCGATAAGGTCATTCAGGATTGCGAAGTCAAAGTAGAGGTTCTGCTTAAAAGTTTACTTCCAAGAGCCGTCACATGCACAAAAGCAGAATTGTCGGTTGAAGAATTACAAAAACCTAAGAGAAAAGGTGTTAAAGGTTCAGAGGCCATTGAATTGTGAGTTACGTAAACAAGTTTTTATGACTGATATCAAGAATCCTGTTAATTTCGTAACTTATTTTCAGAATGCTGAAGTGCCGTATACAAGATACGAAACCTGTTGATCCCTACCTGATTCAGCAACCAACTACGGTTCAATTTATCTTCAAAGAAGATAAAAGTCTTGGCTCGGTAAACGTGGGAACCATAAAGAAAGATAAAAAGAATGCAGTAAAGCGCTCAGATAGTGTCAAACTTCGCAAACCTTCATTAAACGTCAAGGGGGATTTCGGCAATTGCCTTAGCACCAACGAGGAAATCCTTTTGCAACCTGGAATCAATAAATTTACTTTAACGAAACGAGTCGATCAACCTGGTTATTACCGGGTCGGACAGCTTTCTCTTGTCATCGAGAAAAATTTAGAGTTCCTGTCGTCAGTATTAGAGCCACGACTTTGTTATTCGGTCAGAATAAGTGTTTTAGTACAAGTTTTTTATACAGAAAAATAAATCATATTATAATTTTAAAGTTTTTATACATTTCGTAACTAGGTGGCGAAGACTCAGCCAAGCATTATTCTTAATTGTGCTAGGGATCTTCTTGCTGGATTGGCGCAGAATGTTGAATTGGTTATAGCAAGCGGTAGCGTTAGGATAATTAAGGGCTCAAAAATTAAATTGCGTACCTCAAGAGGACTGATGCTATCAAACGTAGAAGAAGGTGCACCGACTCAGATGGGAGGAGCCTTCAGAGAGATTGAAATCGTAATACCACCGTGTGAACCTTTCGAAACATCTCGATTAAAATTAACTGTGATGGCAGAACTTCCACCAAAAAAAGATTCATCGTCTATAGAACACAAGGTATATATTACAAGTGTAAATTTTTTAGTAACTTGTAAATAAAGTTATACTCCCTCTAATTCGTACAGCTAAACATTCAATGTCCATGGGGTTCAGAAGAAATTATAAATCTTCAGTTTGGCACACCTCTAATGTCAACAATGAAATTACATACCGCCAAGCGCCGGAAATTCATGCAAATCGTAGTAACGGGACTATCCAGTCAGCTACTTCAACTAACAGAACCCCAACTGACGAGTGGTACAAGCGCCGATGTTCAGTTCAAGAACTTAAATCCAAATGCAGGACAAAAACTTGTCATCGGTAGTGGGATGTCTGTCTCCTTTATGTGGGAAGTCGAAATTGGTAATGGTGATGAGCGTTCCATGATACCCATTAAAACTGATTTTCGTGTCAAATATATTGCTATCAATAATATAGAGGAACTTGACCAAATGATTACTGACAAGGTTCGTAACAAATGAGATAACCGATCTGTACTATAAGAAAATTAATCATTATTATTCTTTTTTCAGAATGATAAAAATATTGTCGATGATCCATTGCATATTCGAGATATGGAAAAGGTCGAAAGAGAAAGCAATGTTTATTGGTGCAATTTCGACGTTACTGATTACTCGGTAAAATTAATTTTAAGATTCTATTTGATAAAATTTTTTATTTGACTTTATCCTTGTTGACTAACATTCGATTGAAATAATTAAATATACATATTTCATGTGGCGTGATGCGAAATTCAGTAGACTATTGACTCTTGCGAATTACTACTCTTAGAATACTAAATCTGTCTCCTGCATTGCGCATTTAGCCAATAATAACATAAATTAATCACTTGTCGAGCATGTTACGCGATAACTATATTGCACGCATGAAAGTAAAAAAGATTCTGGCATAACCGAGGACCTTACAGACCCTGTTCACGGTATCGTCGAAAGTTGAGGCAATCGGTGGCGGCGGTGAATTTTGCCGCGCTGGCAGCATGTGCCATCTCTGCCTAACTGTGACACGCATGCATCACCATCAGGCTCCTGCCTCCCAAAGCATCAACAATCAGCTTCAACAACAGCAACATCATCATCATCATTCGCCACCACAGCTCATGTATGAAGTGCTCGCTGATCAGACTATGTGGGCAGTTTGTGGTAGGACTGCAGGCATTGTTTCACTTGAAGTGCTCGAGAAGCAAAGTGTTACTCTTGACGTAATGCCGCTCACCAGCGGCTATCTACCCTTACCAGTGGTCAGGCTGTCGCGCTACATTCCTGCAGCTATTGAACTGAAGAATGGTAACCAATGGTTTTTAAGAAGGTTCTTGATAGAAAACGTAGAAATTGATTGAATTTCAATAGCGAGTGAAGCTTGATTGTTCATTTTTTGAATGTTTTAACTGAATATCTGATTGCGAAGGCACTAATATAATGATATGAGTAAAATACTAACATGTAGTGTAAGATCTACATTTATCACCGAAAAGAATATTATTTCAATAAACTTGAAAAATATTTTAAACTTTTAATGATTCTTATATTACAGTAGTTATTATTGTTAATCATTTTCAGAAAGTTTAAATTATACTCGTGTTAAAGTAGAAATATTTATGTAGAAATTATTTAAAATTTTTAATTCTTGTCTCAAATTGTTATGCAGATACCACACGAAAGAACGACATAGGGACTGGCGCCGGTCCACGACTCGAACCATTTAGTCCTGGTCAAGTATATAATGCCAGCAAAGCTCAACAAGTACATGTATTACCTGCTGCACCACTGACTACTGAGATAAATTAAAAAGAACTTTGCATTCAACAAATATACAATTTTTAAAATTACAGCAGAAAAGGACATATTGAACCTTAAACGAGCCTCATTTTTTTTATTGTAATTGAAGGAAAACGTTGAAGAAACGTATGGGAAGCACATTTTGTTTTGTTAAGTATTTAATTAATATATTTTACATAATTATAATTTTTATAAATACAAAGGCAACCATTGCTATTTCATTACCGAATATATATTATAAAATTATCCAAGTATTTGAACTTTTGAGATTAGAATTTCTTTGAAAATACATTTGATTTAAATTAAAGAATGCGTTGCTATTAAAAAGTTAGTGATGAAGTAAGAAAATATGAGTTTCAGCAACATTAATTTTAACTAAATAATTCATTTTTAGACAAACATTTAAAATAGTTTTGAATAAATTCTATTATATAACTACTAATCTTCCAATACATTTTTCCTACAATAACAAATATTGGAAATATTTTCATGACAACTTTAAATTTGAGCATTCGATTTTTTAAAAAATGTTTTTCAGCAATTATAAATTTAAAAAATATTATTTAAATATTTTTTACAAATATATTAAAAATTTGATTATTATGCGTGAAAATTACATGTTTACCGGTGTTAATGAACACATAAGTTTCTATTCTTAAGTTAAAAAGTAAGTAATATGAATTTCGTTGCCATGTCATGTTATGTTGAAACTATTTTTTACAACTTAAAATAAACTATTTAAGTCCATATGTAAATAGTTTATATATTATAATACTCAATAGCAATATTGTTTTGTTGTAAAAAATTTCATTTTTTATTAATAATTCAGTTCATTATTTATAACAATTTACAATGTTTGTGTAAAGAAGTATTAATAAACTTTGTAATGATTATTCTTTACATGAATTTGTAGATAAATTAAATGTATTTCAAATACATCATATAAAAATTAGAAATATAATGTAAATATGTACAAGTATATAGAAAACTGTATATATATATGGAGGACCCACAAAATATTTAAATATTATGGAGTTTGTATAATAATTATTATAAAATCATTGTTATTCAAAGGAACTTTATAAGATATCTTATCTAATACATTTGTACTGAATACTTTGTTTGGGCTTGTATAAGTTAAGCTATTTAAAGATCTGAAAAAATTTTTAATGATATACATATAAATTGTATCAGTTGTAGATGTAAATATACATTTCAATTGTTAAATGACATTTTATTTATTATATACCTAATTTGTTTGCCACAATCCCAATTACTAAGAAATTATTATGTACTTCAATTTAAAAAATCATCAAACAAATGATATAATGAAATTTTATTTGTGCTTAAAAGTTACATTTTAAAAAAGTTTCGCTCATATTACTTAATTCTATCACTTAAAACACTAATTGAATATTAATAGGTTGGTAATGGTTGTTGTGTGAGCAGTAAACCAAATCTTCTTTTTAAGGTGATCCTTTCTCTTGAATATTTATCTTCAGGTGAAAATCGAGCTTAAATTACATTAATAAATAATAAGTAACTTAAAAATCATTTGACTATTAATAAATAATTATAAATTAGATCATATACCAGGATGAGCTGAAAGCGTTGGTTTTCCATAAGGATCCATTTTCTGAAAAAAATTTTATTTTATAACTTTTAAAATATTAATTAATAGTCACTTTTTTTATATAAAACACAGAAGAACAATATATTTATCTGCTGACTGAATATTTATAAAAAAAATTATTTTATATCTGATTTTCAGTTTCTTTGTTCAAATATTATATGGATATATTTGCTTATAGAAAATTTATTTTTTAAAGTGTATTTTTAAAATATCACTTTGTACTAAACTTTTTTAATGATTCACAACCTGATACAGTACGTTCTTTTAACTTAAGTATTTTCATCTCATTAGTTATAGTACAACTAGTGAATCTGTGCTTGTTATTCATTGCATGGAAAAACTTCAGGTTACGTATCTTTTTATGGCATATAATTTAATACAAAAGTAGATTATATAATTTATATCATAATTTAAAAACCTCTTTAAATATTTAACAAGAAAAAGCTATTTCGATTATTTACATACTTTAATACTAAAAAATATTTAAATAAAATATTGAAATATTTAACAAATTTATAAATTATTTCGTTTAATATTTAACGCAAAAATATTTATTCTTATTATCCTGCATAATTGTAATCTTAAATTAAACCTTTATCACATCATTTGAAATACACAACATTTACATTATAACTTTTAACAAATTACTGTAACCAATAATTATGTAGAATATTTTACCTTCAATGTATAAATACGATCTCCATTGGTATCCAAATAGTACATAAGATACATGCTTAATGCTTTTGTATTTTTAAATATAAAAAGATCGAGTACTTTTAGTAATAAAAACAGAACGAAGCACAATTTAAGTTAACCTATAACTACAAGCACGTGTACAGCTGTACACATGAAAACAAACTACAAGCACGAAGGCAACGGGTTACGAGAGTATGATATAGATGTTGTCGTAGTATACTTCAGGGACTACTGCAAGTCTATACCATGTACATAATTTACTGTATTATGACCAAATGACAGTCATGCATACATAAATCCGTTATCTATGCATCTAAGTAAAATAAAATACCATGTACAACATAATCTCAAAATATTTATTTTTAAGAAACTATTAATGCAAGAGGTATGGATATAATACAATCATGAGGGTTAGTAACAATTACGCCATTTTACTTGATAAAGTGGCAAAGTGACAATTGACTCGAAAAACATTGATAATGACCATTTACTTCACGCATACACTATCTATTTCTATTTTCTAATTTAAGTGTCAACTATATGACTGCATGGTCAATCCTTGTAATTGTGTTATATTGCCTATATTTGAAAGTAACACTCCAGAGACTTTAGATAAAAGCTCGACTGAGGATTATACGCGATTGGAATGCTGTAGCTTTGCAGTATTGATGTGACACAAAGCGATGTTACGTCGGAAATATGTTACATTGATTTTGATTACATTAAATAGTTTTTAAATATTCTCTTTAATTCTACGGCATTGAAACAGTGTGGCGTAAGTGAATGAAATATTAATCTTGAATATACATACTTAAATTTGACGTGCTACAATATTCGAAAAAAGCTACAAACATATACACTAACAAGTCTACGATGTGCGAATTCGCGTCAAAATTTGTCGGACCGTTCCAGAAACACAAAAAGGGCATTTAAAATTGACTATACTTGTCTAATGCAACATTAATAATATGTGAACTCTTGATGCGCGAAAACAAAAGTACGTGCGGCTCGATTTTATCACAGCGCGTGAGCGTGGGTGCCGCGGCACCGAGCGTGGCACACTAGGAAGAGAGGAACTCTGGCTCATTATCGGCCAAAGATCGAGAGTAGCGCAAGAGCGCGGCTGCCTCTCAGCTCTATAACGTTGAGTACCAGTTGAGATCCAGTCGTCGGACGCGCTTTTCACAAACGTCTCGCACGCGGTTGCGAGTGCCAACACTTTTATCCTCCTTCAATCAGGTGTACGAATAATTTCAATTTTATTGAATTACTTACGACGAACAGTGAATTATTATTTCATCTATGTGTATTGTTTTGTGCAAAGTGATAATGGTTGGTAATTACGTTATCGTTATATTCTTCGGAAAAACTCATACAGTGGATATGTTAAAAATATTGTTCTAATGTTTGTTTAAAAACAGTACGTGCAGTCGTATAATCAATTATTTAAGTATCGGTACTGGCAGCGAATCAGTTCTCCATGATTTCAGTCAAAATACATTTTTTATATCTAATCAGAAGGCTACATTAGCAGTAAGCACTGTCGATAAACTTATAGTAATATATGGATTAGCTTTTAAAACTTTGATTATCTCAGAAGTCAAAGCATCAAACTAATAAATTAGCGTGTCCTAATAAAAATAATATTATAACAGTTATTCTTAACAAAGAAAATAAATCTACGTTGGTAGAGTCGTTGTATGGTAAATGGAATTTAGCATTGAGTATATGTGAATTTTGTAATAATAATAGTAATAACCTGCGGTTTTACTCAGAACTTATTATATGTTGTGAAAGAATTGCTAATAGTTATCGTAGATTCTGCAAGTGTAGTGTTGTTTGTATCTTTGTTAAAAGTAGTAATTAGGAAATGGCTTATTGCCTCTTCACATAATCAAAAGCTTGCTACATCAAGAGTACTATTTTTTACTGTTTAATTTATAAAATTATTGTAATAACTAATAGTTTTAGGACACTGTAGTATATCATTGTTAAATAAGTAGTTGTAAGCAAAATATTTTATATTTTTTAATTTTTATTGAAATAATCTAAATATTTTTAATATGCTCGGGTTCTAAGCAATAAAATAATTTTTTTTAATTTGTGTGTGTGTGTGTGTACGCGCGCGTGAGTGTGTGAACAGTGGAAAGAATTCGTTTCTGTTTATTAGGTACCACGTTCTGACATCGTACTATATCAGTATAAATTAAAAATTATGATAGTATATTGAACTGTTTGAATTAAATTATTTATTAAATTATATTTAAACACATTTTTGATTTGTGTTTAGTTTATGTAAAATCTACAAAAATCAAAAATTCAATTGCTCTACGTGCTATAAGTATGATACACGGCATGAAAGCATTGCTCTATGATGCAATCACCTACACCTAAAATGAGAAAAAAGGAAGGATCGAGGGAAGGACATCAGGTATTAATCAACCAGTCAAACATATATAGTCAAATAAATTTGATCTTTTTAAATAAGATGATGATAACATTTTTTAATAAATTTTAAATAAAATTATAATTAAAATTTTTAAATAAAATTATGTATTTTTCAATATCTTAATTTATTTTTCCATAATTATATTTTTGCCTTAGAAACAAAAAATTGATTTTTTATTTTTCAATATATAACGACTCTCGTAAAATCTTCGAACTAAAATCATTTATTAATAATTTTCTGCACTAAATATATTGAATCACTATCGTTCAATGACATTTTTAGTGCTATTTTATTTGTTAAACACAATCAGTAGTTTTTTGTGCTTTCATTTATTTCTGCTTAATGTAGATGAAAGCAAGGACTATCAAATGGGTCGTGCACGTCCCACCGGAAGATCCGGAGCTGGACCGGATGCCGCTGGATCACCAAGTTGCTCATGTCAAGTGTAAGTAAATAAATTGACTTTTGACCTTTTTAAATTAGCGCTTAAAAATTCGTCACTATAGCTGCCCGCACCCCTTGAGTGCCTAATTCCGTTGAAGAAATACTTATATATGCATAATTGAATAAACTCGATAGTAAGATATGTTTTATCATTAATTTTTATAATGAAAAATATATTTAATTACCATATATGACTGACTTTATTACGAAACGCTGCTTGTAATTATTTTACTCTGTCTTATATTCAGTTAATTAACCATCTCGTAATAAAAGGGAACGAGAAAGGAAACGCTTATTCAATAGATATATAACAAAATAATTCTAAACATTTAACCGATGAAATAAGCGAATAACTGAGCAATTGGCTTGATGGTTTTTTCAAACAGTTTACAATATACAATAAAGTTCAGATTTGTTTCCCTGCAGCCATATAACATAAATAGATAAGAGAAGATAATTTTATCGATTGCCTGCTACTGTTTGAGTTATTTTATTTATTGAGATAATCCAAAGTCATCTCTTCATTTAGCGCGTTGCGTGGCAAGTGCCAAAGCGTGCAGGCGTCGAATTGGTATTATATTACGGGCAGAATTGCAAGAGCGCAATAAAAATCACAAGAGGCCTTTTCGCAGGCCCTCGGTGCGCCTAATAAAAGCTAAAGTATTGGCCGTCGGCGCGGGCCCGTCAGTTGAGGACGACCGCCGAATGACAAAGAGCCGAGCGCGGCCGGCCCGTAAAAAGGAGCGCAGCCGCGCGCGTCCGCTTCCACCTGCGTAGGCCGAGCTCCCGGCCCCCGTACTTTCTATACGGGCCCCCGCGCGCGAAAAGGAAAACTGGGCCTTACGCCGGGCTCCGGCCGACCTCCTCGCGGCTCCTGTTAGCCTGCGCACCTGTGCCTACCTGGGACTTACACGGTCCTTCGCCTCTCGCCGGCTCCTCTCCTGCTGCGCCCGTCCCCGAGAAGCCCATGCCCCCCACTCGACCCCGCCGCCGAACCCTTTCGCTCTCGGTCCCCCCCTACCTGTGCACTCCTGCCGCTAAAATACCCCCACCACCGCCCGCCCCGCCGCGATTCTATTACCGGGGCAGAGGAGTTTCCCGTGCTGTGTACAAATCAGATGACGAAGGTGGGAGAAATCTTCTCTGTGGCTGATCTATAATGCACTGATTTTCAATTTCTGATAAAAAAATCATTATTTCGATTTAACCCATTATTTACCTTATCTTATTCTGCAAATTTCTTCATGGTTTTGTTGTTCTTATTTATATCTTTATTAATGAATGATTTATTAATATAAATTTGAAGATTGTATTGTATTGATTGATTTTACATCAATTCTCCAATTACAATTTAAAAATTGACAATGTATAAAATTCGTAAACGGCAATAAATACTACATTTTCCGTGATTGTTATGTTTTCGTTGTAACAAACGAATCTATAATAAAAAAGCTACTACATATCTTCATTTTAACTTACTTTATCTCTAGTTTATCTCCGTACAATATATGCAGAGAGCAACGACATCATCCTGAAAATTATATTACTGTCAACGCTTGATTCTCCCTTGTTTCTTGCAGATTTTAAAATGGAGATATTTAATGTTGCTGTATAGACTATTATTTATTAACTAAAGATGTATTAAATTACATTGAATTATCGTCATCAGAATTCTGATCGTAAAGATTCCACTCTCTCATATGTAAATTAAAATAATTTATTTTCATTTTGAATAAAGTAATGTTGTTTTTCATATTATTTACAGAATTGCAAATTATTACTATCGTACATTTTTAGTTTAAGAAGAGCAAAATTTGTTAGTAAATAATTCGACAGTTTCATAATTTGAAAGCCCCTAACATTAATGCGTGATCGATGTTATATACTGCATTTATGCTCAGAACATGCTCTTATTACATTAAAAGAAAACCGATTCGAATAAAAACTGGTATCGAATGGAAACACAATCCTTCGACGCATTTTATATTATATCGATTCATATGCGGTTTTAACATTATAAGGATGTTATTGTTTTCTTGTGCGTACATAAGTTTTACAAATTAAAATAAGACAAGGAGTATATTATTTAACATTATCAGTCAAATGCTTCTTTCTACACGAGCCTATTAGGAATAAATTTCAATTTTATCAGCAATAGATAAAATTACATTCGTGATTCGGAAACATGCCTTGTGCATTTTAATGACGCCGCAACGGGCGCCGATTAGTCGAATCCACACGCAGGCCAGTTACTGAGCGTGCGAAGGAAAAGAAAATTTTTTCTTGCATATATATAAATCTGCCACAGCAAGAGCGTATGCAATTCAGGAGGTGTGGGCACGTGTTGGGGTCAAAATCCGTGACGCAGGACGATGCGCTCTCGCCTGGCTAAGCGTGTATACCGTGACCGTTTGATGCTCAGCTGGCACCGGTTCATTCAGAAATCTTGACAGGCAAAATATTACTTTTAATTTACCAATGCTTTTATAATTAAGCGTAGTCTCGACTTTATCACTACGCAGTGTTATTTAACTTTGTGAATAGAAATAACATAGTTTGGAGAAAGGAGTGTAAACGCAGGAATCGAGGTTGAAAAAATATTGTCGACAATGATGAGGATGAATAGTGGGATATATCTGTTTTTAAAAGGCTTTGTTCAAGATTTTAATTCCTTATCCATTCCTCGCCCTTTCTCTTATTAGAAACATTAAAAGAATATTCATTTAGACTCATGTTTTTTGATATATTGAGTAGAGTAACATCATATATCTTTCTTGCATATATACGGTTTTCCAAAAAAAAATAAAATCGAGTGCGAATATCGTTATTAATAAGTATTATAATTATATTATATGTACAAACTTGATAATGACATATTTAACAATGATTTACAATACAACATTTTTTATTTTATATGACGTATTGCTATTGAAATGCTTGAATGTGATAGTCGGAATCAGGGTATGTGACATCAGCTTTTTAGAAATTCGTATCCTTGGCAGTTATTTTTTATGCAAAGTACGTTTAAGCATTCATGCATTCATGCGCTAAAGTAGACAGTGTAAGTTTTGTTGTAATATTATGATATAAATAAAAGGATAAATAACTAATTCACGTAATTCTTGACGGCGGTATTTCTTAATCGAAATCATAGTTATTCTTGGAATACATTTAATGAACTTGAATTGTACGGCGTACTTAAGATAACATGAAAAATAATCATTCAATTCCTTCTTAAAGTGATATCGTTACATAAGCGGACTTCTATCGTATACAAACATTCTACAATTGAAAATGACAATTGTCGCTTTTCAGCATTGCTTCGATGCTCGGGTCAATAATTTATACAGAAACTTGTTGCTGTCGGCGAATAAAATCGCTTCCTACGGAGAGCGAGGAGAATCCACCCAAGTCTCGACCCCACGTCCACCCGCACGTCCAGTCAGTGGAACACTTTAAAGCCCGCAGCTGACCCTCCTTGTTATATGCCTATATAGCCGTGCAACCAAGCGCGCGCGTACGTACACGTACAGTTGTTACACGTACACAGAGACGGCCGCCGCTCGTAGCTCGAAAAGTGTTGCGAATCGTCGCGTCTCCTGCGAGGCGTGCATCCTGCTCGCCTGATACGCAAGGGTTGGCCGCCGGTAAAAAACCTCGTGACTCTCGAGCCCAAAACCGGGGGGAGTGATCGCCGACGCGCGATGTCAGTGACATAAAGAAGAGGAGGTATATATATGAAGGCGAGCGAGGGAAAGAGAGCACCGTTGCCAGATCGCGGGCGAAAAGGAGTACGAGAGAGACGGAGAAGAGAGGGAGCAAAGCGCGGTTTATTTACACGTATATAGGGAGTTGGGCATGGAAATTTTTTTGGAGCCGGCAAAGGGCGAGAGCCCCTGTTATATATATAGACGCGAGGGTCGGAGATTGTTTATAAGGAGCCACGGAGCCGTCAGAAGCGGGCGGGACGCTCGTCTACAGTTTGATCAGCGCTGCAGCCAAGAGTTTGATAATTGTGTATAAAAAAAATTGTGTTTGCAAATTGGGAATACTAAAGGGTTTGGAGGTTGCGTGTTACAGAACAAGCCTGGCTACGTGTGTGGAGAATCAAGTGGAATAAACAGAATGGAAAAAAATTAACAGGGAATGCACGTAAGCGAGCAGAAGAGAAGACTCGAGAGATAAAGGATAGGGAACCGTGTAATCAAATGAGAGATCGCGCGGAGGAGCGCGCGAATGCGTTTAGCGATTAGTTGAAGAAGCGACGATAGTACTTATGAGCTGTACATAACCTTTTTACGAGACGATTTTTATACAAAGTCAAAAGGATTTGGTGCTCTTGTTTAATTTGAACGCTGCGGATCCGTGTCAAGCAGGAGAAAGAAAAATCAAAGCGGTTGTCGGTTAAAGTGTCATGCCACGGCGAGCGAGGAAGGAATAGCGGCGAAAGAAGGAGAAAGAAAGAGAGTAAGAGAGAAAGAAAGAGAGAGAGCGATACTCCAGATTTCTCGGTCGTGTGTCGGCTTAGCGCACGCAGGCGGGCCCGACCGACCGAGAGAGAGTCAGTCGCCGAGTAGTCGCAGTGAGCCGCGCGCGTGTACGTGCAACAGTGTGTCAGTCGCGGTGGGGCCGGACGCCGAAAAACCTCTATTCGTTCTTCGTGGAGGGTAAGTGGGCGACCGACGACTAGTTCGACAAGGCTTCCTTCCTCGGACAGTGTACAATATACAGTGCCTTCGACTCGCTGGGCCCGGGATATTTTTGCGGGCGGTCACGTTTGCACGGACAACGCGAGGAAGGATACGTACTCCTATACCTGCGGCAGTGAAGTGCGGAGCAACGATGGTGAGCAAGTGGCGGAGGCGAAAACTCGGCGCCCGTGCCATATGCATCTAAGGGGACTCGAGTAACCGCTTCCCGGGGCTATTTTGGCGTTCCCGTCGTGCCAACGGGACTCGAGCCTCCACCTCGACTCTGTGTTTGTGCATCACGCAGGAGGAATCAACAAGTGTCGTCACCGCGCGCTCGAGAGCGAGAGAGAGAGAGAGAGAGGGGCTAGCAACCTAACCTCAACTTTCGGCCAGCGCTCGCCTTTTTAACTCTCCCGTATTGTGCGATATATTCACGTGCGCGCAGACGTCAGCAGGGGGAAATGGTGTAGCCGCGCGGGCTCAGTGTTCCCGGCGCCGATTAGCCCGCCAGTGTTTATGTGTCTACGCGTACCGGAGTGTCACTCGCGGGCGGGAGAGAGAGAGACGACGAGCTACGCTCCAGCGGTGCGTTCGTGAGCGAGGCAGCGCAGGGACCGAGCGCCTCCAAGATGGAAGTCGTCTACATAGGTGAGTGCATACGGCCGGGGCCCTGCGGAGCTGTTTACAAAAATCGTCGGGGCCGCCTCCCCGGCGGCGCGCCCACACTTTTGAAAAGGAACCCGCGCCGCGCGGCCGGCCTTTCGCGCGTGGGCCGCGAGGAATGCTCGCGGAGAAACGCGCGACTTATCGGCACTCGTTGTAAATATCACGCCCGCTCTTCCCCGTGGAACGACAGCGCCGTTTTCTCTTTCGACGCGTCGGAGCGTCGCGACTCCCCGGCGAGATCGGAGTCGCGGTGCGGTTAGCGCCGGTCTCGCTCCCAAGTGCACTTCTTTTTTTTTTTCTTAACGGTACAGCTGAGGTGTAGAGTTTAGCCTGTATTTTAAGAGGCGCTCTCAGCGAGAATGTTTGCGATGAAGACAGCAACTGCCTGGCAGCTTCCTTATGTAATGCAGATGTCCTTTTGCATAAAAGTAGTATTTTTGCAACTGATGTTCGAGAGAGCGAGTCTGTTAAGTCTATGCTTAACCGAGGCGGAAATTCTTAAGAAGCATCAATTAGTTATGATGTTAAAATAATTTCAAAAGGAACATTAACATAATGTGTAACAAACCGTTACATATATCTACTAAGAAACAAAAAAGGAATGCATTATAGTACAAAAATATTTAACCATTAATATCGTTCAACTATGTTTACTAAATGTAAAGAACGAGTTTGATGAATCTAAAAAATATATATCAATTATCTTAATGCAAAAATAGTTTTTTGTACAACTCAAACTTTGATCGCAAATGATTGGGGTAAAACGCATTAATAGCATGTTATAATAGAAAGTATTGCAATTGTTACACAATTATAAAGTGTAATATTTTTTCTACTTATTTACTACGAAAGTTTAAACTCGTTCTATTGAACTAATTACTAGTAACTACTTTCTTGTGATAAAGCTTTTAAATATTTTGTATCTTTTAAATTTCTTTTAATAAAACTGAACCAAATGCTAGACCAAATCGCATAGATTCACATTTGACCTGTAGAATATAAAGAATCGCACAGCGTCTATCATATACTTGGCAAATATTAGTCGAGAAAAGAGCATTCAAGAAATAAAAACAAGAATTTGCTTGTTATAATCTAATAATTTAAAATTTTTAATTAAATTATATTCTAAAAGAATCACTAAACGTGTCAACTATACATGAATTAAATTGTCGTAAACTTGTGTTTGGTTTCACGATTTCTTTGAATTATTACAAACAATTTATGATGAGAAGTGGTAATGCAAGATAGAAGTCAAGGTATAAATGCATAAAACTCGCAAGTAGTACTCTTGCATTTTATCATCGCACAATCTACTACATATCGCAACGCTATTCTCTATCTCGTTCTCGATAATAATAATTCTAGTAAACCTCGTGTTCCGCTGCGCCGTAGTACACACGGGTTTGGTTTATTTCTTCAAATAGAATACATACACACTTGCTCGCATAATTTGTGCACTGAAACTGAGTCTGTTGTTTTTTGAAACACTGCGCTCACCCTCGGTTCGTCCGATGCGTTTCAGCATCGATACGCGCGAATCGCGCGAAAAGTTTGCGCGGCGAAAGCATTTTCACAAATGTTACTAAACAGAGGCGTGGCGCGCGGCAAAGGCTTCGCACCTCGCACGCACTCGCAACCTCGATTTCCCCCTGCCAAAAGCTGTTTTTTTCCAAACAGCCAAGCTACCTAGAATCGCTCGGAGCTGCATTCCTTTTTTTCCCTGGACTAAGTCGTCATTCTAACCCGAGGCGTTTCCCCAAGAGATATATATACAGAGGCTTCTCTTTCCCTCGGCTCTCGGGCCTCTCTCAATTAGAAGGCCCCCCTTCATGCGCGTTATTTAACGGGTCGGGCGTATCTTATCTGCACGGACGTGCACGCGCTATACGCCGACCGATCCGTTGGCTGCTGGCGGCCGCTGTGCAAGAATGCGTGAGTGCCGGCGAATCGCGTAATCCTGCGCCGCTGCTATGGTAAATAAACGGGGCGAGCCGCCTCCGACCGGTCGATGTCAGAGCAAGGAGCGTTGACGGTGTTTACTTTTTGCTAAGAAACAGATTCCTTAGATTGATTAAACTCAATTATATGATTAGATTGCATCTGCGCAATCAATTTCCTTTAAAAATTTACATTTTTAATATATAACATGAAATAGTTTACAACCTCTGGTGTACAAGGAGCGAACTATGTTGTATACTAACAATATATTTACGGTGGTTTCCTCAATTTAGAAGTCTACCAGTAGTTTTAATCAAGTTTTAAACTCTAGATAAACCTATTGGTTAAAAATAGTACAGCAGAAAGATTCTGCAAGACTAGAGGCAAGACTCAATACAATTAGTCTGTAAAATAAACTTCTTTATAAATGATGCTACTGTGAGTACTCAGATTCTTGTTCTCGCTCTTGCTTACACTAAAGGCGAGACTATAGAATATTATCCTGGTTTCAATTACAGACGTTGTTTATTTTAAGGGATATCTTTAAACACAAAATAGCGTAGCGCGCGTGGTAGCACAACGGATCATCACGAGAATGACCATCGTATGCTATATCGGGAAGAATTATTATCATCAGACATTAATCTCGCATTTAATGTATTTTACTTATCAAGATTATACCGAGGATTATACTAATTATATATATATATATACACCATATATATAATTATGGTGTATGTATACAGACAAGAATTTAAAAATTTTGTAATATTTTAAAAATGTTGATATTTTTAGGATAATGCTATTTCATTTGAGTAAACAAGTTAAAAAAAACGTAGTTATTTTGTTAGTTTACCTGTAAGTTTTACACAGTATGAAAAAATTTTGCTAATGAAACTATAAACACACTATATTCAGCCGTCGTCATCTTCATTATTGGTCAGAATTAAAATGATTCTCCCATTACGTAAACAACACGGGTGGACTTGACTAGTAGAATAAGTTAGCATACACTACAGTAGACCGCTATGAGAAAAAGCAAGTGAACTGTGCGGTCAGAGTGAAGTGGCAAAGTGGCAAAAGAAATAGAATAAAAAATATTCGTGGATCTCGGTCAAAACTATTAAGATTACAATGAGTTCCGGGGCGAATGATGTAAACATTCTCTATTTAAAAATACTGTTAACTGTGCATTGAAATAATTTATAAGCTACGCTTATTTTAAGCTAATACGCATTTGTTTATTAAATTCTTCAATAGTCAATCTAACCTTACTATAATGCAAAATTAAGTTTAATATTGTTATTCCTGTTATTCATTAACGGTTCAACATATTTATATAGACTTTTCTAAAGTCATGCATCGAGTCCGAGATCGAGCATGAGATCGAGTTGAGCCTCGAGTTAAGCATCAAGTTTGAGATTTATGATTTAACTTCATTTTTAATCAAGGCCTTAATAGAAGATCTGTAGTTTGTAAATTTCGGACCTAATAATATATATTTATGTTATATATATAATATTAGTTAAAAAATAATAATATATTTGGTTTTATTGCTTGAATATTTATTTGTCTCATTAAAATGTCTATTGTACACTACAGAACTCGTTACAGAACTGTTCATTTTTTAATAATTCATTTTATAACAATTGAAAAAAACTCAAGATTAGTAGTCTAAATAACAGTTTTATTGTAAAATAATTGACAAAACTAGGGTAGTGCAAATAGAATGATATTGCGCTTTCAAGAATTAAGGCCAATTAAAATATTTTAAAAATAGTGACTTTATTATAATTGAGAGCTAGAAACGAGACATCGGCGAAATATAGTAGATTAGGCTGGATCGCCATAGATTTCTAAGTAAAAACTGGTCGCTTTCCTATATTAAATATTCGTAGACTAGTAAGAATTGCTCTTTGGGATTTCTACAGATTCCGATCTAAGTGTAATACACTTTCAATACACTTTCAAGTATACAATAATAGATAAATTTATTGCTGAAATAATATATTATTGACTTTGCATTGAAATAAAATGTAAATGAGGAGACCTTTTAGTTTACTGTTATTGAAGCATATTGTTTAACATTTTCTACATCAGTTTGAGCTGCTGTACAAACTGTCGCATGTGAGTAGTAAACGATGTATGACTTATCATTTCTTACATCGCCTTCTTTTTGATAGATTTATCTTAGAAAGGATGTTTTAAAATTTGTTGTAACATTTTACAGAAAATTCACTCAACTCAAAACCTGTTTACTTTTCAATAAACCTGTTTGCGTTGACAAATTGTCGCGCAACTAAGATGCTTCGTTGCGTAAATTTTTTCTCAATTCTCTAATTATCGATAATATCTGCAGTATCAATCTTAAGCGTCAGCTCGCTCTAGTTTTCTATTAGATACTCCATAGATTCACTAAGCGCGTTCAACGAGGAACCGGTTTGCGAGCATTACACACATACACCGCGCGTCTTGTGCACCGAAAGTTTCATCACTTAAACATCTTTTCTTTCCATGTGTTTCGAGCAGAGACCAACTCTGTAGGTAACATCCTAGCTTAGCCAACATGCAACTGACGGAAGCTTTACCTTGCGGCGAAGCAGCCCACCCGATATTAACCTGCGAGTGCGGGAAAGTGAACCGGTCACCTCGGCGGCCACGCGATAATCGCGGGCGTGGACTCCCGGGCGGGGCCGAAAATACACGGCGGCGGCGTGCGAGCAGGAGGCAATCCCTTCCGGAATGCCCATAAAGCCATTGGGGATCGCGGGCGCGGATAACGCCTCGAAATTGGCCGCATAAATCGAGGGCCCGCGGGCCTTTGTCGAGCCTCCCCGTATATTACGGGAGCCGGGGGGCGCATTCCCGGCGGCGCTCTGCCCTCGCGCATAATTAAATATCGGCCGTTTTATTCGCGGACCGCGAGCGCCATTCGTTTTCATCAGAAGGCGCGGGAAAAAGGAGGAAGAAAGAGGCCAACGACACGGAGGCGCGCGGCGACGCGAGATCGGCCCCCGCTTTTGTACGTTATATGCGGGCGCGCGGCGGCGTCGCCGTCGCCGCGTGTGGGTGCGTCCGCCGCCGCCCGCCGATTGTTGTCACAATGGGATTGTGTCGCCGGCGGACGGGCCGTGTGTGCTCCAGCGGGTTTCACGCATCGCCGGGATAGATTTCTCCCGTTGGGTTGCGCGACTGCGCTCATACTTGCCTGCCCTCCGTCGGGGGGGTACGTGTTCTCGAGCGACTTTGAGTACCGATGATTTTGTTTTATGCCTCTTTAATGGACCTCGAGAGCTGATTGGGATTGTAGGACAGCGCGACTTGATGCGAATTTTATCCCGTGCAATTACTGTGGATTGCCTTTTTACGGCGTTATTCATGTGGGTCACAGTCGAATTGGCTTTTAGTTGCAGCCACTCGTGCAAACATCCTTTTTATCTTTTTATAAATGTACGTAGGGCGTTTTTTCAATCTACAATATAAGAAGTTTAAAACATTTATCAACTTACAATGACATGTTTTTTGAGGACATTCAACATTATTTTAGATTACACCACCTTAGAATCATTTTTTTCACAGAAAGATCAATTCATTTTGGCATTTTACTCTCTTGTCTGTAGTATCTAGTCCTAATACATAATATACGTATAGTGTCGTGTTTTATAGTTTTAGAAATTCAACTTTAAAAAATTAAATATGAAAAAAAATCCAAATCAGACTCGAAATTCCCTACATGTTACCTATACGCTTCAATTTTACGGGTTCGCTTTAAGATAAGCGCTATAAGAAGGAAGCTGTCGCTCTCTCAATTTTTTTAAAGTGGTCTATGTCCGCCAAAAAAAAAGGAGGAACACGTGCTGTTAAAAGCCCTCCTCTTGATCCACAAGTATATATATACAAGTAAGTCGACCTTACAGCAAATGCTTCCTAAACTATTTTCCATCGTCGTAGAACGGTTCGCTTCCACGCTCCTCGCCGTCGTATACCTCCAAGTTTTGGAAAAAAAAAAGTTTGTATACGTACGATTCCTGGAATCTCGCCCACATCATCTCCGACGGCACGTAAGTTTTTCATCGAGCCGCGCCCGCGGGATCTTATCCGCGCGCGCTTCCTTTTTTTTTTTTATTTCCGCGCGTCCACGCGAATTCCTCTTGCCCTTGTTCCTCTTGGCGCGGCATCTGAAAAAGTGTGCCCCGTGCACGATATAAAACCGGCGTTCGGAGAGGAGCTCGCGCGCTTCCCGAGCTCGCTTCCGCCAGCTGATTTATTAACTGGGATCTCGCGTGCGTGCGCGCGCGGCTGCTTACTCTCTTTCCGCGCTCGGGGAATCGGGATCTCCTCTGCGCTCCTGCGTAGCCGCGTCGATTCCAGTACCGAGGGTTATTTTTGCGTCCTTCGGCAGCGATTATCGTATACGAGCGGCAAAGGAGCGCGCACGCGGCGGCGGCGGCGGCGTCTGGGAGAGAGAAAAGTCGTGGGGCCTTCCAAAAATAGCGTGTCATTAAAGCCCCCTAATGCCGACAGCGCCTATTTGCTCCCTGTCTTACTTTCTCGCTGACTCGGTGCCACATGCGGGACCACTGCTCGTTGAACTGTATATGCCCGAGAACTTTTTCTATGTACAGTCGGTTGCTGGAAAAGTATATTGAGTGCGCCAGCCTCGGCGCCAGCATTGTAGTAGCGCCAAGAGTCGCGCTTCTTTTTCCGAATTATCTCCAAAGATAATTATTTCCCTCGAGATGCGGGTGCTTATTGAATGAAAATCAGTTGATTTGTCGATGAACTTGTCTAGGTTCATGCAAGGGCCCATGTATCAATATCGTTAGATTATTTTTTCCTTGAACAAATATTAAAAGCTATTTAAAATTTCGTTATACAGATTAATAATTTTTGTTATCTTTAAAATTTGGCATAAACAGAATTGAGAGCAATATTTAAGTATATTCAATTAAATAATAAAAATTTTGAATATTTCCTCTTTAAATAGAATGAACACAATTATGGCATAATCAATAATGTTGTTACATTCGAAATGAATATTAATATGTATATCTTATAATGTAGTAATGTAATAATGAAGGATGTAAAGTAAATTCTTTGCAATACTTAAGTAGTTTCATTGTAAGATTTAAGAATTAAGAATTATAATAAATTTCGTTAAATCTCGTGATGTTAAATATACCAACCATTGATTTGATTTAATTTCAAATTTTTGTATTTCTTTTGTCTTTATAAATGAAAAATGATAAAGATAAATTTTTATAACTGACAAGGTTGCATGGAAAGTAAAATTAGGGCGAATTATATGCTATTTTAAATTTTAAGATGTCGAAAAATTTCATTTAAGGACAAAAAAGTTAAAATGAACATATATTTTTCAACTGACCAATTTCGAGACCAATTTTTCCAAGGAAATTACATTTCCAATATTTCAAAATATCAAAAACTTACTCAAGTTTAAAATGAGAAAGGTGTGTGGATTCTTGAAGTTTTTCATCATTACAACTTAGGGAAAAAAGCCGTTAAAATTTCCATACAGAGTTACCTAAAGGAAATAAAAATTCGCAATAAGCTTTTGAGCGAGTTTTATTTTAAAAAATATAGCACATATAAAATATTTTAAAGATGCATTAAATAGAACTGCAAAAACCCTTGTGCAAGCCCTTCCGCAAGAGTATACAAGATTCAAACTTGTAAAGAGGTCGGATTGCCTTTCTTTTAGAAGCTTCTGAAAGTATTTAATATCCAAACGGAGGTCGGTAAACCGTACCAAAAAGCCAATGCATATGCTAATGAAGCTTAAACACCTACAAGCGCGAGCGCCAGGGGCTCCCGGCCATTTGATCGAGCAGGGGCAGTGCACAATATATTACGGCATAATAGGACGCAAACAAAGTATATAAAGCGCGCTGCACCTCCCCGCGGTGCGCTCCATTCACCGAGTCGTCCCTCCCTCTCTTCCCGACTCCTTGGCAAGCCGGCATCAGCCCCGGCGCTCATTCACTCGCGTGCATGCGGCCGCTCGGCTCTCCTGTTGTGTCGGCCGCTCACGGTGCACCTGCCCTCGTTTGTTGATAAACACGCACGCGGCCCCGAAAATTTAAAGGGACCGCACGATCGCGTTGCACGCGCGGCTTTTGTTTGTTTTCCACAATTCAGTAAGATGCCTTCGTGAGCCTACATTCCCTCTACAAGCACGTATTAAAGGAAGGCTTGATATAAGCGCGGATATAAAGGGAAATATTTTGCCGTTTATGCAGATTACTATCTTCGAGCTGTTGTATTTATCGAGTTTTATTTTTTAAATAAATGTTTGCTATAGCAGATTTGGTATATGCATATACGCACAGATATAAAATGCTGGGTACACAGCTGGCATAGCTAATGTACATACACGTATGTTTAAAATTCTTTTAGCTCCGAGATTTATTCTTTTGTAATGCTGTTACCGCGTCTGTTACTTAAGAACCGTGCAATAAACAATCTTACAACTCTTACATTATTATTTCAAACACTGTTTAGTCCTTTTTAAGTTATCAACCTTTTCAAGAATTTTAGTACTCAATTAACATCGTAATTCAAAAACAGAGTCAGGAATAATGAAATGACTTTAACTTATAGATACCTATAGAAATAAATTTTTATAGCACCGAGAATAGCACACACGGAATTCATCATCGACTTGATCTCAAATTCTAAAATATTGTTTTGTTTTGAGTAGACTTTTCAGTGAATGATCGGTGGTTCCAACTTGAATCGAACCTCGGACTAAACACTCTTTACGAGGTTCCTTATCGTTGAAACGACAGGTCAAAAGCAAAGATAAAAAAGCTATCAATACGAGTTTCGATCATGAATTTGAACATAAATGCGTTAACAATGCCTAATGTTTGGAATATTATTTTTGTGATTGCGTAAGCTGGATCATATGATTAATAATAATTAACAAATTATATAAAAATACAGTTAAAAAATAAGTAAGGATCAATGCCCTTTGAAATTAATCTAATCAACCTAAAATTATGATACCGTTACGTCCTGCGTAACGCGCCAACCCAAAAACATTGTCACCGCGCCTTCGACACCGAATCTTTTTTTTTATGTAGACCAAAAAAAAAAGGGAAAGCGATGCAAGGAAAGCCAACCGTTTCTCGCTGATTCGCCCCGCTCCGAGGTTTTCACGGAAAAATCGGCGGCGACGACTCGAGCGGCGAGACAGCCCTTAAAAGGTACAGCGCAACCCGACTGCGGTACAGAGACTGTGAGCTCACGGAGCGATCAGCCACCTCTCTGTCCGCTGTAATTTCTCCACGGCGACAAATTTCTAAAAAAATATATATTCAAAACTAACTTCAGCGAGCAAAGCTGAACTTTAGTTTCTTGTATTTAAAAATAAAAGGTCGATCTTTTTATTTTTCGGGGTCCGTCCCCAATTATCCGCTTCTTTTTTAGAAGAGAAGCGTCGATTCACCTTTCCCATCCGACCTTTAGCAAGGGCGTGATATCCTTCAGAAGAGAAAGGTGAAGTATTTACCCCGATCCGTCCTTTAGTAAGGGCGTTGAAGCCGGATCCGTTCCTCTCCTGAGGGACGTGAAAAACCTCCGTCTTTGCGTTGGGCGTCGAATCCGTTCTTCTCTTGAGGAGCGTGAGAGATATCCGTCTTTGCATTGGGCGTGAAGCCGTTCCTCTCCCGAGAAACGCGAAAGCATCGTCGCCTTTGCATCGGGCGACGTCTTCGACGACGTGACCGACCGTACGATCGCCGATGCCCCTGTAACCCACATTCAGCTCCCTTGTAAGGCCCTTAACCTAAAATTTTTAAGCCCAATAAGTATTGCCCCACCATTTATAAATTTTATTGCCCCAATACCCCTATGAAAAAAGGGAGCGGTTTTGTCTCCCCCTTTCCTCACGGAGAAGGAGTTTGCCTGTGCTCGTCCTGAGCTATTCGGCGAAAGCCAAGGCTCAAAAAGAGCAAATACCTGGAGAGTCCGTCTCTGTCAGGCGAGACGAAAGGACCGAAGCATCGACGCGCACTCTGCTCTTGGCTTCAGCGATTTTCGTCACAATAGAAAATAGTTTTTTTTTTATATATTTGCCTGAAAAATATTATTTGTTTTTAATTCGAATGTAAAAGTATAGAAATATGTCGAATCTATTAGTTTTTATGAATTCTTAGGATAATTTTCGAAGGAGCTGCTGTAGCGCAGTTTTTTTTATTTAACTTTGTTTACTTATTAAAACGATTTTACTTTTCCGACATTGGTACGAACGAAATTGCATGGAATAAGTGTTAAAGTCTCGGTTAAAGTACGCTAACAAAACAGACAAATTATTGAAGCTAGATATTATGCGAATATGCAACTTGGAAACTTTAAATTAAGCCCTATGTATTTGGCCAAGAATCTGGCAAAGAATGTTATTAAAATCTCAGTGAATATCGTTAGACTTATGTTGAAATATGCATATTCATAAAACTCTATAGGCCTTCATATAACAGAAATTACAGGGAAAAACTCGGAAAAAGTCCATTTAAAGTTTTATATATTATATGAATAAAGAATAATACATGCTTTCTTGGCACGTTTTAATTTAAAAAGTTTATTGCAAGTTAAATCTTACAAATTTCTGTAAGAAAATTATTAAAACAATTACGTTACAATTTTTAATTAAATAGTTACTAAAGCTTTTTTATTTTGAATAGGTTTTCAAAGTACTTGACTAATATTGTACTACAATTTTAATTTTTCAGACGAGCGGGAAGATGTCCAGAAAAAAACCTTTTCAAAATGGATAAATTCACAGTTACTGAAAGTAAGTTTTACATTTTCATATATTTCATTATTTATAGTATTGTTGTATAAATTAGTAGTTGTTTTAATAACTACATTTTCGTATTTATCAATAAACTTACAATTATAGGTTTTTTTATTCCTTAAAATGTATATTTTCTTAAAAAACATTAAACATCAACGAAAAATTTTTATGCATATTTCACAGAAATAAATTGTAATTTATATTAACATTTTTATGGTTATTACTATGTGCACATTATTTAAAATTGATGTTCAGATAAATATTTTTTTTAATTTAATACTATAATAATTATACTTTATATTATAAAATCAATTTTGGAAGAAAATGAAGAACCTGCATTGATGAATTAGTAGTATATCAATTATAGTAAAACAACCAAATTTATTTTGTAAAGAAAACTTTCTATTAATATATCATTAAATAGTATGGATTTTAATAACAATTCATTCCGAGGACATTGTATTGCTTACATTTTAAAAATTTTGATGAACGATATTTTAGAATCATCATGATCCAGTCGCAGATTTGTTTCTCGATCTGCGAGATGGTAACAGATTGCTTTCGTTGTTAGAAGTGTTAACATCAAAATCATACGTAAGCACAGTATTGAATATTTTTTGCAATATCTATTATTTAAACAACAGCTATATCATTTTTTTTGTATTTTAGAAACGCGAAAGAGGACGCATGAGGGTTCACCATTTAAATAATGTAAATAAAGCGTTGCAAATTTTGGAACAAAATAATGTGAGTGTCATGGATCTATAATCTATTATATAATTTGAAATAACAGAAACTTTATAAGCAATTTAGAATTTGCATGTTTAAAAAAAATAATTTTGAATTGCAGGTAAAACTTGTTAATATAAGCAGTAACGACATAGTTGATGGAAATCCTAAATTAATATTAGGCTTAGTTTGGAGCATTATTTTACATTGGCAGGTACGAACTTTGTTAATTTTATTATACGTTTTAGAATTATAGGTATTTGAAAATGAAATTAGTAATAATGAACATCACCATATCTTACGCAGGTACATTATCATTTGAAAGATTTAATGACAGAATTGCAACAGACAAATTTAGAAAAAACTCTACTTGCTTGGTGTAGACAAACAGTACAGGTATGGATTAAAATTAAAAAGATATTAAATATTCTGTATGTATACTAACATTTTACGATAACAAAATTAATAATTAATAATTAATAAATAATAAATTTTAATTAATAATTTATTCATTATTAATTAATCAATAATTAATAACTAATTTAACTACTTTTTCATTGTTCAATATATTCAAATTTACTTTGATATTTATCATATTTTGACTATGATCGGTAAATTAATATTAATTTTCATAAAAATTAATTATGATATAATACAACATATATGCGCCACTAAAAAAGTGCTGCCATAATTTTACCGTAACGTTTTATTGTACGCAAAACAGTTGAAGTTTAATAACACTCACGTACCGTTTTAGAACTACGATGGCGTTGACATAAAAAATTTTACCACCTCATGGTCTGATGGATTGGCGTTTAATGCATTACTGCACAGGTGGAGGCCGCATTTATTCGATTTTAATGCCATTGCCCGTAAGCACCCGAACGCTCGACTTGATCACGCCTTCCGTCTTGCACAGGAGCAACTTGGCATTGAAAGGCTATTGGATCCCGAAGGTACATTAGCTTTTATTATATATTACTATGAATTTTAAATTAGGAATTCGTTACTTTATGTGACATATTCTTTATAGTGCATAAGTTTATGAAACTATGTATATTTTTTAATACTGCTATTCAATAATATACAAGGATATTTTAAGTTTTATACGCATATACTTCCAATACAACCAAATTAGTATTTAGTCTATGATTTTATGCGAAAATGAAAAATCGTTTCTTGCAGATGTTAATACGTCAGTGCCTGATAAAAAATCTATTTTGATGTACGTAACGTGTTTATTTCAATCATTACCTCATTCTGGTCAAGATATCGAAGGCATCGATATTTCTGCAGCTAGCGATTCCGGATCTACAGCCACAACACCAGGGATTGAGGTAGTCAACTTTAAACGATAAAATCCGAAAAATAATTACTTTAAATATTATAATTCAATAATATATATTGTTTCAGCAAGCGAATGTCTCGTTTCCTCAATTTCCTCTGTATGAACCAGTAACATCAAGACCGCTTAGTTTAGCAACAAATGTGTCCGTAGAATTGGGAAGTTATCAGGTAGCTTTAGAAGACGTCCTCACCTGGCTACTGGAGGCCGAGGACGTGTTGAGCCATGCGCCAGAGCTCGGCTCTACTCTTGAACAACTTAAACGCCAGTTTCACGAGCATGAATCTTTCCTCGTTAAACTCTCTGGGCATCAAGAGGGTGTAGGTGCAGTACTCGAGGAAGGTGAGCGTCTGCTCGCAGAAGGTGGTCTTCAAAAAGATGAGGAGCACGAAGTGCGCGTGCAGATGTCATTACTTAATTCTAGGTGGGAGAACTTACGAAAACGTGCTCTTGATAGACAATCTAAGATTCACCAGGTGAGAGCATATCTTTTTATTTGTTGTGATTTCTTTAATGATCTCTAGAACAAGCAAATTTAATGTTATGTGATATTAGACATTGTGTAAATTATTATATTTTCCATATTTTTCTACAAAATTATATTTTGTTATTTAAGATTATTTTTATGTTAATTGTATTTATTTATCGTAATGTCAGATATAAAAATAAAAGTTGCTGCTCATAAGCCAAACCAACATGATTTATAATCTAACTACATAGAGATTATTTTTAAGTAGTTTTAAAAGAAAAAATCAATCACTACCTTAAATTAAATTGTGCTTATTTTTTACTATTAGACTCTGATGGAAATGCAGCAAACACAATTGGAATCGCTTCGCCAACGGCTCACGAAAACAGAAGATAGAATATCCCGCATGGCAAGTCTAGAAAATAAATCACCACTCGAAGAGCAGTTACAACAGTTAAAAGAACTCGAGGAAGATATTAATAATCAACAGGCGGTTGTTGATGGGTTGAAAAATATGGTTGTCGTAGTTGATGAAGAAAACTCTGAGGCTGTTTACGCTCAGATGGAGGACCAACTTTCTGCTTTAGGTTAGACGTTTTTTAATTTATTTCTATTACTTTTACGTTTGCAAAAATAAAAACATAAATGATAGTTAAAGCGCTTAATAGTTTTTACATTAAAATATTATTTTTTTGGGACGAAACAAGTGTATAAAATTGTATATCATTTGTCTTTAATGTTATTTGTAGGTGAGCGATGGACGCATATATGTCAATGGCAACAGAAACGTCGACAGAATCTGCAATCTTTGTCCTTGCTATTGAATGACTTGACAGATGACTACAAAAAACTTGTATCATGGCTGAACGAAACGGAAATAACATTGAAGCAGATGGAAGCAGCTCCAGCATCAGAAATCGGTCAAGTTTTAGACCGCATCAAGAAACTCCAGTTGCTTAAACTTGAAATGGATTTGATACGAAAAAAACTCGCATCCATGCAGAAGGCCGTACAAGATTTCGATGGACACAGTACCAGTTCAGAATGTTTTACTATGCTTGAGAAGTTGGAGAACTTAGAGGATCAATGTGAAGCTGTTATACAAATCATGGAAGTTCAAAGTCAAAGAGTAAGTATTCTTGAATCTATAGAAATTGATTGATGTAAACTGTAATGTTACTTTTGTAAGTAGTATAGTTCGATATATTATAACTTAATAAATTTGAAAATTAAATTTTCTAGATTGCAAATTCTGGATTTGAAGTTGATTTAGATAATCCACAATTATCTGTGAACGATTGGATAAATGAATCGATAATTGGAAATGCTCATAAGCAAGAATTTGCAGGAATGGTAAGCATTCATCAAGGCAATAAAAATAGAGTAGTAGTTGGAAAATAGTTTAATCTACATAAAAATTATTTTTTATTATTCATAAAAAAATATTTTTAAATTTAGTCACCCTCGCACAGTGATTCGAAGAAGCGTCGAATAGATAGTGCAACGAAAAGAGAATTTGAGGCTGCATTAAACATTTATAAATGGCTAGATTATGTTGATCTAGAAATAAGTCGTTCTGAGGGCGTGTTTAATGAGCTGACTGTTGATGAAAAGAAAGTTGTATATGAGGATAATTTGGCTGATATAGAAGCACATAAAAGCGAGTATGAAAAGGTAATTCAACTGGGAAAACGTTTGGTTGAAGAATTACAACAAGCAAATGAGTCATACGAAACGGAAGAGTCACAGTTGAAAAATTTAGAAAAATGTTGGTTAGCTACAAATTCAAGGTTAAAGGAAATCAAGGAAAAGATTGATTTTCTATCTATAGTTAAAGAGTGCAGAATGGAATTAACAAGTCTAAATATGATGCTAGATGGACATTCGAGATGGTTCGATGCAAATCATGAAAATAGTCAAATCGACTTATTTAGAGTGAGTGTATTTCTATTCACTTTTTAAATGTATTTTCGGGTAATTACTTGTAAGATACTTCTTATTTTTTATTTGTATATTTTTATTTATTTTAGGTCAAAGTTAAGTCTATGAAATCTTGCGAAGATCGTGTTGGAAAATTAACTGTTGCATTAAATGATTTAGTTAAAGTAGAAATAAGTGGTAATGAAGTTACAGCTCTTAAATCAGACATTGATAAATTTGTATCCGAGTGGAGTGCCCTTTTTAAAAAGTTATCAGATCGCGCTAATGAATTAAACAATGCAGCTGATAGAACTCCACCGAAAAAATATAACGAAACCGTTACTACATTGATGTCTTTTGTTAATAATACGGAAAGTGTTTTATTCTCAGAACACGCCGTAATGTCAGATGAAAAAACTATGAATGAAAGAGTTAAGAAGTTCGAAGAATTACAAAGTGCTTTTAAATCTCATCAAAAGAGCTTTGATTATATTAATAAAGTAGGTCAGGATTTAATTTCAAAAATGAATGGCGACACACAAAGTTTTAGAATAAAAGATGAGCTTCAAGATCTTAATACAAAGTGGAGTGATATACCGATCATTTTAGATGAAAGACTTCAGAAGCTTTCAAAAGGTAGATTGTGTACAGATTAAAAACTATTATTTTAAAATTACTTAAATGTGTTACATAAATTACAGTTGAAGTTATAAAAATAATTGATTAAATACTAAAAGAATTGAATATTACAATAGAAACATGTTTTTTTGTAGATATCGAATCATTAAAAATATTTAATAAGGAGCTTACCAGCCTCGAAGAATGGCTTGAAAGATCTGTTGCACGTTTGCGAGAAATTTCTGAAGATTCTGCTATTAAAGATGTAGAAACAACAGAATATA
Source organism: Sycophaga agraensis (assembly GCA_018906755.1). NCBI lineage: Eukaryota > Metazoa > Arthropoda > Insecta > Hymenoptera > Pteromalidae > Sycophaga > Sycophaga agraensis. Next base: position 742,934 of record JACCIE010000020.1, on the reverse strand, counting down.
AATTACAACAAGTTCGAGATCTCGGCGAAGAAATCAACAAAACAAAGCCAAGAATAGAAAATTTGCAGACTACAACTAACACTATGCTCGAAAATTCTGAACCGAATTTTGCTAATATTTTAAATTGTAAACTTGAGAATGTATCTCATAAATGGAATTCTATTATTGATGAAACTAAAATGCAAGGTGATAAGTACGAAAATGCATTGAAAAAAAACGATGAAGTGAGTGATTTCAAAATATTAAAAGAGTGTATTCATAATTTTTTTTTAAAGTGTAATTATAATTTTTTTAATACTAAAATAATTATTTCTAATTATAAATAAAAAATTTAAATAGATCATAAATGGAATTGAGGATTTCACAAATTGGCTAACGAATCTAGAAAGTGAGATTCCTGTAGAAGGGAAAGTGACTTCGTCGGTAGAACTGTTCCAGGCTCGAGGTCGGTATCAACTTTTAAAGGACAAGGTAGATCGCCGTGTGGAAGAATTCCGCAATTTGAATGAACTTGGTAGCGATAAACTTCTTAGTTCTGAGGGTTCCTCTGTCCACGAGCTTGGTCGGCGATTTACTTTCTTGAATGCGAGGTGGACCGATGTAACCGATCGAATCTATGAAAGGTACAAGCATTTCCAAAATGCTAGCCACGAATATGGAGAATTTAGGGCACTTGTTGCTCAAGAAAGTGATTGGCTAGATAAATTAGAGAAAAGATTGAGAAAGTCCAGTAAAAATGCTGCAGACGCTGAGGATATCTCAGAAGAACTTGACGTAAGTTTTTAAAATTTGAATGCTTTTTGTGGAGAAACAAGTTCAAATATTACAAGAAACTTTTTTTTATTAGGATTTAGAGAATTATATCAGAAATCATCCAGATTCTCGTTTTGAGAAATTACAAGAAATCGGAAAACAACTTATCGATAACGATATAATGACGCAATCTATTCAAACGGATGTAGAAACTTTAATTAATCGGTGGGAGAACTTAAATAAACAGGTAATTTAAAAATATATTTAGATTCTGCTCACTAATACGAAAGAGTGATGAAAAATATTGATTTTTTTAAGATGTTTATTATCATAAACATTTTAAAGTTTTATTTAACCAGATTCGTAAAATATTTAATTCTGAATATTTAAATGTTGTCTTAAAAAATGTTTTTAGTTTTTTTAATTACTTCAAAATTTATACTGTTGATTATTAGTAAAAATATTAGTAAATTTTATCATAAGTCTCAATGATTAAAAGATACAATATTTGGCCATAAAAATAATAATATTGAATGATTTAGTAAAATATTTATATAATGTAATATGTAAATTAATGAAAAACCGCAAAATAAAAATTAATTAACCATTTTTTATCATTTAACCCTTTAACGCCTGATTCATTACATGGCATTATAATTGATCTTCTTGCTTTGAAATTATTTGTTTAATATACATAATTATCATTTGAACACTTTTAATTTAAAGAAGGCTTATCATTTTCATTTTCATTGCTAAAAATTATTAAAAAAGTTTGTACAATTTCTTTTTTATGGCCATATCGGACTATTCCCGTTATATAGGGAATGATTTTGGAAACATTAGATGTAAATTACTCCTTTCATAAACATTTTCGTTGGTTCGAGTATTGAAGGGTTAAATAAAAAATCAACAAAAGAGATAGAAAGAGAAAGGTAGGCAAACTAGGAAGCGTGGGCGGCGTTGTTGTAATGCTTCGAGTACGTAGGCTGGTGAGCGAGCCAAGCTGCTGGAGGGATCGGTGAAGCAGGCTCAACAGTCCGAGGGTCGAATCCTCGCTCTTCAACACTCCCTAACTCAAGTAGACTCGGTACTAACTGCACGACTAGACTGCGACCTCACTGCCGATGATTTGCCTCATGACTATCAGGTCTGTGACTCTCGTTTTGATCTCATTATTTCTCATCCATTTCACTTCTTTTTCTCGAATTCACGCTTATTTATTATTGCACGTGCGCTACTATAACTGCATAAAGACGAATACTGTTCTGTGTAACCTTGCATTCCAATCAGTTCTCCCGATATTATTAATAAACTTGGTGAATTTATGCGGAATTGGAAAACCAATGACTTTAAAGCAATGGATATAAAGCACAGCATGATATTATACATGATTTACATATTTACATATTTATTTAATAGTATAGAAATTTTAATGTTTTGATTTTAATTTTAAGAAATAATTATATTCGGTTGCATTATAAAAAACATTATTTTTTTGTAAGATAGACACGTGTATTAAATGTGTTAAAATATACAACTCAATGATCACAATCTAGTATATTGTGTATACGTCATGCTGTAACTACTTTATTTAGTTTTATTTTAACATAAATCTAAGTGATTCAATTCCTTCATTTTTTTAATACGCACAAAACATTATTGTTGAAAAATGTAAACTTTATCCAACAGAAGCTGATGGAACAAATGGAGAGTCAGCAATCAACCTTGGATGAGATGGCTGCACAAGTAGATGCCTACAAGGCAGCGGGCAAACAAGAGGCGGCTCAGCGACTGAAGGAGCAAATGGGACTCATTGGTCAAAAGTTTGCTGAAGTAAGAGGGAAGTTCCAGCGTTTCCGTAGTCCAGCTAACATCGAGCCGCGTCTTTCGCGTGCCCTCAGGGAGCTTCGTGGAATCGAGGAGGCAACTTGTCTTCTTGAACTTGCTACCGAGGATCCTGAAGCCATCGAGAGACAGCTGAAGCATTGTTTGGTGATTATTTCATTACCATATTTAGACATTTGACTTTAATTTATTATAATATTTATTAATTTAAATGTGTGTTCATAGCGATTTTATCAAACCTTAAGTGAAATAAAAAGCGAAATCGAAAGTATTATTGTTGCTGGCCGAAAACTGGTTGAAGAAGAAAATGTCACAGAACCAGACAAATTTTCGAAACGTATCGACACACTTAAAGAATTGTACAACAAGGTATTTTTAAATATAACTTAACTGTGGTATTAATTTTGCTAATTTTATATTAATCCGTATTATTATAGCTTGGTCTCCAAATTTCCGAGTCAAAGTCTCTTCTCGAATCTGCATTGGAATTATCTCGCGATATGTATAGACAGATGTCGTATATAAATATGTCCATCGAAAGTATTAACAAAGAACTCGACACACAAAGACACAGACCGGACTTGCCGGTAAATGCAATTTATGTGACGGTGAGTTAATATTTTAGAAATTAGAAAAGTTTTGTATTTATTAATGCATGCATTAATTTATATGCATCTTTTATTAATTTAATTGAATTGTCATTTTATTGTAATCTATTTATTACTTAAATCTAAGAATATGGATTGATAATTTTTCATATTGTGCAGGAGACACTCACTGAAGTGATTCCACGATTAAATGCCGTGAAAGATAAGCTTTTTAGAACTCAAGAAGAATTTTCAAAATTATGCGATCCGTCTTATCTTGAACAGCTTAAGGAAAAATTATGCGACATTATTGATAGACTTGCAAATACGGAAAAACGATTACGTCTATGTAATGGATCAGAGGTTTGTAAATATCCTAAGATTAATTTTACATAAAACTTTTAATGTATATTAATTTCATATTTTTTAAAATTTCTAAAAATAGGAGGAACCTAATGTAGATGAAATTAATGCTTGGTTATCACAAATGGAAGATAAATTAAATAATCTGGATGGTGTGCCAGTGGAACAACTGAATGATAAACATTTTGAGCAATGCAAGGTAAAATTCACTTCTTTTGCATATTGTTATATATATATATTTCATGTTGTAAGTTAATATATTAATTTGTAGAACATACAAACTGAAATAATGGAGACAAAACCGAAATTTGTGCAACTACAACGAGTTTCGTATTATACAAAAGTCGCTGAAGTATGTGCAAGATGGGAAGAAATTTCCAATAGAATACAGGTTTGTTTTTAATTTTAAATATTATTTTATAACACAACTTATTTATATTATTACTATAAAGACGTTTTTTTCGTTGATTTGCAAAATATACTTAAGTTGTGTTCTATATGTTTTCGCTTCTTCATCTCATGCTTCGCTTTATAACATTTACCACGTTATCGCCTTCTATGACGGCCAAGTTTTGAAAACCATTTGCAAACCACACCAAGCAACAGTGAACTAAAATTATCTTTGTTTTAGTTTTAAATACATATGTTTTGAGTGAATATTTTGAAAATTTGTTCGGAATCAATGAAAATAAAAATTCGTTTTGTAAGTTATGTGTAAGAAGTTTATCTTATTTTTAATAAACTTAAAAATAATATGTATATTTAAATTGTGTAAAAGATATTCTTTTTTAAAGAAGTTGATTAATTATGGGTTTTATGAGGAATTTTAAATACACGAAATACCGCATGTAATTATACAAACAAATACTCGTATTTTAATGTATAATTTTGTAAATGAAATGTATCGTTAACATTAGTTTCAAAATATTCAATAATCATACCGAATTATATTCTCATGTCATATCATATTTTGTAATCAGTTAAGGTAATGGGATGGTATGTATGTGTAGATTGCGTAAATCGAATGTAAAGTCAGAAAGCGCATCAACACTGACGAGTATGTGCATTGTATTAATTGTTAGATATTTAAAACGAAATGATAAAGTATCTTGTTCAAGAGCAAGAACTAAGCTTGTATTTTTCTATTTTCATACGTGCGAATGTTTGTAGTAAGGAATGTTATTGCATAACGTGATAAATTTGGCACTGACAAAAAAATTGGTTCATTAGCACGCAGATAGATTATTGTGTATGCGGGATGCATATGGATATGCAACATTGTCTCTGCTCATCGGTAAAGTTACTGTAATATCTTTCAAAGTCAGATACTGCAAAGCGGATAACGTAAACAGGACTGCGAATGCATTGGTGATGGATACCCGAGTGGATATACGTAGTGATGAAAATTGCGGTGTTTCAATTTCAAAATGCTTCTCGATTTGAATTTTTTCTGAGGAAAACTTTTTAATGCGTACTTATATCCATCTTTCTGTTCTATATTTTTATTGCTTTTTCTAGTATTATCTGATTAAAAATTTTCCTTTTTGTTGATGATGTGTACTGTTTCTAAATAATTCCTATATTAAGATGTGATAAATAGAAAATTGAAAAACTAGAAATGAAAGTATTTAGGTATAATTCTTTTAATACGTCACTAAAAAATAGCAAAGGTATAAAAATGTATAAAAGTATGTAAAGTACAAAATATTACAGTCAGCACGAGGAATTTTTTCTGTCAGAGCTTTTCAGTCCTTTCCTCTAACGCACACTGTTTTCTGCCTTTAACTGTGTGAAGTTGCTTGTCGCCTGTAAATCCAACTCTAAATTATTTCAAGTGAAAATAGCTAGTTTCGTGAAAATAAATTTTGTTTAAATATTTTTGCTTAAAAGTAGTGAGATCGTACAAACATTATTTTACTGATTTTTCATTGTAATCTATTTTTTAATATAATCTTAATATTGAATCTAAAACTAAACTTTTTATTAAAATTGTATAATAGATTTATTTGAAAAAAAATAATACATAGTGTTTATGTTTAATATCCTTGGCTATAGTTATGATATAAAAGTACGAATTTAATAAATGACATTAATATTGCTGTGTACTGAGAATTAGCTTGTATGCAGTAATACTGTAAATACTTATGCTTTTTAATGTTTTAATAATTTCCAGATTTAATTAAGTTACATAAATTATAAAATTATAAAATTTTTATTTATTTTAAGTGCAAATTAAAAATAATTTAATAAACTTATTATTAAAATTAATATTTATGCATTATGTACATTAAAATAATATAAATAGAAAATGCGTTTAGAATTCAATTATGTTTATAACTTAAACACGAGTCAATAGGTTTTGTTATTACTATTAAAAATCACCTTTAAGAAGATATAATTTCTATAGATAAAGAGATTGAATGTAAAATATTTTCACTTTGCTAAATATTTTGAATTACTGTAAATCTTGTGTGATGCGTGTGAGTGTGCGTGATATTCTAGCTCTCCGCAAGTGACGCGCTGTGTCGTATTTTCGCAGGAATGGATCCACAGGATCACAGATAACTTGTTAATTAGCTCTAAGGCGTCAAGTGAACCACCCAATGAGAGAGATAATTGCAGCACCACGATGACTAGTGGCAACGTAGTTGCTACTCTCGACGACGACACCGAAGACGTATATGGCATAGGCTACTTGAATCCTGCCTTCGACGAAAACAACAGCAACGGAAAATCACCCAATACACAGTCTGGTTCGAAAATCAATTCTGTTGAAAACCACATATTAATCGTAATGCACATAGCTCCGATGTAAAACTTATAACAGATTGATTTGTATTTTCTTCGTCGATTTCATCAATATTAATGTCATATTTTGATTACATTTATAATATTAATTCATCATATTTATTTATATTATCGTATTTAACACTTTGTGTAGGATCTCTATTACTGATAAATAATTATAAAGAGAATTTCGATTAATTATATTATAACGTAACTTTTCATTGGACCTTGTTGATGTAAAGATTATTTTGTTTACAACAAACAAATTTGTTACAATAGATTTCAGTTTTTATTTGATTAATTAATTTACTTTTAAACATTGACAAATATTTATATGTCATAAGTTTTTTCACCTAATTATTTAATTATTTTTAGCTAAGATATAATAAATATTATATTGTTAAGATTAGTTAACGTCCATTAAAAAAAATTTATCGGTGAAATGGAATCAGTAAAATGATATCGTTACACAATTGTTGTAATTGTAAAAATTATAGTAGAACCTGATTTGCAGTAATTTAATATAATTTGTAATACTCGGAGCTAGAAAATTAATCATCAAAATATTACAATTAAAATTCGCTGATGTACCGAAAGAATTCATTAGACAATATGTTTGAACTCGTTAGGAGGTAACCATATAGCGACACCCAAATCGACACCTATTGATGTGGCCATGCGTAGTCATAAGTCTTCCGCCAAGTCTGATAAGACCAGAATCATCGATGTGAGCCGTACGGTGCGTAGGCGCTTAAATATGAATTCAGTTCCCGACGTAGTTCAGACGTCCCAATACAATCAGCAGAGTCGCCGTTCTGATGGCGAAGAAGATGAAGAGGAAACACTGAGTGCACCGCGTATGAACATGGATGAATTTTTTCTTTCGAAGAATAGTAGATTATTCTCCCAGGTGTCATCAAATACCCTTAAAACTTTGCCGCCAGGCGAGGAGTTGAATAACGATGCTATCGACCCGTCGCATTGTCAAGTCGTCGAGGTTAAAGAAATGGAGATTATCAAAGCTGTTGCGGCTACAAGCAATGATAGCTTTGTTTTGCCAAGAGCTAATTTTGGCGTACAGCAAGTGCCTCAGGTACTTAACTTAGCAATTTTCGCAAATTAGTTTTCTAAATTCTTTAAAGATATTCTTTTCAAGGATTTAGAAAACGATCAGGTACAGCGAAAATTATTTAGATTTGTTTTGAAGAATACCTAATTTATTACATCGCAAAGATTTTCAAAAATTATGATTTTAATAATAATTGTTTATTCAAAAGTATATAGTTTTTTATGAGATAACATTTTTACTTTAATTTAGAAATAAATCTAAATAGTTTGCATTCATTTATATAAAAACCTAAAGCGAAATGTAGCGCTCAGTGAAGAGTACACCGTATGTTCAGGTGGTGGAACGAGTGGAGATAGTTGAAGACACGGAAACCGAGCCTGAATCAATTGACACAGATCCCGACGAGAAACGATCATCCACTGATGAAATGATCGTCTCTCCGACCTCGAAAAAGGAATTGATGTCCTTCTTAAAACATAATGATTTTACATCCAATGACACTGACGAAAAAACTCTGTCTGATCTCCTCGATGAAGCTCTGAAGCAGCCAGCAACGAACTTACTCGAGCAACCTAAGCTCCCGGTTATTACGTCTATCCCCCAAGTGACAAAGGCGCACATAGATACTGAGAGTGTAGCAGAGTATCTTATTCTTGAAGGAAGCGAAAATGTGTCCGTAAAAAATAAGGTGCATTCATTGGAATCAAAAAAAGTTGAGCAGGGGGAGAGCTGCCGCGCCGGTGGGGCAAGAAGGAAAGCAACGTGCACCAAGGAGGTGACATTTGCAAAGGCACCTGAGCCTCAGTGTAAAGCTCCACCAGTACCGCTACCTAAGAAAACAAAGGTGCAACAACTCATGACAAGTGGGGAAATCAGGGAGGACTGCGAGAGTTTTTATGGTAGTGATAAGGAGACCGACGACGTATTGATATTCTCGGATGTTTCGGATATCGACATGGGTAGTTCGAGCTCTGAGGAGGGTGGACTGAATGGGCATTCGGAACAAGAAATTGGAGTGGATCTCTTCGATAAGGTAGAAGTTGCGTGGTGTTGTGCTTTTGATATTGATGTGGGATGATTGATTGTAACCTTTTGTGTGATGTGTTTGTAATCGCTTGCAGAGATTTATTGAAATAGTGGTTCGTATATTATAAATAGATCTGACATAAATTCACACACAGATTCACCTTTGCTTAAACATTAAAGCACAAATACATGTGTTCATTTTACTTATTTTTTTAATGTTTCAAGTTTGACAACTTATTTTTATATAATAATACATAATTTATCATAATATAAAACTGAAATATGTTCGGTTGTTACTCACAATGCGAATTTACGTACATTATTACTCATACGAGTTTATGTAAGCACTTGCTCTATGTCACCTAGAATCAAATGAACTCATGATTGATACCATTCAAATGAGTTGAAATAGATAATTTTTCTCCCAAAACTTTAACATTTGCATAGCACATTTTTTGAATATAAGTACGCCGTTACTAATGGAAGTAAACTTAAAAGTTATTTTTATAATATGTATTTTTAATGTTTCAAATATTTTAAATAAAATATTTTCAATTTAGATCGAAATTGAGAAAACTCATAAACGCGTATCAAATAGTATTCAAGAATCAAGATTTCCAAATGAAAAAAAATCTCCTTTTAAGACGGGTCGAGTTTCGAGAGCGGCTCTAGAAAGAGAAATTCTTGAATTCGAAGATTTGGCTCAAAAAATGTTGAATCGAATGGATATTATGTTAATGACAGTTGGTGGAGTGACTAATGAAAGAGATCCTACTAGACGCCTAGAGGTATTAGACAAATCTATTATTAATCTACTGATTAAATTTTTACATAACATAAAACTTCAAAATGAACCTTTAATTTACAGATTTTGAAAGGAGAAATTAGCTGTTTGGCACCCTGATGCTGCGACATTAATAAGCGGTGGAGATGGTTTAGTGATGACAGTACATGCAACCGATCCTTCGCGGGCTGAGAAAATCAAACGTGAGCATCAGGACAAGCTTCGTGGTAAGTGGCAGCAGGTAATGCAAGAGTGCGAGACAAAGCGGTCGCAAGCCCTCAAGGCCGAAGATGCGCTACGTGCATACTCGCTGCTGGTCTCTGAATTGGAGGAGTGGTTCCGCCTTGCACCCCAACAGCTGGAGCAGGCCAATAATTATGAGGGACAATTGGAGGCTTTTACCATCGAATTCGATGCAAGACAGGATCAAATTAAGCGGCTTATGCAACTCGAACAAGAATTAAAAAGGTCGAATGTGGGGCACAATGAAGCAGCATTCTATACAATCAACAGTAGGTGGCAAGAAATAAGCTCTCAGTTTAAGAGATTCAGTGGTAGCAAGGACAAGGACAAGCAACATTCTGATAAGAAACTCGAAATGGTGAGTTCTTAATATTGATTATTTTTCGAGTAGTAGTAACTTCAACCGTTTTGTATTGAAAACTATTTAAATTAAAAACTTTATTATTAGCCAATGGGAAGTATTACGGTGCAAGACTTTGTAAATAAAATTAATAAGCTACGTGACGCTATAGCAACTCTTTCGAAATCACTCAACTCCGCACCATTGAGTGGGAAGGACTTTGAGTTATTTACCGATCAAGATGACTGCCTCAAGAAGATTAGTAGTGCTCTGAATATACTAAAACCCACTGTAGAGGAAATAGGATATCTCTGGGAGCACATAGCTGACAATGAGCAGGCACGACATCTTAATGACAATCTGCGTAAGGAGTGGACGATTGTAAACCAGTGTTACATTGAACGTTACAATCGATGGGCCAAGTGCAATGAAAAGCTTAATGAGTTGAGAAATTCATGCTGGAACTTTGATGACAGTTTGTTAAAAATGGAAGTGACAATAAAGGAGGTGGCCAGTAATCCTCACAGTAAAATAAGCAGAGCTCGATTACTGGAGCTGGATCATGAGATGCCAAGGATGCTGAGAAGTATGAATGGGATTAATGCCACGATTGCTGACATAACCAACCGATCATCTCCGGGCGATGTTAAGGATTGGCAGCATGTAATCGACGACCTGAAAGCGAGGTGGCAACGCTTTGTAACTGATTGGAATATTCAAAAGAGCAGGTGAGTTTACGATATAATTCCGAGAGATATTTTGAGCAGCATTGCCAGAGTTAGCATCAATTTTATCGTCTATAGTGACAAAGTCCATAATACAATATTGCATAACTCATAAAATAATTATTAAATACTGCTCGATATCTCGTTAATTAATTTCCAAATTAAATAAATATTTGAATTGGTCGTTACGCTATATTTTACCGGATCCAAATAACGGCCATCAACCCAATAAATTCACTCGTCGAATGTGTGTAATTTAATGTTCTTCAAATGGTACAGGAGTTTATTTAGTGCCCGTCGCGTCGCGTCGCGCTGAATAAATTCCGTTTTAAAAATATCCAAAAACGACAAAGCCCTGTGCGATTAGCGGGACGTGACGTAACTCTATAAGCCGGTGGAGCGGGTGCGCCTCCCGTTCGGCCCACATATTCGCGCAAAGAATCCGCTAAATTTATCCCCGAAAAAAAGGGCGCGCACGAGAGCGGGGCGGATTCCGGGGAAGTCTTGCGGAGCGGCGCGCGCTCGCGCGCGTGTTTACGATCCCCCGTAAAGTGTCATTTCGTCTGGCGGCGCTCGCGGGCCCTCGCGGCGCTGTGGAGCGCGCGCGGAAAATACGACTTCCTTCTCCGAGGGCTATTTCAGTTGCACTCGGCCGCTCGCGACGCGTTGATCATCGTCATCATGCCTCGAACGTAACCCCTGCACTCGATCCCGCACCGCAGAGGGCCGCGCACGTAACTCTTGCCTCCCTCCACTCTCTCTCTCTCTTTCTGTTTTCTGCTTCTGTCTTCCTCGGGCTCGCCTCGCCTCGTTTTGCTCCCTCCTTTTTTTCGGGTGAAAAAAGGCCGGTGTCGCGCGCGCACGTGCACGAGGTACACGAGGGAAAATGTTGACCCGCGTTAAGAGGAACCTGCGCTCCCGTTTCGCCAGGTCGGGCGCCATGGGCAAGCAGCGCACGGCCAAGCAGATTCTCGACGGTGCCGGGAACCTCGTCACCCAAGTCAACTCTCTCCTGGTGTCGACAGCTAATCCCTCCGACGACACGTCTCTCTCCATAAGGCTCTCGATGGTTAAGGTGAGTACCCGTTAAAAAAACATTGTTTTTTTATACAATAATGTTAAGATTCTTGGAATCAGCCCTATGAATATTATCTAGTTCAATATACAGTTCTTAAACACTTTTTTTTTATTGCGCTATTTCATAGACAGTTATTACATAGACGGATTAATTATTCAATCATCTGCTTGATATATCTTGTTGGATCTTGCTGCATTATACAAGAGACCGCACACGTATCGGATACCGTAACAAAATTGCAGTATGAAAAATTGCATTTTCTTGCGGGAGCAGCACAATTCCTAAAATAATTTGACTTAGAGTTTCCATTCTATTCTCAACTTAACGGACCTCCTACTTTCAACCGTTGGAAAGTATAAGAGTTTCAATTATACAAGAAAAACGAGTTAAAAATAGAAGTTAATTCGATCAATGCCTGTGTCTATATACTTGTTTAATTATCTCACGCGTCAATTACAAGCGCGCTAAAAACCAAGCGTACTCGTGTGCTCCCAACCCGGATGGGACTTTTCGCGGTGGCGCGCGCGCTAACGCGATTACGCTCGTGCGCAAACTCGCGTTCGAGAGTCGGGACGTCGCTCAAGCGCGGCGTTTGTTTTGGGGCGCGCGCTGCACAAGGGAGCGGGAGATCCCTAGCTGGACCAAAATAGAAGTTATCTAGCGGGAGTGCACGAACGTTTGATGATAGCGCTGCACAGCTCCTGGCTAACTTTAGATTTGCCTTAAATAGTCGGTAATCCCCAGTACCTCTGCAGTAATTTGTTCGATCGATGAACCCGCTCGCCTGCCCTTTTAACTCCTGGCAGCGCGGCGAATCGATGCGCACGTGATGGATTAACCTTGTCCGAATTCCGCCGGACAGGAATCGGCTCGGCTTTGAAAGGACTCGGTTTTCGCTGTGTCCGAGTCGATCAATCATATTGAAGCACGAGACCAGGCATGAAATGGGAAATGAGTTCAAATTTTGCTTGATATTTGAAAGAAGGAAAAGTAATTTGTATTTCAAAGAAAAGCTTGATTACAAAGTAATTGCAAATAAAAGAGAATTTTTTAAAAATCCATTTCCTTCTTATCTATGAAGGCGAATACGTTTATAAAATTAAGCGTAACTACATGTATTATTGTTTAGTGCTGTAGAAAAACAATGTATGATTTCAATATTTTAAAGGCACGTGAAAAGGAGCTTGCCGATCAAATAAAGGAAATACAGACTTTGAAGAATCAACACAATTCTGGAGTCAGTGATGATGAGTGCAATAAACTAATTACTAATTTAGAAAAGGTAATTCACTTATTTATTTTATTTAATCTGTTTATAATTCACTATGTATTATTGTTTAACAACTGAAAATTAATTTGTATAAGGTATATATATAGTATATGCTTACCAAGTAGCAAAATAAATGAGAAATTTTATTACAATATGTTTAATAAATACTTCGGCACCGTTTTTAATTAGTTACAAAATCCTTCTTTCTTTATTTTCCTTTAAAAGCTTAGCAAAGTTTTTAATACATCATCATATGATAAACATTGTAAAACTGAATTTCCGAATTAAGATCGTGTATATGTACAACAACTGGACAATATTCTAATTTACCTGTCCTGAATTCCACAGGCGCACGGAGGTATCTCGTCTCACAAGGAGTACGTCGAGAGTAAATTGACTTCCCTAAAGAAGTACGTGCAAAGTTTGGATGCTGTTATGGCTTGGGTGATGGAGACCCGCGCGAGGCTCAGCATCTCGCGTGAGCTATCTCAACAGGAACGCGCGAAAGCTATTGAGAATATAATGGTACTACGGCGATTATCCTTAACCCTCTTGATGGCAAATGGCATTCTCTTAGCGTTTCTGCATGCTGTATTTGTGTCACTGTTTCGGTTTAAATTAAATCTTTGACTTTTAAATTTAGTTTAAAAATAATATTGGTCTTTTAAATCATAATTAAAAAGTAAATCATGCGATAGACGTAAAATTAAACAAATGTGTTTTTGTATTCTAGGCTCGAGTCGAAGATCGTCAAATGGAAGTAAAAGATGTGTTAGAAAATTATACGAACCTCGAAAAGGAATGTGAATCTGCGAAACAAACAGTCTCCATCGAACTTCAAGTAAGTTTTCATAAGTTTTAATTTGATGAATATAAAATATATTGGTACTTTATTTTTCTATTGCAATTTTGTAGCTAAATCAACTAATTAAATATTGAATTCTATAATTCTAAAAGTTCAATTTCGTTACAAGCACATGGTTTTCAAATTTCACTACTATTATTGCTTTTTATCGAGATACCGAATTAAGACATATCAATTTTTAATTACAATATAATTATAGGAAAAATTGAAGAAACTAAGAGATGACTGGAATGCAGTAAAACATCGTGATAACATAGAGCAACAATCTTCAACGCCTGCTGCTCATATTCAACAGAGAGGTAAGCCCTTTCGACTCGAAACAATTATAATTATTTATAAGCTTTAGAAGCCTCATATGTTTCAAATCAAGTAAAGAATTTCATTGTTAACGTCGCATGACATATCTGTGTGATTAAAACATCTGTTTTTATGAGTTAAAAATTTGTACGGTGTCGGTTTATGTAATTACTTTTTAAATTTGTTTGTTTTTAATTAGTATACAGTTCGAATTAATCACGATTAAATTAATTTGAATTACTAAGATTAAATAAGCATTAAAGCATATTTAATTAATTTTTAATATAACAAATAAATAAGGGTATAAAGTTCGTTAATATTAATGAATCCTTAGTGAAAATGATCGATGGTTAACATTATTAAATCTAACAAATAACGTAAAAAAGAAATTTGACAAGTATGCAGGCTCTGAAACAGATCATAAATATAAAAATATACACCTTTCCAACAGTTACTTTAACATGTAGAATTGTTTACTTGACAGTACAGTACATTTTTTACAACTATTGTGGTAATAGGTCATAAACTCGCAAAGGATTTATTCAACTGTTCCACTTTACAAAGCTTCATTGAAAGGTTTCAAAAACTATTTCGACTTTGTTCAAGTGCTGTTTTATTGAATAAATACTTTGATTGTAACAAGCATTCTTTGCTTTTGTACAAGAAACCAGCAAGAATTCCTTAGCAGATAGCGAAAAGCCTCGATGAAATGCAGAAAATGTTGCCCTCGCATCTCGCGGGGGAGAGCCAGAGAGCTTTCTCCAGCGAAAAAGAAAGTAGCCATGAGCGCCTTAAAAAGGAAAGCTCTTCGGGGCAATCGTGAGGGCGTAGTCGCGCGCCGGTTGTTAGATCGAAAAATCAGATTCCGCGCGCGACGGCGCGCCACCGGCGATAAGTCAGGGAGCGCACCCTGAGCATAAAGGCGAGGGCTAATCGAAGCGAAGGCCTAGCCGCGGCTGCCTCTGGCAGGTTGCAGCCACTTCCCAAATTTATTGCCATCGCTCCCTCCCCCACAGGCCCATTAAATTCTTCGCGACCCTCTCGGCGCACGCTTGCTTTTTGTCCCTCCCTCTTTGAATTCCTCCTCCGCGCGCTCGATATTTTCCTCTAGCTCTGTCTCTTTCATTTGCCTATTTCCACTTCCTACTTTCGCTCCGCATGCTTTCGACGATACCTTTCGAGTCTTTGAGTGTTTGCCGAATATCTTCTTGTACCTAATATAGAATAACTATTCTTGCTTTTTTCAAACAAAATCTCAAAATAACATTGATAACTTAAAACATGAGTTATCTTTGATTCTTAGATTATTTAGATTTTTTTTAAATAAAATTCGTTATAGATTTTAGACGATTTTATGCTTATTCTAATTTAAAGGTTTATTATGTTAAAATCTTGATAAACGCGTTAGTAAACAAAATTACTTTCTTTACTTTTAAGTTCTTTATCTCTTGTCTTCAGCTTGATTATGCGTCTCTTAATTGAAAATTTTTTCATTCATTCATAAAGATCTTTCCTTTTTATTACTATCATTTTAATTATCTTATTCATATTTTTCATTTCCATTCGTATTCCTCTTTTGAACTATTTTATATTTTGCTAACTTTAGTAGACTATTATTAAATTATTAAGAAGGAATTTACAAATACTTAATACATGTTTAGTCTTGCTTACGTTTAGATTTTTGTATTTATTATACCGGGGATAATTTAAGAAAAATGTTTGCTATATTAGATAGTAAACTATAGGGGCTTACTCATTAAATCATAAAAATTACTATACATTTCAATAACAAAAGATAGCTTGCAAGCTTAAGATGTAAAAATTTCTGTTACACTTTTTGAACATCCTTTCCAGTATTTTTTTGTAGTAAATATTCACTTCTGTATTATTAAATATTTGCCTACAGTTTTTAAATCTTATTTAAAACCTTTTTTTCACTTTATTATGCTAGCGAGCGCATGCGATTACTCAAGAATCTTTATGAAGGATTTCTGTCAAAAATTGAATTGATAATAATCACTTTTTCGATCCTCTATAATTCCTTTATCTTTCTTAATATTTTCTTTCTTTTTGCGCCCTCGCTTGCTTCATTTTTCCTCTAACGTTCACTCTCGCTTTATGACTTCTTTCTACTTTGTCCCACCCGCGTAGATTAGGACTTTGCGCCCTCACGAACTCACTTCCCCTACTATACCTCTCTTTCTTTTTTATCCACCCTCTCGTACACGTTCGGCGTAGATAGAAAGTCTATGGCCTGCTAAGAAAGTATCCAACTGATCGATATAGTCTTTTCGAGAAAAAAATCCTCATTTTTTTCCATAACGTTTTTACATATTTATGCAATTTAAAAATTAATATTTTTAATAACGAAATTTTCGTGGTATCTTATTTGATCTGCATATATAATTAAAACAATAATAATAAATTTTAACAGCATGTACATTTGTTATTTAAAAGCTTAACAACAACAAACATTAATTATTTATAAGAATTAAAGATCACGGTAATAATTGAGTAAATAAGAATTTTGCTAAAAACTATGTGCATCTAGGTATCATAACTTAGTATGAAAATTTTACGCAAGTTACTTTTTGGAACGTTTGCGTAGCTCCTCTTCGTTATATATTGAACCATCTTAAGAAGATAAAGTATAAAAAGGCGTGTACAAAATAAAGAGGATAAAGCCGTCCTCGCGGCAACGCGTGCATATTCTCTTATCTAAGGCGTCCCCTACATAGCACGGAACATTTCCCGATTAACCATAAACATCAGGAATGCAAGATGCACACTTGTAGAGTTTTATTAGAAATGAAATGTTCAGGAAATAAGTTACAAAAATGCAAATGGTTTGAAAGAATCGAATCAGTCCGACTCATCAACTGCCGTTTTTGAGCATAAAACTTAGCATAAAATCAGCATAAAATTGGCGTAGAATAAACTCAGCATAAAATAATCACAAAAGTTTAGCAGCATCCTCCTCGATTACGACTCTGCGATGATCGTTTTCATAAAGACTGGCATACTCAATGAAGCTTTTATCCAATGTATTATATGATAAATATTTGAAAGCACGCGTACAAAGTGTCCGGCATCCCGGGGCGCGAGATATCGCACCTCTCAGGTTCATTAGACTGCTCAGAGCTCAGTCTTGCGCCTAGATCTTAGATTCGGCGGGGATCTTTGGCCGCGTCGATGGGTATCAAGCAGCCAGCGCCGTGTAAAAGGCACAAAGCCGGGGCCGCGGAAAGGGTTGCGACCCGAGGAGAAGGGACTCTGGCGTGTCTCCTCGGGCTACGAGGGAGAAGGACCCGCAGCAACTGGTGTACGCGCCCCGTGTTTTCCTCGACGTCGGCGGCGGCGCGCGGTCTGCCCTCTCCAACACACGGGCGCTCCCCCCGCGCGCGCGCGCTCTCTCCCTGTGTGACATTGACCGCCGGCGGCGCTCGCGCGACGCCTGCGCGCGCTCCCCTAGCCCCCACCCCATCTCGCCCTGCACTCTTATAGCCCCCTGCTTCCGATCTCTCCCGGCTTGGCTCTGTTTTATTACCGTGCCAAAAAGTGTGGCTCGGCGAACGCTCTCCTCGATTTTCAGGGCTCAGGCCGGATTTTCTGTTTTACTTTGATTAGCAGGCGTTGAGTCTCGTAGTTATTTTTACGGGATTGCAGGTGGTGTTTGTCCGTTGTGGTAGGATACTACTGCATAGAATTGTGAATCGCCCGCGGCTGTATGAAAGAGCCGAGGGGAGAGCCTCTTTCCTCGTGCAGCTGTAACTTTGTAATAATAAAGCCTTTGGGGTGGCTTCGAAATTCCCAACGAGGCAAAAAAGAAAATACAATTACTCTTGATAATGTCAAGGTTACACGGAAGGCCAAGGTAACGCTCAAACTGTTACCGTGCTTTATAAAAAAAATCATTAATTTTGTATACGGGTATCTATAAATTTTAACGGGAATACGTCAAATTATTTTGAAGTGATTTCATCCTAGTTGTTACAAGTACTGCTTAGTTTAGCGTCTAAATGGTCTTATCTTACTCCACCGCGTGTCATATTTCAAAATTATTCGGACGTTTATTTCGTACTTGAGCTAATTTTAAGGGGGAAATATATTACCATGTATTACGATACGAAGTCTCAAGGCTTTTAGTAGCAGAAATGTCGAATTACAGTTGAAATACTTTTCCGCTTTGCGAGAGTAACACGACGATTTATAAGTTTATTACTACATTTATATTACACATGGCATGGCTAGCAGGTATTAGTTCTCTTATTCTCTTTGAAAAAATGTAATATCGCTGGAGCGTATAACAGATTTTCATTTCACACTCGATGACATTCATCTTGATAAGGTATACGGTTATCAGCTAGAAATACTGTTTTTCCCAACCAGACTCGTATTTTTTGAATATTTTCTGCGAGTAGAATAACCAAAACAACGCAAGATTTCCCGAGATTGCGATGTTTTTTCCGCCGTTAACACATCCATTGGAGATGCGCGACCACCAACCGACGTGCCGCGTTTCCCAGCCTGCAACGAAGCGTATGCACCTAGGATCATCCAACCTCCATCCACTGATCATTTTTCTACCCCCGCGGGCCGCTTGCAATTAGCCGCGTTTCCAGGATCCCCGGCAGGAGGGATCGGCAGGCGAGCCGCGCGGGCAGGTCTCGGGGCGGGTGGCGGATCCATAAGCGGCGGGGGCCGGGGCCCGGGCGGCCCTCGAAAAGCGCGCGGCGCCGGGCCGGGCACGTAGCCCGGGGCGGAAGCCAATCGCGGAGGCAGGGCGCGCGCGTACCGGCTCGCTCGGGCTCGGGCCGCCCCTCCTTTGTTTTCCCGGCGCTTTCTTGCCCCCGGAGCCGCGCGGCCGGGAGGGGCGCGCGCTCGGGCCGGCCGATGTCTCTCGGGAGCTGGGGCGCGCCGCCCCCCCCACCCCCCGCGCATCCCGCGCGCCGCCGGCGCCGCAGCCGCGCCAGTACACCCCCGGACGGCCACGGGGCAGCAGCTCTCGAGCGCCCAGCCTCCGCGCGCGCCGCGCCCGCGGCCCCCACCCCGAGAGCGCGCCCGACTCCCCTGTGCGCTGCGCGAGTGTTGTGTGCTGCACGTGCGGCTCCGAGCGCTCGAGGACCGCCCGAGGACCCGGGCGCCGCATGCCGCTCGACTATGAGCGCCGTCACGTGAGTAGTCCGGGCCCAGCTGTGCGCGGGGCCCGATGATGGATCGCGGGGCCGCCGGTCCCCGAGCCAGGCCTGCTTTTCACCTTTGCGCCAAGGCCCTTGCGCTCGGCGCTCTTTCCTCACGGGGGGCGGCAACCGCGATTTTGACATCGAACTGCCTAGGGACTGATTACCGTTTCGCCTGGACGCTCCGGGGCCCGGATGAAAATGCATATCCACTGTCAAACGGACATCTTTTAGACGTTATTCCAACTCATGAATTGCAAAATTATTTCTTCTGCATTATGCATAATTCTTCGGAGAGTATTCCATTGAAATTTATCCTGGCAAACAGAAACTTGTTGCTTTTTCTTAAGAAATGAGAACTTCTGCATGGAACAGAATTCAAATTGGATCATTTCGCATCATTTATTATTTTACCAGTAGATATCGCCGTTAAGCAAATTTAAGCGACCGCGAATAGTAGCGTTTAGTTGTAGAATTAGCTCAAATTAGAGATCGCAACAATGTCAACAGAGAGTATGCAGATTTTTTACACATGTATATGTGTACATAATAATAAACTTTCATTTAAATTTTCTAATAACATTGAAAACATTGTTCTACAGTATGCGCTGAGGCTATTGAATCTTTCAATAGTTTTTTATAACAAGTATTAGTACTAATTAAAACACATTGACGAAAGTTAGTAGTTCGAAAATCATTTATTCCACTGACGAATCAATTTATTTAAAACAGACAAGTACCGATTCACAAGCACCGCAGACAAGTTTTGGACAACTTCATATAGTAAACAAGCTTATACAGTTTACACTTTTTTGACACTTAACAAAATACAATACAATTATCGATAATAATACCGATTATATTAATTTTCAGTAGGAAATAGCCGTTTTAATGAAAATTTACCTTTTTAACGTAAATTTGTGATATATAGCGAGTATTGAATCGTGCTCACATGCGTGTGACTGCTTTAATTAACTTATTTTTGATAATATACTACAAAAGAAAATATCGATGGAACGTTAAAATTTAATTTGGAAATGCATTTCATTGATTAACATTACTTATGCAAATGATTCGAATTAATTTGTCGACCGATTTCTAATCTAATTATTCAATGAGTTATAAAGGCTTTTCCTTCATAATAACTTGTATTGAAAGTAGATCATACAAAGGTTATTAGTTTATCAATTCTGACAATTTCGCACCTAATTAGGGGATGACTACTTACAGACGTCCAACTTAGAAACAAATTAATTGAACTTCCATCTGTTTCTTAATGTATAATTATAACTTGACTTATAAACTCCACTTTCGATATAGGTCAGTTGAAAGTATCTCGGCCGAAAGTTATTATGACACGGGAATTATACATCCGTACGTCGCGAGAACACATTATTAAGGACTTTCTCAAATATAGAAATTTCTCATTGACATTT
Organism: Sycophaga agraensis; assembly: GCA_018906755.1. Classification (NCBI taxonomy): domain Eukaryota; kingdom Metazoa; phylum Arthropoda; class Insecta; order Hymenoptera; family Pteromalidae; genus Sycophaga; species Sycophaga agraensis. The sequence continues at coordinate 722,286 of JACCIE010000020.1, read as the reverse complement.
ATTGAGCTAAACCTTGATATTATTCTAATTATGACAATGGATAGATTGAACTTTTACAGGCTATTTAAATCTGTAGCATTGTAAGTACGCAAAGAATGCAAAAGAAATACTTCGATTCGTTCTTTTATTTATCGAAAAAGCTGCGCGACATATAATTCGAAATCGTGCTAAATAACGTTGTTTCGTGATTGGATAATTTGCCCGTGCGTCGAATTTTCACGAGGTGTCGATTTGGTTTTCAAAAGGGTGTGTGCGAAATGAAACTCCATTTAATTACAGCGTGACAGGAACGAAAGAAATAAGGCGTCGCGGAGGGGAAATTGCAATAAGGAAGAGCTCAAGCACTTGCAACAGTGAAAAAGCGACGCCTGATGAATAGCACCGCTCTTGCGTGCACGTGACTCGTCAATCAATTGATTGCCCCCACCTTCTGCTAGTACTAATTTGCCGAGCTCCGTCGCGGGTTCTTGCCGCTGATTTTCGGTAAGACCCATCTCGGCTTACCTGCTCGGCTATTACCGTAATCACACGGTAACCGTTTAATTAATTTCGGACGACTCGCGGTAGCTTGATTGTTTTTATGAAGCACAGGATCGAGTAGTTGAAAGTTTGTTGGGTACTCGGTTAACTTGGGTAACAGTATACTCTATTAAGAACTTTGGATATGAAAAAATTGTTTTTAATTAGTATAAAGAAATAATGTTTCTGCTTTTGAATAAGTATATTATTCAATAAAATGTATTTTGTGATATATATATACAAAATACATCTTTTATATTATACATTTGGTTGCAAGTGTATTGTAATATTTACCGAATACACAGTAGTAAAAGAGACAATTAAACTAGCGATAAAAGAACTTTACAGCTTCGTAATTCTTAAATAGATCGTCAAAAAAATATTATGGCTCCCTTGACTATAGCAGATCATAAATTCGAATTAAGCCTAAACATAAAAAAAGTATTTCCATTTTTGAGTTAAGAATGTTTAATCGTTATTCATTCATAGTAGCAAAAATGTTCATAAGTTTATATATGCATAAATTCAAAATCATTCACTATTTTATAATAAATAAAACAGAGAATAATTTAAATTCATTAAAATGTCGAGATGAATTTATTTTCATTTTTTGTCAAACGCTTTGTCTTTATGAGATCTTGTCTAGGAACTGTTAAGTAAACGGTATATTTTACCTATATATAGCCTACTGCAAATTTAATAACATACACTGCATCGTACATTATATTATACACGAAAGTACAAGTGAATTTATAGACATTCTCTATGTATATTCAATATCATAATATTCTGCTATAATAATTAGTATACTGAATTTTTAACATGCATATATCTTGATGTTTCTATAAATGAATTATTACTAACTATAAAAAACTAAATAAGATGTTTCTTGCGACTTAATATTTCACTTTATACTTTATTCCAAAAATATTACTAATGTCACGTAATCATGTAAACCTTTGTTTTCGTTTTAACTTATTTTAAGATTGTTCTTCAATGCACAATGGTATTTCATGCAGTTTTTTCCGAATTACACCAATTACATATTTTGAATTTTTAGTGAAATTTTGTAAAACTGTAATTTTAATAAAAGCGGCTTTTCATTTCATTAATATCTCTAATTCCATATAGGTTAATTAAAATATGAATAATTTTTATCATTACGTATTATTTTGTGTTGTCGGAACTACCCTTAAAAATGGTACGTAAAGACAAAGTGAATATTTGGGCGAAATTGAAAATAGAATTAGCCCATTTTGATGCATTAAAATTATTACGTATATTTTATTGATAAGAAAACTGTTATAAAACTGTTATAAACCAAGAAGAAAGAGTTCGGCTGACAAAGAGAAATGAAAAAAGACATGTAGCGAAAAAAAGAAAGTAGTTGGGGGTGCAACATATGTCCCATTGGATTACGCTTTTCACGAGGATGTCTTCTTTTTATTTGGCTGCTCGCTTCCTCGTAGCACATTTGCCGGATTGATTGGTACACCGAGAAGAGGGTCTGTGCGCGCCGCAACTGGAATGAGCCGATCGCTCCGCGGGCGCCCAGGGCGAGGAAGTGAATTAGGGAGACACAAAGACGCGACGAGAGACGAGTTCGTGGGCCAGTGCGCCACTCGGCCTATATGATCGAGAGGCGAAACAAGGATAAATGGACAACGGGAGAAAAATGAAAGCATAAATGATAAAAATGACTATGGGAGCGAGGAAAACAAATGGCGGGCGCGCGCATTCGATGCCCACCCGTGTGGAATGTGGCGCGTATCGTTTTGGCTCCTGGTCTTTATTTCATAATTTTTATCGATTCGTGGGCTTTTAGGTTTCCATTTGTTCTGGATGGGCTCAGTCGATATTGATTGATCTTTGGTTTACAAATAATGAACCCTCAAAAAGCCGACAGGTGCATTTAATTACTAGTGATAAATAACCTCAATATTTAAAGGGCTTTTCGCAATCCTTTACGTAAACGACGTTGACACGTCTAAAGAATTTGCGTCATATGATGGAATTCCCAGGATGAATTTCTAATACTCGCCTATGGGGGCCAACGCGAAATATGCTGTACAGGAATTCCTTGAATATCAAAGATGCTCGCTTGCTGTACTAAAATGCGAACCAACCCTGCATTTCGAATATTTTGCAAACACACGAATATGTAGCTGATATTTTCCTAATTTTCTGCTGAATCGTAGTTTTCCATGAATTTTTATTGAATAAAAAATAACCTGTATTTTAACATATGTTTTTGTACAAACGGACCGCAATATTTTGAATATTCCAAGATATATGAATTTGCCTCGAAATTTGCATAATTAATATAAAACAATTTTTCAAATCTATGTACCTGTTTTTACGTACATCATATTTTAATTTTTTCCACTGGAAACTGACAGCTGGACACAACATAAATTTAAACGTTCGATTGTAAGGCGATCGCGTAAATAATACTTTCTATATATGTAGATTCCATTGATTTCTGGCATTTCTCTTAGCGACCTTTTTCACAAATTGGCCATCTTTGTCAGTTACAGTGTATATTGAGGCTAATTGTGCACGAATTCGCGCAGGTGAAATATTTAGGCACGCCTTTTTGAACTTGACAGATCCATTAATTTGTTTCAATTTTCAATGCTACTGTCGTCGAACTCCACTACGTACATATCCCTCTACCGGATGCGATGCTCCACCCAAGCCTTGAACACGAGAATGCAAATGCAGCGATCACACCGTCTGGCCGGAACTTTAAATTAATTTATATAACTTTTTAATTAGCTCAATGTACGCTATTTAATTAAATTTGCAGGCCCTCCTCGGCAGATTTAATAAAGCGACTCTTGAAGCGTTTACAAAACGCAAAGGAATTAAAATCTAAAAAAAAATAAGGAAATCTTAGGCCCGCGCGTTCGTGTTCACAATTCATTTCAAAGCCAGTGCTGTATAAAGAGATGGAGAAAAGACGGAATGAAAAGAAGTAGATGCGCCGCGTCGACCGCCGCTATTGCAGATAAATCGTCCGGCTGTCTCTTTCTCACTCTCTATCTCCGTCTCTCTCTTTCTTTCCGCTCCCAGGGTCCTTTTGTGTGAAGTATCGATTGCGCACGTCCCATTTGCCATCCGCTATTTTTTCCCTCGCCTACGCGTGCGCCGCTTCTTTCATCGGGTCACTAAATGGGGTTAATGTCCCCGCGGTATTCCGATCCGCGGGCTTTCGTCCTCGGCCTTTAACCTTTCCGCTCGGGCCCGGCTCTCGGTATCAGTAGCACGTGTTTAGCCAAGCAATACGTCTGGCCGAATCGCTGCGGCTTTTTCCTTCTGCCGCGTCCGCTCCCCGGTCTCGTGTGCTCATATTCCTGCACTGCATAATTCACCCGCTAATGGAGTGCGTGGGGCTTTCAATAAATAACGATTACACCTGATTTCGGGGACTGCCCGCGCCTGTATATCGATTCCGCTCGCCGTGCGTTTCAACGGCCGATAATGGGGTGCTCCGAGGTCGTTTAAAGTGTACGCGGCTTCCTTTTTTGACCGCTTCTCTTTCCCTCCTAATGAACCCCATTATTATTTAAATATTTATATTATACTCGAGCACCTGAAATTGAGTGGGCATCAATTCTCTTTCATACCGCCTTATGTACACCCTCCACTTGAACAAATATACACACTGCAGGATAATTACAATTTGTCTTACATTACGACCCATTGCCCGCAAAGTATATATAAACTAATTAAAAGTCAACGCGGCGCACAGCTGAATGTTTCATTCGACCTAGTCTGTAAAATGTATTACAGCCTGAAATTTACGCTATGCCTCGCTCTTACAAAGTGTGCGCCCTGCGAGCAACGGCCCAACTTGGGCGATTGCCGTACATCACTCATTGCGCCCCTAGTAGCTACTCGCTCGGAACTCTCACGAATAAATAAAGTAGGAGGGGAGCGGATGGTCCCTGGTGTATCAGAATTCGCACGTGTTCCGTACGTTGGGCGCTCACTTTCTTTCTGCCGGCGTTCCAGGCGTCGCGTTTATCAGGATGCAGCCGCGCGGCGCATACGTACTCCCACGGCGGGCGCGGGCGACCTCGAGGCAGGCCCCGCGTAAGCCCCGCGCGAATCCAATTGGTCGTTTCGGTAGGCGCTCCTTGGATTATCGGGGGCCGTATACCCGCCGCGGCGTCTACGGCCCGGAAAAAGAGCAGCCGCGCCAAAATACAGGAGCAACGAGCCGCCGCGCTATCGATTTCACGTTACGGGGGCGCAAACGCCGCGCACATAACGGCCCGGCGCGCTTTTTTTTTTTTTTTCAACCAATCAGAGCGAGGAGAATCGATGAGGTTACGGGCGCGGTGCAAAGGCGCGCGCGGCCGAAATCGCGCGGGGTCCGGGCTCCCGATGCGAGTTCATCGCGGGTGGGATGGCATCTTCGTCAAATTGATTCATGGGCGGCAATTTTCGCATGGGGCGCGATGAGAAAGGAAGCCAGGGACGAGCGGGGGGTTTCCCTAATTTGGCGAGACGCCTCGAACAGTGGCTGCGGCTGATTAATATTCGCTTGATAATTAGCGCGGGTATTATTCTGCGTTTGCGCCAGGCTCCGCCTACCCGGGGGCAATAACGGCTGATTTCGCTTTCTTCCTTTTGCAGTCGATGGGGGATCCGATTTCCGCTCGTTTCCTGTATTACGCGATATATTGGGTACTTTGGAGGAATCTCGAGACCCAGCTACATTATTGCACTTGGCTACTTCGTTTAACTGATGAGTACTCTGTAAACTACTTTGCTAGACCCGTCTATTCTAAAGGTACTTGGCCAGGAGTAACTTTTTATCAATAAGCGAGCAGTTGTACTCTATATACGTACGCTCATTTTTCAACCTGCTCGTATGCGAAAATGCTTAGTCAGTGTTTAATAATTAACCGCTGTAAGGTCACAGATGATTATTCACAATCTCCATAAAAGCGCCGTGTACGACGTAAAGCCTACATTTACCGCTTGTTTTTAGTTTTGAAGTAACGGCCGTCGGCACTATAACAATCCGCATATCGACTTTCCGCAAGTTGCACGAAATGTCCCGAAAAACCAACCTCGTCTCCCCAGCGGCCGAAAACTCTAACAACCTGAGGGCTCCAGCTCGTTAAGTCTGCGCCGGCGCGATCGGCCCCTGCAACAAATCGGGCCGCGCGGACCCGTAACGAAAGCGAGGGGGCCAGCCACGGGTGTAAAAAAGCAGGGGCTAAACCCGAGCCCTGAAAGGCAACACGCGTCGGTTTCTGTAATAAAGCGCGGGAAAAAGAGGAGTGGGAAAAAAATAACGAAGTGGCGAAAAGGAGCGTTACGTCCACCCCCACCTCCCGCCCGCCCTCGAATAACGAGGGTGGAAGGAAGTCGCGATGCCGCGTGCGCCTGACTTAATGAATCATCGCGAAGGTGCTCGCGTTTTAAGAGCGCGTAAATTTTTTCGGTGGCTCGGTCGGACACCTGTCTGCTCGGGGACCCCCTTGCCAACCCGAAGGGTTGCCTATATGCTGTGCGCGCTGGTTATTCGAGGGGATCCCGCGAAGCCTCGTTCCACCGAATCGTTAATGCGAGTCTGAAGAGATGCTGTGCGTGAAATCTGTGGATAATGCTTCCGCGAGGTGTGAAATGAATTTTGGCCACGCTCGTGGAGGTTTCCTGGTTCGTTGGGGGGATTAACATTGGAATGCGGGGAAACTCTTCAGACTAGCAAAATACTTGTTGTTGAAGCGATGTTTTTCGGATCATGCCAAGTCATGAGTAATTACAAGTGAAATTACAACTTGATTGTTAATTACATATAGATTGGTTTAAATTAGTTTATAAGTGTGCGAGTGAGATTATTGCACTCGCGGCTAAATGACGTTATGAAGAGGTTCGTTTGTTTAAATTAAACTGAAGTTGGAAATATTTTTCGATAATTCAACAAGGTATTATTCAAAGAATACTTTTGATTAACTTTTTTTACCTCGCAAAATAAAAAATGTAGGTTAGCGTAAAAAATCGTGTCACTCGTTTACAAAACGGATGGATAAGAGGGTAACTAAATGATGCTTTGTCACGTACCTAGGCTGCTAAATGGAGAAACGAGATAGGTGCAAGCGCTGGGCAAAATTAACCAACTAACTCGGTGGGATATGGCCCGAGCTGTAACTCTGGCTCCGGTGCATCTCGGGCGAATAAATGCCTCTAGGTCCTCGAATCGCACCTCGCGTGTTAGCTTTAATCGGGTATATTACCTGCGTTTATCGAGTTACGCACTCGCCTCTTTGGGGAAAACTTCGCACTTGCTGGAAGCTGCCCATGAATAGTTGGAACGCGGGTGGCATGAAGTTGTTGCATACATACATTACTTGTTCAGATCTGCAGCTTATCAGATAGTAAATTAAGACTTTTGATGGTTGCTATGTTTGTTAGGATAATTTACACGCTATGTTTCTTTTGTATTTGTTTTGGTGGAAATTTTCTTTTGAAGATTATTGCGGTATTTTTTTACAGCGAAATTGGATTTGTACACGCGTGATGCAGTGAACACGTTCAGCAGATGGGATATTGATTGCGAATCTATCTACGTTCGTTTTATTCGATTGGGCAATGCAAACATGGTTCTCGCTGAAAAAATTTTTAATCATTTTTTACAATTGAATAAATTAGGGTTAATCTAAAAATTTTTGTTTAAATTATTTGAAATTATTGAAAAGATAATTATAACCTCGTATAATTTTTAATATAAAAGTATTAAACCTTCAAAATAACGAGTTAATTATTTGCTTTGTAAAAAACGTATTGTTATAAGCGTATTCATTTCATTAACATATACATTTATAATGTATAATTTTATTCGATTTTAAATAAAAACTCTTTCTGTATCCAAACGATGCAGTTTTAATATTATTTTCAGAATTTACCATCTCGCTATTCGCGTAATACAACGAATTCATCAAAATATTTACAATGCAAAGCTTCATTTTACAGAGAACTCCTTTCAAACGCATTTCCGCGAATAAATTAGGGAATATTTGATAACCCATTCTTGAAGAGGTTTAAATGGTTCCATACCATCATTCACCGGACCGAAAAGAAAGGACCTGTTCTGTCATCGCTTGTTCCAAAACAAGCAATTACGTGCCACCGTGTTCCGCACTCCCCCGGCGAAAAAAGATCCTCCGAGAAAAAAGCTAAAAAGAAGCGTGACACCCCTTCAAAACCAGTTCTCCGAGGGTGGGGAGAAAAAACAAACGAGTAGGGCCCACGATGGAGGGACACAGGTGCGTGGTACGGCCACAGTCCTGCAGCGCGTGTGCACATCAAGGCGCTCCGATCAATCAGGTCGACCCCAGGCCAGCGAAACTCAGCGCGGCAGAAGCCCCGGCGCTTTTACCGCCCTCTTATTCCACCTCCGGGGGTTAGGAGGAGCCTCGCCCGGAAATAAAACGCGAAATAAACGCTTCCGGGGGAAGCGGCCGGCAGATGGACCGGGGAAAATTCGATATTAGCATGTCGGGTAGTCCTCGTCCTTTTACGCCCGGTCCACGCCATTTCTCCCCCTCCACCCTCACCTTCTACTACCCCTACACGACTACGCCCCACGTTGGGGTGTGTTTCTCATTTCGAGCTCTTGATTCAGCGGCTCTTTCCCAGACCATTGATCTGTTCAATTATTCCACGAGTCTGTTTGTCCGCTGATGCTTTGATTAAAATGTGTTTACCAAATTTTTTTTAACTCTTGATGTACTGCACGCGAGTCGTTTCATGTTAGGTGCTCTTGAAGTGAGACCTCTTTCTTTTTTTGACAGTAAAATTAATTGAAACTGTTCAGTGATTTTAATTGCTAATTATTGGACAAAATTCTTCATGATTAAAACCGCGATGAAGGAGATTAAAGAAGTAAGCACAGATTTTAAATTAGCACTGATTAAACTGAGATACATGTACACGTTTGTATAACCTATAAAATAATACGAAATATATCTTTAATATGAATTTTAAATATAATTACAATAAAGTCAGTAATATTGTTTCATGACGTTTTAATCACTGCATGAGGTTGTTGGTGCTATTCATAAGAGTTTACCTTGTACTATACATTCAATATTATAAATAAACGATGTATATGTAGTATAAATATAAGGAGTGCTCATTTACAACGAAATAGTACGTAGCAAGGTTAATTGAACTCAAATAAAGAGTGGGTAAACTTTCCCCGAGTAGAAAAGTATGTGATTAGTCAATCTGTTTTTTTAATCGAGTTCCCAGAATAGTTTCATTCGCATTGCATGCTTAGAACTGTTATGTTTTTCTCTAAATATTGTCAAACAATTATTCTAAAACATTGAATAAATTCAATTAGTAGTATTGTACATTAGTTAAGATATCGATTGAAAGCCTAATCAGTTTGTGATTGGTTAACGAAAAATAAATAATATATAAATTTGATCAGATTTCTACCCCACTAATTGCATATTTTGTAGTACGTTATCTTGACATTACTGCAAGCTCTTGGATTTCCTTATACTTACGATACTACAAGCTGGTTTTGGGATGAATCGCCTTGATCCCCTTTTACATACTACATATCGGATGACCGTAGATTGAACCTTCTGATAACGAAGCAGTGTAGTAGTGATCATACTACTAGTTAATCTTAGATGTTTGACTAGAAGATATTGTTTTTAAGAATTTTTAGCGTTAAAAATTGAATATACTTAATACAATAAATAATTAATTTAAACAGGTTATGTCTAATTTGATATACAAAAGATAGATATAAGTACGTATATAGAAAGTTTATTTATAAATTGAGGTAAAAGAATAATACAATGTTATATAGGACATTTACATCACTAGCAATATATGTATATTTACTTATAAATTATCAAAGATATGAAAGAGTAACATCAAAAATTCATAAAAGATGTTGTTTCTTGAATTAGGTTAAATCTATGGTTAAAGTTTTCTTCATTAAAAATTATTTTCCTAGCTATATTCTATTTACCATTACCCAATAAAATTTAATATATTTAATTAAATATTAAAATACATACACGAAGCATAGTGTGCCAGAGCATAACATGAGGAAGTACCGTAGAAGCCGGAAGGGGTTGAACCGAGCGTAGAATGACAGTGAGTGGCTCGCACTCTTTTTCTTGAGAGGCTTCGCGGAAGAAAATGACTCGGCGCGTCCACTTTGTCGCTAGTATGTACTAGACTGCGAGACATGTGGCTCGCGGCCGGATTAATCTCGATTTACCCGCCAGATTGTCATAAATATTAATGCATAATAAACTCGTTATGTGTTATGCAAGCAAATGAGCTCTGACTAGAAACCGAGCGAACTGATGACGAGTGAGATTCACGCGCAGGTCGGAAGGAGCCTGCGCTTCTCAATTAAACTTGAGTTCAGTTGGAGGCGTCAAATGGCCCATGATTGGTTTACTAGGGTTGTCAGACTATATTTCGTACTTTTGTCAGCCCAAAGTATGCTATTGATTGGGTCGTGTAAGTTTCGAGTCTCTATATACCCATAAGTCTAATTGTTTGGTACACTTGAAGTAGAAATCTTCTCATTGGGCAGAAAAGTTTTGTAACACCAATTACTGCTGCTAGAAAACTTGAGTTAACAAGGAAAGGGAAAAGTTGAGATTTACAACAGATTCCATGTTAGTCTGCGGGAAGAATATCGGTCGAGTGTCAGCTTCTCTATTTACTCTAAAGAATAAATTCTTCGACGAACTTTAAAACTCTCCACTTGGTGCGGACAAGACGAGGTCCAGAACTACGGAAAAGATTCACGGATGAACAAACGCGTAGCGTTTAAACTCGATTCTTTTCTTAAGTTGCTTAAATCGAACGAAAACAAATTTCACCACATTCAGGTTGAAAATTGAAATGGCATCAGTGAATAAAGGAACGAGTTTCCGAGTTATATAGTTTATTTCCGATCAGACACAAATTTTCGCAAGGTATCCCAATAACTTTGTCGATTGCTCGCGTGACATTATCGCAGGGCTTTAGCATCAGGTATTGACGGCTTCGATCAAAGGATCGCTGAACCACAAAGAGGAGCAAACTCATCCGACATGGACACAGTGGAGGGGCTATTAAGCTTCGCAACTGCTACTCGATCTATCATTCAAGTCGCCGCTTTCTGTTTGAATTCTAAACGAAAAGGAATACGACAGTGTCAATACTGTTGCATATACATATATTCTTGAATAAATCCCACAACTTTCGAACTGTCGTAGAAAACTAGATCAATTCATAAATAGAATCGTGTGGTCGCATTGCTCTTAATAAGTCGTAATGTAAATATAATTTGATTCTAGACAGTTTTATGATTGCAACTATTCTTTATGATGGACTTTAGGACTCGAGCCGCACTCGGATATGGATAGCTGTCTGCTGGGTCATCCACCCCGAAAACGTTTTATCCAGTTCAAGCACCCGAGCGCATACATTTCAGGGTTTTCAACGGCGCCGGTGTCACGAACGTTCCATGAGCGGAAGCGAGATCGACGACTCGGGGCTCATTGTGACGCGGTGGACGAGCATAATGGGCGGGCGGAGTAGCGGGGGTGGGGCATCAAAGCTTGTGCGCTGGAAAAATGGAGCCGTTGCGTCGAAACAGGGACAGTTCATCAGCTAAGAGGCGGAAGGAGGCGAGTACCCGGCATTTCTGTCCCAGATATGAAATGAATGGCCTTCCCGCGAGTCCGACTTCTCTTTTCCCCCACTTTCGAGCGGGTAGACGAGGCTTTTCGGAGCGCTTATCCTCCCCTCCGTGTCCCCCAGTGGTCGCTTCGAGGACGGGCGTTTCACGCACAGGAGCTTGCAGATTAGGGATGCGTGCGAGGGCTAATTTAGGACGGGTCTCTTAGGCGCACGCCGTGAGAGCTTTCTTTACCGTAATAAACGTAATTCGCAACTCGACGTCTGTTTTCTAATTGATATTTCTAATGAGCAAGTAAATGGGTCGCGGCAGCTTTTCACGCATTCTCTTCGCGCTCGTACTCGTGGGATAAAGAGCCGGCCTACATGTGCGGCTCTTTGTTCTGCGTCAGACTCGGCGAAAGCTCGCGTTCTTAATTACCAGAATTTAGCCAGGCGCGTTATGCCGACTGTTCGATATTCGCCCGCTTTTTTATCGGCGTTCTCGGTGTTAACCACCGTGGAGTAGGAAAAAGCGCGCGGGACGTTATAGATCGGATTCCGCGGGCAGCAAATTGGCGGTGGACGGAAGAATTTGTGGGATCTAAGGGATGGGAAATTCCCGCGGAGTCATTCGGGGCGATAATTGATTGGGGTACGGAGCTCACGCGCGCGCGGTATCAAGGACTGGACTTAATTGCCACCGCGGCAGGTTATCGCCACTCGGACCCCGTACCACTTGCACGCTACTCGGCTTCCGTTTTCCGCGTTGTTGTTCTTTTTCCTCATGCTCCTCTACTTGGGCTTCCTCCTCTCGGCTCGTTCGTTTCGCTTTGTTTGACCGTTTTCTGCCCGTTGACTTTTTTCTCAACGTTTTTTAGGTCCTGATCTGCTCGTCCTGTTTTCATCGCTGACGAGAGATCCTTTGAAAAAGTTTCTTGCCTGAGGGACAGTGTCCGAATTCATACACCAAAAATATTAAAACCGAGGTATCGGAAGCGCATGGCTGGTGACGATTTCATACGACGAACTTTTTCGCGTAAAAGTTGTCGAATGAAATCGAGTGCGATTTAGATTTTTCAATATCGATCATTACCGAGTTTTTTTATTTTCAAATCTTTTGAAAGATGAATGTTGTATTTTTTGTATTTCTCTAAAAACAAGTTTTCTCGTATTCATCACTGGTTTTGATAAAATTCATGTATACATCTTTCCATTCAATATACACAGTAAATTGGTTATTACAATTCTATCACAACTCTGGACACACTAGTCGGATATAGGGATATAGTTGTAAGCATTGGAATATTAGTTTTAAACGATAAAATTTTCATAACAAATATTTTATTTAAAGTACTTTTTCTTCACATAAAGTTTTTTTCTTTATGAGTCCAATCGACTTTATTTATACCAAATTTAACTTTATGAGTTAAAGTATTATGGATGAATAAATTAACAGAAGCAAGATTTCGTTAATTAACGAATGAATTCTATTAAAATTCTATATATCTGAAAACAATATTAATGCATTTTCTAGCTGATGAGTTATTATCGTGAATCGCTGAATAAAAAACCGTAATCCACAGTATTATTAACTTTTATCTTCATATTAAGTAGTCAGATCTTAGACACTGAGGTGTGAAGAAATGAAAGAAAACGACGACATAATAGAAAAAATGGCTTTGATCTTGAGCGAATCGCCACATCGATCATTTTCTTCACCTGGGGAGATTGGTTTAATCAATAAGCGCCGAAGAAGCGAGGTTTTAATTAATAACTGGCTCTTCTTTCCTCGCGCGTCAACTTGAACGGGGGAATTAACGGGCGGGACTCGGGGATTCATTGTCCCGCGCGCGGTCGTAGCTAGTTATCCCCTTCCGGAGAACTTACCAAGCGACATTTCGCCTTGCCTGTCCCCCTGCCCTCTCCCGATAATAAGCCGGAAAATTCAGGTCAAAGTAAATCCCGGTCGTCCCTAGGTGCGCGACTTTGCTCCGTAAAGTTGGCAAACTGATTAGTTATGTAGCCGTGAACGTCACTCGTCTGTCTTTGGCCCTAAAAACTTTGCCGTGGCCACTCCCTTAACTTCACCTCACGAGATAAATGACTTTTGGTCTTGGAGGTGTCTTACCTCGAAGTGTGTCGAATCATACGCCTTATATTATTATATTTTTGATCAGCCTACGGCTTTCTAAGATTCTTATTGAGAAAAGTTCTTGATATCCGTAAATACTTTGTACATTGGGATTGATAAGATTCATTATTATGATGTTTCATCTAACGCGAACAAAACTTTTGAAAAAGGAGTGATTGTTATTCGAAATCTGTAGTGCATCACACATAGCGAGTTCATCGTTCGCCCATCATACCGGAGGCGCCTTTGAATAATTCCGGCTAAGAGTGAGCTCCTGTTCTCTCATCACAGCCTGAGGAGAGTAAAGCTGAGTTACCCCGGCCATTAATGTACAGACACGCAATATCGCGCCAGAATTTTATACCTTTTAAAGCCGGCGATCCTCTCTCCCCTCTACTTATCCCGAAAGATGCCCATCTACCCCATCAGAGAGCCCCTCAAAATACATCCCCGGGCTCTGATCCCACCTTCCGCTCTATCTCGAGCTCCGCCCGACTTATCTCGCTTTCCCACGTGCCTTTCATTATTTTTCTGATTATCCTGTCTCCGACACACGCGCAGCCCGCTTAATTTCTCCAGCGCGAGCATTAATCAGACGGGTGCGGGCGGCTTCTCTTTCATTTTTCGACTAGGGAGCGGCGCGGGCATGTGTGCGGAATTTTCAATTCGACGGATGCTCCTTTTACTGGTGTACTCATAGATTTGATATTTGCTCTCTTTCTCTCGTTCGTGTGCGCGTCTGTTTGCATCGGGATTCATTCGATCACGGGGCGCGCTCTTGGTTATTGCGTGACTTTTTTTTCCTCTTTCCTATTTATACTTTGAGCTCTCGAAGCTAAGTTTTTAATTACGGGATTGCTGATCTAGGATCTACCGATTGGTAATAGCTTCGTCATATTGTTGCGTAAACATTTGCTGTGTAGAATTTCAGTAGATTGGGTTAGATGTTTTCGAGAACAAAGCAACAGAATATCGCGGGAAAATTACTTGAAAAGTGACAGCCCTGTATTTTTCAACAGAATAACATGCTTTGGTGTAAGAGCGACTGGATTTTGTTTGAAATCGATTGCAATTGGATACAATCTTCGCAGTCACGATATCTTCTGGATTGCTTGGGAATCTTGCCAAGATTTCAGACAAACAAAACAATGCAACTGCAACAATAGTTTTCAGTATGAAAGGTCGAAACTCCTCCTAGGATTCGTCCTAGAAAATCGCGTCAAGTATCGTTATTTTTCAATGAAAATCAATATGTCGATAAGTTTCCATCGAATAACAATAATACCATTTTCCCAGTCTATTCTCGGATTTTCAATTTATTGTCAAATCAAATAAACTAATGCCAAGTTGATTTCTTCTCAAAATGTGCTCGTGTAACGAGAGCAAATGTTCGATCCAAATAAAATTTATCTTCTAACATTGTTACGTTTCCCGGATCGACCTAGCGCACTGTTAGATTCTTCGGCTTGCGATGACGTCATAACCTCACATTGAGCAAAATTACGATCGCACGCGACAGTATTACACATAACTTCGGTTAACGCACGGGGTGATAAAGCGTCTGCGGTACCCGAGTCGCGCATCCTCAGCACCTGGGCTAGAATTACCAGAGACGGGGCAGCGGGAATAAAGGTGCGTTGTTCGATATGCAGCAATCGACGATGCAATGTCTGAGCTTTATTCCTGTGAAAATTAGCGGGGATTTGTCTGGGCGCCGCTAAAAGTACACGCGCGTTAATGAGATTTTAATGACTTGAGCTTCCGAAGCAGTCGAGTCCGAGAGCGCTTTTGTCGTCGTTAGCTTTCGTGGAAGGTTCGCTTGATGAAAATTTGTTAAGGAGTTAATGCGCTTTCCTGTCGCCTGGCTTCAGTTAGGTCCTCTTTTCCCGGGAGATGACGAATAGCCGGGAACTACGGAAACTGCACATTTTCGAGTGTTGCTGCGGTTGCTTTTGCCAGGAAGGGGGAGATTATTATCGGAATGCCGGGATGTTACTTCCTGCATTGGACTCCTATATCTAAAATTGAGATAAACTACTTTGAACGCGTGATTCTGGATATCTAAATGTAATGGATTATTGGACGTAAATTTTACGCAATAATCAAAAATTGTATTAGCCTGTATAAGCATGGAGCATTTCTATAGAGAGTCGTCTATAAAAGAGCTATAATTCAGCTACAAATTAGTTTGATCCAGGATATTAACACCCATTCTTTAGTATTCCGGCGGTAATCTCATTCGGCCACGACTCGACGCCCGTCGATGATCAGGGCCGATAGGTAAACAGGGCTTTTAAAGCGCATCGCGTCCTATCGGCTAGCCTCCCTCTGGGGAATGCGAGAAGAGAGAGGTCACCGATTGACATGAATAGCTAGATAAGCCTATATTTTATAAGTTTACAAAACTAAAATGTTAATCGAAACAATTGTTAATATTTACATAAGGGAGTTTTATACTAATATCTCACACAATTTTGAGTTTGGTGTAAACTGCGGCTTCAAACGCTTGGTGGATAATCATGAATTCAAGTGTAAATACAATAATGATTTGGAAATTATTACCAAACAAATCATCAGCTCTAACATATAAATGTTATTATTTAAGTTTGAAATCATGAAAATCCGTATATTGGTTGAAACTGCACCGCGTGTTAACGTCAAACATGAAACGTTAATATACTGCAATACAGTGAGATACACAATTCCGGATATATTTCGCATAATTGATCATACAAATTTTAGATTGTAGATATCTATAAAGAAGAACAAGTAGGGTATTAGTCTAAACAACCTTTTTAAATAATAAATGACACATTAAAAAATATGTGATCGCAGTAACAAAAAATGGGAGATAAAGCATTTACGAAAGGAAAAGTGAAATGTATCCATAAGCCATTTTAGATTCATTCACACTTTGATACAATGAGTATGCGATCGCGGGAAAGGAGAGAAGAAAAGAGGGAGGGAGTAGTTGTAGCAGAATACTCGGCAGTCATAAATCTTTAATTGCTATCCGAGTCGCATCTCTAATCGAAGAAGGTCGTCATTTTCCCCGGAGCGGATGCGAGAAATCCCTGCGACTTGGTCGTTGGGATTCTGATAGCCGCGAAGCGCGAACGCGACGAGAGCAATGGAAGGTCCATAAAGGGAGCCATAGGAAGGTGGTCGTGATTCCACACGAGTTGGCGCGCGGAGCGAACAGCTCGTGGGGATTTTCGCGCGGAGAAAAATGGCGATTTGACTCGGCGAGTGGTTGGCGGGACGAGGCTCGTCCTCAGGGCCCGCGGCGACGAAGGTCAACGAAACCGAAGCCGCCGCAGGCCGCCGTGTATCGCCCCGCGCCATTACAATGGCCGTCCCGGGGGATTCATTGTCTCCCGCGAGGAAGCGGGTCGGGGAGCGGGCCGCCATAGAATCCTTCGTTTTTTCCGCCGCCGCTCGACAGGGAGAAGAAAGAGGGTACGCGGCCTCGGATCCCGCACTCGAGCGCTTTCTCCCCTCGCAGGCGCTTAATAATGAACCAGCTGCGAGATTTCGTGTCCGATCCGATAAGGGAGGCACCGGCGCCGCGTTCCTTGCACCCCCGGTACGTGCTCCTGTCGCGGCGCAATTGTCGCAATTGAGACGTTCGCGAGCGGCCGAGTTTTATTCCACCGGTGCCCGTGGCCGCATCAACTTTGCATAGGGCGCGGGGCGGATAAAAGGACGCATTGACCCCGGTGACAGCAGGGGGTTGTACAGATACTCGGCGGCGTCTCCTGGGCGGCCGACTCCTGGAGGCCGGGGCACGGCGGGGCCATCAATCGGCGCCAACGAATTGGCCCTTGAAAAATGGAGCGCGGGCGCGGAGGGCCGGCTTGCCGGGGAGTCACGTGCGCTCGGCGGCGCCCCTCCCCCTTTGTTCCCCGGCGGTCACGCGCCCGCCGCGGCCCCGGTAAATCGCGAAGGGCGATCTGGCCGGCGGGCGGAAGTCGGCCGGGCCCCGGGGACCCCCCGAGCCCCGAAACCCGAGCCTTGGCGCGTGGGGGCGAGGGGAGCGCGCGGCCGCCGGCGGCGCCGCCTATCGAGCAAATATTGATTCCGAGGCGAGGCGGCGGCGAGCCCCAGGGCAGCGCCGCTACCTGTTTGTTTCCCCGCGCGCACAGCTGCGGCTCGGGCTGCGGCGCCTTACGCGGCCCCCGCCGGCCCGTGGTTTTCGGCCTCGGTTTCACTGCCCCCCCAGCGGCCCGGGGAGGCCAGCGACCCACCCCCCGGGGATTTAGCGAGCCTCGCGCTCTCTCGGCGGGCGCGCCCTGTGTTTTTCGCCGGGCGGCTGCTTCACCGGCGCGCTCGGCCGATTGACGCCCGGCCGCCCGGAAAAGTCGGGGATGCCCGGTTGTAAACAGTCCCGGCGAGGCCGCTTCCTGGTCCATTAGGTTAGGGGCGTCAACGGCCCGTCAAGGGGAAAATCATCCACGGAGTTTTACCCCGGCGGGGGATCGGACCGCGAGGATGTTTGCCCCGGGCGGCCTCTCGGTCATTTATCGGCCGCCCAGGAATCGTAAGGCCTGATCGACGCGCCTCGGATTTGCATATGAATACAGCTTCCGCGTTGGAGCCTGATTGCTTCCGGATGCGATCTGGCGCGGGTGTCATGGCGATAAAGCCCGTGTATCCCCGGCCCGATCCGGCGATCCCCTACGCGGCCTCCGTGTATATATACGCCGCGGAGGAAGAGCGAAAAAAGCCCCGGGCAGCGGGGGCCGGGGGCTACAGGGGAAAGCACTCGAGCTCTCCTCCCGCGGCGCTCCTACTTTTTAATAAAGCGGCTAATATTAATGACGGGCAGGCCGCGCGCCGGAAAAGTTAGCGGCGTAAAAGAATAACGGGGGCGATATCGAGTGGGGCCTCGGCGGCGCTCGCGCGCGCAAAAGCCCAGGGGCCGCGGCACCGTGAGTCGGGCCTCCAAGGCAGCCTTGGCCCGATTGACCGGGACGGCCGAGTGCCCATATTACACGCGGCTCGGCTGATCGCGGGGGCCGGCGCTCCCCGTGGCAAGCGGCGCCTTGTCCACGGGGGGTCGGCTGGCCGGCGGCTCGCCGGCTTGGAAGAAGGAAATCGGCCAAGTGGGGACCCTTCGCTCGGCGTCAGAAAGACCCCATTGTGCGGCCGCCCGGGCTGATTAGCCGGGGCCGCGCATTGTCCCGATCGCGCGAGGCCTCATTATCGCCGCCGCAGCCCCGCCCCTATATCTGCCGCTCCGTCCCGGATATCCGCTGCGGCCGCGCGCCGGCCCGCGATAACGCCCCGGGCGACGCGCGCGGCCGGTTTTTTTTCCACCCACCCCCCGCCCGAGGATCATCGCCGCGTGCGGGCTATTGATTCGACCCGATCATCGTGTGCCAATGGCAGCGCCTCGGTCCCCTCACCCCCCGGGGCTTACCACGCAATGCTTACCGTGCACTTTTCACCTATCGCTCTATCCAATCGTTGCTTTTCAACGCGCAGCCGCTTATTCAGCCGCTCTTGACCGCCTGCATGTTGCTCGACATTTTTATCGCTTCGTTACAGTATAAATTACGAGGTTTGCCCGGCGTGGAGAAGCCGATTCTCCGGTAGCTTTGATCACCTTGTTTCCTTCTCGACCCCGTTTCTGGCTCTCTTTCAACTTCCGTATTTCGCATAAATTTCCGCCCGGCCCGTACGCTCAACGGCTTCGCTGCTAAAGCGATTTATTAGCCGCTCATAACGTACGAGGCACGAGGTCGATGATCATTTAGCCGCTGCTTGTCAATGGTGCTTGGACTTTGCACAACCCTTCTAACGTCCCGTTTCACCCTAAATCTCGTGATTATCGACCATCCATTATCGTCAACGCAGCTGATCTCGTTTTATCGTGCTTTATTATTAAGTAATGCTCGCAGAGGTGTATTAGTTTAGGCATAAGGTATTCATTTATGCAGGAACTTTGTACAATTTTTTTAGCTTTGATTCATATTTCACGTGTACGCGGCTTCTGCTGCTGGACTGACAACCTGTATTGTAAATATTTTATTAAACTGAAATAATTTAGCGTCTGTTCTTTAATAAAATTTAATTAATAAATAATCGTAAAATATTCTGTTGTGTAAAAGACCTGTTTTTTTGTCAAGCATTTCAGATTACATCGTAATTTGAACGACAAAGCTTCGGTATAAAAGCATCTTTAAGCTGTAGTGTCCATAATACGGCCTTTTATTAAAAGACAGTAAATTTATTTATTTTGTTTTATTCAGTTTATATTTTGCGGACACTTTACAGAAATTCTCTCATCTCCCGAAAAGAAAGCGCTAATAAAACGATCGATTCCCAAGCATAAGGATTTTATTACGAAAAAATTCGCAGAGTCCCATTTATATTTAACGGACCATTGGTATAAAAATAAATGCAATATCGACAAATGCGGGGAGTGCGCAAGAAAACTTGTTGTGAAACGCAAGTCCTTTGAAATTTACGCCTTTTACGTGCCGGTAGCGCGGTGAATATTTTACCGGAATAAGATTGAAAATGAGGTGGTGACTGAAAAGTCGAACGAGCGGCTGGGCGGCAAAGCCAGATTCCCCGTAAATTGCGTTGTAAATTTTTCATGCGCCAGGCCTGATTTTATGATTCGACGCGATTGTCTGGTCGCCGGCATCGATAAACAAAGCACGTCGGCCAATACTTGCCCCGGCCCGACTGTCGGCTGGCCCGATTGTCGCCCAGGTGCAGGCCGACGCGCGCCAGCCCCGGGAAAGCGCGTTAAAAATGCAATAAGCGCGGACCAGGTGCGAAAGCCCGACGTGCGTCGCGGCCTCTTCCTTCTCCCTCTTTGGCAAGCCACCAGAAAATCAGCGCGCCACCGCAGCTAATCCCGGCGAATGCAAAGGGCGCAGGTACGCGCGCCGTACGTGCGTCCCCCCCGCCCCCCGCCACCCCTCGAATGTTTTCACCGAGCGCTCCCGCCGCGAGCGCTCCCGTCAAACTTCCCAGCGGCGCTGACACCCGCAAGGAGAAGGGCTTCGTCGGGCGCTTACAGCCGACCACCGGGGGTTATTTATCGCCGAGGTGCAGCCGCCCGCGGCGGGCTTTGATCCTCGCGCGGGCGCCTTTGTCGGGGCGACGCTTCCCGGGGAGGCGCGTCGCCGGGTGAATAAAGATTGATTCGGGCTGGCGCCCCGGGTTCTATTTACCCGCGGCTAAGGAGATTCGGAAAAGCGCGCGCTTTTCCACGGGGAAGAAGTCGAGGGTGGGCCCTTGGCAGCCTCCGGTATTCGTTACCTGCTCCCCCTCGGCTACGTGACTGCGTGACGAGCCGGTATTTCCTCGGGGACGATCCCCGCGCGCGATCGCCCCGCGCGCCCCCCCGAAAACCCGCGATACCTCCGAGGCCCCAATTTAATTCCGGGGCGTACCGCGCATAACTCGGCCAATCTGCATGGACCAGGCGTTCTTCCTTCGGCCCTCCCCCGAAGTCAGGCCGGATATGCGTCGATGCCGCGGCGGGTGGCGGACAATGGCCGGCGTTACCAGGCGTGACTGGTCTCGGGGGGCCAAGCCCAAGAATTTTTTAATATCTCCTTTTATTGGTGATGTACATCCATACATACAAGCAGGGCAGGTCCTGGGGGCTCATCCGCCGGCCTAGATTCCCCGGGCGAGATAAGGGCGCCGGTCCTGTTAACGAGGCCTGTACACCCGGGGCCCTACGCGTCCCGACCGGGTAAGTTCCCTCGCGGCTATGGCCGCGTCGTCTGGCTCGCGACTTAGACTCTCGGCTCGCTGATGCGTTTTTAATGACTCTCCGACTCAGCCGAGCGCAAAATGATCAGGCGGCCCGATTTCGTGCCGACAAACGAGCCCGGGGCCGCCGGCACCTTCGACCGGTTAATTGCGCCGGCGGAACAATCGGCGCGCGCCGCCCGAGACACTTGTTGTTCCGCGGGCCCTCGCGGCCACCCTTCGCCCCCGACTGCGATCGATCCGCCGACGGCCGCGCGCCGCTCCCTTAATTGCGCGCGCGGGACCGAGGCTTTCCCTCGGCAATGGAAAACGAGAGCTCCGCGCGGAGTTGTTAAACAGTCGCCTGGGGCGCGGCGCCAATCCCAAAATTGCCGTCCCCGGATGGAGGCTTCTCCCGGGGCGGATGGGCTTTGCGTCGCGCCGCCCTCCTTTCACCCGAGAAGCCTGTTTTAGGCTAGTTTTTTTTTTTTTTTGAACTAGTGCCGCGGGAGAAACTGGGCCGAGTTAAAGTTGCATTCTCGGGGCGAGGAGAGTGCGTTCGACTAGGATGATCCCGTCGGATTCGGGGGATGTACCCGGCGAAAGGGAAAGCGCGGATTCTTGCGAGGCGCTTCGCACGAGCTTATGATTGGTATCCGGGGAGGCAAATACGGCCGGGTACATCTCTAATTAATCCGGCTGGCGCTGCACCGTGCGGCAATTTCCTAAAGCGAATGGGCACGGGGCAGTGGACATTTCATTACGAGCCTCTGGCATTAATTACTCGTTCGATTGATAACACTCGGCCGCGCTCGGGATCCCATCATCGCAAGTTGGCCAACGACTAATCCCGCCGGGCCCTTATATACCGTATTCCGCTGATTGACCAGAGTCTGATAAGCGCTCGCGAACGAAGGATATCGAAGCTTCTCGAAATTTTTCCGCCCGAGTGGTAGTTGAGCCGAGGCGGACGGGGGGAGGAGCCGACGCGGGCATATCGACTCCTCGGCTTGGAGATAAGGCGAGGGCTCGTGCTTTACGAGTGATGCGACATATCGGCCCCGTCAAAGCCGCTCTCCCCGCAGGTCGCGCGTGTTTACGGGCCTTCCTGAGATTTCCTTTGCGTGCCGGCTTCCTGCGGGGCTTTAGCTACCGCACTTTTTCTGGGTCAAGTATCACGACGAATTTCAATTTTATCGTGTACATCGCGTTTCTCCGCCTCCCTTTTGATTATTTCCCTTGGACGTGTAACCAGCCGCGTTAACGTTGCCTCTATCGCTGCTAATTGGAAGATGGAAACGCTCTCGACGCGGTAACTCCGTGTCTACAAGATCGTGCGTCTCTAACCTGCCGCTGACAGTTGCACTAGGCACGTTAACATAATTGATATCTTACAGTATTACATCGTAAACGGGCTCGTAAGACCAATTAAGCTTGACACTCAACCGGTGCGATTATCATGTCGCGTTAAACTCGACAATTTTTTTCGGCAAAAACTACCCCCCGGATATCTGAAAAATCACACCAACCCCTGGGCAAGGAGTTACAGAAGCCAAGGGAAGGTATAGATAGCGAGGTCGCGTCGGCAGATCAATACAGAGATTACAATCGGACCCGTTACTCGATCAAGAAAGTAACTTTTCCCCGCAGGAGCGCCGCGCAGAGCCCGGCAGGCTCCCGGCGAAAAATACACGGCCTGTAACAACAAAAGTTTTGGAAACTCCCGCGAATTTCGCGCTCCCCCGCGTAAGCATTCGGTCGGCGGGACGTGACGCGGCGCCTCGAACCTGTTGTACTGGCGCCTCGCCGCCGCCCTCCCCGTCGGAGCCGAACGCGGTTTTTCATCGCGCCCCAGCGCGCGCGCGGCTACGTATAAAGGCCTTTTCACGGCTCGCGCCGAGGGATCGAGACGTCTCGAGGCGGGCCGCGGATTATTGTGCGGTTCTCTTCTTTTTTTTTTTCATTGCCCGCGGCCGTTTGCTCAGCCGCTCGATATTGCGCCACTTTCTGCGCGAGACCCATGATTGATGAGGGCGGCTTGTTTCCCCGGGGTCGAATGCGTGTACGCGTGTCCTCCGGCCCCCGAGGGTCGCGACGAGCAACCTGACGAGCGTGTCGATCTTATCCAACCTGGTTATTGATATTTATCGCCTGATTTATTTATTCTTTTCCCCCGCTCTAATGAACTTGGTGGGATTTCGGTGCCGTTTGCTCGCGGAGGGATCCGCTTGCTTTTTCTACGGAGTAATAATTTATTCGCGGATCGATTTAGCAAGGACGGGAGTTCCAATTGAAAGCAATTGGAATAGACGCTAATGAGTAAGCCGTGATGAGATTAAGCGAAACATTTGTCTCGTTAGCCGCTGCGCGTGTCGAGCACGTTGTAATCATTTCAGCGCAGGACAACGAAAATCCTGCAATAACGAGGGAAAGTATCGCTCGTTTTACCCGCGGACTATGACGAATATTCTCAGCTTTGTTTATCGGCCCTCGAGCAGACTGCGCGCGGCTACATTCGGCCTAACGAAACCCTACTCGTCCAAAAACGAAATCCAATTGTACTTATCCCTTCGCTGCGCCATCAGCGGCGGCGCGAGGCTGCGGGAAGACTGGCTAATTGAGTGGACCGAGTTTCCCCGCGAGGGAGCATTTAGAGGAGGCCGCACGAGGCGCCGAGACTAAAGCCTGCCCGGCGCTTACTTGTTGCAGAGCGGGAGCGCAGCCTAGGAGCGGCGGCTGGAGCAGCGGCAGGGAGCGGCGAGTCCTCGCCAGCTGGAGCGGCCGGGCCGCGCGGGGCCTCCCACCCCGCCGGAACCAGCCCCACCCCGACGAGCAGCCCGGCCGCGAGTAGCAGCCCCGCCGCCTCGCCCCTCTCCGCCTCGACGCCCAACGCGGAGGCCGCGGCACCCCAGGCCGCCCTCGACCGCCAGCTCGACCAGGTGAGCGCCCCACACCCCGCAACCCGCCACCGACCTCCTGGCCCCGCACCTAACCGACCGACTCCTTAGAAGATTCTTTCCCTAAGCTGAGGACTGCGGACCTTGGCGCACATGTCCAAGGCCTAAAATGATTTTTACTTACTGGCCTTCATTTCTATCATCTCTTGCATGTTATGTTACTTTAAAAATATCTGGTATCACTCTGCTGGACATTTATACCAGTTTTAGTGGCTAGTTTGTAAACCACTGGCCTAGTATATAAACAACAGGAAATATTTACTAGCAGGTATATTTGGTTCACTTAATATGATAGATACTGTCATCGGAAGTTGAAGTTTCAGTTTGAGAAGATTCTGTGTAAAATAGCATCGCTGCTCAATATATAGTGAGCATTGCCATGCAATATGGTTAAGGTCTTGGTCACTGCTACCACAATTGCATTTAGTATCATCAACAATTTTAATTCTGGCCAACGAGGAGGCTGAATTGTAATGATCTGCTCTACATCTATTTATAGTCACTATTAAGTCCCGTGAAAGGTTTTTATTGCAAAAGCATGTTCTATAATTATTTTTATAATAATTTTCAAAAAAAAATGTTCCTTTAGTAACTTACTTAGCATACTTGAATTATTGCCTTGTTATTTTCAATTATATTCTGCTTCAAATATTTTTTTAAACAACTGAACGGTACATGTTTCTCATCATCCTGATTATTAATGTTGATAGCGTTTTTAGCTGCTGCATCAGCTAGTTCATTTCCCATTATTCCACAGTGTGAAGGAACCCAAAAAAATGTGATGTTTGGATTATCACCTTTTTTGATCATAAATTCGCAATCTTTTTGTTTGAAATTAAGTATCTAGGGATTTAGACGGATATCAATTTTACAACTGTTTAAACTAGAGAGATGTGGAGATTTAATTTTCTTTCAATCGTGACACCTAATTTCGGTACAATGCACGCAGAGCCTATTTCGCTGTTTCTGTTTTTACTACCGTCCGTGAATATTTTTGAAGAATTTTGGTTATTAAGATTATCATAATTTGGATTTATATTTGTGTTTAGAATTTCGTTTGTTTGTTTAACTACTGTTTTTACATATAAAATAGACGTAATAGGAATATTATAATCAAATTTATATAAACTATAAGCATTTGATTTATGCAAAGACAGGCTGAGCTGTTTGAAATTATAAATACAAACTTCAAATATCCTTTTTCGCTTTCTCTTGCTCTCTGTAAGCCATTTAAAACAGTATTTGTTAATAGTTTGGCTGATAGGTAGGCTCTCATTCTCTCTCTCAATTTTACTGGTGAAATTTCTACCAGGGCATACGACTCGAATTACGACTGTCCATGAATAATATCTTATGGGGTTTCATTTGTTCAGGCACTTAAAATCAATAATAAATATTTGTATCCTGAAATCGATTAACATTCATTTTGGTATAAATTTTGTATTAATTATTTATTTATCAAAGTAACTCATTTACATCTCATACATATACTTTTCCTTATTATGTATAAATTATATAATTTATATTTTAAACCTTTGCTTATTGATGTGCTTTTTTAAAATAATTTTAAAGTCTTAACTTTTAACGTTAATACGTCCATTTCGTATATCTCTAAAAAATATGTTGTTCGTACATTTATAATCATTTTTAATGCCAAAAAGTTGACATTTGCAAATTTTAATATATAAATTCTTGCGTAATTAATAAAAAAATTTGTAACAAAAATAATCAAATATAAGCGTGAAATGAATTAGAGACTTTTGTGTCAACTTATGATAAAAATTTATATGCACATTTCAATTTTTAAGTCAACTTTTCATTCAATGTCCGATTAAATATTTTTCAATTAAATCCCCATAAAAATATTAAACAATTGTTTTAGATACGTGACTGGCTCACGTTGAAAGAAGACATGATACGTCAACAGGTTGTTGTGGTCGGCGATGTCGACAACATCCAGCAACTTATCGACAAACAAAAGGTCAGTAATTTTTTCTACTTCAAGAGCTAGACGCTATCCGTTTATAAAATTTCACTCAATATAATTATATTTAAAGGTATACCGCGAAACATGGATTATAAGTGCGGTGTAATTTTTTAATCATTTTTTAAGCATCGGTGTAAGCATAAGTTCTATATTACATTTAAAAATTTAATATGAGCTAGTTAGAACAGCTGCTACAAGCTATTACTCAAACGTTACTATATATACTACTCTGTAGTATATATCACAGTATTCGTATAAATACACGTAATCAGCTTCCTTTATACACGAATATGAGGTATTTGCTGAGGTATACTGTTAGTAAATTATTCAAATATTATTTAAGACAATATTTATAAAAAACAACATTATACAATTAGGATATGATCTTCTAGAATTTTTTAATGCATATTTTGTGTACTATGTTGAGTATTATATTTAGTTTTATTTAGCTGCTTCTTACTGTGAGTATGCATATTTTATTTAATTCCATCATTTTTTGTGAGGATCTGTTTAAAAAAATTCGATGAATTCATCGATAAAAAAAGTATGTGTGCAAACCTACATTGATTTTAATTGAATTTTACATAGATTTTATTATTTATAACAGAATTCTCAATACAAAAAATGACTTTTCAAGAAAATTCAGTTTATATACTGTATTTGGGCACTTTAATATAAAAATGAAAATTAAAGTATTATGCATTATAGATATATTTTCAACGCGAAAAACTATGATCGTTATATTGTAAGCAATAATATAAAAATATTTCATAGAATAACTAATATTAGCTTTGTTTTAAAAAATAGTAGAAAAATTGAATTTTAATAAAATTATTATTGTGTACATCACATTATATTAAAGAAGCTGTTTTAAGTGATAGAAATATAAAATATGAATAATTCCAAATTTTGAATATATGCTCTTTTTTTAAATACAAAGGTCCACATGTGAGATCTACACTTTTTTACTACTTCCCTACTGAGCCATATTCTGTAGTTTTTACACAATATTTACTATTAATTTTTATTAGTACATATCAATGACTGAAACATTCATAAATAAACACTGTAAGAACATATTAGCAAATATTTTTATTTACACAAGTTTGTGAAGTGAGTATTTTTCTACTGCCGGTAACCCGGTTACCTTCCGTCGTATACTAGCTGTAGGTTTATTACCATGCGCTGCCATCGATTTCCCTCTTGTGCTCGCTGGATAACTAAAATCTGAAACTCACTTTGATAAATGACCGACTTTCGCTCACTCTCAATGCAATTTCTACTTGTTTCTGCTGTAGATGATACATCTTCACCTGCATTAATCAGCATATAATAAATAATGCTTTTTTAAGACTTACTACAAACGATTATACTTAAAGTTTTACCTAAGTTGCATTCTCCTATTATTGTATCGAGCTAAACGTTGTCAGCTTAGAATGCGCATATCACTATATTTGAAATTCAGAACTGGAGATTACTGTCGTACAGAGTATTAGAAATTCAAATTTTGCACGATTTCGAGAGAGTGAGGGAAGATTCAAACACGTTAGTTTTAGGGTCGTATAAATAATGGTCTGGAAAAAGGTCGTGGCTAAAGGGAAAACGAGTATCAAAAGCTAAAAGCAAAATAAAGAGCCTTAAATTAGCTCACGAGAAGAGCTAAATTGGTAATATGCAAATCATGCCCGACGCATCGTACGTTATCAAAATCCTGGGAACTGTAAAATAATGAGTTTATATTCTGCGGAGAAATGAATGGTGAACATTTTATACACGTAGGAAGAGCCTGAATGACAGTTAAATGAATCAGCATCGAAGTGGAAAACTTGATTAAGCGATGTAAGAAACAATGCATATTGAAATTATTATATTGATAAAGATCGTAATCCTTGATGACATTTATGTTATACCAATATATACAATATATACTGCAGTCAGAAAGTAGAATCTACTGAAGTAGATAATTCATCAATCGATGTTAGTAAACAAATGTAAATGAGATATCAAAATTGTATCAATGGAATATATTTGCAACTACAAGTGTGAATTTTAAATTTCTACTAAAGGCATTCATTCAAACACACATATATCAAACTGTTACCGCAATACTGATACACAGTATGCCTAGGTAAATAATGATAGAGGCGTGACATTTCAGTTAGGCTCAGTACGGAGCCCCAGTAACTGGAAAATAGAATACATTATAGAATAATTTTCTACTAAATATTAATTCTGACTATTTTAATGAATTTAATCATAAATAGATTTTTGAATTCAGCCTAATTATTGTAAGAATAATGCTTGCACTAATAAATCATAAGAAATCAGAGAAATATTTTTTACATTTTGGACTTTTATACGTGCATTAAACAACGTAAAACTTGTCGAATAAATAATTTTATAATAATTTCGACCGTTGTCTTCAATTTGA
The DNA here is from genome assembly GCA_018906755.1 of Sycophaga agraensis. Lineage (NCBI taxonomy): Eukaryota > Metazoa > Arthropoda > Insecta > Hymenoptera > Pteromalidae > Sycophaga > Sycophaga agraensis. The sequence continues at coordinate 693,877 of JACCIE010000020.1, read as the reverse complement.
CAGACTTATTTCTCTATGTATACGAATTTTTAAATATGTTAACGTGTAATCATCTTTCGTTGAAAGTTTTTCGGATAACACAACTTAGATAATTTGGCGTTGAAATCGGCAAGAAAAGCAGCCGATAGTGGAAAAATTCCAACAAAATCGCATTGAAAGGGAAACGGGCGGAAGGGCACGCGAGGGAAGGAGCAGAGGTGGAGCAGTAATGGAGAGAAAGTGAGATGGGGGCGAGGGCAAACGCAACGAACGAGCTTGGGACACGCGAGCAGGGCATATACCCGGCTGCCTGCTGACATTAATTACTTCAATTTTTACGTGCGATTCGACGTCGACGAGTTCTAGCCGAGACCTACCGCTTTCCGTCGTCGCAAGATTTACTGGTTGATTTCCTCTTTATCTTGAGGTGACAGGGTGACATTTCAGTAGATTGTTTCGCTTTAATACGTAGAGTGTAAAACGAAGCTTCAGTTTTACCAGTAATAATATTTGGAAATTAATAAGATGACACGGCTTTGAATTTTGTATGCAATATTTGGTTGCTTTTAGACGTTTGAATTTAGAGAAATTGCACGTTTTAATTAAAATTTCAAACGTGTCTTATTTACCGAGTTAATAATTTACTTGAAATTTGAAACTGTATTATATCAAATGTATTAATTTTGACCAACAAAAGTAAGAAATGTTATTCGCTCTGCTCAGTCAGAATTATCTGGAAGTTTCTTATTAATGCACGAGAATATTAGTACAAACTGAGATAAAATTTTAAAGGTATATTATTTATATTTCGTTGAAAAATCAATCATTAGTATCTTTTATTAAAACAGTATCATAAATAGAACCATCTGTTCGAATTTATATTATTCTTCAAAGATTTTTAATTTTTAATCCAATCTTTCTTACATGGATCTTCTTGAAGTTTTCCAATACATCATATAAAAGTTCGCGAGGATAATTTAAAAGTTTTATCAAATACGAAGGGATGATAATTAAGTATGTAAGTTTGATCTTTAACGTACAAAGTAGTTCCTTATAAAAATACCCTTATATGTATGTATATCATGTACGTATATATCTCGTTGTATAGAAAGAATTATATAATCAAGATCAAAATCTTTTATTAATCGTTTATTTCGTATTAGCGAAAGAACACAAACGTTTTGCTATCTTAAAGTAACAGATATATACTTGCCGGAAGTTTAAAAATTATTGACTTCGCCTAAATCGTACCAATTGGCATTACGGCCCTTTGACCATTGCGCAATGTTGTTAGGCTTCGAGCTTTGCCACGTTGCCGATGATCATCTGATTTCCGAGCGAGATGCGAGCCAAACACATATAAAGTCCTCCCAGCTTATCCATTTATCGGATCGGATGGTTAACTCATAAGCCTCAATTTCAGTGTCCAAGAGTCGCATCCTCGCGACGAAAAGAGCGAGCGCTCGCCGGGCAGTTTGTTCAGTTTAAAACTTCTTGACGACGCGCTCGCGGTAAATCCAAAACTTCAACTGGTGGGATTCGTGCAACACAATTGTCCGTAAGGCTCACCCTCTACTCGTACAAGTTTTCTCGTGGAAAAGGTGTCCTCTGAGCTGATTTCTCGATCGATTAAAATATACTAAATTTCCATCAACTCCCGAGATCAAAACATGCCTTTGCATGATGTTACAAAGACAAAGCCTTTTAAATCGAAATATATACATTTTTACACTTTATACTAAAGTTTATTGTAAATACCCTTTCAATCACCTAAAAACAAATAGATAATCAAATAGTAAATTTAAAAAAATAGACGTTAAATGACGATACATCACTTGCATACTGTAAAAGTGCTGGGCTTACTACAGACAGTTTTACGAGAAGGTCATATTTAGTTGGGCATAATTTATTTTATATTTAGAATGATATTTATCTTGCGTTCGTAAATTACTCGCAAAAGACAGAAATGTACAAAAATGAGATACGAATACCATGTACATAAACTCTAACAGTAATCTACATTACCGACGTTTTGGTTCGATATACTTATTAAACTAACGAAATTAAAAATCTTTGAATAATAAGAAAATATAAATATTATATTTTTCAAAATTATAACAAGAGATTAAAAGGCTTCAATTATATTTAACGAAACTTTTTTTATATCGTGTTTAAAAAATTCTTTTTATTTAATTGTCAAATTTCATACTGCCTTTTTATCATTGAGTTATTTTCTACTTTTAGTCTTGTAATTATTCTATATAATAATGATAAAACTGATCAATTTTTACAGCTTAAAAATTAAAAATTTAATCTTCTAATTATGTTTAAAGTCTAGCGATGCTCATTTATAGTAGCTCGCTATCTGTAAAAAGATAGATGGTCACTAAGAGCCTTACACCTCCGACTCATTAAAATGACCTTACGAATTGTCGTTATTAATAGAAATTAATGATCGGCAATATACGAAGGTCCGGAGGGCCGCTCTTCTACCGGGTCGCATACATCTGCTGCAGCGGGGCTGCGAAGAGGCGTACACCACGAGGGACCATCGAGCCCCGGGCTCTGCGGGTAGTGAATAATTAGCGGGCGACTGAAGAGATGTCTGGGGTAGCGACGTCTTGAACTGGAATTCCGCTGCGGAACTGTTTACGACTGCGAGATTGGGACGGTGCGGCGCGGCGTAGAGTTAAGCTAGGGGGAAAGTTCTGGGCCGAGTGTGTATATAGGCGGTTACCGAGGGTGGTAATGAATTTTTGCAGGGTATGGATGTGGGTTGGCTTGCCGATTAAATTCCGAGGTGTAAAAATGTAGAAAGGCGCAACGGATGGGTTTAAAATGAAGTTGGTGTTAATTCAGTTGACTGCTATTTGCACAACGAGTAATAGAAGGAATATATTACGCTTCTATAGAAAATGCATCCGTAGAATAATAGATGGTATAAATTTACGGTAAATTAAATAAAGCATCAGTGTTTAATTAGTCTGCCACGCATTTTACATGAACAAAGGGATAATGTAGTGTGTACTTTTCAAAAATATACAAATATATTTTTCTAAATAAAGTTAAACTGTTTGGCCTTAAAATTTAAAAAATTTCTTTAACGCGTGTAAAACAATTTTTTATTAAATATTTGATGCGCATATTTGTTTACAAATTAACTAATATTAAATATATTTTTACTTCTGCAGTACCAATTAAAATGTTATAAAATGTTTATGTAGGATTTTGAAATATTAATTTTTTTAAGGTAATAATTTTTAACATATATTAAACTAAGTTAATATAAGTTCCCTCGAACTTCAGTTTCAAACTTTAGTTAGGTTCTTTAATACATAACGTTTTTCAAGTTAATTAATTGATAAAGCAGAATTTCGACAGATCAGTACAGCAAATCTAGGCTTTGACTAATTATTAATCACTTGAATTTCCTTTGATATGAAATTCTTTGAAAAATTTCTTTTTATAACTTCAAAGGGAGTCGTGTTTATTTTACTCTAGAGTTTAATGACTTTTTCAAACACACATGGCTTTATTGCATTACTTATTACGGGAATTCGCACATGAAAGAACAATTAAGCATAATTGGTGAACTATTTAACAATTAGCTTTCACTACAGTTCATAGAGAAACCACGATCTGATAAAACAGGATTAAAATATTAACAAAAGTAAGAAGTCATAATAACCGCGGGGTTGAAAGATTGAAGGGAAAAATTAGAAGTATATAATTATTAGCGGATCGTACTTTGTTTACTTATTTCAACTTCAATTAAACTCTTGCGCAATAGGAGGGTATCCTATTAAGAAGGATGCGGCCTTACGAATCCGTCGAGTTAAGCTTCCTCTCTGACACCGGATCAACAAATCTCCGGCAGTATTAATGAATCCCCTGTCATAAATTAGCGCCCAGCTCATGGTTCACTGAGCCTCGCAAGAACTTTCTCCATTTACCCCGTTGAGCGGGGAGTGCAACGATCTCGGGCGCTGCCCGCGTCGGCGGGTCGGCGGACGCGCGAAGATCCGCGGCCGCTGACCGGGGGGACAGCGACGGGCCGGGCGGGAGTAAAACAAAAAAGCGCGAGCGGCGCACTCGGGGCGTTTGGATAACCGAGTCAAAGACCCGAAAGCGATTCGTCGCCGGCGGCTGCGCGCGAATCGATAGGCCCGCGCGCGGCGCAGCGCCCGAGCGAGAGCCAGTCTTAAAGGCTTTAAGCGGCGAGCGCCGCGGGGAGAGAGAAAGGCGCGCGCCGCCGGGGCTATCGATTGCCCGCCTAACGCTGCCCGAGAGGCGCCGGGGAAAATGTCTACCTGGAACTGGCGATCGACCCGCCGCGGGAGCGCGCACGCGATCCCCAGGATGCGCGCGGATGCCGGCCGATCCCCTCCCGTGCGCCGGCCGGTTCCTGATGATTTTTCCAGGGGGCTCCCGCGAGGGCCGGGGGATGCGCACTCCCTGCCCGCCCGGGGCCAGGGACGATTCGCGTGATCGGCCTGATTAGCCCGCCGGGCTTTTATCGCCTTATCGGCCGGGAATTATTCCCGGGGCGGCGCGGGACTCGTTGAGAGTCTTGGATTTGCCGGGCGATCCCTTTATCGGGGGCGATTTGCTTTAATTGCCGGCGGACCCTTGTCGGCGGCCGGCCAGCCCGGCCAGGGCGCTTTAACTTTTATTGGATGCTTAGGCGCCGCCTGCGAGAGGGCCTTTCTCTTCGGAGAAAAATGGCTAAATAACTTTTGTCGCGCTTGGAATATCTTGGGGAAAACCGATTAGGGCTTTTCTTGCGCAGTCGGATAACGCGACAAGTATTGGAAAAGAGAATTTCTTCCAGAGATACGGGCGTCGGGAGGAAACTTTTAATGCACTTGTATATCGTTAATTTTTTGCCCCTACACCCGAGACCACGACACCGCATACGTCTACGGTGGGTTAGCTTATGCAGTGTTGCGGAAGTAGAAAAAGCTACGTATAGGCAGCCGACCATACCATCGTGTATTTTTACCAACTTTTTGTCCCAGTCTCGTACAAATGCATATTTTTTTCCTTCAGCTTTATTAAAACTTTGCAGGCTTATTTACCTTTCACTACTTTTTTTGTCTAGTTTTTTAAAGTTGCATGCCCCTAAAATGAGAATTACCGACCTAGGCTGAATGTTCAAATTATTTTTGGAAAATGTGTGCATATATTATTTTTCAGAAGTCGGGGCGTATTATTGGAAAAGATATATATATATATATATATCTCTTAATATTCTTACGCTTCACTCAATCCAATAAAAACTGAAAGAAGTAAATGTCTCGAATCAATATTGCCTGTAGAGCTTTTTAAATGAATAAAATTTTGTACTATAATGTATAATGTAAATGTGAGTATAATGATGGATGTTTGCAGATCCGAAATTACCGTGTTATTTGAATTGCTAGGCAGTGGTTCAGGAGTAATATTGATTTTTAGATTTTTAGGAACATTTATTAACCTTATACATTTATGTATCATTTTCATATTCTGAATGCTTGTTATGCTTATTCTGTTGTTGTTTTGTACATATTTATCTCATTTTTCGATGATGCAGCATCTGAGTAAAATTCAAATTGACATCTTATAAATTTTAATGTAAGGGTCTTTTAATTTATAGAGCATTTAGTTAAGTTAAAAATCGTATAAATAAAAAAATTTAGATTTTAAAAAATTATTGTTTACATATCCAAAATAACAGTGGTTTATATAAGCAAAAAATATTCGTATGAAAGTATAAGAATCAATAAGTCATTTAATGTTTTTTTCATTATACCTGTCAAGAAAATGCTGTAAAAGCAAACTGTATTTTCAAGAACTCACGAATAGCATTGAATAGTCTAAGCGCACGTTGTATTTAAAAACTAAGAAGACAGTGCTTTATTTATATTTACTTATTTTCTGTACGTTCTGTTTTCACCCAGATTTGTTTGTTAGAATTTTCAGTTACATTTTCATAAATAGGCCATTGTAATATCTTATCTACTTATTTATTCGTTGATATTACCTGAAGATTTCGGCTACTATACAATTTCTGTCCGTCTGTCTTATTGAGTTTAAACTTTAAATTTACTGTGCTATTAAAAATTACTTTGAATGATATCTAAATAGCTTTTCTTGCTCTTTAATAAGAATTTAGCGTCACACTCCATAAAAAGCGCACTATAGGCACCTTTTAGTACGTGTGAATTTACGCGATTTCATGAATGTATCTTTTAATATTACCCGGCCAATATTTTTGGAATTCACTATAGCGTATTTTCTTATATCTTAAAGACGTTATTGTCATGAAACCTTCATGATTGTATTCATTAATATTTTTAGTCTTTACAATGTTTATATTTACCCTTTATTTTTCTTAACGTTGCTGAATAGGTACATGAAATCCGTAAAACCTTGGATATTCTAATATAAATTGATATTATACAGCTATTGGTAAAAAATATGGTATGCGATTCTAACATTAAAAATAAGTGAAAAAATTCTTAATTTATACATTTCTGATGCAAAAAATTTAATGTACTAATAAGCAATCATCTAGGCATTACTCCTAAGTAAATTTTTTTATGCATTGTTTGCTCATACATTATTTGAAAGGACTTCAATTGTAGATATTTTATAGTATCTCTTTGATCCTTGATCAAAGTTCAAGATATTAATTAAGTTAATTAAAATGTAAATTAAAGTTTTGATACGAAATGAAATTTTGAATCAAAAACAATAACTATAATTTAAAACAAAATTTATTAAGCGATTTAAAAGAAAGCATGTGTAGGAAGAAAAGTGTTAAGTATTTATATTTTAGCGCAGAATAAAAGCTCAAGCATTATAGAAATTTAATTTTATCGAACGTATATTACAGAAAATAATTTTAAATATTATATTTGTTTATATAATAGCCTTTTAATTGAAGTTTGAAGTATTAATAAAAATATAATCTTCAAACGATATATTCGTGAACTTTATGGCGTAGGCAAAATGAAATGAAATGCAAAACCCTTTATTATGTATTATTAATTTGAGTGTATTTAATATATTGTGAGAATTTTTTAAGCGTGCGTGTTCAGTATAGAGTCTGAACAAGAATTGCCAATATTATTATCTTTACATTAAATTTTGTTGGGAATATATATCATGTTATGTAGTAAACTAGTAAGGCACTAACCACATGAAAATACTTTATGTACTATAGTAAATTTGCAATAGAAAAAATGTACGGTAAAAGTTGCTAACAAGCGTCAATCACATAAATTCCGTTTTCCTTGAAATTGAATATTAAAAAATGCATATTTGGTTGTTTTTACAGTTCATTTTTTTAATTTTGTATAATTATTCTCTCAATCATCATTCTCTGCTGTGATAAAAATATACATATGTAAAATCAACAATGGGATATGTTAAAAGAAGTAGTTTATTTTTAAAATGTTAAATGGATAGAAAAGTGCTATTTGAATTTTGTAATAAAAAAAAGTTAAAAAATAAGACGCGTAACTTATTTTTTATTAAGACAGAATTTTTCGTAAAAGAAATCACGGTACTCCTACTTTGAGGCTGCTTCATACTTCATAGTACTCATAATTTCCGCAGTATTTTAGCTGTCTCAAAGACTGCGAATGTAATAAGAATAAATTGTATCTAACAGCTGCTTTATTCCAGCAATTCCTGCGGAAATTCCTTCCCTCGAAAAGTAGCAAAAAGTTTCTATTTAATTGTAACCTTTTCTCTTTATCAAAATGATTATAACTAATAACCTAGATCTGCTGAAAATTGAATTTTAAAACGTACTCTTTTCAAGGGTTTAGTTATTAAACAAAGTTGAGATTGGTTTAGTAACAATTGTTTACTATTTCCATTGTGGATAATAACTAAATTTTGAACATATATATAAAAGCAACGGGATTATATCTACAATAAAGAAAACTTCATTTATTAAGAAATAAAATATTTTGATGATCATTTCATGAATTGAAGACAATTTAACTTACACCTAGATGAGCTCATTATATGCATTCATTTTAAGCATGACCAAATGAAAATTACACGCTTGTAGAAATGCAGTATATGATAAGTTATAGCTATAGTTTATGGTTTAAATCAGTTTTTGGGTTTTTATTCTTAAATAAATAAAAATTGTAGTTGTACAAAAATTGTAGGCTTATTCTTTTGCCAATGAATTAAATTATTATCGCGGTCCTTAGCATTCAGATGTTGTTGGTTAATCAATAAACTAGTCAATTTTCTACCACGATAGACTTCCCTTTCAAAATAGAATTCGAGCTTTACCCGAAACCAGGCTTATTTTGACAACTTTGACGGTATTTCAGACGGTGCTGCGCGAATTGGAGCAGAAGAAACCGCAACTGGATGAGCTGGTTCACACGGCGGAGAATCTTCGTGCTGATACCAACAGGCAGCAGCTCCATGGCAAGGGTGAGTAGTACGAACCCGTTTCTGTCGGCCTGTGTCACTGCATTCGTTGGCGATCTGGCTGTTCACTGTACTCGCGCTCGGACTGAAGTAGCTGCCGTTCGCTCTCCACCATTAAAGTCCTTCGAATTTCAATATCTATCTGCTACTTCAACTACCTACGCTGTTTATTATTATTTGACCATTTTGAAAGCCGTATTCAATGTGTATGAGTATTTACGAGAATATTACGTATATAACGAATTTCGTAGTCAATGACAAGAGATTTCCATGATATCTCTGAAATCTCAGAAATTTCATTGTTGAAACTCCATTAAGTGGTTCAAATTAAATGTATGATACATTTTAGTAAACACGATCGTTAAATGAAATTAAAAAATTGATTAAAAGCTTGCCATTATAAGTTAAAAATTAAAGGAGTAAAATATCTTACATATCTTGTTGAGGTCTATAAATAAATTTATAAAAATATAGTTAAAATTATCAAATATAAACTTTGATATACTTTTCAATTATAAAATTTCAATTTATTATTTATTTTAATAATTTTATTTAGATATTCGGAAAATTATTGTACAACTGAATTAATATACAAATGTACTCATTCAGTAGAGTTCTATAAATATAATGTCGACTATAATTATACTGTCTTTGAAAGATTTAATTCTATTACAAATATTTTATAATTGTATAAGTCTTTCAAACTTTTTGCTTAAAAACGATTCACTTTTATATTTATTAAAAGAAATTTATGTTTCGGATCATTCGTTGGACAGATTTTATTTTATCGAATCGTAGTTTTATAGACTTTTATTAGAATTGGGTGATAGAAGATAGATTTATTGTAGAAAATACAGTTTAATGAATTTTTAAAAATTCTTTATCATTTTATGTTGGTCTGTCGAATTCGTTTTTCAGAGAAGTCAGCCTTAGCTTCCAAGATAGACTTAGAGCTCTTTGCACTACTATGCTAGATACATTGCTTTCAAAACTAGTTTCATTAATTCAAAATATAATAAATACGACGAGCATCGTTAAAACAAATGGTACTGCATAATGTGACTTTCTACATTCTGATATTAATAATAATAATATGAATATAATTATTTGAATATGAGATACAGAAAAACTCTCCATTTTTATGACTCTTGATGCTATTTTCAGTCAATCTTTGAAATTGAAATAGTCTAAACATAATCGTCTCCACTCAGAACATGACCATTCAACTTCCTTCAATATACTAGCATTCAACGTTCCCACTGACTAAATATAGTGCATGTGCGCCGCAAAAAGATGGCCGACAGCGCCGCATCGGCATTCGATTTGCGTTATAGTGCGGGAGCAAAAGTTGGGGCGCTCGCAAGGCTCTTTGTATCCATGCGTTTCTGATTCTGTTCCCGCGGCACTGGCTTCTAGCCGGCCATTTGCTAACGCGTACAGGGGTTTATCACCTGCCGGGTGGTCCTCTGGGACTTGATTGTCCGCTCGGTATGGTAACTTGCTTCATATCTCTATCATTCCCCTTTTTCTGGTACGTTAGCTTTGATACGTACATCAGATTTGCGTAATAATTTGATAAACAGAGGATTAATCATTATTAAATTAAAATTTATATTTTATATTTATCGGAATTTAAATGTTGTACGCTCATTTGGCATAAATCATTTTTTTTGTTTCAAAATTAAAAGAGATAAATACAAATAAAATATTTATTTCTGCCTTCGAAAATACTGATTAATGAATAGCATATTAAGAAGAGTCCGTATTGTCCATTATTAGACAGTTTATCTTAAAAATAGTATGTGTTGTAGTATATTTAGTAGATACAAAATATTTTAACTAAAGGTTCTTACTAATTTTACATGAGTTTAATGTTAATTCAAAAGTATCTCTTAAGAAATTATAAATATTTATGGGCGCGAATTATCGCATTGTACCGGACCTCAACTATATTGGGAGTTTATTTTTTCTGTTTAGTAGATGTCGGATAGCTGCCAATATTGAATGGATAAAATACCGCATATATTTATACGAATAGCGTAATAAAAATACTTTTTGTTTAATTAAATGCGCAGTTAAATATTTGAAGATTGTAACGTATTTTTATTTAAAGATAAAAACAATCTCTTGATTTTTATTATTCGAAACGTATTATATTGTTATCGGATTATGGTTGTATTATGGTAAAATACTGAGTGGAAAATGTTTACCCATTTTAAATGCATAGCAATTGAGATGGAAAGAATTCGATCTTGTACGTAAATCCCCATCTACTAGAAAGTATGGTGTTGTGTAACAATTTGCAGCTGTCTTCATAATTTCCTAGAGCTTCTAAAAACACACACTTAGCTTAATTTTCGCACAGAGCAGCAGCGCGTACATTAATATTTAGCAGTCAGTCGTTAGTAATACTTAGTCAGTGCAAACTCCGAGCACAAGTGACTTTCCGCTAATTAGGTATGCTAATGAGATGGAATTTCGCATCGTCGACACGGGATAACCAACTTATTGTCCAGTGCGTCGTACCACTTCACGGGGGCCAAGAATCAAAACTTGGTTTTTTGTTCACTCTTTAAGTTTTTACAAGGGACTTTAATTAAGGGTGTGCTTCGTGTATCTCCGATTCTGCGCCGGAAATAAACACCCGTTAAGATTTGCGAAGATGAGCGTTAAGTTTTGCAAAAGTTACTTGACGTCTGTTGGAATTACGAGCAATTCCCCCACCTCGGTTATTAAAGTTGAAAATTAAAAGTTTCCTGCGTCGGCAGGGTTAAAAATATGCTGACTCGCGCTAGTGCGGGAATTCTGCCCTGCATTCCCACACTACCAACAGCGATATTAAAGCTTGAATAAGTGAGTTATTCGAATTAGCGGAATTGTTCAACAATTATTTCCGAGTGGTAGCATGAGACAGGCACTATTGGTTATTTTTTAATTACTCATATACAAACATAATCTGTTTATATTTGTAATGTCGTATTACTGTTTATTTATTTAAACGGTATAATTTATAATGTAATAAATATTAATATTTTATCTCCTGTGTACAGAACTGGTAGATAATATTCGGCGTAGTTTTAGTAATTGATGATGAATCAAATGGTTCATTTCTGTAATAATCGAGGTAGTCGTAGTACAATCAATATCCGCGATGCCTGCTTGCATAATAAAAAAGAGACCAAAAAAATACCTTGTGTTAAATAACATATAATATACAAACAGAACTGTATATGAAAGTTCCAAAATTCATTTATGATTGAAAGTATCTACATTGAAATTTGTTTATTGTAACAAAACATTGTACTCGTACAACATAAATTTTTCGTGGGTATAAATAAAGTGAACAGCATGACTCTAATTATTGAATGTTGTTTTGTAGTAGAAGCTTAATCAGAAGATTTCGGTACGATTCCGGGTTTCTAGAATTATAACCAGAAAAGAAAATATGAAGTTAAAAAGAAGCGCATTACTTCCGCAGGAAGCATTAAACTTTTCCCGAGCGTGCGGGCACTTTTTCACCTCGCGCGCTCGGAAAAACTTTGTCCCAAGACTACGCGGGGATTTTTTTTTCGAAAAATTGTCACGCCACGAGCACGAGAGGAAAATAAGGCTTGATGTAGTGAATAATAGGAAAATGAAATCTTACGCTCACGGCACATCGATTACTCTTAGTAATATAATAATCTCTTTCAACTATCATATGAATTGACTACAGGGAAAATAATGTATTTATTGGTTACATTTTTAATCGAATAGCAACTGTGCAGGAAAGGAACATTCCTCTCTACCTTTATGTCCGACTGATAGACGTCATTTTTTTTTCATCAGAAAATGCTAGATTATGCATACAGAGGCAGATGCGCGTGAGACGTCGCCCTGTCCGCCCAATTTCTGAAATGATTCCTCAAAGACAACGAGGAAGACGAAATAATTCGGAGCGGCCAGGGATCGATTCCCCTGGCGCTGCATTCAGCTTAACTTTACAAATCGCAGAATTAAGCGGAAAATGGCAGCCCAGCGGACTAGCTCGTCCCGGGCGGAGGCGGCGGCGGAGGGGGCGGGGGAAGCGAGGCGCGAGAAGGAGGGTCGAAGACCGGGCGCATGCAAAGCCCGGCGGGCTCGGGCGCCTCCTCATTCTTTTCCCCGTCTGGCCGGCGGCGGCTCGGACGTGGGCCGCCTCCCGATGCCGGCGGCGGCCAGTGGCCCGCGATCCGTCTGATTGTCTCGCGGCGCCCCGGCGGCCGCTCGATCGCCCCCTCATCGCCCGGATCCGTTCCAGGCCCCCCCTATTGGCTTTCACTCGAGCGGAGCTTTTAACCAGCCCCGCGCCGCAACAGTTTACGAGCAGCCCGGGATGCCGGGCGGAGAGAGGAATCCGACGCGGCGGTCGTGTGGAGGGACGCACCGAGGCGCCGGGCGAAACAAAAAAGAAAATAATCGAGCCCGTGGCAGTTTGTCGGCCTCGGGGCCGGCGCGCGGAACATCGCGCACTCGCCGCGCCGGTGCGTTACGTGATGCTCCGGGGAGCACGGGCGAATCGAAGCCCGGGCCGCGGGAGTTTCCGAGCAGGTGCGCAACTTCCGCGGCGGGATTGTCAAACTTTAACCAAACACAGCGGGGCTAATGCGGCGGGGCGCGGAAAGCCCGGGCGTTAGGGCCGGGGGAGCCCCTTGAAAAATTCGCGGGCCGTGCCGCGATCTCGGGCCGCGGCGGGGACGGGCCGCGCATACCGAGGGGAAAAAGCCCGCGGGGCGGGGCGCCCGGCTTTCCCAGCCGGCGGGGGACTCTATCTCGGACAATGGCGCTTGGGCGCGCGCGGCTTTTATGCAGGCCGCGGGGGCTTTATCTCCGCTTGCCGCGGCGAGAACGGCCCGCTCGGCCCGAATTATGCGCCCCGTCGGTTTTTACCGGCGCCGCCCGGCTAACGGCCCGTCCCGGGGCTTTGTTTCCGGCGGTGGGCGCGGCCCATGGCCGCAAGCAGCCCTCCTTGGCCTTTCAATTATTCGCGGGGCCGCGCGATATGGCTCGTTGTGGCCCGAGGCATTGTGCCTCGATTTTTCAAGGTGGAGGCTGCGCTGGGCGTCGCCGGGGACAGCGGCCCAACTTGCGCCCAATTTCACGGAATATTAATCCCCGGTTTAATGTCTTGGACAAAGTGATCAAGTTCGAAGCGGCTTATAAGTTTACACGTCGCCTCGGCCAACTGGGGCTCGATAATTATTGCTTTAATATTGAGCGGCCGCTGGCGATTGGCTGGCGAAAAGTCCGGGCTTCCGCTGCATTAGCTCTGGCCCGTTCTCCGGGTCTCGAGGGTCCTACGTTAACAACCGAGCGCCGCGCAGTTAGTGCGCTTATCGAGCCGCGAGTACCAAGATTAATGAAATTCCCCCGTGCGCTCATTATTCATCGAGTTTTGAATAAAATTAGAATGGCCAATCGAAACGGGGGCGAATAAACCTCTTCCGAAAGACCGAAAAACGCGGCTTGTAATCTTGATCGGTAAATCGTGACGCGAAACCGGGGCGTTAAGGAGAACCTTGTAAAAAAATACTCCCCTCGGCAGAAATTTTCTATTACTTTGGACAGCTGAGAATTACAATCTTACGGATATACCTCGAGCCTTTTGTGCGCGAGCCAATAGAAATTTCTGCCCAGGGGATATTACCTTATCGCGAGCGGCGCGAGGAATAACTTACCCGCGGCCTTGGAAAGCGATCTTTCCGAGTTACAAGATCTTCGTGCACAAGCTCCGTTGGCCGGGGCGGCCTCTTTGATCGCGGTCCTGCGCCGAAACTCCTTAAAAGTGCAATACTCGGGAGGCTCTCGCGCTTTGACGGAAAAGGACCCGGCCCCTCGCGGCAGCTTTATTAGCGTTTGACCGTGGCCCGGGGATGGGGGGCGTCCTTCCGGCCGCATAAAATCCAAGCGGCCCGAGGCTGCGCCCTAAAACCTATATATCCACTTTCGGCGGGCTCGGCCGCAGGCAGCCCGAGGGGGGGGTGGCATACCGGCGCCCGGGAATCGATGCTCCGCCGGGCCGATTAAAGTGCCTTAATTGGCCGGGGCGTTTCATTTAAAGTTCCCGCGGCCGGCCCAAGTTTCCCGAGGAGCGCCTCCGGATTATGCGAGGAAGGGCCCGCGCTCGCGCGCCCCGCACTCATAAATAAAGTAATTTATGCGCGGCCCTCGCGGATGGGTATTTTACGCCGGGCGACAGTGATAAATCGGCCGGGGATTAACGCGCGATGCCGCGATATCATCGGCGCACGCGCCGCGGGCGGACAAAAAAAAGAGGAGGAAAGCAAGTCGGCACGGAGATTCGCCGGGTGCTCCTCTCTTTTTTTTTTTTTTCGGCGATGGCTCTTTGTCACGGGGGAGGGCGCCAGCCGCGCGAGTCCGCTTGATTAACGAGGGAGGGACTTGTTGAGGCGGCCGGCGCACTTTTGTTTATGATTTAGGGCCGCGGCCGGACCGCCGACTTCCGGCTCGGCCGATCTGCCGCCCCGGCCGAGCGGAAGCCGACTCCAGTTATTTGCGTAACAAGCCACTCCGAGGGGGGCGATCGATCGGCCGGCCAGTTTCCGGCTATCGCTCGAGGGTCAAGCTCCGTCGTCCGCGCGCTCGGGGCATTTAATCTCGTCGGCCGGAGGTCGCATCTGTCTTCGGCCGGAGCGCTAATCGAGTTTTCTTGCCGCGGCCGGCGCTTCCCGCCGAGGAGGGCCGAGGAGGAGATCCTCCCCGACGAGGTCGTCGCGCCCGGGCGCTCGGCAAGCGGCTCGGATTGACGATATTACCGGGCATCAAGCGGTCCGCCGGCTCCTCGAGGGCGTCGCTCCTCGCGAATGCCTCTGCGCTCGGGCGCTTCCTCGCTCATTCTTTCACGTGCGCCCCGGGCATACTTTTCGGTCATATCGATCCCCCCGTAAATCCGCGGGCGTAGCAGCTTATAAAACGTCAGAAAATACTGGGGAAACGAGAATCTTCGCATTCTTCCGCTGCTCTGTATACAAGAACAACGAGAGTAACGCGGCCATCATGCTAATGGAGTTTTTCTGTTGGCTTATACGCCGACAACCGGCGCACAATGTTTTTCCAAGATCGCGGAGACTTGCCGGGGGGGAAGGCCCGAGCCGCCCCTGCAAACGGCGCGCGAAACCCTTTTCGGAGGGCCGGCCCTAATCAACTCGAGCTAATTCCGCAGCCCGGAACGGCAAACTTTCCTCGAAGCGCCACGGCGAAAGAAGGGGGAAATCCAATTGGCGAAGTGGGGAGGCCCAGGGCGTCGGCGACCGCGAAAACTGCCGATTACGGCTCGGCGGGGCGCCGGCCGCGTAAACGACCCCCGCAATTACGCGGTCGACGGCGGCCCGCGGCTCAGGTGCGAGTACGTCGCCCCCGGGGGGGCAGCCGTCCACGTCAAGGCCCCGACTCCCAGTGCCGGCGCGCTTCCGCATACGGAGCTCCAAATCCTGGGCTTCTCATGGCTCGGAGACGGGCAGATGGGCCCCGAGGCTCGCCGCATAACGCGTCCCGAAGTTTGTGGATTAATACGGGCGGCAAGCCTCGAGTAAGTAGATGGGCGCAGTATCTAGTCAGACTCCAGCTAGACCGGATATATACCGTCCACGTTAATTTGCCAAGTTCCCCGTGAGATATCTCGGATTCTTCCAAGTTCCGGTTATCTGCCTTTTTTTATCTGCGCAGAGGCTGAAGCTTACAGCTCCGAGCCTCGAGCACGTTATAATTAATGGGAAATGCTCGAGGTGCTAATAATTACCCTGAATCGCAGGACTAAAAAAAAGCAGTAGATCAATTTGCTGGCTCGCCGAGCGATAGGGGCGCGTTGAGTGATTGAAATTGTGAAATCAGTTACAAGCGACCATTGACGGTAACAAGTTAATCGCTGCGGACGACTGCCGTCTGTCCAATTTTTTTATCAACAATACGCCACTAACTCCAACGCGGTAGGCAGACGGTAATGAAGCTTTTGGCCTGGACATCTAACAATGTTGCGGTTCGGCCAACTGGTTAACTTGGAGGGCCGAGTTCTCCGCAAGCCGAATAAATGTTCTCGAAAATTATGCGAACCTCGGGGTCGACTAACTAGCCCGTGTAAAGCGGGGATTGCAAAGGTTCATAGCGTGCAAGGTAAACACGAACCGTGGAGGAATTAAGCGGCCGTGTAGAGTTGACTGGGCAAAGAAGGGACGCCGAGGAAAACAGCGAAGCATTTTACGGCATCCCGGTGGCAGTGGTTGAAACAGCTGTTCGATATCGAGGGGATTGGGAGGGGGGTGGGTGGGCCGAAGGGCCGAGGGCCGCGGCGGGTGTTAGAGCAAAGCCTCCCGAGCTGCAGCGGCGATTAATTCGAGGTAATACAGGGCCGAAACAGAAGCTAGGTGCATTTGAATGCCGCGTCCCGGGAAAGCCGACTGGCGGTAATCCGGCGGCTCGGGCGACGGCCCCGAGGCCGCCTCGGACAAACAGTAAAAAAGGCCGAGAGCCAATAGGGCGGGCTTTGCAGGAGGCCGTAAAGAGCCGGCGGGGCAGGCGGCGCGGGCGGCGGCCTTGAGGCTCCGCGCCAGGAGGGATTCCCCGCGAGGACGGCGGGCGGAGGGGCGAGCAGATGGGGCCGGTACGCACGGGGCGGCCGCGGCAGGAGCGTGAGCGCGCCGGCGTCGCGCGCCGGCCCGGCCGCCGGAGGAGGGAGCCCCGGGAGCCGGGGGTGGGGGGGAGGTTGGCGCCCGCGCCGGGCCGGGGTGGCTGCGTGGCGGCGCCCGGCGCCGGGCGCCCAGTGTACGCGCGGCCGCTCCCTGTGTCGCCCGCGCGGCCCAGCCCAGCCCCGGCCAGCCCTGCTTTCGGCCCAGCCGCCCTGGGAGGAGGAGGAGGAGGAGGAGGAGGACTATCGAGCGGCCCCGCGATCGACGACGGCTCATTACTCGGCGCGTGGGCGCGGGCGCGCTCCCCTGCCCCAGGAGGCTTTATCGACGCCATCCCCGGAGCCCGGGCACTGAGGCCTCGAGGAGCGGGCGCCGGGAGCGCCGTTGATGGACGGCTCGTGAGGGGACGGCGGCCAGGAGCACCAGCGGCGCCGGGGGCACGTGGAGGAGCCGAGGGACTCGCTCGGCCGCGGCCCAGGCCCGACGGGTTAACGAGTGCGCGCGCTGCGCCCGGGAACTAATTCTTCCGCGGCGGGCCGCCCGCCACCCCCACCGCCAACCGCCAAATAAGAGCGGCTGGCCAGCATCCCGCGGCGGCGGCGGGGCGTACGCGCACCTCGCGGGCACGTGGCAACGGCGCGTCGCCGGGGGCCCCGGGTGGGGGCGTCTGCGCGGGCCTCGCCCCGAGCCGGCGCTCATTAAGGCCTCCGCGGCCCGCCCGTGAAAAACGCCGCCCGCTTAGGGGATCGCCGCTTTTTCCGCCCCGGGGCTTTTTGCCCGCCGGCCCGCGCCGAACTGCCCTGGAGCCGCCGTCCGAGTTGTTTAGCGGCCCTCTTCCCCGCTCGCGAGCCCCATTCAGGGGCTTCGCGCCCGTTTGCAGTACTTGTTGCTTAATAATCGCCCGGCCGGCTCCTACTCTATGCCCGTGATATCTGCAAGCTGCGCTGGCCCGGACGGGGCCCTGTGCTTCACCGACAGTTGTACACTCAAGGACCAAGTGAAACAAAGACTGAAGAAATTTTTACCGTTGTACATCAAATTTACAACTGCGTCGTCTTCTATGACCAGCTCCACGGAGTGTAAAAACTGAACTTGTTCCGATCTTCTGACTCAAATCTACTCGTTTTGGTTCCTATAAGACTCTTTGTTTAGTTGTTAGTGATTTTAAAACTGTGTTAAGTAGTTATAATTTGTTATCTTGGGATATACGAATTTCAAGGTTGTGAAAAAGTCTTCATATTTGCACGTTTGAAGTCGGTGATTGAGACGAATCTTAGCAAATTTAATTGTTGACATTTTAACTAGTTTTTGACGTGGTCGCTGTATACGCAACAATATTTCCAGTGACCCATAGCCTTTGTATTCGCTACGTAGCCTGTGATTAATTTTATCGCTTTTAAAGGAAATTTACGCACGTTTTAAAAAAGTTTATACAACATTGTTAGTTTTTGTACAAGATAGAAGAATCCGAAATACGCATAAAATTCAAGAAGGTGCTGACGTGATTTTTAAACCAAAAGAACCATGACATTGCATATCTCCTTTTGATATCATTATAGATAATCATTATTGATAATTAATACATTAGTTGTCGACCTTATTTGGCCGAATCAACTATTTTTTATACAACGAGAATCCCGTACTTCACAGTGAAACACAGGGAGAAGAGGCTGCACTTAGAGCCAATCGATAGTCTCATATGAGCTGTTTGCCGTACCACGGCATCACCAAGAATTGCAACATCAGTGTCTACCCACAAGCGCTTACTGACTATTTACTAAGAATTACTACTCCGTAATCCTCTCGTCGGCCTCTCTTTTATCGATAGCTATTCCCTTCTTTTACAGGGTGTAAAGCACTTCACTTAGCGAGCTTATAAAGCCGCGAGGGTTAATAGGGGCAGTCTAGAAAGCCTAGCAAGGAGCAGTAAAAATTTTTCATAATCCTGCATTGATCGCACCACTGTATTTAAGCGATCGCATTAAGTAAATTACGACGTTTTGCCGAAGGAAATACGGATTCTTTGCTGACTGTTAAAGACTGAGACTGCGGCAGCAAAGACGCACTTGAAGGGGCTCGCACGTAAAAAAGCGAGGTCCCAGCTACTTTAGGGTTTGATGCTGATTCCAAATGTACTCCGATCTTGGATATCAATGTAGAAGATATTAGCCATAAATTCTCTTCGACTGCTTAGCATTCACGATAGCTTCAGTGTTCTCAAGTAAAAAGTTATAGGTATAAGCTTTTGTAACCTCCTCGCCGTCGCAGCAATCAATCGTAAGCTTTTTTATATAAAGCGCATCGTCAACGAGTCTAACGCCACTAAATGCCTGATAAATCACGTTAGAGGAACTGACTAGTCATTCAACACGTAATCACATAAAGGACCCACAATTACTCAGAGCGATCTCAAGTTATTCATAAGGAGCGAGGAGAAACAGGACGCGTAATCGGCCATCGCACACCGGCCCTGCGGAAAAAGCCCAGGCTGCCGTTGTATTTTTACGAGGCGCCCGAGCGATTAAGAAGAGTCGGACGCTCGTAATCTCCGATCAGCCGGAGGCCGGGGGAAGAGCCATCGAGAGAGAGCGACTGGCTCGCGGAGGAGCCCTCGAAAAAGGAGGCTGTAACGAGGGGCTCGCGAGAAGAGAGCCGGCCGGCCCCGGCGGAAAATCAATATTCGCCGCGGGAGCACCTTGGTGCAGCCGGCGCAGCCATGTCTCGGCGGAGCTCGCTCCAGCAGCTGGACAACGGCAGTCCCTCCCTGAGCCGCGAGGGCGCCCTCAACAACCACCACCACCACCACCACCACCAGGAGCGCACGGCCTCGATCATGCGGCCGGAGGAGCCGCGCGCCCTGGCCCAGCGGGGCCTCGAGCGCGGCCTCGAGCGCGGCATCCCCCTCCCGGGGATGGTGCCCCGCTCCCTGCACGCCAGTCCGCAGCACGGCTTCGTCAACCCGCTGGGGCCCGCGGCCCTGGCCGCGCAGCCCATGCCCGTGGCCTCCGTGGGCGTCATGGCCGGCGCCCCGCTCGCCCAGCACTCGGCCAACGCTCGCCAAGGTAGGCCCCTGCGACCGCCTCCTGCCGCGCCTCGCTTTTCATTGCGCCGGGGCTCGTTCGTTTAGGCAGCTCGCCAGGCTCCTTCTCTCCCGCGCTTGTATCACCCGGCAAATTGAAGTTTTACGCCAAATTTTATTAGCCGAGGACAAGCTCTCGGATGGCAATGTTATAGAGATAAAAAAAACAGTTTCAGGGGCTTTGTAATCTTGTTTAGAGCACTAAAGGACTTAATTTAAGAAAATTGACTGTTCTCACCAGTCGAGAGGGAGTCATAGAGAGGAGAAACGAGTCAATTCAACTTCGTGAAAAAGCAACTGCTTTACTTCACCCATCGTATCTAGTTAAACATGTTTCGCTTGTTAAAAATTTAAAAACTTCTCTTTTACGCGTAAAACTTTGTATGCTCTATCAAGTATTAATATTCGTCATAAATTTCTTTAACCATTCTAGTCTCCTGCATGAAATTGTCCGAGAAGATATAACTTGCTCGTGTTTCATTTGTTTATAATACAAAAACTTTAAAGATGGAAAGCTTCAAGCAGATAGATGCGCAGATTTTTATTTTGTTGTTAAGGCTACGCTTTAAAGCTCGGTGTACAATACTAATGAATTAATAATCAATACTTAATTTAACCCAAAACAAAACTATAGCACTCTAGGTAAACACCCTTTATTCGAGCTTATAATTATGCATTGATCTCTTCTTGAGTGTATAAATAAAGGACCCTCTTGTAGTCTGATCGAAATCGTCCACGCGAAGGACTCGGACTACTACCCCGTATTACTTTGAATAGATTTTCATGCTAAGGGCTCTGCCCCGCTCTTCTTAAACGTTAAATGCCTGGAAGAGGTTACAGCTAAGCTTTGATTGATCCTATTAATATCTATTGAATAAAGTTTGATTAATGATCCCACGAAGATTCATTCTAATAATTTGTCATAAAACTCCAATTTATTTCAAATGCGCAACAGATATTTATATGCTAATTGGCAATTCTCCAATATAAATTATACGAGAGGAATAAAAATTTTAAGAGTGCGATTACTACCTACTGGTTCTATAAAATTTGTATCATTCTACATTTCACATAGTAAATCAACCACTTACGTTATAAAAGCGAATTTTATGTTTCTACAAGAAAAGAGTAAAATAGTAATTGCACTAAATATTAAGATCAGTTTTTACTTGTACGACATTTTAATTATGACAAAGCCGAAGAATTTTCAAACTTATCTTTTCGATCGTTCTTATTTACAAATGTGCTGTGAATACCCATTTTCATAATTTTAACGTAATATTCTACGAAGCTTTAACACGTTTTATAAGAATTTTAGGAACATTGGAATTCAAATTTTCAAATTAAAGTATTATATAATATTATCTTTAAAAATGCCATAAGCTCAGAATTCATCATTGAAGATTCAATGTTTATATAAATTATTTATATAAATTCGTTAGGAGAAAAACTTTTTTACTACTTTTTCAAAAGGTTTTTTCATTTAACGGATAGGTAGGAGTTTCAAATGTTTTTTTTACAATAGTAAAGAGCTCGTATCGCGTGAGAAGCGATAATTTTCGCTGTTAAATATTGATACAGCAACAATAATCCTATAATTTCCGAGTTTAAAAGTACGGATATTACGAAAAATGGCATTTATCTGTCAGATTTGTAAAGCAAATAATCCATTAAAAGATCGAAGGCACGCCTCCAACAATGAAATTTAAAATATCTCCAAGATACAATTTGAAGAATTTTCAACGCTAAAGCTCGGAAAAGATAATATGCCCGACGACTTTCTATTTTCTTGAATGCTGCTACAGGCGATTCCCTTAGTAGATCTTTTGGTGAAGCATCAAGACTAGAGAAGGAATAGAGAGATTTTCTTTTACTGTACTAAAAGAGTTTCCTACTCGGTTTCAAAGGCAAACATCAAGTTTCGACTGCATGACGCGAAGAAAGACATAAAGGCGCGAGAGGAAAAAGTAAAGCGAAAAAATAACACACGCTTGGAATCTAGACAAAGAGGATACATTTAAAAAAAGTAGCATGTTAAAACTTTGAACTTTTAACTTTCAAACATTAATTAGAAAGATTTATTTTTGTTCATCCCTTTTAATATTCATGATGTTTCTAAAAAGTTTGAAATGACTTTATAATGTCTGTAAAAATTCGATTTAAAATTAGTTTAAAGTAAATAAATTCATTTATTAGAATTGCAAAAATTCATTATAACATAAAAAACTCAGCAGTATAGTTACCTACTGAATAGAGTGAAAACTAACCTTGTAAACTCTGAACGTAATTTCTGCAGTTATGAACTCAAAAAAACACTCCAGAAATTAATGCCCATTACTCTGAAAATAGATAAAGCTGCAAGACTCTAATAAATGGCGCACCAAAAACCATAACAAAGCGCGTTTAAAAGAGGAGAAAGAAAGCAGCATAGAAAGAGGTGGAGGCTCCGCTAGATAGAAAGGATGCAAAGAGGGCAGTTGAGCGCCACGGTAAAAGCGTACGTTGCACTCAAAAGCGCGAGTGCGCGTAGAGGTAGGCAGCGAACCGTAAAAGGATTGGGCGGGGAGAAGAGGTTAGGGGTGATATGGGCAAATACTAAGCTCATGCGCGTGAAATTTTCCACTGCGCCGCTCTTATTAAACTTAGAATCCTTCATGTTTGGCGACTTACTTTCTTCTAAATTTCGAGAACGATTTACGAATAAGTTTGGATTCGCTGTCATAATAGCAAATTCATTTGTTTTTAGTACCAATAATCAAAATAGAGTTTGAAATCAACTAAAATTAATAAATAGAAAACAAATTAATTAAGAAACTTGATTATATATTAAAATGTACAATAACTATAAAACGTATACTTTTCTTTGTTTTTACAAATATTATTTAACTAGAATTGGACACGCATTAACTGTTTTAAACTATTAAATTTTCCAATAAACGACAGCTTCTTCTACACGTTTTATTAATGGTTTAAAATTTTGTCAGAGTACTTAGTGCATAAATATATACTTGCATTTAGTCAAAAAATTTCATAGAAAAGTGATACAGTTAGCAATAAAATTAATTCTTAGAAATTGTATTAAAATGTAAATAAAGCAAAGATGATTGCTCAAAACTGATATGTAGATTTCTAGGTGTAATCATAAAATAATCACATGTCTATAGCTTGCTTATTGATTAAATGAATCTTTTTAATTTAAATATCATATTATATTTCTATTTTAAGAATTTGAATAATTATAATTGAGAATTCACCAATATTAATGAAGTTTTGGCCATTTGTGAAGTTTCAAAATATTAATTACAAACTTTGCATCTACAAACTTTGCAATTGATTGAACTGAAGAGTTATATTTATCCTTAAAGTTCGGTTCTGAATAAACTAAATACGCCCTCTAAGAAAATGTCCCGATGTTATCTTAGTAAAATCATAATATTTTTTGAATACCATCATTTTACAGCAAAAAATATCATCGTAATATTGACTGTTTATTTTATTATAATAAACTAATGAAAATATGGTGTCCATTCTCTATATTCATCAGTTAGTAGATTCGTAAGATGTTCTGATATTAGTACGTATTATCTATAATTATCTATTTAATTGCAAAAAATATGAGTCATGATTGACAGATTCAAGTAAATATATTTGTAATCGAGTTGTACATTTTAATCTACTAATTTAAAAAAGTGAGGTTAACTCAACGTTTTAAGTGAGTAAAGAACGCGTTCTATTATTACATATCATTAATAATACAATAATAATACAATGTCTCGTCATTGTTTAATTCTAAACAACCATCACTTTTTCTATATTAAAAATCATTATCCGACTGATTTGTCGACTCCTTTGCAATGAATATATGCTGTTTAGTGAATCTTTACCCAATAAGAAAAATTTATTATCAGCTTTTGATTGTATTTGTACATAATTTTATGGTGATAATAGATGTTCAGAATAATCGTAAGCTGATGTTACTCTGTATTTCGTGGATCTTTTTTTTACATATAACTTAATAACATACCTTTTTATGCTTTTCAAACTAAACACTACCGCGATTTATAAATATATATCGTGAAGGCACAGAAGGGCTGATAAGATTTTTCAGACTTTCAACCTATGGGCTCATTGCCATTGATTAAACGGAGAGGGCCAGTGCAAAGGGTTCGCAAAGAGGTGACAGTGTTGAGCGATAAGCATTGCCGCAGACTAGAGGGCCTGATTACATCGAAAGGGAGGGGCTTAATGAGGTTATCCACTCACGGTCTCCGCCTTAATTTCGTGCGGCGCGCCGGTCCCCGAACTCGATTGCTGGGACAATGGCCGCGATCAGGGATTATCGGTGCTCTCGTCAAAGCGGGGTGTGAGATCTTTTCACGCGATTAGAATTCGCGGGGTAACAAGCAAAATGGGGCGTGTGGCGTGTGTGTTGATTAAGCAACTTAAAGTATTGCTGATTTGATCTTTACACGTTCATCTGCCTCCCTGGATTTTCTGTTTTTTTTTTGCAACAGTTACCTTTCGATGGTAAGATGGCTAGAGTTATTAAGGCCTTTTGTATCATACTTCTATAAATCGCCGATTTTTCAGTTAATTCTCTACATGCTTAACAGAATTAACCATTTTATTTAATTGTTTTACAAATTAAATCAATAAAGGGTTATAAAAATTTTACAAAATAAATCCGACCGGAGCTTGTGGCTGAAAGAATAGAAGCGAGTTGTATACAAGAGACTCGCGTGATATTCCTATTCACAAAGGGTCATTCAAACTTAATCTATCTCGCCTTGTTCATGTTCCATCCGTTAGGAACCAACCCTTAGCAACACAAATGGCAGAAGTTATTCACCACGAATCCTCTAAGGTTGATAGAAGAGATATATTGTCCTTTTCATTTTCCCCCATTTCCTTATTGTGCAAGTATTAACCTTACACGCAAAGGCATTATGAAGAACTAAGAAAGACAAATAAATATAAATATAAACGTTAATTCGGACAATAATCATCTTATAGAATATTGATTTTTTAAAAATGAATTTATTACTGTTAATTACTTAAATGTTAAAATGTTAATAGTAATTTAGTTAAGTATTATTATTGTTTCTATGTAATTATATCAAGTGTTTATATTTAGCGACTGTCGGAAGTCACTTTCAGCAACGCTGTTGCTGATTACAGACTTTAGTTTCAAAGAGCCTTTACAAACTCTAGGCATGTGTGGTTAGTCGAGCCCTAACTAAAAGTCTTCTAGCTTTACGACATCTAATTAATTTTTGGTTTTTGATCACATTTATTATCATTAATTAATTTTTATAAAATCTGACGGGTAGACTACTACGTCGCAAAAGGGTACAAATTATTGATTATTTTAGTATGAGAATACTTCCCTTGCGAGACTGTAGCTATTAAAGTACTTAATGATTCATAAGATTCTTTTTTTAAATGTATTCTCATAAATGCCGATAATAATTTTCAACAGCAGCTATAATCTTATACAGAGCAGACTGAGTACTTAAAACAAGTATAAATAGCTTTCTCAATTCTTTGATTAGTTTGGCAGTTTGGCGATTGCTCAGACATGCACATATGGTAGATTTATTTAAAGATATACAGTATCTGCTCTCGACATTCTTGTTGAATTGCAAAGCAATTAAAAACATTCGCTTATGAAATTAATTCTATAAAGTAGAAGTCTTTTAAAAACGGAGAAGAATTTTTTTAAAATTATTACCAGACTTGTTGTATCAGTATCTTTAAATAAAATAATTACAAGAACAGATTTTTGTTGACAACGAGTGCAAGTTTACGAGTTTTCACAATGTATAAAAAGGAGAACTATGTTTTAAAAGTTTAAACTGTCTTTTAAAATAAATCAGTAGCTTCTTTTCTGCACGGATGCGCAACTTAAGGATCCCACGAAAATATCATCTCGCTGGCACCTCGAAGAGGGCACTCAATCTTCATAGCCCGCGTCTTCTTCAGCGTTCCCTGCAATCTACCTGTGCCCTCCCAATTCCCAAAGCAGCGCCACGACCAATTTCCCGGAGCAAAGCGCCGTCCGCGGGGCCTCAAGGAACACCCGCACCCCCGCACCCGCCAACTTTTATTTCGCGAGTCCTCGCGGGGGAATAGTCCATGAATATTTCATGCTGTCCTGCTCCTGGCCCCGAGGCGCAATGAGCAAGAGGCCGGCCGTTCTTTCTCGTGCGTCGTCCTCGCGAGGAGGAATCGAGAGCCCCGATGCGATCGCTCGGCGCTTTGTCTTCGGGAGCGAAATTAGTCGGCACTGGTGGCGCGCCTCTCACGCTCCAAAAGAGCTTACAGAGGCATCGTCTCAAGCGACACCTTTCTTTTTGCGCTCGAGGCTCGCGTCCGTCGCCTGGCTTGGCTCCCCCGCCTCTCTCGCGAGCTAGGGCGTACCGGAATGCCGGGTCTTTGCACTTTGATGAGTGATGACGCCAGTTTGCTCGCGGACGTGTTCGGGAAGGAGATGCTCGAATCCGTTTAGAGCTTACTTCTTCAGCATTCTGGCTGCGATGCGAGAGCATTTATGAAACCACTATATCATCTTCGTTTTGTCAACATTTTGCATTTTATTCAATTTTGTTTTTACTTGTTTGCTACCTTGTTTCGCAAAAGGAAAAGCGGTGTACATAAGTATGAGACGGATTTCTGTACACACTTTGTTTTCATTGCATGATTTATTTGTGCAAACGGCTCAAAGGATTTGCGCAAAATCGGTTTTCCCGCTAATTCTTCAAATTCCTCCAGCTATTTAATTACGCCAGTGAACGGTAATAATGATCTAATAAGGCTTTTAATAGAATCAAGATAATTAACGATTGCCTCGCGATTTAATTATCATGAAAAGCGTGCTTTGATTTTGCCTGAAATTGAATAATCGTCGACAAAGGAATACCTCGTTGTAAAAGCTTGGACGCATTGTAATTCCACGGTACGCTCATCAATTCGACTCGCGCACCGGTGATCGCGCGAGCCCCAAGTGCGCAGAACAAAAAAAAGCAAAAGCACCGTAACTCTGTTATGCGAAACTAGCCCCACTCCTTTCTCGTATGGGCAAAAACAAACTCGCTGAAAAAACAGACGGGGGACGAAACTAAAAAAGCCATTTGCTATATATAAAGGTGCGCGAGAATAAATCGATCATCATCAATATTCATCGGGACGGCGCAGGCTCGAATGACGTTAGCCCCGTTTCGCGATGTGGCCATTGGCGTGATCGCTGCATCGCGCGAAAATGTGGCGAGGCCTCGATTTCCGTACGCAGGACAGAAAAGTGTGGAGGGCGTGCAGTTACGCATCGTTTTGGAATCCATCCATATTCCTGGTGTTGCACCCCTCCACGTGATTAATGGCCCGATACATTAACGTTACACCGGAATTTCACAGCCGCCCTCTCCTACAACTTGGGACCTTTTATTCCTCGAACACCGCGATTTTCCTCTTTACCCGGGAGCGTTTTTCTCTCTTTTTTATCGATAATCGAAGATTTCAATATTTCGAGGGCGGTCGCAGCGGCTGCTAGTAGGTGAATATTTTTTTGCCATCGACCGCGTGCAGAGTATTAGGTTTCGTTTCGATGACGAATTGTGTATTTTTGCGTGAGTGGAGAAGTTTGTACAGTTTAAAAAATGTACAAAGTTATACGTTATTAGCAGGGTACTTGAAAAATCCGAGTGCAGGTAGCTTAAAGTAAGAAATGCACAGTCAGGATAAATTCATTTTCTGTAGATATTTAAAAAATATTTTTAAACGTATATTACCGTTCAAAATAACATGAAGTTTAAAGTAAATGTACGAAAAAATTGAAATTGCCTTTGCAGGTAATAAGAAAGGGAAGGTTGAGAAAGTAAGTTGAAAGGAGTTTAAATAAAGTACGCATTTCGTGTTAAAGGTAAACTGTATTTTAATCATGATTGACAAATGAAGTATTTTGATTTAGATTTATTAATTTACTCAAATCATTTAGCTATATTAACTGAATCTGTATCTCGGACTTATTAGCTAGATTTTCATAGACAAGCTCTACCGTATACATGCGCATCTTACTAAATCGTGAACGCGAAATTCATTAATTATTTCGTCTCCACTGATCGATTTCGCGCTCGGTCGGTTTTTGATGTTATCGGATCCAGAGTCATTCTTCAACTGAATGCTCTTTTAAATGATGCGCGAATGCGTTTTTCTTTTATAAGGAGTTTTTTCCTACATTTTCCACGGGTATATGTCGTCATTCAGTGCGCGACTACTTCTAGAATTCCACGAAGTTATCTGTGTTACAACCAACATTTCCCGAATCCTGCCTAACGCATTTCTTTATTTCAATTTATAGCAGATAATGTGATTTATAACACGTAAATAATCTTATAAGAACATACGTTGTTAAATGCACATATACTTCTGCATGAATCTTCGATATAAATATATATCAGTTGGTAACATGTATTAAAGAGAGGCGCAAACAAAATTCAAATATTTTTTATTTGTTTAAAGTAATTTAATTCTTCTATGCATTAGTAATTTTTAAGTATAGATATAAATGCAAATTGAATACGTAACAGTGTAATTCGAAAATACTCGAAATAAAGAAACGGCGTAAGGTAATGTTTTTTTAGATAAACGAACTTCGAGTGACTTAAGAGTTTCTTTTTAGGAGACAAGCCTGAAAGTTAGCAGTAATGGACTGTCGGATCAGTATCAGACCGTATTTCCTACTGTTTATTTCTTTTTATTCTTAATAAACTGTTGGATTATTCTTTAAAGTGCATCACATTACTGCGATAAATTACTATAATGAAAAAGATATAATAACATCTGAACACTCATCGGATTACAGTTTTTGAAATTTGGACTTTTTACATAACAGTATCTTTTTAAACACTGGTCACTCGTGCGATTAGATGAAAAAGAAGGAAAGTTTGAAAACTCCGGTAAATCATGCACCGGGAATAAATAAATGTATTGTACTTTGCTTTTACGAGCAGAGTTTTCTGTTTTAACTTTTTCAGAAAAGATTTTTTTCTTTTTCGCGAGTCAAAAAGGGGATTCTGAGCCGAAAGGCAATTTGATTGTGAAAAATCGATATGAAGTCTAGTCTGTAGAAAGCATAAAACGTAGTAAAAATATCATTCTACAAGAATACCTAATACGCACTCCCCTTTTTCCTACACGCCGCATCTTCCTTCATGGTAATACGAGAGCTCGGGGGGAATGTAAAAGCCTACTTATAATAACATAGTAATATTCGGTAGTAGGTTTGAAATGAAAATGTAGGACTAGTAGTCGGGTCGTCAACAAGTCAGACAAGCTCTTTCGATCGTACGCGGATGCCCTCGAAACGAAGCCTCGAGTCGATAGTCCCGTGGAGCGTCTCGAGGCTGATCCCCCGCAGGCCGAATAATCTGCGGAGAAACACGTATCCCAAGGGCCGCCACAGGTGTCCCGCTCTCGACTGCACTCGACTGACCGAGCCCCTGTTGCCCCTTTGCAGTGACGAAGCTCCGCGAGCACTGGGACGAGACGAACTCGAAGGTGATGCAGCGGAAGACGCAGCTGGACGCGATGCTGGGCGACAGCCAGCGCTTCGAGGCCAAGCGGACGGAGGTCGAGGTCTGGATCTCGCGGATGGAGACGCGCCTCGAGCGGATGCGCGCGGTTGGCCACACGGCCGACGTCCTCGAGGCCCAGCTGCGCGAGCAGAAGGTGAGTCCCGCGGATCGATGCCCAAAGCCCGCGGCCGCTTATCGGGAGCCGCCGCCCGTAATCGCGGGCAGTAACGCTTTTATTGAGAGCAATTATGCAAATGCCGCGGCGGGCGCCACGCGAGCCGGCGCTTGGCTAATCCGCTCGGGCCTTCCGTGCGGTTATTAAGCCGGGGAAGGACGCGCCCCGTTGACGCGTCTTCCGAGCGTCCAGCTTCCCCCGGCCCCTGAGAACTCGGGGGAGGGGGGGACGCCACTCCCCGGCGCATTTCGGCCCGCCCGGCTCGAATAGGCGGAAGGCAGGATCGACCGCGAGCGGTCTTCTTTGACGCGGGTAATGAATTTATACGTTTGCTGCGTTTGTGCCGGCGCCCGCGGCCCGATGATTGCCACCCGGACGTTGGCCGCCTGCCAGCGAGCGGCTTTTCGCGAGCCCGGACTTTGCTCCGAGATGGCCGGGCCTCGATCGGCGGAAGGCCTTTGATCCGTCGCGCGGGGGTCGACGCGAGACGCGGTCGTGGCGCCTCGGGGGGGGGGGGGGGATGAGGTAGCGTGTGCACGCGGTCCGCTGCGTGGACGCGCACTGCCCGGCACGCGTGAAATATTTTCCCCGCGGTTATTAGCCGCGGCGCGCGCGAAGACGCAACAGTTAGTCGCGGGCCGGCCGCGCCCTGGCTCGTAATCGATTGGCGCGCTCGAGACACGCAGCCGGCGCATAATCTGCCCCTGTGTCCGCAGTCTTTCCACGCGGAGCTGCACCAGTTCAAGCACCAGATCGAGCTGTTCAACTCGCTCACGCAGAAGCTGATAGCCGTGTACCAGCAGGACGACACGACCCGCGTTAAGAAGCTCACGGAGACCATCAACCAGCGCTACAACAATCTCAATACGAGGTGGGTTTTCGCCCGTGAGCCCTTGCCTGCGGCTTGGGGGCGCAATGAGACGCGAGGGGACAGGCGGATGGAGGCGCTCCCCGGATATTTAGACTGGGGCAATCCGCAACTGTTGCGAGGTCGTCGCACTCGTCCTCTCAAATTTAACTTTATCTTTCTCCTTTTATCCCCGCTTTGGCTTGGCTTGGCCAAGTATCCACTTTCCAGAGGCTGGGAGTATAATGTTTTTTTATCGCGGGGGTGGGTATATAACCTAGTACATTCGAGACCTTTCAAATAATAAATTTCGATCGGGATGCGGAAAACGGATCCCAATTGCGAATAATAGGATCCTCGGGCTTTATTTATTACTCAACCCTAAATCTTCGATAATTGCCACAATTAGTCTCGCCCGCGTGTAGTTTACAACCCTGCTCGAAAGTCTACGCGGCTCTATACGTCTGTTAATTAATTCTCAGCACCTGCTACGCGTCTTAATCCCGGAAAAACATTCTCGAGTAACGCATCATAGGGAGTACTTAAAGTGCCACAAGGTCATCCGCATGATGATCTTGGTCTAGTGACCAGAGCCGCTAATTTGCTACATGTCGACAGCATCATCAACCGGGGCAAGTTGCTGCACTCGGCAATGAACTCCCTGCACAACTTCGACCGCTCGCTGGATAAGTTCCTCGCCTGGCTGAGCGAGGCCGAGTCCTCGACGGAGACGCTCGAGACGGAGGCGGACCGGCTGTGCGGCAGGAGGGATCAGGCGGCCCTCGCCCGCTCCCAGCTACAGCTTAAGGTAAGTCGCCCCGAATGCGCGGCTCTTCCCTCCTTTCGTGCCCGGCGCGTTTCCGCGCTCGGGGGAACAATTGGCCGGCGGCCCTCGCGAGGCCGATCACGAGTGCCCGGCCGGATCCACTTGCGCCCCGAGCCCCCTCGACCCGGCCCTTTCAGCCCCGGGCGTAATTAGATGCACGGGCGCAATCTTGGCGGGCCGGGCTGTGTATCCGGCGAGTCGGACCCCGTGGCCACCGACGGAACGGCTCTATAAAGAATCCCCGCGAAAGCCCATTACGGGACCACGCGGCCCCAGGAAATTACGCTATCGCCTTTCCGGGAAGCGGCGGCCGTCGGCGCCTGCCCTCTTGCGGTCGGCCCCCCCATCGATCGGCGGCGGTATAAAAATGGCCCAGATAGTCGGTTGCCTCGTAAAAGTGCGGCAAAAGCCAAGGGGTTACCGGGATGGAGGCAGGGCGAAAAGCCAGTCCGCGCGGCGCCCAAGCCGTCACCGCGGCGGAGTGTCGCTCGACTGCGCCCTGGACGCCGATCGATTCCACCGGCCGACGAGCCGCGCGCGGCCTTTCAAGGCCCGCTCGTTTCGATCGCTATTTTTTCATATTTACGCGCTGCCCGATCTTGTTTATTTTCGGGAGTCTTGCCCCCCCAGCCGGCGCTTTTAGCCGACAAATTTATAGCGATAGCCTCGGCCATTGACCTCCGCGTGGAGAGTGCAGTCGGTGCGGTTCGAGCGTTTTCGCACGCGAGTCTTTATCATTTATGATGGTACTCGTTTGCCAAGTACTTTTCTTCCCGTGTAACAACACCCGGATTGCTCTGTCCGTGCTTTTATGCACCGGTTAACAGCACTTTTAACAAATAATTACATTTCTGATGCATCGGCGTCGTCCATTTCGCAAAGCGAATTTTAATTACCCGCCGCAAATGAACAAGTAATTAACACGAATATTCACTAGTCACGCTTACTAGGAGCAAACCAGTTTATGCAAATCACTTTTTAAACAGTGGCATTAATTTTAACTTGATTGCGGTTCATATAGCGACGTTTTTAAATTTCATCTTCGCATATCCTGGCAACGTACATTCCCCCCAATTAGCCTCAACGTTCAATTCAATTTGGATACAGTACACCCATTTTAGATGTATGCTAATATCGTTACAACAACTGGGTTCATCCAAAAGTTTTATATTTATCTCGAGAGGGTGAAATATCGTTTACCCTTTGATTCTAGAAAAACAATTATTTTCCGGTTTTTTGCCCCAGGTAAAGAAAGGATTTTTTACACCTCTTCCCGTGTGCCACGCAACGCCTTTCATCAGCGCAAAATATATCCGTACCGGTTGCATGTAGGGAGGAAATTCTTTAACAAATATTTCTTTTATCTTATTCCTTGATATAACAACCAAATATAAACTACACATCTATAATCTTCTTTGTAAAATTATTATTTTATTAACTATTGGGTTAGATTTATTATGTGCGATTATTATTATATATACAAACCGAGTGGTGTTATGAATTATCTTAGATGCATAAAGAACAGCATTAGTTGTTAAGGAAAAGGCTAATTTGACGTGAAAGCCAAATTAAAATAGTGTACAAAGTAGATTAAAATACGCAAATAATGTAATAGCCCTGCACTGTGTAACTCATTTGCTACGAAAATCCTCGTAGTCTATCTCTTTTTCATTTTTAAATTGGTGGGTAAACTTACGTAAATGTGAATATGCTTCAGAGTTCTCATAATATAACGTTCATATAGAAGCTCCGACAATAAAAGTCCCTTCAAAATTGAAGACGTAAAAGCTAAATGTCCGGTGGCTCAAATGATTCGGGGATCTCGAGCGTGTAGGCCTTTTAAAATGCCCAAACGACTTTTTCCCTGCGGCTAAACAAGCCGGCCGACCTTGAACAGCCAACAATTGCCGAGCTTGCGTGGGCGGGCCACAGCATGGGCGAACGCAAAGAATTCCCTCGAAGGGAGGCGCGTTTCGCAATAAAAATCTCCATAACCCGCGGAGGCCCCGGAGGATAATTGCCAGCGTCGTTCCCCCAAAAGGCGAGCCTCCGGCAATAAGCCGGGCAACCCTTGCTGCTGCCCCGCCCCGATAATACACACCGCGGAAGCTGAAATTTCATTAGGATTATTCGCGTCTGCCTCGGCGGCGCCCCATGAAATTCAGATTAGTTGGCCGATCTGCACCCGCCATCGCCCGATGTTTTTTTGCGCGGATATATTCGTAGAGGAAGTTGCGTTGCTCTAGAAGTTTCCCGTGAGTGGCACCGGGGGTTATCGAGCGACACGAGAAAGAAAGATTCCTTTTTAGGACCGACTATTTACCGTTGAAACAGATTTCTCACGCCGATGAATAAACTAGATTTGTACAATCCGATTTAATGACCCGTTGTCGATTTACATTGTATTAAACTTTGAGTCGTGAACTCGGATGGATTTATCCTTTATTGTAAAAGAGCCGCATCGAAGGCAAATATAATCTTTGAAAGATTTGCATTGGCGTAGGATAATTTTAGCGAGAACTCACCGTCATATGGAATTGATAACATCCGATGATCTATATAGCCTTCTAACGTTTTTACGTGATTTAGCTTTTTTACGAGGTCTCATAAAGATCTTGTATGAGATATAGATTAGAATTTATGGCTTGTCGTGTTTGGCCCTTCTCTTTACAGTACGGATTTTATAACTTTTGTTCATCGGCATTGAGCTAAATCTTTGATCACATGCTTTGCGTGCTTGATAAAGTCCAGTTCAAAGGGTCCGTTAGGGTGGCCTCTGAATCGTTCTACAGTTGAAGGAGGTCAAAACAAAGCACGCGCAAGCACACAGGAATTTCAATAATTTAGCGAGTGGATGATTGGAATAAAAGAAACGAAAGAGAGCATACCTTTGTACGAAATTTGAACGAATTCCTAAAATACGCTTACTATACTAGACAAATAGCTGTACAAGAATTCATGCAGAAGGATATTGGACAATTGCGTCAAACGTGTAGGAACTTCATTTTCACATCCAGAAACCGGATCCACCCACGCCGTCTTCACCACGTTACATTAACGAAAGCGCGTCGGCTCCATTTCCTCTAGGCAACTAAATTCATCGGAACCTCGTGAATCGATCACTGGGAGCGCGTAATGGGCGTTCGTAGCTGTATTGCGACCACATTCCGTCTGAACACGAATAGTCGCATCGCTTTTCTCGTCTAACCCGCGACTTTTGTTTTTAATTAGTACTGAATTCCGAGGAGCGTCGCTGGCAATTACGACGGCTTTTACGCAGGCCCCCGCCTCGTCTTTTATCCGACCCTTCGCTCGAGCGCGCGAATTTCCGCCGTGAATGAGAATTGTTGGGGGCTGTCTGTATCATACAAGCTTGAATCTCGTTTGGTGGTATACAGTCATGTGTAGGAGACGGGCTTCTCTATATAGTTTGAAAAGGCAGTGTTCGTAAAACGCTTTAAATGTAACTTTATTGTAATCGAGTTGTTATAAACTTGCATAAGGGTTTCAAATACGCTTTTCGAATATAATGTTGTTAGTTTCTATATCTTTACGCATTTATTAAAAGCATATGGTAATAGTTTTACAATGTTAGATAGAATTTATCAAGCCTTGAGGGTAATATGTATATACACACGCACACGCTTCAAAGCTCAAATTTAATATGTTGTTGATTTAAAGAATCGAAAACGAAGAGTAAAGTGGTGTTAAATCGAATATAATATAATACTAATAATAATAATAGTAAAAGAAATATTATTTAATATGAGATATTCGTTCTCTAGTTTGACAAAGAGTTGCGAGAGAAGCTGAATAATTGGTTCTCGTGAAATATAATAAACTTTGATATTAAATCTTGTTTCATGCACAAATTATTCATAACAATGATAATTAAACTGATAATATAAAGGAATTTTATAGTACTCTGAATGTGCTGAAAATGGCTACTAAAATCATTTAACGTGAATAAATGAATAGTTAGTAGTCATGTCATCATTAAAATCTCGTTAAGTATGGCAAATCTGCCTACCCGAAAACAGGCCAAATCAATCTACTCGGAATCGAGCTTTCTCTCAGGGCACAATGAACCCACTAGCATGCCCCATAGACCGAATCGTATTCTTCAATCCTTTCAAAATCTTGGTAAATGATTAGCTATCATAACGTTGGCCTTGGGGCGCATCCTCTAACGGTAAGCTAGTGAAAACATTGCAAAAAGACGCCCAGGATCAGCAGAAAGTGAGTGAGAAAATGGGAAGAATCTCGTTATCCCGGGAGCTCGTAAATCCCTCGACGAGGGGCGTCGATCCTAAGATGTGCAAGGGGTTGATTTTCTACCTGCAGTCGCTCTCCCTCTCATCTCGTCGCGATCGAAACTCGTGGCGCATGCGCGCTAACCCTGGCGAAGGTGGCGCTGTGCGCAGGGTTGGGGCTCCGAGGTCTAGTGTCGGTATGTTATCAACAGGAGTCAGGGTCGGTTACTGTTTAGGGGTTGACGGGGGTGAGAGTAGCGACCCTGTAGTCGGTAAGTTAGAAATTGAGAGAATTCTGCAGATGTGGTTGGGCGTTGATAAGGGCAGTTTCTTTCGATAGAGGGTTGCGTAGGAAACTGCTTGACGAGTTGGCGAAACTATGGCGGTCTGTTTTTGTGCTAGTAGGTGCACTAAACGAGCTGTATGTTGATAAAGAAGATACAAACTTTCACATTAGACTTTTATACGAATTTCATTTTAAGCATACAGAGAAAAAAAGTTTGTAACGAATGAGTCGTTATGAGTAGTTGCACTCTTGCATTCGTAAAAAAATCGGTCTTTATGGGTTGGTTAAAATACATCAAACACGAGATTCGTATGTTTTTAATACTGCGACAATCTTCTCAAACAAAATATTCTTATTTAAACCTTTAGCAATCAACTGTCCTCTCATATTCCAGCGTTGGTTCTAAAACAACAGAGGGTCTTAACGGAGGTTTCAGAATCATGCACCACGCAGGAAAGAAGCCGCAAGCGCGCAGAATACCAAAGCCGCGGCGAAATTGAAAGGAGCCGCGAGTAGCGGGTGGTCGGAAATAACGCGCCTTCATAAATATTTATTGCGTCTCGGTGCTGCGTGGGATTGTTGGGGGAAGTGCCACGCGCCCCTGAACCCAATAGTTGGCTCGCGGTTCAGGAGGAAACGAGCGAGAAAAAGACGGCGGGGGAGGGGCAGCCGCGCGGCGCTCCGCCGATAGGATAAAGGGGGCCGATTGAATTGTTGTTTGCTCGGGTGGGTTCCGGGCGCCGGTGTATCGATATGGGTTATTGATGAGCGGCCCCGCAATCGGAGGTGCCCACCTCTTTCGAAGATTTCCCGACGTCTCGGCTGGCGCTTATACCTAATCGGGAGATGTATCGCCCGAGAGATTGACGGCGCACTCGGCGCGTGACAAATGCCAGCCCGCTAAGTAGATACAAGTCGAGTCTGCTCGGGTGATCCCGAAAGAAGCCCCCGACCTCTTCTTCCGTCCGTGTATTCGGAACATTTTCCCAATCTTCGCTCTCGCTCGCAGTAGATTGTCGCCTCGTTAGTTTAGCTCTGTCCCAATGCCTCTGTACGATTGGCATAGTTTGTAACTACCGAGAGCCAAGTTCCGTGCCTCTTCTCCCCGCTCCGCGCAACTTGCCGCCAGGTCGACGGCGCGGGCCAAGCCCAAATCTCGATCGGGCCAGGGGGAATCCGAAAAGGTCAGCCACGAGAGGTCCGTTTGAGCGGGCGCCGGGCATAGGGAGGAGCATCGGCAGGAGATAACGTTAAGACCAAATGCCGCCCGGCCCTGACGGCTCGGCAACTTTACAATGGGCGCTCGTGGGGCCGGGACAGGCCGGTGCTCTTGGCCTCGCTCCAGTCACCCTCTGTATATGTTTCGGCTTCGGTAAACTGAAAGTTTTGGCAACTTCCGGGAAGGGATATTACAACGGCGGGCGCGCGGTATTACAATGCAAATTATCGCGTATAAATTCGGAAGCCGCGGAGCCGCGAGGCGCCTTCGCGGCTCTTGAATCCCCGGTAATCGATGTCGCCGTGTCACGTGCCCTCGCGAATTATTCAGACCCACGGGTTCGCCGGTCCCCGCCTAGGAAACTTTCCTTCGACCGTCTTTCCCCGGCGCATCGGCCTTTTTCGCGATGAATTCAATCGCTTCGATTGGATGCGAGCTCGACCCGCGCAGGTAGGCGACCAACCCCGGAGCGGTGGAAAAAAGTAGCCCATCTGTAGACAAATCCAGAAAACAAAGAGCAAGTTATAACTATCGAGAGGGGGGGGACAAATGCGATTGTCTCGAGAAAAGCCGGTACACGGCAAGTCATTTAAAAAGCGCGGAGCAGCAATTCCTCGGCGGGGAAGGCACCCCCGGCAATATTGTTTTTCTAGCAAAGTAAACGCGCGCGCTAATTCCGCACTTGAGCTCGGGGATCGCGGGCCAACCCCCGTGGGCACCGAGCCGCCCCGAAATAATTCACCGGGGCGACTCCGCCCCCCTCCGCGAAACAATCCGGTCGGGGGGCGTCAAGCGCGCCGCGGATATTCTTCTCGCAAGAGGCTGTCGCGGGCGGCCCGGGCGTTGCCTCGGCGATACCGGCGGCCCGCATCTTCGGGCAGGTGGCTGGACTCCTATCGGCTCCGGGCGATCGCGCGTTGCCCTCCTCCTTTTTGTGCCCCGATCGTGTTTTTTTCACCTGCTACTTTTATTATTATGTGCTTTTTTTTGCTGCTTGGGGATTTATGAGGATCCGTAAATCAGTAACGATGAAATTTATCTTTTATGGCGCGAGCGCCGCCGAGAGCCGGTCAGATAAAATTATTATGTATTAGTTATGAGGTAAGAAGTCGTCAGTCGCATGATCATGCAGTCCTACATTGGTTTTGCTCCTCCTAGCAATAGGTAGAAATTGTTTAACGCCTCTTTATCATTCTGCTAATATTAAAATTAATAATGAACAAGCGAAGAGTTTTATTTCAAAATAGCTTAAACTTTTCATATAATTTCTAGTAGTCGTTTTTTTAACTTGTAATGCAAGGTTGGGATCCCAGCCATTTTTTTCCCCCAACGCGGCATTAAATATTTCATAGGCGTAGGGATTCTCTCGGAATTCTCGACTAAATTATGTTGGGAATTCAAATACTTTAATAGAATCACGCTTGCCAAAACTTTGTCGGTTATAATAGTGTATATTAGATTATGCAAACAATTTGTATACATTGAGTGAAACGTAACATTGAGGTAATTAAACTGTATTTCGCTTCGATAATTCGCTGATGATATGGCTGTGTAATAGCCGCACAAAAATGAGTAGCGCAAGAGTGTATGAATTTTCATAAGTATAACTGTAACACTTGCGGGCGCGGCAGTCGCGCCGTTTCCGCCATTTTCAAGCTCCAATTTAAAGCAGCAAGCGTGCGAAAACTCGGGGCGCATGCTTTAATAAGCCAACACCTGCTCCTCGGGCACACGGGGCCGGATCTCGGACAGCGAGTAAAACAGTTCGAGCTGTGCAGTAAACTGCACACGGCGGGGGCGGGACAGGCCCGGGAAACTGCAGCCGCCTGTTTATTTTCCATCGCGGATCGGGCGGCGTCAGCTTAACGGGGCCGATCTCCCGGCGCCCCGGCGACGACGATAGCCCGGAGAATTAATATGCAAATGCCCCGGCAGAGCAAACGGCGCGCTCCTCCTCGTTATCCGATTTCGCCTCCAAAGTCCACTCGGCCCGGCCGCGGCTGCTTCTCCTTGCCCCCCCTCCGCGAGCTTGCGCTTCTGGTTTTGAAGCCTGGCCCTGGGCCTCTGTGTGCTCAGCGGCCGGGCCGCGGCTCCATTTTTCCCGCCGGCAATTTGAATCTTGGCGCTCGTGTGCTTCCAGCCCCCCGCGGCCGCTTGACTTTCGGCTTGGGATATTTGCATTCGCCGAATTCGAGGTGGCCAGTCGTGTGGTCGCCACGCGGATGCCTTTTCCTCATTCCCGGGGGAGCTAACGCCGTCAAGTCTCGCGCGTCGGTTCAAAAAGATATAGGTCGAGCCGACGGGGCCCGGACGCCTTTATCGGCGCGGGGGTGGGCGGCCGCCGCGGGCAACGCGCGTCAAATTGCGCGCGATCTGATAAACAAATAGCGATGCGCGAAATGCGGCTTCACGCCGAATTTATCAGCTCACGGCCGGCCAGTCCAGAAAGAGCCAGGAATATTTGGTTCGTTAACCGTCCAAGTGTCGGGGGAAAAAATGTTCCCTTCCGCTCGGTTTGCTTTTTATTCGCGCGAGCGACAGCAATCGATCCGCGGGCCGCTCGGCCCCTCGGAAAACTTTTTCACCCGAACCGGCAATAGCGTCGCCGCGGGGAAACACACAGGAGCCGGGCGGCGCGCGGCCAATGAAAATGAGGCCAGGCCCCGCAGGGCTCGAGTGGCCGAGGCTCAAAGGCGCCCGCGGACGCCTCGAAGAAAGCGTATCGCGTATCAATCTAGCCGGCCCCTCGGCCGTCCCCGGGGCCGCGCCCCGCATAGCCCGGCTGCGCAGGCTCGCCTCGGAATTCCCCGGCCAGCTCTTTACGCCCCGGGGCAAATGCCTTGGCTAAACTCGCCACTTTATTTAAATTTCTCTGTGGAATTTTCGTATTAGAAGGACACGCTGTCGACGGACCTTGGGCTGCGGCGGCCCGCGCGACATAAAGGGGCCGCGACACCGGATGGAGATGTTATGTCTAACGAATCTCGCGCGCCCTCGTTATGCTTTTAGCCCCGCCCTCGGCTTTCTAATTTCCCGCCCGAAAGGATTCCTGTTTCGGCTGCCCCCCTCGCCGTATTTGGGCACAGTTTTTGCCCCACCGCCGGGGCGGTGAGCGGGTTATGTTCGTTATTGCGCGAAGGGCCTGCTCGAGAGCGCGCTTTTGCCGGGGTCAATGTGCCGTAGTGGATCCTGGGCAAAGGGCATCGACCCTTTTTCAGGCCGCCGGTAGACAGTGGATACTGCGACCCTCTACGACATTATTTAAAAATCAGCTCGCGCTCCAGAGGAAAGGAAAGATCGGGAGATAGACTATTGGAAAGTTTGCAAAGTAGCGCTACTTTTAGCATAAAATTTTTTCCCCAGATGAAAACAAGCCGTTTCACTTGCGCTGGATTTTGATTCAAATTGGAGCGTGAAAAGAGCTCCGGATCGATGTCCTTCGAGCTTTTTAGTAAAAAGGGATTCCAGATTCTCAACTTGAGATATGTTTTTCTCAGCCCTTCTGGAGATGAAGCCTTTTAAAAATCGGTATCTGATATCGATAGAGCAAAAGCTGTTTGATTTATGATATCAACTCTCTTTGAAAAGATAAGATTACTAATCGACATCTTTCCTTCTGCTTCCGTAGCACCAACGTGCAAAAGAGAGACCCTATTTATTACTCCCTGTAATCCAACGAAAGCATAATACATGTATAAGATTTCTTGAAAACATATAATAGACCTTTATAAATAGTTAATCTAAAAAATCACACAGACGCGTACATAAGAAAATGATATAGTTGAATAATTTTAAATTGATAATATTTTATTATTGTTTTTTTCTTAAATTAGTTCACACGGCATTCTTCAAAGTCTTCTACTGTATCTCTTGAAAAATTTATCGCATATCCCATTTTCACAATTAAACACTCGCCATTTCATACGCTTCATTTTTATCCCCGGGACTAGTGAATGATTGTAGTCTATTGCTGCAACACGTGCTGGGCGTTCATTTTTCTGCGGCTCTTTTTATTTCCTCAGTTTTTTAATTATCCATTCTCCACAGCTTTTTCTCTCCAAACTATAATTATGGAATAACTTCAAACTATAATGAATACCGAGGTGTAGTATTAACTATATAGATTTATTGTACAATGCCAAATACATTTTCAACGTAGGATAAAATTACATTATGTACATATTTTTATATATACCGTAGTGACGATAACTAAATTTATTCAAACTTAAATATAAGCTTTATTCCACTATCGAATTAATTTTCTTTTCTAATTCTGGAATTTCTAAAAGTGCAAGCAACAGAAATAGCCCAAAAAATCCTGCAGTCGATGGATTTCATTGGCGATCTGGGCATAATAACCGCGAACGATCCGTCGAGCAATCGCGCGCCTGCACTCGCGGAAGAAAGAGCTGTGGCGCTTAAAGGGCCGGCAGTCGAGCCAGTTCGCGGATTCGCAACCGAGCGCTACGAGCGCGCAATAACAATCGAGTATCCGGCAGCCGCTCGTAAAAAAAGGGGAATATCGGAGCCAAACCGCCGAGAGGCGGCTGCCTCAGCCGCCCGCAATTACGCCCCGAGATTTTTTCTCCGACTTCGTAATGGCCGGCGATTAATGTAACACGTGCAGTCAAGTGAAATCCAGCACGGGTGCTTTTTCCGTAATCGATTGCATCCGATCCGGTTGCAATTACCATTGCAGTTGTGTCACGGAGGAGATGTGGGTAGGGCTGGGGCGCTGCCAAGCACAGATCCTTAGGTCTAGACGGCCTGCCTCGCTCTCGGGAATCGCGGTGAGGGTGAATCGAGTCCCAAAGCACGCGGTTTCCGCAGGGTCTCGCGCTAGGGCGCCCGACATTCCTTATGCTTGCCGGAACGGAAGCTGGCGCGGCGTTCCGCCGGGCGTCTCGCTATCTCCGAGGTGCCGCGAGACCGCGCGCCTGGAAAAGACGCACCGCGGTCCTATAACCTCGCTATCACTTAGCTAACGATTTGTATTCTGTGCTATCCCCAATCAGCAAAAAAGCTAAACATTTTCGCTTTACTTTCCAATTTCAATAAAACAACGAGCGGGAAGCAATAAAAAACCGAGCTGCAAAGCAAGACAATCAATACTCGCTCCCGCTTCGCTACCGCGCGCCAATAAGCCCAAAAGCACTATCCAGCGCGCATTCTTTACATCGGCTCTGTACCCGCCCAACTTTCAACTTTCGAAGCCCGACGAGCAGCGAATTCTACGTTGAATACCTCACCACCGGTAGCCGTCCATCCGTTCCTGTCTCCCCGACTCGTCCGGAGCTTGCGCAACAATCTTGAACCATTACCGATCTTTCGGTGCGACTGGCAAGCAAATTAGTCGTGCCTCCAGGCTAATTAACGGCTTTGTTTCCCCGTTATTCTCGCGAATACCCGGAAATTCTTGTCTCTTCTCTTTTGAGAGCTTTGCGAATAAAGGGTTCAGTAGATTAACGGGAATGTAATCCGGACGTATTATCGTCTTTCCGCGTTCTTATCGACACCCCAGTGTTCAACCCTGTTTGGGCGTTTTGATTTGCGCGTGCAGTGTATCATCCTACGTCGAAAGTATTTCAATCCCTATCACCGTAAGCGATGCTTATTTTTGTTTGAATACGCCATTCTATCAAGCGCTTCATCTAAAGCAAAACTCGATGATCGAAACGATTACTCTTGGTTCCACCGTAAGCGACGTAACACACGAGAATCCTTTGGTTGTCGCGGAAATTTTGAAGTGATCCAAAATTACGAGGGATGTAAATCGAAAAAGAAGAGGATATACGATAGCTCGCGGATAATCGAATGAGCCGTCGATTGAGCTTGCGATGTGACGACAGTGACGCATCGCTTTTCATGTGGCGGTTGAAGAGTGGGGGAAGGAAATGGAGCTGGAGCTTCCTGTGTCTTCTCTTCGGAGCGTCGCAGGATCAATCCTTTCTCGTCAGCAGCGAATTCGACGGTTTCATCTATCCCTACAAAGCGATTCTGCTTCGCGATGCTCTCAAATATCCTCTGCTACCGACGCCCCTTTTTATTCCCCATGTCTTTAATAGAATAAGCGGTTGGAAAAACAATTTTGCGAGTCAGCTATTCGAGAACAAGTGGAATGGACTACTCTAGAAATAACGTAACCATAAGCCTTTGATCAAACGGTTAATACTTTAACAATATAAGTTAATAAATAATGTTCTTAAATTAACGTTTATAAAATGTTCAAGACTAATATCTGCTAATTAAACAAAACTGTGGATCTTGCGTCAGAGCGAATGAATCAGGTAATTTTTTTGTTTTATTTAAAATAATGGGTCTCGTAGAAGACGACATTGCAACTTATTAACAGCAGTGCTGCATCCGAGCACTCGAATAACATCCGCGCAGCTCTGAACTATGTCGTCAAAAGTCCGGAGCACTCTTAATTACCATTAGAGCAACTCCAACAATGGGGTAGTCGTAATATAAGCATCCGTCTCTCGTAATATTCCTAATAAATTATTCGCTACTCTCTCGTCCATTTAAAAAAGTTTATCAAAGTTGTAGATGAAAGGGGTACGTATAAAGGGTAAACAAGCATGCCCAAGAAGAAAAGAAAGCTTCGTCTTGGTCAGCTGAGATTGGCGCCTGCAGGTTAAGCAATGGCGGTGAAAATGGATGGTGGTCCGGTCCTTCCTCTTCTGTGGAAGCTCAGGAGACTCGCGGAGATGTGGACACGCGAGAAGCGTCGCCCGAGCCGTCGCGACGGCGAAGTAGATGGATGGAGGAAAGGCTCGCTTGATAAAGCGGTACAGATGTGTTTCGGACGATATTTTTTTACGCTGAGTTGCGCTAAGGAACATGTGGTTTCTTGTTGACCTGCCTCGGGCCATGTTTTGACGAGCGCCTCGAGACTTGACTTTGTTTAGATAAGGGGCAAAAGAGGCGAAAGACTTTTTTTTGAAAAATCATTCCATCGTGTATTTTGATCCCATCGGCGTTGACGCTAACTCATATAATCAAAGTGAGAAAGACACGGTCGGGTCCAGGTTGGATATCAATTTTTTTGTATAAGTTTATTTTCTTTACATAAATTTAAGAAATAAGACTGCGCAACCAAGTAACTGCTTATCGTCTTATGTCAGTTCAAAATTGTCAGCAGCAGAACAATTTAGGCAAAATCGTGATGGGAGTTGAGCCGAGAACC
Organism: Sycophaga agraensis; assembly: GCA_018906755.1. Lineage (NCBI taxonomy): Eukaryota > Metazoa > Arthropoda > Insecta > Hymenoptera > Pteromalidae > Sycophaga > Sycophaga agraensis. Next base: position 649,353 of record JACCIE010000020.1, on the reverse strand, counting down.
CCTCTTAATTAGTTACTGCAATTACTTGCCACAGGCGTGTAAGAAGTGAGAGCATAATAGACCCAGAAACCGTGGAAAACAGTAAAACAATGGGTGTCGGGGACCGGTGTCTTCTGGAAATTCATAATTTCTGCACCCCGGCAACAATGGCGGCTCGACAGAAACGAGGGAGAAAGAGATATAGATAGAGGGAGTGGAGCCGTAAAGAAGGAAGAGGAATAATTTAAAAAGAGAAGGCGAGAGTGAAGGAGTGGTAAAGGGGGGACAATGTAGGGCAAGAGGCGAGTCGGACAGGAGGAAAGCGTAGGAGCGGTTCCGCGAATAGAGCAAGAAATAATGCTTTTGATGTCGACAATAATTGAGTTGATTACTCTTCCGCTTTCCTCCCTCTTGTATAGGAAATATTCAACGATGGTTGACTCTGCTGCCCCTCGTCTTTGCGCACCTTTTATCAGTACAACTGTTAATGGCGCTTCTGCCAATGGCGCTCGAGCTTTCAACGTACTTTCCTTCCTTTTTAGTGTTATGGTGTCGTTTTATTTCCTCACTTTGACTCTAAGTGTCGCTATGCGGAAGGGATTTTCATCATAATACACGGGTCCGTAATGAATTCCAAGTACAATGGACAAAGATAATTTTATAGTTAAATTATGGCCATTCTCGTGTGCCGTGTCTGCCGGGGATAGTAAATTATAATTTGTATTAGTTAGGTTCTTTTGATGGTATTAAGGGATACAAGCGCTTCTATACAGAGCAGTATTCCATTTGAAAATTCCTTTTCTTAGAGCATCAATCTTCTAGGATTTTATTCATTAGTTTTGTAAAAACAAATGTTTGGACTTCCTGCTAACTAGTTGGTATTTCATTCACGAGGTGTAAAATTTCCAACAGTGATAAAGATTGAGCTTGAAAGAAACGCCACCTTAATCCTCTCTAACCAGTCCTCGAAAAAAACTTTGCCGCGTAATTACCCCCGCATTACTCGGCTGCAATTCAATAAGAGGGCGTAATAAAGCTACCCACGAAAAAAAGGAGAGAATAAAAGGCTAGGAAGAAAGTAGTTTGCGAACCTCCTAAAAATTGACGGAATGAATGGACGGAGAGGGAAAAATTCCTTTTTCATCGTGGCGTTAAGCAACGGTAATTCCCGACGCGGGTCGAAAAAAAAGTGGGCCGCGGCCCTTCCGACAAGCCAATTTATCTCCCGCGCGCGGGGCTTTGGAGACGCTTCGTTTATCTTGCAGTGCGGCGGCACCGGCGGTTCTTCATCGGGACGAGCCCAGATCCTTATGCTTCTTTTTTGCGAGTGGGAAAAGCGGGGAGCGCCCACGACTGAATGCGAGAGGAGCGCCCGCGCCGCCGCGCGAGAGTGATTGCTTCGGAAAATTTGAAGCGGGTTTTTCGCGCGCGCTGCGCCTTCAATGGAGAGTAATAGCGAGAAGTTGATTTGACTCTTTTACCGGAGGCTGCGAATTCAATTGAGCGCGGGTGTTTTAGTTTTTGATTGTTCTCGGATTTTTCTAGATCAGTCTGTGATTCTCATGTGAGTTTTTGGTTTTGAAACAGAGTACCTTTGGACTTATTCAATAATCTTTTGCGCGGACTAACGCGAAACATTTCATTTGGATTTCTATCCTATCTATTGTAAATTTGATAGTTATCGAAATGCTAGGGTTTGATACAACATTAATGTTATTAAGGCTTATATAGTATTATAATAAAAGTAAACGGAACACAGCTTTTATCATGAAAGTTTACTTGGATAATGAGATGTATAAAAAAGTGTCTCTTTAGAAGTTCTTTGAACTGGTAAATGCATGTACAAAAAAGTCTTTCTAGAGGTATTTTATTTTAGCTCTGGCAGATAATTCATTTAGCCGCGTAGTGGCTGTGATAAATTGTTTTAAGATAACTATATAAAATTTGGAAGCTACTGCAAACTTGATTATCTGTTTACTAATAAAATCAACAAGCAGTAACTTTCATGAATTTTTCTTTTGTACAGTGAAAGTAAAAAATATTCCAGTATAAATACATAACGACTTTTATAAATCACCGATTTATTCGTCAATTCTTGATCAATCGGCGTCAAAAGTAAATAAACAGGTTCATTAAAAAATAATTACTAATTACGTTCGACAAGCCCCTCACTCTGCGCTAATTGTGTTCTGAAAGTCGCCTCAATTTAATCCACAAAAAAGTGGATTTACACTTACCCATGGAAAACGCGCGAGATCAATAGCCACAGAAGCAAAGTTGCGCTCGGCAAGGTGGGAAAAAGAGGAAATTTACGTGCCCCGAGGGAGACAGCGTCGAAGGCCCGTTCGTTATTATTCCCGTCGGCGCGTTGCTGGGCTCGCTATGAGTCGCAGCAAGGAAGCGATTGCTGGCGAGCTTTCGTCTGCGCGCGCGGACCCACACGTGCACCGCGGAAACAAAGGAGCCACCCCTTTTATTGCGCGCGCTCTCTTTCTCCCTTGCCGGTGACTTTTACGGGGCTCTCGGCGAGGTAAATTTTTTACGATATAATAAATCGCATTGTCCGATTTTCCATTGCCAGTGCTGCTACCTGTAATCCCGGCCGCGATTATCGGGTCCGAGAACGATTGTGACCATCTCGTGCCTTAGTCGCTAAATAGCTCTTTAATAGCTCTAGAAAAAGAGATGATCAATTAGACGACTTTTTATGTGTCGCATTTGCTTCCTTTGAAGAGGGTAATCGATGTCTACAAGATGTCTGTCATTCGCTTCAGGAATTTAAACTGTGCCGAGTTCCATAAATCGGTACAAGTAGTTTGATTCCATGGAGCTCAAAAAACAAACCCAATTTAAAGTCTTAATTTGTCGAGAGCACACGAAGCGACAAAATTGTCGAGTTCATTGATCGGGATACTGGAGGCGCCTATGCTAATTGATCGGATCGAGCCAGTAACTCGTGAGTCAGCTGTTGCGCGCGGATTTGCGAATCGCTCGGCGTTCCCACAGGCCACGATTTATGTGCGGTCGATGCGATGGGGCCGAGGCGAAGTTTATCCGGTGGCCTTCGCAAAACAGCCGCTCCTGGATTGCTCGTCCACCTCTGCTGGTATAGGAGGTGAGCCCCAATATCTAATCCGTGCAGATAGTGCTATTGCTTCCTAGCTTGATCCATGTAATAGTTTCTAAACTAGATTTTCGGTCGCTTAAGTAGGAATTAAACCGAAAATGAGGAAAATTCTGGAATAATGATCATTGCCTGACTAAACTCGCCGTTGTCTACTGCACCGCTCCGAAGCTGCTTTGTTCAACATAATTTGTCTGCTGGGCAGCATCAATGACACTGGGCTTCGCTAAAAACCCTCATAAATCATATTCATTTATGTCGACTCGATATTTGGAACGTCAGGAGATCAGTCAGAAGCAGCCACTTACTCATTGCAGCTGCCACCGATAAGATGCGATCGTTTACGCGAAGCCGCTCGCAGGTCTGAATCCGGGCCCCACAGGCCTCCTGCAATATCGCGTGGTCGCGGACGACGTCGGTTCGCGAGGCCGTAACTCAACTGCTGCGGTAAGGCTAAATCTCTTGGCCCGGCTAGAGGAGGAAATGAAATATCCCGGCCGAGATTCACCCGCGACGGCGACTTATCATCGCTTGAGCGTCGAAGGAGCCGGGAGAACGTGGCGGATTTTATTTACGTGACTGGCCAAGTCTGCGTGCGTGGAAAATAATAACCGCGAGTGCGGATATTGCAGTGTGTTCTTGAGGCGCGGAAATGAATCCCCAGGTTGATGGAGATAACGATTTTAATTGATGCTCGACGTGCCAGTTGGCAAGTTTGAGAAAGCACTTGTTGAGGATCTGCCCTTTTGGGAATCTAGTTTTGAATGGGATTAGCTTTTTCCTTTATCTGCACAGCGAGGATATTTATGACAGTTGTGATAAACTAATTAAGTTTTAAGTAATCTGCATACTGATGAATAAATGCTGCTAATTTTAGCATTTCATTCATTCTATGCATGAGATTTGTATGCTGATGGGTTATTTCATTCAAGTTTGCATTCTAATTATTATAAAAATTTTCTAATACCATAATTACATTTACATTATTTGTTGGCGAATCCTGTTGTTTTGTGAGCTTCTGACTCTTGTTGACCACTTTCAAGATCTTATTTTAAAACAACTGTTATCTACTAATTTCGTATTGAAATAATAACATAGTGTCGTATATAAAATGGACGCTGGATAAGGACTAAAACGTACTCCAGTCGAAGTCTCTTCTTGTGTTTTACGTTAAAAAGTTTCTGGGTTAAGTATTTCAGTAGTTAATGCGTACAGTTGTACACCTCAACTCCGCCAACTTTTAAAGCCATTTTCTGACAATAAATCTAAACGACTGTACTTACTTAGCAGATTCGTTGAAAGTACTAGTATTTCACTTAGAAACTAAAGTTTACCTTGTGCAATAATGAACATTAGTTTTAGATCATTATTGCAACTGTAACTTAATAAAATACATAACGATAAAATGAAAATTTCATTTACATAACTATAGATTCGATTCCATATACATAATTAAAAATGAAAATAAAAATGAAATATTCTTTATTAACAATACATTAATATTAACATCATATTTATAAATTATTTGATATTAATTTTGTTTATATTAACAAACAAGATATGGTATCAATATACACGCAGTGAAAATGTAGTAATGATTACCTGTGGGGTTAGTAAAGTGAAAACGATAAACTTCAATAAGGCTACTAGCCTAGTTTTTTGAGGACTGCTTACCTAACTTCCATGAACATTGTTGTACTTTACATAGCAAGTCCGAAAAAAGTTAGCGAATGAGTTCTATTAAATTTTATTGTTTTCCCTTTAAAAATCCGGTAGGTAATAATTATTTAAAAACTATTATAGAAACGGTAATTACATTATTGATCGCACAATCATTGTGTAATACAAACAAAACATTGTATAAAATAAATTATAAAATAATAATGAAGGAATGCAATCGATGTGAGCCGCTCGAACAAGAGTAGTCCATGAAATTAAATATGTAATAAGAAGGACGCAGTAATGTAGTATAATAGACAATTCTGATAAATTTTACTTTTTTAAATTAATCGTTTATTAAATTAGTTGACGTTTATATTTTCTCATTATTTATGTGAATTTAGCACTGAAATTTAGGGCTGATGGTTTGGAAGGATGGTGAAGGGTTACATCAATTCCTTTTAATGAAAAAAGCTTTTATGATTCATATTACGACTATTATTAATAATATATTGTTTTTGAACAATGAATTATGCAATTGAATGAGATCTACCGATATTCTTATATATAGTTAATTGTATTCTGATGAATAAATTTTTTAGTATTTTAGCTTTGGTGTAGAATGCAGCTTTAACCGATCTATTATTTTTAGGATTTGAATTTAAAGTACATCATTTTGCATTACAATGATCCATACGATATAATTCTAAGTCATTAAGTCAAAATGGTATTAAAAGTCAACATTTTAGCTTTTAAGCTTGAAAATCCATTTAAAATATAGGCTAGGTCAAAATTAAAAGTATATCTCTTATTAGTATATATACTGTACAATGATAAAATTTTAAACACAAAATTTACGATTGAAATTGCAGATAATGGGAGTATAAAAATATATTGGATGTTTTCGACCTACTCTTAAATTCAATAAATATACATAGTTCATGCTCCCTCCAAAAGTATTAATATATTGAAAGAAAGACTATCTTTGGTTTATCTACATAGGCGTAAACAATCAACTGCTTAATGTGAAATTAGACAATATCTTACATAGTACTATAATTATATAATTACTTTAGTTTTTCGAATACTCACCAGACACGACGCGTGTAACATAATTTCAAGCATTAATTATGTAAATTCAAATGAAAAATATAATAATAAGCTTGCATTCTATTTATAGATTCATCTAGAAACTCAGCACGATTTTTTATATATTCTTGCAGTGCACTGCCACATAATTAAAAATCAAAAATGTGAGTATGATTACGACAAGGCGGCGCGGCGTTTTCATATGGCTCAGTGTTCTCAATATTGTTATGTTTACTGTAGGCTGTGGTAATAAATCAAGACTTGGTATCTCATTATTCGTTACTAGTAACAATAATCTAGAATTGTCTAGAATTGTCGAATGGAATTTATAACGAATAGGTGTAAATTGCGTATTTTTCGTGAAATTAAAAAGTGAAATAATTGGATTCGGATCGTCTAGGGAATCATAATATTTCGACTTTTTTTGCGTCTCGTCACCGGACTACTTACTAGATTCATCAGTAAGATTTGTTCAGGCTTGTGAATAAATTACGTAAACTTTTGAAGCAAATGGCCCCATTTTCAATTATTTTTCTCTGTTACGTTGAGAATTTTTTCCGTAACATGATTTATTAATTCTTATATTAAAAATATCATATTTTTATCTTTGTTCTATAACTTTTTAATTTTTAGTAATATTGTTATGAAATTTTGTTTATATTTACAATAATATTTAAAATCAAAAGGTATACAAATAATAATTTTTATATTTAACCGTAAACTTGCTTTCAAGTGTTAATTTTGTTTTTCAAAAACTTATAGTATTCAACTATTTCACCCTACTTTCATTTGTGCATGTGCATAAACTATCAACAGCAACAATAAAACTGTATCCTATAGCGATGAGACCTAAATAAAAAATGGTTCAGAGTAATCTCGAGAAGTCAGTTGGCCAAGTTCTCTTTAAGCATTCATTACAAACTTACTTCATTATTTTCCATTCTACACGGCAGTTCTAAGTGTAAAAAAACTTTTTTGCAGTTTTAGCGAATGGCGATGCTCACCCTATAAAAATGAACACCACAGCAAACGAGGTAGAGTTTTCTACGGCAAAAATGCGCAAAATTCGACCGGGTCGCAGCTTTTCGGACAAACGAGCACCTGCATAACTGGTTAAAGGAAAATCCGGGCGAACGCTTGCCCGGAGCGATTGGTTTTGCGGCGATTCTCAGTGACATGATAGGATTTAGTGCAACTAAGCGTCCCAAATTGCTCGCGAAAATCTGGTGATGCTTTTGTAACATTACCCTTATTAAAATGCTGTGCGTTATCTGGTTATTCGCAGACAGGTGTCGCTGTCGGACCGATTTCCCTGCAGCCGATTCTTCTCAATTGCATGGTAAACAAAAGTGTTTGTTCGCCCCTCGTCGTCGACGGTGCTCGCCTCTCTTTTTCCGGTGTAGGAAGAGTCGGAAGTATATTGCAGCTCCCGATTGATATTCCTGGCGCAGATTTTCAGGGTCGTCGGATGGATTTGTACCCGGGCTCTGTACAAATTCGGTCATTGATTATCGGGGGGAAGTCTTTTTACGACCGCCCCAGATCAAGTGCTTGAGCTTGATTAAAAGAGTTGGTATTTCTTTTAGGAATTTCAAAGTTTCCAGTCGGAATTCGCTTTAAAAGTTGCTTAATTTTCACGCGCTCGACTCTTTTATCATTACGGTGGTTTAATTTAACATTTGAGCGCGTGAGAAAGATTTGGACTAAAGCTAGAGCCGCAAAAAATATTTATTTTGCAAAAACGAGTTCAGACGAGCATGCAGGAGGATAACTCTATAAGAATGTGTTAAAAAAGGAGAAAAAGAGAGAGTGGTACTCTCGCGGCTAATTAAAAACAATTTCATGCTCCAATTTTTGAAAGTTTTAAGCAACGGAGAAGCGAAGTCCCTTTCAAAATAAAACTTGTAAATTTAATAAAAATGAAGGGATCCCACAACAATTAAGGGTGTGCAAAAAATTACTTCGTTAGCTCTATTAAATTATGCATTACCCCGTGCAGGAGGAGCGCGAGAGGGAAAGAGAGGGGGGACAAAAAAATGGGAGAACCACAAGAAAAAAGAGGAGCTACACACGGGAATTTTTCGTCCCCTGCATTTTCCCCGTCTCTCTTTACACTGTCCTCTATTCGTCCCCCCTTTATCATCGCTCGTCTCTCCACTCCGCCTTCCGTGTTTGCTCCTTCGTATGTGCGGGCACGTCCCGAAGCAGCAGGTTATAGCCCTTTTTTCGCCACAGCCTCTCTCCCTCTCCGTTGCGCGCGGTGCATTTCCCCCCGCTCTTTATTGCACTGTCTGCTTTTTTCCCGGGTCGCACAGGGATGAAATAGTGCACTTGACATCGAGCGCTGGCGCGGGGCAAATTTCATACAGCCACAATCGCGCGCACTCGCGAGCCCTTTGCCGCCCCCCTCCCCACCCCTCTTTTAAAGACTGTACTCGGTCACCCGTCATTGCGCTGCTCCTTGTCTCTCCCTCGGTTCCGCTCCTCCATTTTTATTCGCCAGGCAGATTTTCATGGGGCCGAGCCTAGAAATCGCGCGAATTGTTAAAGCGCGAATTCGATGGCGCACTGTACGTCTTACGGCGCAATCGGCAATGGCACTTTCTGCGGCTTCGCTCCGATGGGAAAGGGTTTATTTCGTGATAAAAAGATCGAACAATGCGAAATCGCGGGTAGCCGCTTTTACGGCGACTTCGAAGCGTTTATTGTACTTATATTTTTCGCCACGGCATTCTTCCCCCCTCGTTAACGGGCATCAGGGGACAAACTGTTGGCAGCTTTCGATTATTAACTAGAGTAAACAAAAGTTGTTAATTTTGAAGGGAGGAAAATATTACTCGTAGCACTCGGGGAAAGTTGAACTAATTTCGCGAAACGTTCTCCGATATGTTTATGTAACGGAATAATTGTATTTATGTAACGCGGGCGCGGAGCCATTTAATTTATACAATTAGTCAGGGTGGCGCTTGGAAGCGAGGCCGTTGCTCTAATAAACTTATGTATCTTTTATTTCCCGGGAAAGTTCGGCTGGCCGTTTAATAAATCCAATTATTGCCGCATTCATTGTGCCGGCTCAATGCGCCATTATGACAAATACGCACTCGCGTGCCAAGCTACCGGGGCGCGATTGATTTATGCGCGCGCAATATCGCTGGCCCGGGCTGAATCGAGAGGGCCGCCGAGTGGTTTTTCAGAGAAGTGCCGCGGGGCCAGATGGTCTTGGAGCAGGAGCGACTTCAGCCGGTCACGGGCTCGAATGGTACAGTGTGACGCGGGGCCGTCATCTTGTTAGGGCCGGGGCTGCAGCAGTGCGGCCTGGCACATAGTTAGCCGGCGCCATCGCGCCACCCTAGCCTCGCGCGCCGACGGAATCGTTAACTTTTACGAGGGCGCGTAAATTTTAATTGATTTTGGGTTAATTGAACGGGCCCTGCGGCCGTTGGCTCCCCGATACTCGCCCCCTCCCTGATAATTGAATTGGCGCCCGCGAGCTAGTGCTCGTCACCGGGTGCATCGCAATGCGACGGCGAAGACGCCGGGGCTGATATCGCGCACGTCGATGACCCGTGTCGTCACCGGTTTACGTTGGCCGTAAAGCTCGCGATCGCCCTGACGAAAGATTCAGCTCTGTACCGCCGAGGGTGAGCGTCACTTGGCGGGCGCGGGAGCTTTTTGGGTCAATCTTCGCTTGGTTAAGGGTAGGGTCGTGTGTTTATAGACGCGGACCTATGACGTTGCCTCTGCCGGGTACTCGAGAGTCAAGAGTGAAAATACCTTTGACCCTTGAATCGTTGAATGGCCCCCTTAGTTTTACGTTCAATCCCGCGACGTCTGATTACTTGTAATAATAATTTTTCTTTCACTTTTCAGGTGAGTTGACGATCACACAGTCTTTACATGCGCGTACTACCAAATATGGGTAAGTAACAATCCCAATATCGCAAATAATATACAAATTCATGAAATTGTTATTACTTATGTGTATGAAAATAAATCATTAAATCAATAAAATATAAGAAATAGTTGTAAAACGTTCATAATAAATTGCACAAAGTTGCAGTTCAATTGAAACCTAGCTCATTCGCAGCTTGCAATTTTTGACTGGAGTAAATTATTTTGAGTGGGATTAGATACGTTCTCGCCTTTAGAAATATCAGCTCCCTCGGAGCTTTGGAAAGGCCGAGGCAGGTGCTAATAGGGCAGCGAATGTAATTCAGAGCGGGCCGTCACTCGGCCGGGCTGTTCCACTTTCGAACTGGCCGGAAAGTGGCGGGCGGGCGCGAGGCGGCCGCGGCTATAAACAAAAAAAAAAGGAAGCCCCAGCGCGCACGCGAGCCGCGGCCCCGCCGGCTCTTATAGAGCCGAACGAAGCGCCTGTAACGAGCGGCCACTCGAAAAAAAAAAGACGGCTTTCCGCATCGAAGCCCCGGCAAAGGATCGGCGCCCGCGCCCAGATAAAAGTGGGGGCGCGAGGGCTCGAGGAGCCGGCGGCCGGCCGCGGAGAAAAGGAAATCCTCGGGGCTGCGCGGGTAGCGAAAGGCTCTCTCGGGCGCCCCCGCGCCTCCTGGCTCTCGGGGCGCCCTGCTAGTTGGGTAGTATCGTCGAGTGGGCCGCGCCGCCGAGCCCCTTAACTCGGTAACCCATATTTCAGGCCGAGTGCTTTAGCCCCGGCCATTCTTCCCTCACAAAGCCCCCCGCGAAAATACGAGAGGGACGAAAGGTCCGGCGCGTATCCGCCCGCGGCTCTTCCCGCCGCCGCTTCTTTTTTTTTTATTCCACCCCCCCGCCCTCCCGCGACGACGAATAGTATCGCGAAAGTTGCCCGCCGCGGGAATTAGCCCGGGGCTCGGCCCCCGCGCCCTCCCCGGAGCCGGCTTCATTATTATGCATGCGCGCCCCCGCGGACTTTCCTTTGCCGCCCTGTTGAGTTGGCGGTCCGGCCGCGGTGACCGCCTCCCCTTCCTTTTTTTTTTTCTCCTTTCGCGTAAAGCCCGGCCTCTAAGCGTTCCTTGAGTGCTCCGCGGTAAGAGCGTCTTGCCCCGCATTTACGCTTGCCGCTCCACTGATTTTACACGGGATTTTTTTTAATTAATCCTTGAATAAAATAATTGCCGCCCTCGTGGCCCCGTGGAAAACTTGATAGATGACTGCCCTCGTATATTACTATGATAATTATTCCCAGTGGCCGCGGCGCGTAAACGGCCCCTTGTAAATGTTTCTCGGGATCCTCCCGAATTTAAATATTCTAATTGAATTTAAAGCCCCGAGAAACTCGCGGTAAGTTCGCTTTAAGTACACTTTCCGCGGAGCCGTTCGGGATTTCTATGTAATTGTATGATTTCCACTCCAAGGGTCCAAGATATATACTCACCTCGCTCGCCGATCCCGTTGATAACTGCGCCTTGCTCGGACGATACGCCGCCGGCGCAGCGGGAAGGGGCCAAGGGTCCAAGGGCCGCGCCCCGGAAGCTGCACCAATTAGCGGAGCGCGAAGACAGCGTCCTCCACGAGAAGATGGAGCGCGTTTAGCGTGCCGCGGTGGGCGAGTGTCGCCGCTGATGGAATTTTCATAGTTTGTTAGTCGGATGGATCTCATTAGGTCGGCCAAAGTCGAATCTCGTTAGGCTGGCAAAGTGCTTTGTGATATTTTCCTCCGCGCGCGGCGCCCGCCCGGCCCTCCTCTATTTTTTTGCGCCCCGGCGGCGGCCGACGCCTCCGCCTCGGCCCTCTCCTTTGTAATTACTGTTTTTTAGAGGGTTTAAAGAACGCTGAAATTAAAAAGTTTTATTTTTTTTCTTCTCCACCCCGCGGCGCGCCAGTCGGCCCTTTGACCCGGCGGCGCCCCCGTAAATAATAGAAAGGAGACGACACGAGCCTCGCAATTAAAGCCCTCCTTCCCCGAGTCGACGGCGACGCCGCGCAAACTTTGACGGGCCGGAGGGGATCGATCGCGCGGGGAGGGGGGGGGCGACGACTCCGGATCGACAGCTGATCCGGCGGGACCGCAGGCGCGGCGGAAGTCGTCGGCTGCGGCGGCGGGCCCGTGTCGCCGCCGGCGACCGCAGCGCCCCGGAAGTTCGCCGGCGCGGCCCCCCGTCTTGGCCCGGGGGTTTTTTTTAACGGCCGGGCGCCGCGGACGATGATTGATTCGGGCATGAATGCGCCCGCGGATTCTGGACAAGCCTCGTCAATTAGAGCCGCGGCGCTTTAATAACGCCCCGGCAAATTGAGATTTATGGCGGTTTAACGACTCGGCGTTAGTTTCGCCCGCGGCTTCTTAACCCGAACTTGCCGAATGTAAGCCGGTCGTGTAACGCCGCCGCGGAATCAGTGCGAGTCGACTGGCGCGGCGCCCGGTCCCCTGTCTCCCGAACTTTCGCCCCGAGCTCAATACGCCGCGAGTTAATCAGATGTAAAGTCGGCAACAGTCGCGCGGGCGGACAGTGACAAACTGGGACTGAAAACCCGAATGCCTTTTACAAAGGCTTATGCACCCGTAATTCCAGGCCGCGGCAGGGGCGAGTAATTTTTCGCCGTGTCAGGAATCCCCGGCAGCCGGGCCGATATCATTCCGAATACCCGTAAGCAGAGGCATCCCGGGGCCGCGCGGCTCCCGCGCCGATAAATAATTCAATCGGCAATCCACTCGGGAGCTAATCCTGGGAGTCGAGGGCGGCGCGCGCCTTCCCGGCGGCCTCTTCCTCGCCGACGGGCCGATATTAATCAGCCGCCGGGAGGGGGAGGAGGCACCACCGCCCCGCGCCGGTGTAACGCCCGCGGTCGGCCCCGCCCGCTAACGAACCCACTGCTGGGCTAAGAAAAGGCCCGCCGAGGCCCACTGCGGCCGCTCCTGCTGATTCCGCGTATTATACTCGCCGGCCCGCGGTTTCACGTCGAACGCCGGCCGCTTTTGCCTCTGCGGTACCCTTTGTGCGCGCATTCCTCCCGCCGCTTGCGGATGGGCGGGATTAGAGTGGGGAATTTTGAATTTCCGGCATGCAGTGCGCGCGCGCGAGCGTCCGCCTTTTTTCCAGCGAGATCGCCTGTGCGTGGAAACGGCGCGGTGGGAGTCCGCCCGGACGCCAGAGGAAGACGCTTTGGCTGGACGGGGGCCGCGTAACCGCGGACCCGATATCCCGCCGGGCTAATCCACTCGCGAGACGGCGCCTCCTGCATTTTTAACCAGCCGAACAAGGGACAGCGGCGCGGCCGATTGATTTTCGGCGGGCGCGCCCGCGGCGGGGCGCATCGATCGCCCGGGCCGCAAGGGCCAATCCCGCGATAAAAACCAGCCAATAATTCAGGCGGCTGCTCGTCGCCGCGTCGGTAATCGCGTTCGACGGCTGCGCCGCGGCACCGCTCGCCCGGTATTTCCGGTCCTTATACCCGGACGGCTGCGGGGCGGCGCCGTTACACCCGCGGAGACTCGATTACGCGGAGGCGCCGAGTAATTGGGTACAAAAAAGGGAAGAAGGAGGGGCGGCCCGGCCCGCGATAGACTTCCTCCCGGGGTAATTTGTATCGGGCGCGGGGCGAGCCGCCGCCGCCGCCGCCGCGTTATCGGCCAAGTTTTCCCGCGGAACTAATATCGCGCCGGGCCGCAGCGATTTATCGGCAACTTCCACGGCGGGCTGCTTTACATTCATGACCCAGGCGGAATGGAAAATTTGCAAATGGTAATCAATGGTGGTCGGGCAGCAGGTGATGCCCGCGCCTAGAGTTTGCCGAGCCCCGGATTTATGGGGCTATGAGGTCGCGGGCCGAGCTTTGTTTCCCGCTCGAACTTTCACGGCTGGCCCTACCAATCCTCCGCTCGTCTCCCGCGCGGATCGTTGCGCGCTGTTTACATTCCTCGGAGCTCTTTTTTTTTTTTGTCCCGGGCCGCTGGGAGACGGCGCGGGTTTAAGCCGGATTATATTTACATGCACGGTCAAAGGGAGTCGAATCGTGCCGGAGCCGGGCTTCGGAATCGCGATCGCCGGGACGCCGTTCATCTTTTATACCGCCATCCCCGCGCGGGGATGCACCGGCTCGTCGAGGACAAAGTACGCATTCTCTCCGGCCGGCCCCCAGCCGAGTATTTTCGTCCGGGCACAAGTTTCCAATTGAACGGGATATATGATAATTCGATAAGGCGCGATCCGCGGGGGCCCGGCTCTTAAAAGGTTTTCGGAACAGAGCACTCGCTGAGAGCCCCGGCGGATCCCCGCGCAGCCGGAATCAGCATCTCGGGGGGGGAGGGAAAAAAAGACCAGCCGCGTCCCACTCGATCCCCGACCTTGGGCCGGAGGGAACATCAAAGCCCGGGCGGACGGCGCTCCCGGCTTCAAAAGATCCCGCGCGCTGCCGGAGATCCGATACGTCTGCGGGACCCGCGATCTAATGGCATCTGCCCCCGCCGCCGTGAAAGCGCCGCGCTGATTCTAAGCAGAGGAGGCCCGCGTCTTGAACACAGTGTGCCCTGGCCCGCCCTCCTGGCTAATGACGAGTTCTGTGGCCCCGCAACGGCTCTCGTCCGGGGGCGGAAGCCGCGATAACGATATGCGCCGGGAGGTCGTCTCCTGACGAGCGCCTAGGCGATGCGCCCCGAGCCATTCGTTTTAATCATCCCGCCTTCTTGGCTGCCGGCGGTGCCGACTTTTTAACTCGTTTTCTAGCGCAATTTCGGAGCCGAGGCTGAATGGACCGCCAGTGTGAAAAGTGTATGCAAGTCAATGGATTGTTTTTCAAACTCGTGCTTGTGCCGCGAAACGCGAGGAAAGCTCCGGGAGCTTTTATACGACTGACGTTGATGTGCGAGCCTCGTAGGTTCATTACCTCGTTTCTTATTAAACAGTATGGATATTTGATTATTCTCTGATATGACTCGGGACAGTAAAAGGAGTTTCTGGATTCGTGGGCATTGATCGCGTCCACCGGCATTCGCTATTTTTCTCGGTTTAAGATTTAAAGTAAACTAAACTATTCTAGCCGAGTCGTATAGTTTGACTTATAAAGAATGTGTCTAGGTTCCAATATTGTTGTTTACTTCAGCATATAAGTATATTTATGAGCGTGTGTGTATGTGCATACATCGATAAAAATGAAAAATAGCAGTCGATATCCAGTGATGCCTTAATGCCGCCTATCTTTTTAAAGAAGCAATAACACAATATGATTCACCAACGAGGATCGTCATATTTTCATCTCGATTCGATGAAAACCTTTATTAACATATAGACCGTCTAATACAAATAGACAGCGCAATATATTGACTTTGAAAAACTTTCGTCGGTTCTAATCGATTTACCCGTATTATTTTTCAAATCAGTCTTTTCTTCCATTAAAAACACACGAAGGAAATGACGAGTTGCCTAATTTCCAAACCTCGCCACTGGCGCATTATTAATATGTAAATAATTTTGGAAAATTGCGTGTGCGCGAGCTCGCTAAAGGGCTGCGCCTATGGGAAAACAACGTGTATGCACAGGCGGCCGAAATGCCGCGGCGGGACTTTTTGCATGGCGGCGGCGCGGGCGCATCGGCAATATACGGGCGTGAATTCCGGGGCGCTCGTGCTCTCTTAATTAAAAATTTGTTAATAACGCCAGCACCGTGGGGGGGGCGGTTTTCGGCGGGAGCCGATGGCTGCAAGGAAAACAGACGAAGAGCTCGGGATTGCGCGGGGCCCCGTCGACGAGTCGGCCTTCGATCGGCGGCGGGAAAAAGAAAAAGCCGGCGGCCAATAGATAGGGCGCCGTCGGTCCCTCATCCCCCGGCTGGTGGTCGACGCGGGTAAATTGGCCGCGCGCCACGGCGCTCATAATCGAGATAAAAATCGACGAGCCGGCGGGACAATGGGGAGGGCGCGCCGCGGGAACCTCCGCGAGTTGATAAGCCGCGGACGAAAATAAACGAGGGCTCGTGCGATTGCACTTGAGTCGCAGCTCCACTTGAGTCTTTCGGACCGCCTGCGACGCGGCGGCCGCAGCCCCCGCCGCCGCCGCCTCTTTTATCTCAGTCTATTTTCATTTTACGGGCGGCGTGCTGCGAGCCGCAATTCCTCTTTATACTTACCTTTAGCGCTTTATTGCCCAATTTCATTGAGGCTCCGCGCACCCGGAAGGGAGGGGCAGGGTTTTTTTATTCCTTTAATTAATTTGCGGCGAGGGCGCGGAGCTGTTGCAATTTACGCGCGGGGCGATCATGTCTCTCGTAATACTGAAATTCCGGAAATACGATAATTTCCATCATTGCCCTATGATCCAATTAGGAATGTCGAAAATATTCAATTAGTGTAATTTGCTCGAACAGCTGCTGCGGGCCCGCGGCAATTTTTAATCGGCGCAGTTAAACATTCGCCTGGGTAATACTTCGAATACTTGCGAGAGATTTAAAAATAGCTCGAAAACAGCTGCATTCCGGTTGCTTTTCCAATTGCTGCCCGCGTAACGAGCTGCCCCGCGATTTTTTCGCCTTTTAACAGGGTTTATTGAGGATACATGTGCCGCTGCTCCCCCCGCATTATACGCATAATAAAAACTCCAAAGCTAAAAGTGCAATATTGCCTCAATAATAACAAGGCTAAAGTGGAACTTTAAAAGAGTAATAAGAGAATGCAAAAAGGGCTCAATCTGGCCAGAAGAAGCGGCCGAGAAGCCGTAGCATTAATTTTCATCGAAGAGATTCCGAGTTAGTGCATGCTTACCGCAACGCAGCTTTCGCTCAGCGTGCAGGCGGCAAAATGATAGAATCTATAAGGAGGCGCCCGCGAGCGGGGCTCTAAAGCTGCCTCGGGGTGCAATCACGCATCTTAATAGATAATAAAATGTGATGTGATTTACTGTACTCAAAATTTATGCGCACCTATAACGTCGGGTTATATTGCTTACATGTAAAACCGGGATACAGAGTAAACGTAAAAGTGCGGATCAAGGTGTTAGCCCACGCTGTTCCTGTATATTCTCTACAAAGCAAAATTAATGGGTATAAATCAATATCTTCTTGCTGCGCGTCGGCTACTTGCACCTTGATTTTCACATTTTGTTAACCGATCTAGATTACTGGTGAGTAACGTTGATCACGCAGTACTCAAGTGGAATTAACCCTGTACCCACTCTATGTATTCCACTTATTTTTACTACGTATATGAATGATTTTACCGAAAAATGATGTCTTTAAAAGCTTACAACGAACATGAAAAAGAACTAGGCAATCTGAGAGCATACAAACCAGCTTAAAATTCTATTCCCGTGCGTGCAAACGTTCGAAATTCACAAATAATCTGCTTAATCCAGGCTCCATCCCCGCATTTCCGTGGCGCAGTTAAAAATAGCCCAAGGCTCGCTCCTAACCACCTGTCCCTCGAAAATAAACTACGGGGCGCGGGCAAAAAGAGACGGCAAAAGCCGGCGAGCCGCGGGGCAGGCGCATGTGTGCCCCCCGCGCGCCAGCCGAGATAGGGCGGGGGCGCAAAAACAAAACGAGGCCCGGCGCGGCGGGCGGAGGAAGACAAGCGCGCGGGGCGAGCGATAGGCGGAGGCGCGCGCGGAGAGATCGGGCGGGCGCAGATGCGCGCGCTGCGTCAAAGCGCGACTAAATAATAGGCGCCCGGCGAAAGGAGCAAGAAGACGCGGCGCCGCGGCCGCCGGACAAAGAGAGGAGGGCCGCTGCGGAATGGGAGCTCGCGGGCGCGCAGGAGCGGCGCACCTGAGCCCGCGGGAGGGGAGGCCGGCGGCGCGCTCGCGGGCGTGCGCGCGCCCCACCCCCGGCGGTGGCGGCGGCGGCGGCGGCGGCGGCGGCGCGCCGCTCGGAGGCCGCGGCCACGCGAGGACCGACTAACCTCCAATCGGCGCGCTACCTCGGCCCGCCGACGACGTGCGCCCGCTGCGAGTGAGCTCCGTCGCAGCAGCCGCCGCCGCAGCCGCAGCGATGGCCGGCCGCGCCGAGCCGGCGGTCCTGGCCCCGCCGCCCGCGGCCCCAGTCATCTCCGCGACCGCCCCGCGGGAGTAACGAGTGCCGGGGCCGTCAACCACACATCGAGTTAAGACACATCGAATCGGAGCACGCGCAAGTTGTTTTGTTGATCAGTTGTAGTTGTTGTTGTTGTTGTACATACCTACGCGTTGACTGCTCACGGGGGAGGAAGTCGCCGAGCGCTGCTGGCGAGCTGCTCGAGAGGCCCGCGCCGAGGAAATAAGCGCGCGCTTAGCGCCGAGGATCGATACGCGACGTGTGCAGCCGCGTGCGCCAGACGAAACAGGAGCCGAGTCGGAAAAAAAGAGTGGCGGGAGGGCGGCGGCGCGGGCGCAGCCTCCGCGAGCCGGGAGGCCGGCTGTCGCTGCGCTCCGCCCGGAGACCGGCACGTGCCACCGGCGCTCCTCTGTTTTCCTTTGAACTTATCTCGCCCGAGGAGGACTCCACAAGTGCTCCGAGAGCCCAGCTCTTCCGCCCCGAAGAATTACTTGGAGACGGTAGCGCCACTAGCACCACTAGCGCCTTAGCTGCTATTGCGTTTCTCACAATTTATCGGCGGCTGGCGATATCGCGGGAGGACCAAGCTGGATTCCTGCCAGGGAATCCCGACGAAACGAAGCGAAAGAAACAATTACACGCCCCGACAATAACGCGTTTGTAAATCACGCCTCGACTAACAGTGATTGTAACAGAGAAGGAGGATACTTCGGGGTGATATATAGCAAGGAAACCGTCCGGCTTGACAATAACGGGAAGAGGGATCGAGGAGCCAGTGCAGTGAGAGTATACACCCATAAGTGCTTCGATCCTCGCAGCCCAAGGTGGAGAGGCAGGGAGGACTCGAGTGGATTGTTCCTCGTGGCGGACGAATGGAGCTCGTGCACTGCACCCGCTAATCGTGAGAGGCTAATCGGTTCTCGGACCACTAATCGGATCGGTGCAAATGGGCGAGCCAAAGCCCGAGGCCCCGCCGCAGCCGAACGGCGGTGTCAAGCAGAAGCCGACGACGTTGAACCTTGCCTCGGGTACATCCTTCTATCGACCTCCCGTCAATGGTCGCGCCAGCCTGAATGATCGTAATCTACAGCAACAGCAGCAACAGCAGCAACAGCAGCAGCAGCAACAACAGCAGCTGGCTGCCGGTGGCCTCAACGGACGGCCTGCCAGCATATCCCGCCTCAAGTCTGCAATTGCCAACAATTCCATCCCCACCGCCAACAACGAGCCCAATCACGCTCAATTATCAGCACTATCAGCAGTACTTCCTGCTCTGTCGGGACTGTCCAAGTCCCCGGGATTGTCTAGCTGGTCCGCCCTTGCCAGCGAGTATGAAGATCAACGCGACTCCCCACCTCCGCCCACTCCGGCCTCATCTCACCCCGCAACGCCTCTCAACAGGTCCGGTATCATCGGAGGCCATCAGCAGCTCGGCAACGGGAACAGCAACGGCCTCCAATCTCCTGCGATCAGTCAACTGTCCGCTCGCAGCCCCAGCCACAACGGATTCTCGCTCTACACACCCCCGGCACCCATTCCTTCAGCTGGCACCAATAAAGTGCGCTCCGTACCCAACGGATTGCCCCAGCCAACCCCAAGACGTCCTCATAGTATTGCCGCTCCACCCTACCATCTCACAGCTCTCCAGTCAATCACAGCAAGCTTCGCAGGACGCATTATACCGCCAGCCTCATCGTCGCAACAGCCATCACCAGCAGGGGGCAACACACCAGTTCCAGGCATACCATCATCCTATTCCTGGACAGGACTTTCCAATGGTCTTGCATCAGCTGCCTCAGAGTCCCCAGGTGTTATCGGTTCCCAACCTCACAGACGTCCACCAGAACCCGGGGGTGCGAGCGCCCAGATCCTTCCTCTGTCCGACCACAAACAGCAACAATCCAATGAACCACCTGCAATTACAAACTTGGCTCCACCCACAACTCGCAGTGCAGTACCACCTCAGTCACTTTGGAATGGCCAACTTCAACAGCACCAACAACCGCAGCAGTTATCCCGTAGACCTCACAGCATCGCAGCTACCCCAGTTACAACAACAACCTGCTCATCCTCCTCCTCTTCCACGTCATCGGTATGCTCAACCTCATCCAGTACCGCAACCGCTGCAGCAGCCACCGCAGCTGGTTCCCAACCAGCGGCACCCAGCGCACCAGCTCGTACTCCAGGCGAACCAATTCAATGGGGCGCCTCAGGGATGGTGCTACATCAACCCGTGGCTCGTCGGGCCTACGCCTCGACCCTTCCTCATCCACAATCTCCCACGCCTACGACACAAGGGCCCATCTTAAGCACTCTTACTAATCCTGGAAACAGCAATACCTGGACATCCGGTGCTTCTTTAAGATCTCGACCTCACAGCATAGCCTCGACACCTCAAGGTAATGGAACATCACCAGCAACGGCTTCACCCTCGGACTCCGGCTATCGCTCGTTACCATCGGCCTCGAGTGACTATCAACTGATGTCCAAGTCGCCGTCTTTGCACAATACGCAAGCTAGTCAGAATCAGAGCGCAGTGCGTCGACTATCACTACCATCAGCGCAAACATTACTTAGGGCCACTGCGCCCAGGCCTAGTCCGACATTCCATGGGCTACCGTTTAAGCCCTTCACCTGTGGAGTATCACCTAATGGAAATCCCATCTTCTTAGGCTGCACACACCTACACAACTCTACTAGCAATTCCAGTAGTACAGTTAGCAGTACTGGTAGTATCAGGTCTAGTACTCCTGCAACAAGTCCTGCAAGTATCTTCAATACAGCTCAGGCTATTCAGCAATTACTGGCTAATCCGAAGAATGGATTCAAGATCACCGACGAAAAATTGTCACTCTTCATCGATATTCTAGATACACAGGAACGATTCGCTAAGGTTGGTAATGATCAAAATAGTTTAATATAAACTGAACTGATTCCAACGTTGAAATTTTTAGTTGATAAATAAATGACCTATTTTATAGGATATGAAATATTGTTCATTATACAACCCTTCTAGGATTATTATAAATTGTACAATTAACTTTTCAATGTTAAAATAGTGGCTATAAATAGTAAGACTTTTTCTTCCATGTTTGTCAGTTTCGGCACTTTAAAAAAATTATTTTTTATCACTGTTTAATAATTGAATATTAATGTTTGCTATAATGTTGCTTCGACTTTCCTTTTTGCAGTTTAAATCATTTTTCTTATATTTGTTTCTAAATGTTTGATACTACTCTCTCGCTAATTTGACCGATTAAAACATTCTTATATGCAGCCTTCTACGAAGCCTAAACTAACAAGATTTATGAACCAAAATGCCGCATAAACTTAGATACGACTTAACTCTCTATGATGCTCTAAACATATTTATGTTAAGTAAATCGTAATCTATATTACCCGTTCACTTTCGTATGTAAAATTGCTCTACAGATAATTGTAGATTTCTTGATTGTAGAATCGACTTCTAGAGAATCTGCATCGCTAGATATTATAAAATGCAATTTACGTAATTTACATAACGCTATTATATTCTTTATGTATATTCTTTATATCGTAAGTGACATATAATTAAACATATTTTATTCTATCACTAAGAATCACCAATTATCATTAGTTAGTTTAGCATTTTGAAATTCGCATAAACGCTTCAATGCAATAACTCTGTGGAATTCTTAACAAAATCTACATATTGATACGTCACGTGACAACAAATTACCAAAGTATCCAAAACAGCAATCCATTAAACACTAGCCCTGCTCACTTAAGATCAAGACACGGGTTCACTGCCGGCTTATTAAAACCGACAGGCATTAGAACGAGGAGCAAGAGGCGTCGAGGGGGCGAAGTGGTAGTTTATTTCGGAAAAAAGTAGGCGAAGGAGCTCCCAGGGAGAAAAACTGAGTGGATCAGCCCGATGACGCGCCAGCGAAATAACGAGGAACACGAGAGCACCCGCGGTCCATCGTCTCGCCGAGTGCCGTCGCTCTGGCCCGCCGCCCGTCGAGTTTATCGAATTTCGCGGGGGCATCCGAGGGCAAAAGTAATTTTCCCCGTGAAAACGAACCTCGTCAATGTCGCGGCTCGTTGGCTGTGCGGCGACGAGCTGCCGCTTCGACGGCCCAAAAGTAAATATGCACCCCACTGCCGATAAATAATCTACCCAAATTGTATACGAGGCGCGCGTGCGCACTCGCGGTCATCGATCCTGAATTATTAGCGCGGTGATTTCGGGTTAACCGGATACCGTGTCACGAATATTGGATTCGACTTTTTTTTCACGATCCGAGAGCTTAGCTCCTTTTTTAGTGACACGCTATACTGTCGCGGATTATATTTTCATCGGCGATACTTTTTTGCGATTGCTTTTTTCCTGCATGAATTGGGAAAATTCAGGGCTCAATGTGAACATTTGTTTTTTTACCGGGAGTGATTTAGTGATCTTTTCCGTAGATTGAATGAATGTTGATTACGTGAATGCGATACTGACGCGAAATATATAGCTTTATAAAATATTAAAATTTTCTGATAGATTCAATTGACAGATAAAGAATTATCGTTCCGTTATTATTCTTGTCAGCTTTTGTTGTCGGAATGTTACTTAAAAAATTTTAATGATTGAGTATGCCGTTATATTTTTTATTTGCTTGTATTAAAGCTCAATTTGATATATACTGAATATCAATATATTTCATCTATAAATATTCAATGCCAAATCCTTTTCATCTAAAAGTCTGTTGCTTGAACCTTAATTATTAATTCATGTCTGTTCCTATTAGCTATTCTATTTGAAACACTTTTAATTCTCTTGCTTTTGTGCATTACTATTCTCGCCTAAGTGCGAGTAAAATCAGTTTTGAAACGCGAAGACTCGCCAATCTACTACAAAAGTATCTAAATCCTCTGAAATCTCTTTATCATTTTAAATCCCCTGTAATGCTGAACGATCGTAACATAAATAATAGAGAAAATAAATGGGTTCGAATAAATATTTCTCAGCCCTCTTAAGTTCCAAGCAAACTTTACAGCTCATAAAATTTCCAGTATATTATAAACCGATACAGCTACTCAAAAAATTCTTTACTCGGGTCAGGCGAAGGAGCTAGTCATGCATTGTCATCAGACGTGCGAGAAATTCACGAAATCCGGGTAGGGGTACATAATGTGCACGTGAGGCCCATTAAAAGTCCATTCTAGCGGAAGCAGTAATTCTTCATTCGCGGGACATTTTTCACATCGATCTACTTGTCGCTGACGTCTTCATTTGGTCCTGCGTCAGCCTCTTGCTTTTATTTCGATGCGGACCAATTTGATGTCGCGGGCGTGGCAAGAATGTTGAAAATCAATTGAATGTGGAAGAAAGTAACTAATATGCAAGGTTCAGGTTAAGCACGGGTAAATTCTTTGGATATAATGCGATACTTGACGTTTAGAAGATTACAGCATTATCCTAATAAATCTTACTAGACGAATACCTCTTTTCTTTACTTTTATAAAATAAAAATAGTATTCAAAAGTACATATAGTGGAAAAGTGATAATTAATTGTTATTTGTGCACTTAACACGATACATTGTTTTTACAAATAACACCCACTGTTTTCACAGATAGTGTTTTACTCTTTAGTGCTGTTTAACACAAACGTTAACAAGAATTGCATCGAGCTTATACGCGGTACAATTCGCCTTGTGAGCCTCCTCGAGCTTCGAGCTCTCTTGAACAAAAAATCCTAGCTGCGGATCTGCCACCTGTGCACCCACTCGCCGAGGTATTTGCCGTTCCCGGCACGTTGGCCCCTGCCGCCAAAGACGCCGGAAAAATTCCCCCCGGACAAAAGCTCTGGGTCGCGATCTCGAGGAGTCCCGCAGCGGCCGCTTGTCGATGCTAGCCTCCCGAAAAAGAGAAGCACGCGCACCACCGCAACGAGGAATTTCGCCTGCGGCCTGTCGATGGTTATGGACCGTGTCATCCATAACGCGGGAGATCACAATTATCTCGGGCCCTGGCCAATGGAACATAGCGCCCTTTTTTCGGAGGCTATTGGTATTTCGGAGCGGTCAGCGCTTATCTTTGCATGTAAATCACCGTTCTTATGGTAGCCTGGGGCTTGGCTTGTTTTCTACAGGTCTACGCGAAATTTTGCAAGTGCGGTTTTTGCAAAGTCCAGAGTAATGAGAGAGGACGCCCGATTACCCAAATTTTATTTTGATCCTTCCGACAGATTGTCACTTGGAAAAAATTGTAGTCTATGAATTCTGTATACCAGGCTTTCAAAAAGGTTTCCGTCGTAATAATAATAAAGAAGAATATCTTTCTACACTGGCGTGAGGAATAATAAATTCTTTTTGTACGTAATGGAGGACACACTGTGCAGTAGCGTGAACCAGTAAAAAGGACATATAAAAAATTCCTTTTTTCGCACACCCTTGATTCGCAGAGATCGATATATCGAACGCACATTATTTATTCAAAAAACTTTATAGCTCCTATCTCGCGTACTGCACACGCTTTATAGTATAATTCTGGACAATATAGTAAAACACTTTAAAACTTTTAGTGGTTTGGACGTTAATTTTAAAGTAACGTTTTAACACAGAAATTTGTATTAATTACCGTAGTTGCTTAATATGACAAATTCGTTTGCCCTCGCCTAAAATACTGCGTGGTACGGGCCAATTTTATTCCCGTTACTTTTTTCGTTTTTATTGTCTCGCGCTGGCGGCTCGCGCAGTAGCACATAACGCGTTCTTTTGTTTTCACTCTTGCACTGGGAGTCGCGCGCGTCGTGTACACATAGTCCCGTTCTTTTGTTCCGTGTCACGTGGTCATCTCACTGTTGCGGTTATGCATGGCTAGGCTTATGGTCATTTCTGGTTGCTTCGGTTAAAGTCACAGTGCATATTAGCGATGGTTGTAAGCGCGACTCTGTTCGTTATATATGATGCATATTTACGGGCTAAGGGGAAAAAGAAGCTAAACAAATATACGCAAAACCTGGGATTTTCACTTGGAATGTTTTGATTACAAGGCGAAATTCTTTCCGAATTCTGTGATTTATTGAATCAAGTAGAGTAAGGTATTTTTCCAAAGCAATAGGCATTCGATAAGATAAACGTAGTAGTTTTTCGTATGCTGTTTTGCTGGAATTGTTTGATTCTTCTCGTTGCAATGAAAATGGTGAATCTATAATTAATGCATAAAAAGCAAATATTGATTTTCGATAATTGAGTGAAATATGATTGAACTTCTATTGTATTATTGATATTGGTTTTTAATCAGATGTACTTCGTTCCTATTATTTTTATAGAAAATGATGCACAGTAATGCCGTAAAAAATTCATTAAAAAACCAATTACATTTATTTAATTTGCATAAAATAAAATATATAACGTTTTATTTTTCTCTCTTGCAGGTGAGTCCAGTGCTTTGACTTATAACGTTTAGCGGTAAAAATAAGTGAGTAGCGAATTTCAATCTTACACAAAGTAATTAGATAAATGGAGTGTACAAAAGTTGCTTTGCTTTAATCATGTTTCTTTTGAATGCCACTGAGCAGTGTTTGTTGATCAAAGAGCAAATTAGCTTACGAACAAAAAACATTGTAAATTAGGCTTTCTAACACAAACTAAATATCTCGTTTGCCTATGTAAACATTTGCCGACGTTGCAAAGTAGCATTAACCGAAATTCCCGAGGAAGGGCGGCAACGCGTAGATCCTAGGCTCCCTGGTAAAGAAGAGCCGCGTCTCGCAACGGTGACAATCGACTTTTTGCGCACGGGAAATAAGGCGGAAGGGACAATGAGGGCCGGGCCGCGCAAGCCCACACGACCCTGGCGTTTGTTGATAATAATTTCGGGGCGTACAATGCGAGTTGTCCTATAGGTTAGCGGGGGCGCTGGCGTTGGCCCCGCCAGATAAGCATTTAATTTCGGCCCACGGGACAACAATGACTGCGCGAGAATTAAAGGACCGGCCAACTTGCGTCCTCGCCTCTTTCGCGGGCTGTATGCATCATTCTACTTAAACGGTGTCGGCCGACCTTTGGCAAGTGCGCCAGACTGCATTAGTTGCCTATCCCGCGCGCCTCTCGCCGCGCTTTGGGATGCATATGACGAGGCCCTTCGTTATTGTTGAGTTTTGCACGTCCTCCTCGGCGCGACTGATTGCGTTAAGCATTCACTAGGACGCAGCGAGTAAATGGAATATTTATGACGAGGTGCGCAAGCGAAACTTGGAGGCTCAGTTTATGTACACGTTACACGATAGCCCGCGATACAGCATTAGTATAACTTGTCTCGTAGCAGCGAGGCGGCCATTACGGCAGTTATCTTAGAAGCTCGGCAGGTCGGCAGGATCCTGAATTTACTAATTCAAAAACCGCACCTGAAAGCTTAATGCGGAATGTTTGATAAGACGTGGGCCCTTGGGGACCGGCGGCTCCTTCGAACTCGTTCCTCCCGACAGCGGCGGCGCGCGCGGGATTTTTGCACCAAAGGCCGCTGTACCGCCGGCGAAACCCACCTCCGCCGATCGCGATTACGCGGGCACAAATCCACGGCATTATCTTTCCGGGGGCGGATAATGGCGGAGGTCGGGCGGCGCAGTCAGCCGGGCCGCGGCGGCTTATCGGCCTTGGGGATCGGAATCGCGGCGGGCGCCGGCCCCCGGGGAAGTTGCCGCGGCGTCCCCGCACTCGGGAAATTTGCAAGTGCGCGGGCCCGGGGCGACACGGCGCTTTGTCGCGCGGCAACGCGACCTCCGCGCAGCCACGGGGGACGTGGGCCAAGTTGAGCGGCGATCCTCCCGGGCCCCGATGATCAAGGACCGCTCGGCCCTCTTCTTCCCCTCGGCTCCCGGCGGCCTCGGACACACGGCGAGGGCCGCCGATGAGTGCGCGAGCCGCCGGACGCGCGGCCTCTGCTGGCGCGCGTTAAATTAACAGGGGCTGATTGTCCATTCCCGTGCGGGCGGCCGGCTCCGTTGGCCGTGACATCCTCGGAGCCGCTGCGGAATTAGACGGCCGGGTACTCGGGCGCGCATAAATATTGCCGGGGGCGCGCCATAACCGGGGTGGGGGGGTGAGTTAACAATTCAGGCCGTGGTCCCTTCGGCGGCGGGCGGCCGGGCCAACCCCGGGGCGCCTCCTTGTAGAAATTTAATTCACGCGCCGGCGCGTTAACGGCCGCCGGCGCGGCCTCCGAATTCCAAACTTTCCCCGGGAAATCGCCCGTCAATTAGCGCGGCGCGAGGCCGATATAATAAAAGTGCGTCGTGGCCGCGCGGGGCCCGGGTTTAATATGAATTGCGTATTAATAACGAACTAACGGCTCACCGGTGTGGCGCCGCTGCTCGCCCGCCCGCCCCGCCTATTATTATTTATCGGGGTGATTAATCCCAGCCGCTGTTGCGGCGAGCCGCGCACCTGCGTCGCGCCCGGCAGTGTTGATTTCCGACGCCCGCCCCGCCCCGCTATTCCCGTCTTCTTTCCCCGAGCTGCCGCCCCCGCTCCCTTTTTCCCGGATAAATCAGCCGCTCCCTATATCGACAGTCGGCCGTTTAAAGCCTCGGAGGCGCTTGCGCGCCCAGATTTCCCCGCGCGGAAAATGCCATTTGCACCGCCGGGTCACTTGCCCGGCACGCGCGACTCCTAATTAGCCTTGTAAGTTTCTCTATTCATCTTTTTGCCTCGCGACTCGACGGTCTAGTGTCCTTTTTTTCCCTCGTTGCTCTTGGTTTCACATTTACTGTGCCCCTTACCTCTACTCTATTCCCACTCCGCTCTTCTTACTCCCTACCTCCTTCTTGGATTTCACCTCTTTCTCTCCCTCTCGCTTTCTTCTCCATGTTTTTCTTTTCTCCTACTCGATTTCTGTCTGATTATTCTCTCCTTGTTTCTCTTTGTGTTCCGCGCTCTTCGTAGACGCCTGCCCTTGTTTTAGCGAGATATACGATCTCCTGGCGAAATTGGTAAGTTCAATGAAAAGCTTCGAACCATCTGGTTAACTCTTCGCACCTTTCGATAGAGGGCAATATTTTTGTTAGCTTCTTTTATTGATTTTAGCCCATCTTACCCGTAGCTTTTTTGACATTTGCCCGATACTATTCGTCACTCGTTTTACGATTTCTCGATTGTTTTCGTTTATCGCTTTTTTGAAAAAGAAAAATAAATAAAATGGTAGATGTATCTTCACTAAAAAAATACACTATCCTTTGTTTGTTATGATTTTATTAAACTTCGACATAAGAATTGTACTCATGGCGAGTCAGATCATATGCGAGGGATAACCGAAAATATTCAAGGTGATTTAAACGATCAAACACTTTATTGTATAAAGGTTCTTATTCTAAAAATGCACAAAACACACTCACTTACAACACATTCATACGTTTATTCGCTCCTCGTCTCCTTCTACTTCAATACTATCGTTGCGCCGTGGTTTTACCATTAGGAGAATCCCAGGAATGTATCCTTCCTGGTGGTGAGCATGGCAATCACAACGTCGTAGGCTGCAAGAGCATTGCCAATCAAAGGTATAGGACCGCGTGAGGTAATGAGTTGTTTTTCTCCTCGCGGCTTGAGAGCAGGAGAGCTATTTCTCTCTACGCCGAAAGTATTAATCACAAATTGGCGGTACCCTCCCATCAACAAGCACAGGAAGGATTGAAGAGGGGCGTGCTCAGAGAAATTATTCATTACATGTTACATGTCGAAGAATAAATAGTATTCGATTATCATTAAAGCCTACGATAGCTTTATTTAAATTATAATTAATTATATTCGGTGTATTTATTTTGATTCATCAATTACATTGTTAATTATAAATTCATTGTAAGTTAAATCATTGCGAGATAAAGGTCGATTCATTCGATTGAATACCGACGAATTTACTTGACAAGTTTTGCAAGATTATACCGTTAGATAATTTGGAATAAAAATACATAAATCTATTCACTATTCATTTTAATATGAAATCATGATTCTAAACGTAATCTCTCAATTTTCAAGTGTAATTTTTCTGTTTTCAGTGCATATTCACTCTCCTTGTTAGTTAAATACTTTATAATAAACTTTGATAAAGATTTCTGTAAACAAAAAAAACATTTTCCTAGATACAATTTATAAGCTTATATATACCTAAAACTTTTCTAACTAATATTTTTCGAGTTTTTTAAAACTTGGGACTGCATGAAAGTCTATACGCTTACCACTAGACTACAGTAGCCTTGGTTGGTAAATGTTTGTAACGAATTAAATTAAAAAAACTTTTTGTTTGTGCCAAAGAAACATGATTGTTTCACTCTCTTAACTTAAACATATTTTATGTAGATTACGTGATAACGAGGATAATACATCTGATAATTGGTCAATAAATACACGAGTGAACATCGGCGCATTTGGACTTTGTTATAATGTGAATTTCCCTGGAGTATCGTATTAGTACAACATGAACGCGAAACGATGTTGGTACAATATTACGGAAGAATGTCATAATTAAATTGTATGAATTTTCAAATTCGAATTGCAAACGATGAATGTTTTTCATTAAACGATACGGTTTAAATTTTATGAGTACATTTAAAATACAAATTATTCATAATAAGAAAATAAGACACAAACTCGGTTTATTTGCACTAAAAATTCAAAAAAAAAAGGCTTTGGAATATTTCATGTCAGACTCATAAATTCGACATTTAATTTTGACCGAATCTACAAGAAAGTTGACGTCAACTGCATTTTAAAATTTAATGATTAAAGTAACCTTCTGTCTTATATGTACAATGCATAAGCTTAGGTCGAAGAAGAGCAACATTCCACGCGTTCCCTACGACTCGAAATCTGCAATTGCAAACTTTAGGAGGAACAAGATAAAATACGATAGTATACCTTTATGCATTTCTTCAGATTTCCATTGTAAATTCCTCATGTTTACATAACTCGGGAATGAATATCACATTGCAACGACGTAAACCAGGCTTTCTTTCCGTTATTTTTCATTATATAGAGAGTCTTGACGACCCGGCCGTTTCGCTGCCTCCCAGATGAGATTGACTTTCCCCGCCGCGGTATCCCATGCACTTGACGCAGCCAATTGGGTCTGCGACGAGTCCTCGGTGGGTCTTTTTTACCTCTTGACAAAACCCGTCGGCGGCTGGGCTCGCGCGGCCCAGTGAAAAGCCGCAGCGACACGCGCTTGGCCAACCTCGGGCCCGAGGTCGAGGGCGCAGGGTGCGAAAACAGCCCGGGCGGAACCTGGCCGGCCGGCCGCCACCGCAGAGCCTAATGAAATTGTTACGGGCCGAAGATGCGCGGGCGCAGTTTTCTCGGGGCCGGCCGGCAAGGCTTTGTGCTCAAAGGGCCGGCGGCCGCGGCACAGGAGCGCCCGGCCCGGCCTCCCGGGTGAAAGGGCCGGCTTTGACGGGGGACGCGGGGCTCTTTGGGCTTTTTCGGGGCCGGCCGGATTGTTTGCCGCTAATTAATCGCCCTCGCGAGTTTGCCGGTCGGAGTACTCGCGAGGGCATCGACTGATTAAAAGCGCCGATCGAACTCGCGCTCACCCAATAAAGTCCCTGCGCCAGGGAGAGCGGGACGGCCGCTGGGCGCACGGCCTCCCGGATTTTCTAATATTACACGCTGCTGGTCCCTTTGAAAAGGTGCGATTGATGATGCCCACCTCGGGCCCACTGGCGGCCAGCTGCAATTTCCAACTTTCGACGCCTGGTAATCCTAGTTTCGCCCAAGTACTTCCTCTGCTGCGGCTTCCGGTTTATGAAGCCGCGCATCGTGGCCGAGGCTCTGATTAAAATTTTTCGCCCGACCGTCGATAATCCTGCTGCCGTGTTTGTCGATGCGTTCGTCCTGCGAGAGAAATACACTCTGCGGCCAAACCAATGGATTAGTACAACTTTGCCCAAAGAAATCCCGCGCGGCCAGCTCGCGCTAATTATTTAACGCGGCCGTAACCCACCGGCCAGTGCGATTTGGGCCAGCCGCGGGAAAAGTTTCCGGACTATTAAACGCCGCGGCGGGCGAGTCACGCGGGCTTGTGCACTTGGGCCATCGGGTCCGCCTGTTTAATAGTCGGCGGGCGGAGGCGCGGACGCGGGAGTTAACCACGAGTCGCGGTAAACTTTTTCCCGGGACTCTCGTCCGTTCCGCTCTTTAACCCCCTGAAAAAGAGATAGAGGGGAAGACGGTCGATGGGGCAGAGGAATAAAAAAAAAAAGCAAAAAAAAAAAAAGTCGAACGAGAGGGTCGCCGGGGCCCTCGAATCGCGTTCGATTGCCTCTCGACGGCTCTTCTTTGGCGCCGGAATTTGCGCCGCGGCCCCGGCAATTCCGATGAGTGGCGGGCACGCGCACTCGAGTGAGTGCTCGAAATTTATGAAAATGGAGATGGCCCCGGGCCGCGGGCCGCAGCCGCCAACGCGCAGCCTCTCCAGACCGACTGCCTCGCGCGCGCTTTTATCCTCTTTCAGAGTGCCTAGCCAAGGTTGAACCTCCTTGCCGGCACTTAATTGTTATCGGCCGAACCAGTGCGCGGGCCGTATCGGCCGCCTCCTCCACCGGGGAGATTTTGTTTGTCAAACGGAGCGCTTCGATCGAACGGTTTTTATTTGCCTGTCGGATACGAATGGCATACACTTATCCTTGTTCCTTTAAAGGATAACTATAATCATAAGTTTGGCTTGGTGCGTATATGCCGGAGCTATTTGTATCGCTACTGCTCGGGCAGTTGGCATAACCGCGAGTTTGTTCAAAAATTCATCTGCCACAGCTGTGCCCCTAAGCGTACGTAGACAAATGTAGAAAAAGGACCCAAGGCTCATATACGCTTTATATCCGGAGTAGAGGCATTTGCGCAACGGCAACGCTACACCTAACAATCCGCTCTAGTAATCGACCGATATATGTCGATTATTACACAAGCTGCGGCCGGCAAGTTGAGCGCCAATGCCTTTGCCTCGGTGCATTTGCTGACCAACTGGCGATCGGAAGTTGGCCCCGGGACGGTAACTCCCCGGCGGCCGAGGGCCGATAGCGTCCGCCGGCCAATTAGCCGAGCGAGCCGCGATAAGTCGGCCGGCGACCTCCGGGGCGATTCGAGGCGTCGCTAGGGCGGGAGCCGCGGAAAAAGACGGGCCTCCCCGGCGGAGGGGCCGCTGCGCCTTTCTCCGGCTCGAGTAGGCTTTTAGCCGTCGACAATGAAGGCGGCGAGGGGCGCGACTCCCGGTGGGGCGGCCCAGGAGCCGACGACCCCGAGGGCCCGCGTCCCTGCGCCTATATCGAGCGGGCCAACGCCGCGCGCAGCCGGGCATTTGTGCCCGCGCGAAAAGTGCCCCGAGGAAGCTACTCGGCCGGAGTCGGGAAAGCTCTTTGGTTCGGTTAATAATGCACGCCGGGCGGAGCGGCTCTGCCAACTGTCGCGCCGCGGGAGCGCGCTATCTCGACTGCGCGCCGCGACGGCTAATCCGCCGGTCGAAATAGCCCGGGACGCGGCAGGCCTAAGCGCCCGCGGCATTCCCCCGCCGGCTAATCCCGGCGCCCCGGAAAAATGACTATCCCCGCTGTCGGGCCGAGCTTCTCCCCCCCCCTCCGTGTTCCCCGTGTTGCGCCCGGGCTTTTTTTCTCACGGGGAGTGGATTTGCGCCTTGGTCTGGGCCCGCTTGATTTCCATCGGCTGCCGTGAGCCAAAGCCCGGCCAATGCGCTAAGCCTCGAGGCTCGTAAAAAACATCGCGGGAGCCTGCCAGGAAAGGGTTTCCTCCGGAGGCAGGGCCTCCGGGCGCCTTCGGCTGCGAGCCCGCGGGGCTTCCCGGGCGCGACTCGGGGAAAAACTCGATAAGTCGCGGGGGGGGGCCGAGGCGTCGGTCCGGGCCGCGCGGGAAAATCCGGCGCAGGCCGATATACGGGGGTTTAATCGGCGGGGAGGGGCCGGTGCGCAGGCGCGGCGCCGGTAATCGAGCGGCTCCGATCGACGATTCTATTTCGGAGGCCCTCGAGAGCTCGCGCCGCTCCATGAATTATCGAGAGGGCCGCGCTTCTATTTTGATCGCGGGCGGGAAGCTCGGCCCCGGCGCGCCGCGGCTCTCGAGCGGATAAGCCACTGCTCGGGCGCCTCGGTGATTGATTCCTTCAATGGCGCCGGGGGCCTTTGACGCGGCCCCGCGGCGGCGCATCGCTTTCCCCCTTTTTTATTTTCCCAGAGCTTGTCCCTGAAAACCGAGCGCCACGGCCCTGCAACTGTCCCGGGGGCCGGCCGATGGCGCTGGCGATGCCAATTCGGTATAACGTAATTTGAAGGATGCACCCTGGGCGCGAGGACTCGGGGCGGCCTTGGCGCACGGCGTTAAACTTAAACCCGCGTAATTTGGCGGGTCAAGAAAGCCCCGCTCGGCGCGCCCGGCTGCTTGCTATTCCGTTCGACGGCTAACTCGGCAAGTTGGCCCGGCGCGCGACGTCCGCCAGGAACGATCGCGACCTCGGCGCGCCCGCGTCCCTCCTAATTGATAATTAAAGTTGGAGGCGCGTTATCGATCGGGCGGGGGCCGCGCCCGCGAGCCTCTCCACCGATCCCCCGGCAACGGAGCCCCGTAAAGTATTCCCCGGCCGGGGCCCCGAGGCGCGAGGAGAGGCCCGCCGACGGGAGCGCCGATTACCGACTGAGGGGGAGGACCGGAAGCCCTGACCTTCGGTCTGGCTCGGCCGCTGCGCGGTCGGCAGTTAGCGCTCGGAGCGCCCGCCAATTAGGAAGCCTCCGCGGCCGAGAATAAGCTTCTGATGTAACCCGCGCTCGTAGCCGGGAGCAATTGCGGGGCTAGCGCTGCTCAGGGGCTAACGGCCCCGGCTCCCCCCGCGAGGTACGCGGCCGTTAGCCGCGAGCCGCTTCGCCGCGGATCGTCTTGCCGAGTCTTTCAATTAAAGGCCCTCCCTAGCGCTCCCGCGGGAGATATCAGGAGCGGGTTTTCTTCCTCTCCTCTTTTTTTTTTTTCTATCCCACGCTAAAAGCCCGGCGCAGTCTTTTCGGCGAAGAGAAAAGCCCGGCTCTGTCCTGCATAAAGGCAGATTTAGTCTGGCTGCTGCTCGGGCGAACCTGAGCCGCCCGGGTAAAAGGGCCTCCGTCCGTCGTCGCTTTAAAAGGGCGCACTACTCGGCTCCTCCCGAGCTTGAAATCGACCATTTTTCAAAAAAGGGGGAACCTCCCCTCGCCACCTTTGGCCAGCGGCCCCGAAGCGGCCGAGGCTCTCACGATCGCGCCCCGGGGATCCGAGGAGGGGGGTCGACGCGGTTGACGGGAGGACCGGTGCACCGAGGCTCGCCGGTGTTGCGCCCCCGGGAATCAGTGAGCGCAGCCTCCGGCCCTGGCACCGCTCCAGGCGCCGCCCCGCGGATTTATGCCTCTGCCGGCGGCGGCAGCTCGCGAGGGCTCCGCGGCTCGCCGCCCACCGCCTCCCGAGGACTCTATTCCCGGGCGCGAAGATTGATTTTCCGCCGACTGCGGAGTCGGTCCGCCGATGAGCGGCAGTCGACCAAGTGGGAATCGATCGACCCCCCCGATGAGGCCCGGGCCCACCTTTTCCCTGTCGCCCGACGACGGCCCTTTGATACGCGAGTACCGTCGCGGCTGTCCAAGCGGTTTTCTCCGCGGCCCGATGCGTCGCCGGCTGCGAGCTCACCAGGCCTGACGCTAATTCCCGCGGCCCTAATTTACAGTAACTCTGGGGTCGCGGGGAGAGTTAGGAGCTCGGGGGCCCGGGGCCGGGGCGACGCGGCGCCCTCCCCGGTTATAAATGGCTTCATTTGCCGCGCTTTGACGTGCGCGGGATCTTGACCCCCTTTTTTGTTTGCATTGGGATCGCTGGGCGCGTGTTTTCGAGTGGCCGCCTGCCGCTCCGGCGGATCGAGCCTCTTCATTTTAACGGCGTGTTGCTCCTGCTCGGCGAGACGGCCAGACGGCTTTGGCCCACTTGATCGCCCGATTTATCAGGCCGGGATGAGACGCCTACCTCCGCGCCGCGGCCTTCTGCTGCCTTGGTGCGGGGGAAAAAAAAAGTCAAAAATGCGCGGAGAGAATTCGCGGGAAGAAACGTGTTTTCCGCTGTGTAGTTGCCCGCGTCAAAAATTTTCGGCAAAGTTTCGGCTAACTTTTCCGTCGAACAACTTTGGCCCAAACGTGGCCGATGAGACAGTATATAGTCGGGCACAACTTTGGCAAAAGTTTGTCAAAACTTTT
The DNA here is from genome assembly GCA_018906755.1 of Sycophaga agraensis. Taxonomy (NCBI): domain Eukaryota; kingdom Metazoa; phylum Arthropoda; class Insecta; order Hymenoptera; family Pteromalidae; genus Sycophaga; species Sycophaga agraensis. Next base: position 614,321 of record JACCIE010000020.1, on the reverse strand, counting down.
TGAATTTCCCGAATATTTTAACAAATATTAAATGAATATGTAATGAGATTTATTTTGGATTATTTATTAGGTGTAATGCATGCACATCGGCTTTTCCAAAAATTCGACAATATATTCAGGGAATTGGCTAGCCTACTTTTTCTTGATCGCTAGCAATCGTCCAACGCGTCCGTGGACACGAGCGCGTCTTGCTTGAAAACACTTTAGCCACACAAGAGAGACAAATGACTCGTGAACCGTTTTACGAAGAAGAGCCAACTGTCCCGGACGCTCGTGTCCCCGAGAAGTAAGTGCCAACTCGAACTTTTTCCCGTCTAATCGTTCAATGGCTTTGTGTTACTTGGCCAGAATAACTCTTAGCCCCCGGACTCGAAGGAACGGCCGTCTGCATCACACGTACATCGCCTCCATGCACACGGCCGCAGGCACAGGTGCTAACGGTTTTAATTAGCGCGAGCCTACGAGCGACTCGGCTGCGGCCGAGTGTAAAGGCCAGACGGGCGTCCGGGCGGGGAAAAAATTCTAATTTGCAGCCAAGGGTGAAACTCAATTAAAGTTCCGGGCGTCAAAGCGGGCCAAGGGGCGGGGCCGGGTGCGTCGGCCGATTAATCCGGCGCGCGGAAGGCCGGGGCGCGAATTCGGCCGGCGCCGATCGCACTCGATATCATCCCGGGCGCTCGGGCCGTCCGGCCCGCATTCATCAGGGGACGCGGAAGTTTGCACGGCCCCCGGGCGGCGCGCACGTGCGGGCCGGCTAATTAAGAGGAGATTAGTGCCGGGCGGCGGCCAAAGTTCCCGCGGCCGCTCGGATGCGGGCCGCGTCGACCCCCGGACGACGGCGACTGCATAATTGCGCGAGTTGGCGCCTCCGCCGATGGCCGCCGTCCGCGCCTCCCGATCACGCACTCTCCCGCCCCGGGGGCTAATGCCCGCCCGAGGCCCGCGGGGCCGTCCATCCAGACGGCCTCAATTATTCACGGGGATTCTTAAAGCGCCGCGGCCCCCGGGGCAGCCGTACAATCCCGCCGGGGCGCCGCGAGTGACGGCCGACGCGGCCTCGGGGGCCGCCCGCGCGCAAAGGGACGCCCGCGCACCGCCGAAAAGGGCCCCGAAGGATCCTTGGGCCGAGTGTACATTCACCGGGCGCCTATCGCGCCGTCGTGAACATGAGCGGGGGAGAGGCGGGGGCGCGGGTCGATTACCGGGGGGCGGGGCCGCCTACCTGCCACTCGGCCTCTTTCGCGGCGAGCCGGAAAAATCCCGGGGCGACGCGGCCCGACTATTCTCTTATCGAAGTCGGGGCTGCGGGTAATCTCGTTGCCGTCTTCCGGGCGCGCGGCTGCGACCCGCGGGACGCAAACAAATATTGCCTTTTCGGCCCGGGAGGTCGGAGTCCCCGGGCCGCCCGGCCCGCGAATCTCCATTTTGCGCGCCTCGCGGAACAACGACAATCGGATTTGGGCGCGTCGCGGGGGCCGGAAGCGCCGGCTGACGAGCGCCGCAGCGCGGACGATAAACTCTTTGATCGCGCCGCGCGATAATAATCCCGGATTAGCGCGGCGCGTAATAAGACGCATTGGGGCGGGGCCGGCAAGTGCGCGCCGGTTGCCGCGCCCCGGCTCCAAATGCCAATTAGCGGGCCTAGCGGCCGATAGTCCCGGGCTAAGCTCCTCCTTTTTGTCCCCGATGAATATTCATGGGCTCTCGCGAGCATCGCCGCAACGACCTGATTACTCGGGCGCGCGCACCTATCGCGCCCGGCCCGGCCGCCGACGCCGACACTGTGTGCGCGCGGATTAAGGCGGGGATCCCCCGGATTGGTATACATATGTAATGGCGGGGACCCGCGCGCAAATAAGCGCCATGTTTGGACTGGGCCCGCGCCGCCAGGTGGCTCCGCGCGAGTAATTGGCCGAAGCGCCGCGAACCCGCTGACGAGTTGGCAGCCGTCCGAAAGCCGTCCCCCGCGCCCGCGGCCCAAGATTGCTCGAGGCTGCGGCCCTTGAGCGACCGCCTCCGGTTGCTTCTCCAGCTTACGCCCACTGGCTAACTAGTTTGCACTCGGCTCTAATTGATGCGATCGCCCGGACGGAACGGCTTCCTGCCCCGGTGTAACCCCTGCGCTCCACGGCTGCGACTGCCAATTGCGCCCTTTGCACCAACATGCACCAGCCTTCTTTTCTCTTGCGTCTGCCCGCAAGGGCATGATGCACAGTTGTTTCAAGTTCACTAATAAAAGAAAGTACCACCTTGTTTTTCCCCAACATGTTTCAAAATACATAGTACTTACTTTAATAGATTACAAGTAATTAAAAATTAAACAGTTGATTAAGCTAAACATCGTATTTTTCTACATATGCTAATTTCTGGAATTTTTGTTCAAATTTTGCCTGGAATTGTTATTGTTTGTACTAGAATAATAACTTAAAGATACGGATGTAGCTCAGAATTATTTCAGTGACATAACCAACAAATACGTTTATAACATATACATATAAGTTAATATTGGATAATGCTTCATCTAGAAAAATTGGCCATTATCGTAATTAAATGGTATATGGCTGCAGGTCCATCAATTCACAAAATGGTTGTTTTAGCTTTGATCCAGCTGCTTACGTTGATTTAGTAGTGCAACTGAGCAGGTCAACGAAATCCGTTTGACCGTTCTAGCTGACTTGGTTAAACGTGTAAGCTGAGCAAACTGATGCAGACCAGCAAGATCGTATCAGTCGTCTTAATATCTGTCAGTCACAGTCAGAATAATAGGCGTAAAATGAAAATAAACTGGGGACAAATTAGAGTACCAATTAGAGAATCAAGGAGGAAATTGACCCCGAAAGCTATTTGCGAATACTCACATTAAATATTACTGACCAGCTAATGGTATAGCAGTAACGACGCTGGAAGATATGTCCTCCTAGAGACGAGATTTTGTCCTTTTGGACGATCGTTTAGACAAAAGACAGAAGATGAGTGCTATCAAGTAATACTAGAATAAAATTCGTGTAAAACGAAATGTTTTACGCGTAGGCCTCTACGAATCTCCACCTCGTGAAAAGTTCTATTATTCGCACACAATGAGAAACCTACAAACCCTGATTTTAGGGAGTGATTATCCGATGAACGATAATATTCATAGCAATTCAAGTTGAGTAAGCAGTCCCTAAAGGTTACGCAACCAATCCCATGGAATCCGATCGTTTTGGGTTCTGTACTTTTCTCTCGGTCCAGAGGACCAGGAAAATCCCCCTCGGAAAATGGCCTCGTTAGCGGGTCGCGGACGGCAATCTCGCCCTTGGTCGCGCTCGCGCTGCTTATTCACGCTCGATCGAGGCCCTGCTCTCATTGCCGATGCGGCACACGCGTTTTTCCCGCGGCGACGTACGCGCCGCGGCTCCTAATGGCGCACGTAGCGCGCGCGCCCGGGGATTTTCACGGTTCGCGGGATGACAGTCGGGACGTAATTCGATTGGGCCGCCCGATGGAGTAACGGCCGCCGCCGACAATTACGATCTCCGAGACGCGTCCCTTTTTACGAGGCGCCAGTTTAGGGCTGATGCGCGCGGCTCTCGGCCCTCGCGCCCTGCCACCCCGCGAGTGTTTTATGGATTTTTCGTTATTGCTCTTTCCCCGTAAAACCCCGGGAAAGATTTCAAATGTCCGCCCGCGCGAGGGAAGATTTACGCCGGCGGCCTTTGTTTCGGAGCGGCCCTCCTTACGCCCCGAGAAAAATGACGGACCGCCGCCCCGGGGGCTTTCACGCGGCCTTACGCCAAGCGGACCCGCGGCCTTTCATCGCTGACAGCTTGTAACGCCCGCGAGCGACAGAAATGCCCCTCGCCCGGCTTTTATGTACCTCTCGAGCCCTAATTGCGACCGTCGGATTCTTTTCCTTATCGCCTCGCGAGTCGGCCACACTCGACTCCTCCCCTCGGCATTGTGTCTCCGCCCGTAGATTGGCGCACCCGCCGCTCCTTAGTGTCCCACTGAATGCGACGCTTCAATTCTGTCAGTCTCCGCGGCTCCCTTCAACGCGGCTTGCTCATGAGAAGCTGCGATGGTCCGATACTCGCCCGAAGCCTACGGCTCCCTCGAATTTTTTCCGAAGGGACCAAGCCAATGAAGAAGCTTGGGTCCAATTGTCGGACTCTCGGTCAAATCCAAGGTACCAGGCCGCATGTCCAAGCCCACGTGAAAGCGGACTGTCGCATTGAACGCACTTTTCCAAACTGAAAACTGCTTGTTTTCCCCCATTGTCCGTAAATCAAACTCGGATAACTAGGAAGTCTCGCGACGCGACCCGGCCGACGGGCTACCGGCTAATTGGCGCTTTTTTCGCCGGGGGCACTCGTTAGCAAGACGGCGTCCCGTATTCCTCCTAGGAAATCAGGGGGCGGCACTGCGGCCAGATCCCCCGGCGCGGAAGACGCGCTGTTCCGAGGGCCGCGCGGGGCATCGATCGCTCTTAAATTATTTCGAGTGGTCCGTCAGGGCAGCGGCGCCTTAAGACCGCTGAGAAAACTGACCTACATCTCGCACCTAGCCGCCGTCAGCCTTCCCCGGGCTTTCTTTCTCCGGGCGGCGGGCCGGTCGATGCGCCCCCGAGATCATGAGAGCCGCGAGGACGGCGCCTCTGTTTTTCCGATTAAAATGGATGCCGCTGCCGGTCCGACCGTGTTTTCACTTTACTCGAGGGCTCGTGCCCGCGGTTTTGTTTGCCCCGCCCGAGTGCGCCCTGCGCTCGAGAGATTTTTAAGCTGTGCCTGTCGCGTTTTCGAACCCCCCGGAAGCCCCCGTGTTTTTATACCGAGGTGGAAATCGTTGCACTCGCCCCAAGTGACTGTCTCGTTGTATCGCATTTGTTTCGCCCTTGTTATTTCACCTCGCCCCCCCCCCCCGCTCTCCTCTCCTGCAATCTAACGAACTCAATTAATTTACACGAGAGCTCCGGCGATGACGAACGTCATACTTCACCTCGCCTCGGGTCGAACATTAAAACGTGTCTCGCGTTCTAAATAAAGTAATGACTTGGTGCCTCGGTTGCGCAAGACTCTAGAGTACCTGCCGCATTTCATGGCGCGGATCGATCGGTTTACTTCTCTTTAAAAAGACGCGGCATGATGAATGCGCTAAAACAAAAGTGTTTGAAAATGGGGCGAATAATGCACGTGTACAAACAGGGGCTGCAGTAACCGTTTGCTTTTTTGTTTTCAAGCGAACCCCAAGCTGCGATAATGAAACTTTCCCTCGACCTTCATAATAAGCCGCGCAGTCATTTGTCATTTGTTTGCCCCGCCAACTGTTAGCTAGAACAGAATATACGTACTCGTGGATAATTCGTTTCTCAAGCTAAATTTAAACGACGGCAATTTGCACGTCAAATAAATTGGCCAGTGTTCTCTATCAATATGGCTACAGGTTCAACATTAGTAATGATATTCGTGCATCGCTGCGTCGTTCCTTTAATAACGACAGGGACCTCGCGAGAAAACAAACTACCCGGCGTCCGAGGCGGCCGTCCAATATTTTCCAGCGGAACAGAGTACAAGGGCCGGTTGCGCTTAAAGACTCGACAGCCGTTAAAACTCGAAGGAGCCTGCGATTTGACTCGAAGTTCAATCATCGGGAGGAGCGCCAGCGAGGCGCCCGGGTAAAAACTCCGCAGCCGCCGCCCGCCGGCAAGTGCAATCTCCCCGGGAATTAACATATCCCCGAGTAGCTGCGGGAGGGCGGGAGCCGGCTTCTTGTCGAACTCGCTGCCGCCCCGCGCCGATGAATTAATCGGGCAAAAAGCCGGCCATTAATCCCGCGGCGATTGCTCCAATCACCCGATTGGATCTGGGCGCGGCGCGGCCGCCGGTAATAACAACGGCATTATCGGACAACTCCGGTAATAACAACAGCGAGCCTCGGCCCGCGCGGCCGACTTGGGGAAATTTCGCCTTTTAGAAAGTAAAGAGAAACCGGCCGGGCGATGAAGTGCCCAAGTATACGTGCGCCCCCGCCGCGGCTGGTCCCCGAGCCGGGAATCAAGTTTCGAGGGAAGCTTATACACAGAGCGAGAAGTGAATCTCGCCGATATTAAGAAACTTTTCATCGCTCCGAGCGCAAGGGGGCTATCATCGTCTGTCCATTTCTCTCCCTCCAAGCTCGCTTTCCTCTCTCGGCGATCCACGCCTCGCGCTGGGGTCGCACGAGCGCACCCCCAACCAGTAGTTCGAGCCCAAGTATGATCGGACGTGGCGAGAATACGGATTGATCGCCCGACTAATGGCCTGTTTTATCCACTGATTGACAATTATTGTACCTGATTTCGAATTTGTCCTCATTAACCGGTGGGAAATAGTCACAGTTATCGTTATGTAACGCTGAGTCAATTATTGAAGGGCCAGCTCTTCGAAACACTTGCAAAATTGCGAATTTGAGAGTCTATTGGTTTGGCCGCTGATTCATTTACTTGTCCAATAAATTACTGTATATAGGTAGCCGAGTAATGTTTAATTGACACACAAGGGATTATTTATTATCCTTTAGCTAAAATTATCTCAACTGCCTGATTATTATTTATCAAGCTTTTCCGGCGCTCTATTTCACCAACGCTTATAAAGTGTGATACACAAGCTCAAACGGTAGGTGGGTCAAGTGCTGTGAAAACTGGTTGAAATGAGAATAGGCTCATTTAGTTCATCTCGCATATTTCGTGGCAGAGAATTTCAATTTAGGATTGTGCAACAGAGATATTTATTAGAAAGGTATAATGATATCAACGGATTTCTTTAAAGGTAATGATAATTCATATGAAACCAGATAAATTTTATTAGAAAATTCAATATAGCTTAAACAACGATCCACATTTTTAAGTATAAGATTTAGTCACAGTAATATGAAGCTACAACTTTCTTTTAAAAAAATATTTTTGCAAAACTATGTTAAGAAAATATTAGTTCGCTTACTTTAGAATCTAAAAGTTGAAAAAAATACGGACATAGTACTCTTTAGTATAAACAAGGAAATACCTCGGGGCAGCTTGTATCTAAGGGAAAGAGTTTGCGGTTAAAGACCATTTATTTCAACCACGCTTTTAAAAATTGATATTGACTCTCGAGGTGAGAGTAACTTCCGGGAAGATCTCACCTTCTTTCCTAGAAAAAGTTTTAGGAAGATTGAGTGACTGATAGTGTTTGGATGAGCTGTTTAAAACAGTTTATTTTAAAACTTTATAATTGTTTTTATCGCGATCGGAAGTACCTTTAGTCGCGATGAACTTCGATTTTTCCTTAATATTTGCGTATTTTGCTTAATATGAAAAGCTGACAAAATGTTGTACTTGTCAGAATAATTCTCCGTTCTTCACTGCTTCCTTGCAATTGGTAGGTGCTCACATAGTGGTTTCTCTTGAATCTTGAAACGAGATCGACGCTCGGCAGCTGAATCTCGGCATGACTTCCGCCCCGAAAAATCCTCTAGTGCTCCGCTTCAAGCTTTGCGTCAACTTCACCTGTCCACTTAGTGCGAGCCCAGTTGGCTTAGGAAAGGGAGTCAAACGCAAAGCGCGCGACGCCTTTCCTGCATCTATTGACATCATCGTGCATCCACTGAGTTTAACATCCGAGTGCAAAAACTTTCTCTTTTTATCCAGTTTGAATTTCTTTTTAGGTTTCCAGCGTTTCCAGTGTAACTGTAGAATCTTGAATTTGATAGAAAATTGAAGCTGTTTTAACTTTTTTATTGAATTCATATTATTGTTTAAAATCGATCGCCGTATAATATCTATTTTTTTTGATTTTCGCATAATTTGTATAATAACAATGAGTTCATAAGAACAATATAGTTAATTTCAGAGTAATTATCCTGAGATCGCCTTAAAAAATTATCACTTGAGATTAATTTAGCATCTAAGGCGTATGATAAAGTAATCAAGGAACATATTATTATTCTTAGAATTGGAAGTCATTAAAAGTTTTGTAAGCCAATCAGTGAGGCCTTAATTAAGTTCCTCCCCTTATCTGGTAATAAAAGACGCAAACTTTAAGCCCAAACTGTAAATAAAAAACAATAACAATTGATAAGCTTGGGGGACCGACTAAGCCTGGAGTTCCACCACTAATTCCTCGTACCGAGCATAACAAAGAAGAAGTAGACGTCGAAGGTAGGAGCTAGTACGATAGCGATAGACTGCCTGGTTTTTCCACTTTTTAATTGTGCCCCGGGGGAAAGGTGCGTCCCTAAGGATCGTCCGCGAGGACAGCGACCCGAAGCCGCTGCTTATGGGCGTACACCGCTCCGACTACCGGCGTCGCAAACTTTGCGTTACGCGACTTGGGGGAATTGGCGGCGACCCGAGGATGCGGCTGGAAAACTGGGCGGCCTCCACCCTTACACCGAGCCATGCCCCGTCCGCAAAAGGACTTATTTGTACCCAGTGTGTGTCTTGGAGGTCCGGCGCACCTGCGTAACCTCAAACGCGGCTCGCTTCTTCTCTAATTACGCGACCGAGGAGATGTGACATACAACCGCACGATGCGCCGGCATGTAGACCCGGCGGAGTTAACCGACCGCCTCGGCACACACGCGCGGCCCTCGCGACCCTCTTCCGTCTTTCTTCCGCTCGAGTGCACATCGTCTCTCTAGTTTCTGCGAGGCGACGCTGTGTTGGGATCGCGGCCAAGGTTCGCGGAGCCTCTAATTGGGAAGCGGACGCGAAGCTTGCGCGTTTTTTTTTACAAGGCCGGTACTATTCTGCCAGGAGGCCAGTGCACTTGTGTTAAATTGCCCACCGACTTTGATATTGATTGTTTCTGAGGCGTGGATCTTGCGAGCGCACGCGCGGGCCTTGCGAGAGTGCTAATTAATATGCAAATACGTGTATCGCGAGAGACGAAGGTTAAATTTTACTTTGGAATTGCTCTGATTGATTGATGAGTTTGTCTTTCATAGTATGGCTCGGGTGCGCACTCCAAGGGATTGCACATGCCTCGCATGGTTTCGACGTGCCGAAACTAGAAGGACGAGCTGCCAATGAATCCGTACCATTAATTAAATGGTAGATTGAATTTCTACAGAACAAAGATAGCCCGAGAATTCTAAACTATCTTTGCATCAGTTTTGTGCACGTGAAAACTAACCAAATGTTTACATCCTCTTATATTTTGAAAAAAATCTCTTTTGAAAAAAGTTCACTTACTTACGCTCCGCAGTTACGTACGTACACATGTTTCGCTGAGCTTAGGGACACTCGTTCTCGCGTCATAACACTTCATGAAGCTTGCATTTTGCAACAAATCATTTCCCTCTTGGGATTACACCACTGCATATTAAAATAATGCAAATTTTATTCTAAATATTCCTGACATCGGTAACGAGAATTTTTTGTTTATGTTGCAGGTAAGCTTCCACTTCGGTTGACGGCTTTTTAAATATGATCTAGCGGTGAGTAAGAGCTGCATCGCAAAATCACCTTTGTGCAATTTTTTTGAAATGATTCTGTAATCTAATGATTATTTTATAATTAAACTTAACAGAATAAAAAGTAAATGGGAGTATTTACTTTAAAACATGTAAATACTAATAAATTATAATTACGGAGACAAGTGGAAACTATGACTTTGTAATGTAAACAATTGTGCTAGAGAGAATTCCAAGAATTTCGGTCATCGTATAGTAGTAGTAGGTTGCTTTACTGTATAGCGTGAGTTCACACGCACCAAATGGCACCTTGTACGTAGTATATAGAAAATGGGTTTAAGCTACATATCAAAGGGAAATGCATTTTCACATTATTTAGGGTAGCTCCCAGTACCGCAATAGTACCGAATATAGTAATACTAACCCGAACCAGAAGGTATGAGACATTTACGGATAGGTATCTTCGGATTGAATCAGCTAATACATTGACACATCTAAGGTAAGATCCATCTGTGATAATCTTACGTACGAATCTGATAGCTTGACCCAAGATCAACTGCTGTGCAATTCATATATATTGATGCTTCGGACCAATTATGGATATAGATATGTATGTTTGAAGGGATTTATGGTTACTATAGTATAGTTTTTTATTTTACAACATTGTGAAGAGCTTGTACGAAATACTCTATAATATTATTCGGGTATATACTGGCCGTAGCAGTGCATAATTTAAAGACAAAACATACTAAAAGAATAAAAATACCCGATCGTTAACCCATGCAAGGTTGTAAGTCGCAACAATCCAGAAAAAGTAAAGCCTCGCACTCGGGGGCAAAAAAAGCAGGAATACCCAAAGATCAGGGTGCGCGATTCCCTCCCCTGTTCGTTTCGGCGACCCCCGACGACCTACGGCTTTCCGTATCGCGTATCGCGCGCCGTATGAATAAGCAATGTAACGAGGGGCTGTGCAAGCGACGAGGAGCATGCGGGAACCGGAATAAATATCGGGTAGTGCGCGGTCGTTCGAGACCCTCCGGCCAATTGATAAAATTACCGAGCGCGTCGTCGCGGCCCGGCCGGTCATCCATTCTGGGAGTCGAATAGAGCGACGCGGCTCGTTAACTCGCGCCGGGGGAAGAAAGACTCGAGGGGAATAAATGGCGAGTGTACCAAGGTGATTTAGCGCGGGTCCCGTGGCTGAAAGCCCGCGCGCGGAAGAGTCCGCGCCGGCCTCGCCCAATGAAAACGGATCCGCGGAGGAAGCGCAGAGGCGGATCGAACCGCGGCGCTTGATTGCGGCCAACCGAGCCGCCCCGGTCTTTTAAGCCGGCAAACACCCGCGCAATTTTATGCCTCGCGCCTCTCGCGCGCTTTCCGGCCGGCCGTGGCAGACAAAGCCCCCGTCGCTCTCCCGGCGCCCCTTCCTCGCACTGTGCCGCTGACGCCGCCTCTCGTTTTTCCCCCCCGCGTTTCGCGTGTCGTTGATTTTCAATCTCGCGCCCGCGCGCCCATTTTCCATTTGCGCCTCTGTTGACTTTGGATTTGGCGAGCCGCGATCCCAAGGCGATATCGACTACTTGCCGCGAGCCCGCCTCCTCGCACTTACGACGGGCGCCGGGTGTGAATTTCGGAAATGGGATGCTCTTGCGCGCTCCTTTATTTGGATTTATCTGGTTATTCGCCGGGACTCGGCGGATTACCGACTTTTGCCGAGATTTGTGGGTTTTATACATTCCTCGGATGTAACGCTCCTCCGAAATGTTATTCGACTGTCTGTGTGTAGGCTTTGCTTTCGTTTTCTGCTTGAGAGACAGCTCGAAGTGTCGGGGAAAAATTGATATTGACTATTTATATTATTGAAAACTTTTCTCGGGATAGGAACTGCTACGGAATGGGAAAATTCAATCAGACTCCACCTCCGTGTGTTCTCCATTTTATACTTATACCTTTCTATCGAAAGTTGTACGTCGCGAGGTGCGTTGACATACTCTACTTACAATGCTTTTCCCAGTTTTTCGCGAACATGCAAGTCGACTTTCAGAAATGAAAAATTGATGTGCGTTGTCTGCGGATTTCCTTACACATTTCGAATCCGTTGTACTTCAGACTCTAAGAATAACTAGACTGCCAATTGAATATTCAGAATAAGCTTTTTGCCAATACTGCAATCCCTGCAAAAGAAAGTTTACATAATCGTTTTAACTACAATCCAAACTGCGTTCATACTATAAAGAATTTTGTGTCAAAATAAAAGTAAAAAAGATTTAATTTGCATAAAAGTGAATTTTCGAAGGGAATTCAAAAAGAATTAAACTTTTTGTTCAAAAGTTAACTAAAAACTGACTTTTTCATAAGGTTTTTACAGCATTTTTCAAATTAAACACTGAATATCGAAATAAATAACGTCAAGGGGTCAAAAGCTTTAAATTTCTGCGTGGAATATTATATAGATAGATTAATAAGCCCTGGAATAAATTGAATGCGTGCAGGATCGTGGCGGCACTTAACGGATTACGAAGTACATCGCGTTGCGAAAATAGCTCCCCCGACTTGGTAGCGCGGCTCAACAGTTTCTCGCAATAAAACACTCGGGCGCTGGCGCGGGCGCCGTAAACTTAGCACTGGCCCGCGCCATTATTAGCCCACGGAATCGCGGGAAAAACTCGAGGGAACGACGACACTCGAGCGGAGCTGCGACTCGTAAAATCGCCGCCCACGCACCGTGGGCGTAAAGCGGGTTGCTCGCGCCGCAGGGTTTGTCCTAAAAAGCCCCCTAAAAAGGCGCGAGCCCCTGGCCCCGGAGATGCAAAAAGGCGCGCATCCGGCGTTTACGAGCCTCGGAGGCGTTAAGACGCCCGGCGTCTCGAGCAGTAAAAGCCGAGGATGCCAAAAATTCCGACGCGGCGCGCTACAGCCATTGGGCGCATTGTTCCCCGCGCGAATTTCGCGGCCGGATTAACCGGGCGCAAGCGCGCGCGTCTTTACGGCCGCCCGCGAATTGAAATTGTTTGATTTGTCGCCCACCGCGAATCGAGCTTGCAATTTGAATTTTAAATCATGCAGCCTTTTATTTATGGCCTCGCGTGACTAATGCCTTTGCCGGCCTGTCGATTTTATTATAAGTTCCACCTTAATTGATCGTAAAATATTCATTGCCGTTTGTTTATGGCTGGGTGTAGCTAATTAATGAGGGAGGTGGAAAGACAGCATTGCCATTGCAGCATTGAACCGAAGGAGTGAATCGAGTCAAGGTTCGGCCAGACGATCCTCATTGCACTCGAGCGCCTCTCGGCACTCGAGATCCAGTTGAATTCATTTGGCCGTAATTTAATCTTAAAAAGGACAGGCCGGATAGCCCCCATTAAAAGGGTGAAGCTCCCAACGAGGCCACTTCGTAAAAGCGCAAACGATCAAAAATCCCCGGGCGCACCTGGGATCCCCGGGGCGGCGGTTTACGCGTGGCGCGCGCGCATCTTCGTAAAATTATTGCGTATTCAAATTGCAGGGGTAGAGCTTGGGATATAAACGATCTTGCCCGTGCGGACTCTACCCTGTCGGACCGACTTGTTTTATTTATCTTTAAATATTATGAGGGCGGCGCGTGGACTGCGTGGAGGCTAGTGCTTCTGCTTTACGGGAGGACTCGTAAAATTTTACGTCCCCTTTTTGTGGCCTATTGTTGTAAATTATTTTAGCAATTTCCGAAACGCGTCCGCTGAGCATCGCGCAAGGAACTGCCTCGTGGGAAATTCTTTGTCCTCCGCGTCGCGCGATAATACGCCATAAAAATTCTGCGCCCGACCTCAAACGAAATGATGTCCAAGTGCCGGGGGAGTCAACCCGCCGCGCCGTACCCCAGTGGCGGAATGTTTGTCTTTCATTTCGGACCGACGCCGCGCAATGCTCAAATAAAGGAGCAATTTTTGCGGCCCGCGCTATTCACAATCCCCCGGGCTCCCCGGCCTTGAACCGCCCCATCGCGCCTCGCGCCCATCGATGCACGCGCAACATAATCCTTCCCTAACAATTCGCCAGCCGCGCAAGAAGCCATTTCCCCGCGCTTTTCCCTCCCGCCTCCGAATTCCAATATGAAGAGGAGGATCGGGCGTTATTAGCGGGCCGCATTCCATTCCACGGGAGCGAGTCAATGAAGATACCTGGGAATTCCCGGGAGAATCTGAGCCTCGCTCGAGAATAAATGGAGCCATCGATGCCCGCCCCCCCCCCCTGCCCCGTCGGCCACAATTCGGCCCGGCGAAACAAAATCTCGGGGGCGGCCGATTCTCCCCGCGCGATCGCTCCTGCGAATCGCTCAATCTCCGGCGCGGCCCCGGGCGAGCGGCCCGCAGCAGCCGGCCGCAGTGCATCGTCTGGCTCGGCCCGCCCCCTCGGCACGTACGATCGTTTAGGCGGTGGCGCGCGTAGCCCGCGGGCCCTCGCCCGTCTCGGTCCCCGCCGCCCCCTGCATTCCTGAGGGGGCCGACGACCGGGCGAGCGGGGATCTGACCGCCCCGGAGGACCTCACGCCGCCCGTGCTTATGCATTTATCATTCGCCGGGCTTCTTCCGTCAGGTGGCTCCTTTTTGGTGCGCGCGAGAAACCCCGCCGCTGATAAGCGGGATTGGATCCGAAGCGACTGGAGCTCCTGGCTTTCTTTTCTACCCCCTCGGCATTCAGTTGTATCCGCGGTTTAATGCGATTCAGTGGTTCTCCCACTGAGTTACCCGAAAGATCTACCGTGAACAACTCTATTTGTATGCTCGATTGTTCTGGGTTCGCATTTCATACTGTAAAGCAAATGGTTATCTGGCTGCTATGATATTGCCAATGGATACGTAAAAAAATGATCCACAAGATTTAATGTAGTGTTTCTTAACAATGTAAAACTCAAATCTTAACTTGGAATTTCACGAATCAGAATGTACAACGTTGTTGTAGCCCATTCCACACTTCTACATTCTTAAAAAGTTTATCGTGTCAGAATTATCGAGGGCTGCGTGAGCACGCATGAAACCGATTTGAATAGAGAGAAAACAGCTTGTCATGGGCCACAACTGCAGTTAGTTGTCTTGTTCTAGTAACTCTGTATCCACCAATCTGGGAGTTTCGCGGGGATCAGTTCTAGGACCTGCAGTATTTTGCCTATACATCAATGGTACGTGATGCTCCCAAGTTCGGAGGCACCGGGCGTATTTTGTATGCCGGCTGCCTGCAAGTTTAGTGCAGCTTCTGCAGAGCGAAACTTGAAATGCACTGTGGCCGACTGACTGGGATACAATAGATTTTCAAATCGTTACGCTCAGACCCCGCGAGCGCCCGAACGGCGCGGCGAAATTTATTTACAAATAAAGCATTTATCTCCGAGCGGAGCTAGTGCGCCCCCCCAGGAACGGCCGTGATCGTCGACCCCTCGAGCCCTACCACCTCGGCGGGACAGGAGATCGCGGCAATTCGGAGGGCGCAGCCTCCTCGACGCACGCCTGCAATTAACGCCCGGAGCCGGCTGCGCATCGCGCGCCACTGACCCGATATTTTATTGTTTATAACCCCGGGCGGAGCAGCTGGGCACTCGAGCCGAGGGGCAGGGCACTCGGGAGGTGCCGAGGCAAGCACAGAGGTCCGATCGATCCGGCCGAAGGGTGCGAGGTCGATGATACTCCAGCCTCCCCCGCGGTTCCTGCGAGGCGCGCGACACACGGCCTCGAGGGGCGGCCTCGGCGTCTCCGCCGCGCTGACCCCCCACTCGAGCACAATGCTCGGCTCTCCTCGTTTGCGGGCCGCCGGCGAGGAAGTCGCGGGCAAGGCTTGGCCGTCCGTACCTCGATTTAACGGCTTCTCATCGGTTCGGGGATTTTCCGGAGCTTATGGTCGCAGGCGCGCTTGCTGACGGTCGCCCGAACTCGGGGCCGATTCGGGATTGACTTTTTCCCGGGGATTCGTTTGCCGGGGACGGCCATGCGTAGCTTTCATCCCAGTATAACTTTCGTAGTGTTTTATTTTTCATCACTTTTACTGTTATAACTCGATTTTTTGTCAAACGGCCTGTTTGCAAAGAAAACTGAATTTCTAGTTTTAATGCTGCCGGTTTTATAACGTTGGAATGATAGATACCTCCACCTTGCGTCTCGATAAAAGTTCAATTATATACGACAGTCGTAAATCTGAAGGAAATGAAACATCTGCGTGAAATCGAAATGTATGTGAGGGCCTGGTTCAAGCTCTTTTTATTAGTAAATTAAATACATCATCAAGTGTCAGCATGACAACTCTATAAAAATTTTATTCCTACATTACGGGACGAATTAAAAGAAACTTTCATAGCCGCGTTAAACTTTTATCGATGCTCCTGTAAACTTCGATTCCACAAAAATCATTAATATTAAAAGTATATCGTTAAGATGGATGCAAAACTTTTTTCATAACTATAAAAATTAATGTCCGAAATAATAAAAATTGTATTAAAAACGTACATAAACCTATCTACAAATCAAGAGTACTCTACATTTCCGCGCATTGAAATCAAGTTCGAAATAAGTACTTTAAATATTCACAATTTAAAAACAGATTATTTTATGGAACTTCAGATAACTTGCGGTAAGCGGATAATTGGTTAAAAATAGAGTTTAATGTACGAATTGTTAAACCATGCGGAAATTCCCAGTATTTCATTAAAAAGTATAACTCAAAGTAGTTTACAGTAATTCAATTATCTACCGAACGTCGAGCGTCGGCCTTATGACGAAAGTTCCGTTAATGTGATAAATTTGTAATATCCTCATAACATATTTCTGGGCACATTAGCATGCGTTATCAGATTTTTAGCACCCAATATAACAGCATATATTTTCACGCAGGCGCTTATAACTTTTTTCATCAATGCTTCATTAGCAGGGTCATGTCACGGGGTCAACTTTGGACACAAACCCTACAATTTTCTGCACAGCAACGAGATCGCGAGTGCGCGGTAATTGAAAAAAAGCAGCCCCGTTATAGGTGGTCGAGTCCCCGGATAAATCGCGGATAAGACGATGGAAATTGTGGGATCACAGGCGGGGACGGGCGGCACTCGCGAGGCTCGGGGGACGCGCTTAAACGAGGAGAAAATAGCTCCGTTCGCTCGCCGTCTGCGTGCCGGTAGGGAAGAGCTTGCGGATTGGACGAGGCTGCAAGCACCGCCGTACATAAATCAGCGGCCATTCGAAAACACTTTGCGCAATAGTTTCGCGCTATCAGTCAGAGTAGTACCCGGCAATCAAAATTTCTATCTGCTTGCCCGCGCTTGATGGAGTGGATGCATTTTCCCGAGCGAGCTTGTCTTCCTTTTTTCCAAATTTCGCGAAACTCTAGCCCTGTAGGTGCTTGCTTTGGCAATAACGTTAAACGTTGCTCTATTCGAAGTTTTCATTTGAATATTGCGCCATTTGGAATCGGATTATTACTACATCTACCTATAGAATTTTACCAATATAAAATTGCAGAATATGGTTCTATTTTCATTTTTGCGGTCGCAGTCGTAATTTTACTTCTATAAAATTCAAGCTCGAGGGCATACGAATAAAAAATATAGATTTCGCAACTCGTAATAACAAATTCGTTGCAGGTGGCTGTCGAGTAACAGTCTATATATCATTTTTTGAATAAGCTCATCAACAAGTTCGAATAGTGACTGGAATAGTTGGATATTCTCATAGTTAATATCTCCACATTAGATAAATAATTAATAACAAACTCGCCTAATTAATAACAATCTCACCTGCGTCCCTCCGCTCTATTACATACACCATATTTGTTATTTAAACGCACAAGAATATCTGTTATTAGTAGAAAATTACTTGCTTCATTTCATTAAAGAAATATTGACAAAGTCGCACGCGCATTGAGTCTATAACAATTACAATAGGAGCTAACTTCAATATTGACATTAAAAAAGTGGCGCTTTAAGTTTGTTCTTTAACGAAGTAAACAATTCCTGTGTAAATATTGACTCGAAAGCAGCACGTGTAGATAATATGAGTCAATTTGCAGTGAATATTAGTATTATTGCATCAAATCAAACTTAATAGCCTTGTATTTAGATGGCGTTACAGTAGTCAGTATTGACAAAGGCTCTGTTTAGTTTCACTGTGATATTATAAGCACCATTAAAGTGGTTAAGTTGGACCGACTATTAATAAGTAATTAGTAATTACTTTGTACTATTTTATCATTAAGTATTTAAGTGTTATAAGATCTAATTTAAAGTAGAATAAAAAGGTATCAGAAGTTCGAACATTTGCATCAAAGATTAGTCCAACAAGACAAGAACAATAATTTTTCAAAACTGTTCTTAATCTACTTTTCAAGTGGGTCAGCGAATTTTCATCTTAGAGTTTAAAAATTCGAATGTCTACTATTCAAGGTAACTGGTCCAGGAGGAACAGTGATCAGACGACATTCCAAAGACTGGGATTTAAAACTTGGGAAGGTACAGTTGGATTAGTATTCAGAGGCGCTAAAGCTCCTTTCATCGACGCCCATTAAAAATCCTCGCGCGCTCCGTAAAATCGGCTACCTTCCTATGCAGGCAGGTGAAATTCCCTTGCGATCCTGGAGCATCTCGCGCCTATTATCAATTTTCCAACGAATATATAAATCGGTCGAGCAAAAGGATACTTCCGGCACGGGCGTAAAACAAGGGCGAAGGGCTCCGCGCACTATTTGACGGCGTCGATCCTTCGCCAAAGGTGCGCAAGATCCACTCGTAAATCGTGGGGCGGCGTAAAACGTCGCGCCGGATACGTTCGCTGCGGAATTTGATTAACGATCCCATAAGCAGGTCACGATTCATCATCGGGCGCATATAACGGCCCGGTGGACGAAGCTCGGCACGACAACGGCAGAGGTACGCGAGTCCGTCCGGAGCCCGCGAAGGACGTCAGTTGGCGCCCGTTTTAATCTCCGAGGGCCGGAGTCGCGCCCGATTCGGCCGTTTTTATTCTTAATACGCGACTTGGCCGCCCGGGCCGATCACCTCGCCGCTTCCAATTTACGTGATCGATCTCCGGCTACTGCAGGATTTTTCTTTGATAATGGAGCCATCGCCGCGGTTCCTCCGGACTCTATCTCGGCATACAGGCGCCTGTACTGCCTCGCCGCATGTACGCAGTAGCTCGAAACCCGGGCTTTTTTGCCGATAGAGTGCCACCGCTCCGACGAGCGCACCCGTAATGAAAGCGAGTAAGCGTTTTCGAGTAGATTGCCCAAGTGCCCCGGCTATCGCTTGTACGTGTATGTCCTCGCCGACTTATCCAGGACGCGACTCGAATGTCCTACTTCGCTGGGAAAATATGACTTGACGCTCGGATCTACTCCGTAACGCACATAAAGGAGCGAATCTCGGAGTCTTCTTCATTAAATACTGTTAAAATTAATCGATAAGGATCGTTGGATAAAATTAAAATGAAAGTCACCTACGCAGCATTTCATTTCAAATATGGCTGCTGGATTCACCAGTGATGCATGTGGCATATAATTTATAATTGCCTTCGAACTGAAATATTTAAGAAATACTGTATTTTACTTATTTATTTAAACCTCGGATATTACATGTCGCCCAAAACATCACGAATTTGACATCTTAAAGCCTAGTAGATGTGAGAGCTTATTACCAGGACCAAAGCTTATGCCTTAGTATGTAATTAGCATGTGCATCTTTCCACTAAGGTTTTCATACAAATTTGCCTAACCTGTTTATGCAAATATTATTTTTCTGTATGGAGCCTGGAGCCGTTTTTATTCGTAGCAGATTCCTACCCGGTTTCTCGCAGCTAGGGGACAGAATCGTAAAATAATATAAGTAAAAGGCCCTTTTCGCCAACCGAATGAGATCAATCGTCCTCCGAACTACCCGAGTTAAAATAATCCTGGGAGATGAAGACGCTCGGAAAATCGAAGGCGTCTCGATTTCCCCGTAAAATCAGTTACTGTGTGTGCCGAGGGGAGGAAATCACCCTATTTAGCCTGCGCCTCGCGCATCTCCAATATCGGGGGGGATAAAGGTGCGGCAAGCTGCGGAGGAACCGCGCATTTACGCGCTCCGGAAAACTTGGCTGCCGCGTGCAAGGAAAGCTGTCGGCAGTTCCCTAGGCCGTAAAACTACGCGATGGGGAACTGCTACACGCGTCGGGAGTTACGGCCACTGTCACCGAACGACTACCCACCTGTAAATTGAAATAGTTGATATTCGGATTGAGACATTTGCCGCTAAAGCAGTTTAATTGGCCGATTCGTCGCGGCGGGCGCTTATCCTCGTAAAAGCTTTAGAGTCGCCTCCCGGCGGAGGACATCCCTCGCGTGTGTGCAAGGGCGCAAAGTCGGCCCCCGTGGAAATCAACCACCACCTGGACGGCCGCATAAACGAAACTTGGACAATTTGGCTGGGAAAGAAAGTTTGCGCTCGCTGGCGTTTCCCAAGCCTCCGAGCCTCTGTCGCCACGCCGTAGGACTTTTTCAGTGCGCTTCTTCTCCTCATAAAGGGCCGATCTTAAATTATTATACTGCTAAATTGTTATACGACTAGCGGCGGTTAAGTTCCTCGGGGCTGCAAAACCTTCTATGCTTTGATTATCAAGAGACGATATGAAATATCGGCAAAGTTTTTTCTGTATTTTTCCTCGCAGTTCCAAAGTTCCTTGGATCTGGAGAGTTATGAACATCGACCCATTTTGCTTTTAGTACCAACAAAGTCGGTTGGATGAGTGTTGATTCCAGTCCTGTCACCTTATTCCTCCGGGGCTCGTATGACGCGTCACTTATATTTGGAATTTACGTCGCAAGCCCCAGCCAATCAGTCCCTGTCGCCGATAAGTTCCTCCAACTGTCCGGGTAGACAAGTGCGATACCAGGAAAACAAACACTGATTAGCTCCGTTAAATTAGATGTTTTGACGAATACCCAAGGCAACTTTAGCCACTGTCGAATCTTCAGTATTGGATTGACGTTTCTTACCCAAAACGTACATGATTAATTTATGTGGTGTGATAGCATATTGAATTATGACGCGTTCCATGGAGATTTGCACATGTAGTATGATAATAGATACGCATTGAAATTCGGAAACACGTTTGACGATTCGAGTCTCGAATTTACATGATTATAATTATTCAAGAGTGTGCCAGTCGCACTAGTGCTCGGAAATCTCGAAAAAATTTTTAAACGTCGGAGTAAACGCACCATCTCGGAAGATCATCTTCGTCTTTTATAAAAATTCAAATATCCACTTGTACCCCAGCGGAAGATTCGACTCTCCCCAGTCAAGTGAGGTGAACTCCTAAAAAATCGACTCCTTTCATAAGATAGGAATATGAGGGAGGGGCGTAAGTAAAATTGATCGAGTACTTCTTCCCGTATGATTCCACTACTTTTCATGTCGCCCCAGGAATCCAGCCTGAAATATGGAGCCGCGGGGAGCTCTCGAACCGCCGCGATCCCCCGTCCGAGCTTGTGTTGTCCCAAGCGTCGAGGGACGTTCCCAGCGCGAATGTTTAATCGCTGGTCCGCCGAAAACAGTCGCCCCGGCAGTTCGAATCCGCTGTCGGTTTCGGCCCTTTTTCCCGAGGTGCCGTGGACCCCCCCGGCGCATTTTGTTCGTAAGTAAACACCCGCGGGACCTCTGTAAACACAAAATAGTATGGCTGGCCGGGCGAGCGCGAGGATTTGTTGGCTCGGCCATGGCTTTAGTCACTTTTCGACGCTTAACAGCCGTGCCCGCAGTTCCTTTCGGGAATTACCGCTCGGAAACAGTGCCTCCTAGATAATGGCAATTAATTGCAAGCCGTCCGCTCTGGGGAAAAACCGCATGCCGCGCCGGAACTACAATAAGCGGAGAGGGACCACGGCTTAATGGCATTACTACCGACAAAATCAACAAGCGACCACTTTTAAGGCCACATTTGTGTTAGTGTTTTAATTAAACGCTAGGGGGCACCGCTCGCGTCTCGCGGCCGGCCAACGTAATCTATGCGCTGGCAATTCATCGGGATTTCGTGTAAGCGATCTCTAAGCGCCGTGAATAAAAGCTCGAGTGTTCTTGCTTGTGAGCCATCCTTGCTTCCTCAGAGCACTAGAGAAAAATGGAGCGCACGAGGGCTGCCTCACTGACGGGGGCTTGGGATTAGCCTCCGGCCGCAGACGGCGCTGTTTTACAAATGAGTTACACGAGCCTTAATGGCCCGGCGGGATTTAGTGCGTGCGCCGCGGCGCTAAAAACAGTTACAAGGATACGGCCGTAGTGCCGGCCGCGGGGATAAAAGGAGCGAGCGCGCGGGGAAG
Organism: Sycophaga agraensis; assembly: GCA_018906755.1. Lineage (NCBI taxonomy): Eukaryota > Metazoa > Arthropoda > Insecta > Hymenoptera > Pteromalidae > Sycophaga > Sycophaga agraensis. Next base: position 592,604 of record JACCIE010000020.1, on the reverse strand, counting down.
ACGCACCAGGTGCTCCATCAATTACGGGCGACCTCGGTGCGTGCGCCGGGGGCGAGTCGATGCCGTCCCGGGTGGCAGCCTCCCCGAGCCATTATATCGAGCGGCGTCGCGGGAAGAGTCCGGCGACGTCCGCCCGCGCTGCGCGCATACCCCGGTGCATAGATTTAACATTCTTGAGGCGGTTGCGCGGCGGCGGACGCGTCGCGCTCCGACAACTCAAATACCAGCGTGGCGGCCCTCTTTGAATTCCGGAGCCACGTTTGACGACTCGCCGGGCAGTTGGAATCCAAATAAGCGCGGGGCCGACCCGATAGCCCGGCTAAAAGCCGCCCCACCCCCGCGTATTACGAGATTAGCTCGCTATAGATGCGTATGTGGGTCGCCTTCGGCTACCTGCATAAGATTCGACTCGCGTACCCGTCCTCAGCTTGAATAATGCACCGGCGGAATTTAGAATGGATTATTTATACTTGGTATTTTAACACCTGTAGCAGAAGTAGCCGCGGTTTCCTTACACGTCGAAAGCTTTGTACTTAATTCCTTAGAAATGTCTGAGAAAAATCTGGAACTGCAGAGTCGATTGTATCGGCTGCCCCATCCATCCTTGGCCGGGCATTATGCTATCCGGTTTTCTTCGAGAAACGTGCAACGTTACTGCCGTGTCAGAGGAAGCGCCGACGCGTTTCACCCAACCCCCAGTTCCTTGTCCAAGTTTTACACCGCGGAATAAACTGTTTTTTCCGCGTCCGAAATTGGATCCTCATGGTAACTTTAAAACTCCCTTAAGCTGACATTTTTCCGCTTCATCGTAAAAAGGCTACGAGATTTTGCCGCTTTTAAAGTCATGTGTAACGCAACAAGCCCGAGCATTGAATACTTATATATGTATATATCTATACAAATAACAGGCCAGAATTTTTCAGGCTTATTAACTATGTTATATTTCATTCTAGATCGATAAAACGTCAAACTGGTCAGAAATTATTTATACTAAAAATTACTTATGTACGTACCCATTTATTTACCTGCAGATCCAAGATCTCAACTCATATATCGTGTCTCTACATGCTTCGTTAGATACTATCAAGTTCAATGCTACTGTGGTACTGAGAGCTACCTTAAATAATGCGCGAACGTATTCTCCTTTGATCTGTAGTTTAGCTCCACATTCGGTATCCTATACCCTAATAGAATATTAAGGGATACTCAAACCTATGTTATCTACTTCTTATGTAAGATTTAATGTTTTTCTGATTCGTAATTATATGTTTTATGCAAATAAGTTATTTGAACGATATCTCATTTGAATTGCTAATGCTCAGTCTTTTTGACATCTATAAATATCGTATAACAAATCAAATAACTGTATAATATACTGTAGGTAACACCCAGCTGTGACATATACGTTATAGATCACCAAAACTAATTTAACCTTTTCGAAAAACTAGTAAAATTTTTTTTTTAAATTTCTACCATGATATTACATTAGTTAATATTCGCATATTGATATTCAGTATTCTCTTACTGGTTTATTATTCTTATTTACATTCACTTCAAGTAACTAGCATGTAACGATTTTAAGTTATTTGTGCAATTTGTGCACTTGAATTCTATGGAATTCAACTTTCATATTTTTAGTACATATATGTGTTCCCGCAGAGATGTTGCAGTTTCTAGAATGCTGTCTATTAGACTGATTGTTATCAACAGCTTGGTTAAATAGTTAAATTTAATCTACAATTTCCGAATAAGTAGCTTTTACTATTATCCGATTATCCAAGTTATTTGTATTTTGAAGACATTTCTCGAATTTAGCCAGAAAATGGTTGTTTGGCTAGAAAATTTAGCTACAAAATGCCGCGAGTATGCACAACAGTAACAAAGTCATGCAGCCCGCACTATTGCATAGTTAGCTGTAGATGAAATCTAGCAGTGGTATCCGCACACTGAGGCGCCTCGCAGTTTTTGCGAATCCACTGGAGGACGCGAATCGCGCGGTCGCCCTGGCCGGACCTGTTGCATTTTTCATCAAATATCAAGCTCTCGGTCCTTAATTCGATTAGTACGCAGCGGGAATCCCTTAATTTGCCCTAATTAGCGTAAACCGGCGTTAACGAAGATTCCACTCTCGCGGAATTCATCAAGGCGAACTTTTTCCCGCGGCCCTCCCGCACGGGGCGGAGTGCGCGGCTCGGCTCGTTAGCCGCCTGCAGCGGCGGCCCTTAGCTCGGTGTGTACGGTCCGGCGAATCCGACTCTGGGATGAATTTCGAGTTTTTGTTCTCGGATTTTTACGTGCCCGCGCAGACTCGCAATTAGCGATTTCAGGTTAACCCCGCGCCGCGGCGCTCGATCCACGGGGTCAATTGTTATACGGAGGGAGGGCACTACTCCGGCTGTTTGCCGATAAACATCGAAATCGGCTCGTCGGCGAAGCGCGGGCGAGGCATAATGCCGCTAACGCCCACTCGAAGCGTTTCCTTTCATAAAAATAGAAGCCGCCGCGCCGGGCCGCACTCGTTGGCCACTAATGAAAATGACTATTAATGAAGGTGCGATACCCCCGCCGCCGCGAGCATAACCAACTGTTTAACTGCGCCCGGTGTGCAAAAAAAGGGGTCGATTTATTCGCGGTTCGGCCTCGCGGGCGCCCGAATAAACCTGCTCGGCTGTATAAAAATATATGCCAAGGGAGAGGTGGGCCAGGATAAAGGAGAAAATACTGGGATGCGCCCCCGATAAGGGAGGCGAGAAAAATGCCGCTAGTCGAGTGAAAAGGAGCTCGAGAAAGGGGCGGGACCCCCCGGTAAATTGGAGGAATGAAGAAGGAGGACCGGCGCATTTAGCCGGGCGCAAAAGAAGGGAGGCCGCCACTACCGCTGCGAATCGCGCCCCCTGAATATTCATCTATTGTAATTAGCTCCTTCGGACGGCGAAGATCGCGCTGGTGTCCGCCACGCCCCCCGCGAAGCTCAGGGGATGCGGCTGCTTCCGTAAATTCGATAGCTCCCCCGCTCTTCGGCCCCTTTTTTTTTCTGGCCCGCGCACTTGACGCCCACTCGCCCATGAATTTCGAATGGTTCGTTATTCGCGCGCGCCTCCGCGTCCGAACAACTTTCCGACAATTAAAATTGGAGCTTCGGCGCGCCGTTACTTGCAAATTAAGGGGTTCGGTCGAGTCGCGCCTCGAGCCGAGTCTGTAACGAGGCCCGGATCTCCATCGCTTATAGATTTAGTCAAATAACTAGTACGAGAACTCGAAGACACTGATCGACTACGCGGTTAATCTGTACTTTAGACCAAGTGATCGTGGAATGGGGACAGTGCCGTTGATTCGGTCAATTCATTTAAGACCTCAAAAGTAAATGTTTACAATTTTCGAGATTGTTTATTTATACGCAAATAAACAGGGGTTAAAAAACAGGAAGAGATGAAAATATCGGTAATATTGTATAATAACCAGCCAATATTGGCCCAAGTTAACGTTCAACCAAGTGTGTCAATAAAAAATAATACGATAACAGATGGAGAAGCAAAATGCAATTTACAGGATCAAGTACGTAATAGGGTTAAAATTGTATCGGACGACTTACTCGTACTTTTTTCGAACCATTTCGAAATTGCGCTTTAATATTTCTCTTGAAATTCAATCTAAACTCTTCAATTTCCACTTACTCAATTGAAAAGTACATGAATACTGATTTAACAGAATAGGGCGAGATAAGGAATTCAATATTTTTAAAGTACCTCGGAAATTTTCTCTAGCATCGATCCGGTCGAAAAGGTGCCCGAATGCGGGAATGCAACACGAGCATTTCAATTCGTTATGCGAAAGCCAGGTCGGAAGGAAGGAAGGAAGGAAGGAAGCGAGTCTAGATGAGTCGCCGTGTAAAGAGACGTGTACTCTCCAACTTTTGAAGTCGGTTGCTCTTGTAACCCAGCCGCGCGACTATTCCATCTGGGGCGAAAAAAGCGACAAAGCCTCCGTCGCTTTTTCTTTATTTCAATCGGAGAAAACATCTTTTTTATCGTTTACATTCCCCTCCCAACCCTTTTGTTCCCAACGACCAACAGAAGGATGAAACTCCGAAATGTTTGGCTCGGGACTTGCTCACGGGGTGAGGTTTCCCTCTGAATAACTTTTTCAAGTATTTCCTCCTCGGCTCGCGGAAGCAGCCGCGCCATTGCCGGCTCTTTTCGCCTCCCTGCAAAGTCCCTAAAGTCTTTATTTTGAAAATTTAAGGGGTCTTAAAGTAACCGCGCGAAGAGCCCGCGATTGCAAACGAAGCCCCATTCAGCCGCCGATCTACCGGGAAATCGGGCCCGGCCCGCCGAGTCGCCCCAATCAGTCGCGCACAGTCTGCGCCTCGGAGTCGCAGGCCGGAGACGATTATCGGCGCCCCACAAAAGCGAAAGGAAGCCGGTCGAGGCGAAAGAGGGTGGAAAAGTGCCGCCCGGCTCGTTAATTCTCGGCCCGGGGGCAGGGGACCGACGGCGAAGGCGCGGGGAAGAAAAGCCGGCCACTGGGGCGCGCTAACTGAAAACAATCGGTATAGGTATCGCGCCGGACTCTCTGCTTCTTCCCGCGCGATAATTGATTTCGCGCGGAAATAATTCGTCCGATGGCCGGCAATTATTGCTTCTCCATGTCTGCCCCTCCCCGCGCTTCTTTTTTTCGTTCACAGTCCTCGCGTTGCCGGACGAGCGATTCCGCTTTTTTCCCTCCGCGATTTGTGTGCTCGGATTTGCCGAGAGAGGGGAATTTCATTTACCTGCCGATAGAATTTTCCTGCATATGGGTGAAATCTCTTGAAGTCGAGCTCTGCAATTAAAATACACGCGTTAAAAACTTGCGTCCAGGTATGATTAAGCGGCAGTCTCGTCGATATTATAGTTCCTGGGCGTCATTTTTTGCTAATTTGTATAATTCCTCTGATTGGTTGTTCTTGGTTACGCCGATAAATTGTACAATTACATAAAATCCATTATGAAATTGGTCAACTTGATATCCAATTAAAATAATTTTTAATTAATTTGATGAAACATTTTTTATGCTTTGCGGGGATTTAAGAATATGTTTTTAAATTAATCAAATAATAAATAAAATATATGTAATCTTATAATCGTACGCATTCTGCATATTTGATTATGTTGTCGATTCATAAACTATCAGCGCAATTGTACAATAAATAATAATTAGATTGGAAAATTATTAATATTTTTATGAAGCATTATCGCGCTCCTCCACTTTATGGCATTCATTATTTTTAAACTTGTTTTATTTACACAACTACGAGGGATCATCACTCACAAAGTTTTAATACATTTATTGTACAAAAAGTTGGACAAGCTATTTACACGTCATAAACTTTCTTATAATTATGTTACTTTTATTGAATTTATATCCAAAAACAATTATTTGCATTAGTTGTTACATCAGTATCTATGTAATAACATAAAATTATTTAAAACTTTAGTATCTGGATATTTTTTAAACTTCACCTAACTTTTAAAATTTAAATTCATAAACTTATTAAAAAATTAGCGATATTCTAAATGATTATAACGCATTAATGGCTTTTTTTCTTATGTTACAGGTGAGTTTCTACATGTAATTTGCTACAGTTTAAGAAATGTCGTACCTTGGGTAAGTCACAATCGAGGCTTCTTTACGCTTGATATCTCTAAAATCCGATCAACTCGTTTATCTGCAAACGCTCACTTTATTCAGAAAGTAAAGCCGATGAAAAGCAGTGTAAATGGCGCTAAGCCTGCCCGTCGACCTGCGGACATTGCTATCCGTCGAGATTAAATGAGGTAGGAATTAATTCACAGTGGACGAAAAGCCCCGTAATGCAATTATTTCGACGACGAGTGGAGAGCAAACAATGCGCGAGGGCTCGTGCAAGTTTTTCCCAGAGCGCAGCTCGCCGAGCGCTCAGTTAACAATCACGATTTCCTGGGCCTGGCGACTTTCTCTGGGATTCCCGTGAATGAGCGCGCGATTGAATCTAGCACGAAGCCGACAAAAGTACTCGGTCCGCAATTCGAACGCTTTGTAAAGCCATCGCACTAGCGAGTGTAACTATTTTTAAAGCCGCAGCTGCATTGATGTGCCGCCGAAACGATTGCGTTGACGTCCAGTCGAAAGAGTCTGATTTTTTGTGGCATTGGAATTTATACATTAGTTAGTACTATTGCAAATAAAAGCCTCAATCTACAGCATTTAATCAAGTGATCACTTACATAGAATATGTGAAGTGCATCCAAAATTCTTGCTATTTTAATTTATACAGTTTTAATAATTTTGTAAGTTACGAGCCCGAATTTATATTCGGTGACTTGAAATATCCTTTCATGGTTAAGTTATTGCTAAAAGTTTCCACAAACGTCAGAAATAATGTATGTACGTGAAAAAGAGTCGAAAAAGTCACAGTATCACACGAGTATAGGACCTATAAATATTGGTAGAAAAAAGAACTCCAATAATTCCTCGTTCCCGGAATCACGGCTACATCAGCTTTTGGTAAATGTCTCCGAGGCTCGCACCTCAAGTGCTAAGCAGCGCGACATCTTACATGACGCGCTTTCAACTTGACTCTCCCGCCCGAATATCCCGATTGCCTCGCGCCGAGGAACCGCTAGGCCACGGCTCATGTGTCTGTGCAGGAGGGGGAGAAAAAAAAAATAGCGCCGAGCGAAGTTGGGATCCGTGTCACGGTAATGAACGAAGCGGGCTCGTAACCTGCTAATGAGAAAACGCGAGCGCGCGCACGTCTCATCGGCCATTAATGACGGTTATCATTGCATAATGGTTTAGCCCGGATGATAAAACCTGGTGCACGCGTGCAAAGGCTCGTTGCACAACGGCCGTTACAAAAGCCGCCGGTGCGCTGCGCCTCCATTTTCTTTCATCCGCCGAGCCGTGCATTACTTTTCTTCATTTCTGCTCTGCTTCAAATGACGTTTTACGATGAACGTATCGCTCATTCGGATCGAAATGTATTCTTGGTGAAATCGCGCGTGAATAAGTGCGCGAAGTTGAAATAAAAATTTATTACGTTCGACTCATTTTATTATAATACTTTTACGTTGCTTTGCAGCTATTTAGTTATAATATAAGAAAATATGATTATAGGTCGCTTATGATTATGCCATAGAATCAAAATAAATTCATGCTATCGCGAGAGGAACGACCTCTTGCATTCCCAAAGAACTGCGTTTATTCACACTTGCTTTATGCAGTTTTCATTAATGTTTATTTTTCATTCCGTTTTTATTATATTTTAATTTTCATTATAATAGTTTTGAGTTATTGCGGCTTAAAAAAAAACTGCTCAACTTTCGCCGGCGCGCAGGTCCTCATTATATATTATACCGTCCAAGCCGTGGGTGCCTTTTTTCAAAAAGCTGCGGTTCTCCTTGGCCGTCGTAATTCGCCCCCGCGATTCTTATTAAAGCCGGCGGGGAAGCCAACGGCCCCGGGGAACTTCTTGGCTCTTTGGCGCGCGAAAAGTGGCGGAACGCAACAACTGTAGCGCGCGTAATACAAAAGTGCCACGAATTCCACGGGTTTATTATCATTTCTGTTTTTTTTTTTTTCGGGAACAGAGAAGGGTAGGCGCCTCTGCCCCTTGAACCCACGCACACTCGTCCTTAAGTGTGTTTTCCTGGCTCCATTCCCTCCTTCGACCATCCCACGGGTATTTCTCTCTTTATCGCGCGGTACAACTTATTATTTTTTACGTTTTTTGCAAAGAAACTGCGGTATCTGCGAGCGCAATTCTTTAAAGCCATTTATATAAAGTATAAGGAATAAAAAATGCTCCAAAAAATGTAATCGGATTAGGAAGATAGATATACCGCGTGCACTCGAGGCCTGATCCCCAATAATATAGCTTTAAATGAGTATCGCTACAGTGGATTCGCCGTATATACGTTTTGAACAAAACGATAAAACTCGATAGGCTACAGGCCGTCGCCTGTAATAAATTGAGCGAGCCTTTTAAAAAAGTGGCGCGGGAGTCGGTTGCGCAATTGTCGTATTTTCGAAATGAGAGTGCCGTTGACATTTGCATAGAGACGATGTAATTGCACCTGTGGGCATAGCGACCAATTGTTTTTCATTAGTGACTCGCGGTGCGCCCGCGAAATTGGTCACCCGCCATGGAAGGGTAAAAATCTTGGGCAAACAAACGATCATCCCCGCACCCCGTCAATTGGCCTAGGCCCTGCAACCGAATGAATATATATTACTTTTCCGAGAGATCAATTAAAAGTGCCGCGTTAAGGTAATTAATTCAGGCGCCCGCGGCAAAGGCTAATGGCGCTCCGACAATTATTTGCTTAACAATCTTGATGGGCCGGCGATCCGACGGCGCTGCAAACATAATATTTCCAAAACAAGCCGCGCGCGTAATTGAATGAGCGATAAATCCATTTGCCCGCGGGGCCATTATAATGCAACGATAAACGAAAGTACCGTCAGCGAGGGCCGACCGAGCAATTTACAACCCATCCAGCCCCGGTTTGCAAAAGTCCGGGGGCAGCCCGAGGAGCCGTGGCCTAGCTTGCTCCGAGTGGGCCGCAGATGACGTACCCCCACCACGGCGGCGGCCTCCGCGCCCCACGCGTGTTTTCTTTTCGCCCCGCCCCTCCCGCCCGCAATTATCCTTCCCGGCGGCCGTCACCGCCTGGCAAGTCGCGCCTCTCGCGCAGTCCGCCGGCGACCCGCCGCCCGCGCGCGTATACGTGTACACATCCCCGCGGATGCGAAGGGCCTCGCGCGCGCGCGCGCGGGGGGGGGGTAGACAGCCGGAGGGGGGCATCGATCGGCCGCTCGCCGCCCGGAAATTACGGCCGCGGCGGGAAAAAGCGCGCCAGCGCGGAAATGACGATCGGGGGCTGGTGGCGGCCGGCGCTTTGACCGGCGAGGCGGGGCCGCGCGCGGGCAGTTTGGCGAGATGGACGCCCGGGGCCTGGGCCCGCGGGCTTTGTGCCGGTGCAGCCGACGGTAGGCGCGGCTCGCGCTTCCGGCCCGCCACGCGAGCCGCCCTCCTGGGTATGCTTTTTTTTCCTCCCAATTACACACGGATCGCCGGTAAGTGACTTTGGAGTGGGACGCCCCGACCGCGGCTCTTATAGAGCCCAGTTGGCGCGCCGCCGTCTAAATACTTTCTGCCCGCGCTTCCAATCTGTGGCGCAATAGCTTGCACGCCGCCTAGGTGAATCTGCCTTCAAATTGCGCCACTCCGTTGGGTACTTTTGCTGCGGTTCAAATTCTTCTTTGCAATTATTTTGAGGTGGGTTGCAGTGCGCTAGTTACGTCAGTGAGCGTCTCGAATTAGAGGCTGCTGCAACTTTAAATAGAATATACGAATATGGATCTATTATTATAATTATTCAATGATCTAGTTGAGCCTCGACAAATGAACGCTAATGACAGGTGCCTAGAATATTCCATTCGTTATTATATCGGATAGCGTTAGTATAACTCGGTAATCGTACCTGCTAAAATTGATCCCTTTGTTAAAAATTCCTAACCTCCAGTGGCAAATTGAAAGCCGACGGGCGAGGCTCGTCCAGGCTCGCATGTACAAGCCTCGCTTTCATGCCGCTTTCAATTCCATCCCATCGATCTGCACGTGGACGGGGACGACGAATAAAGACGCACTCGAGTAAACATTCCGGGGCGGGCACTTTGTCCAGATGCGCGCACTTGGCGGCCGCCTCGGGGCCCGGGGAAATCGCTTGGGTACCTCCAGCGCGGCATCCGCGCGCCCGGACAAAGGGGCCCCCCATAAAACACGGCCTCGCAGCCGAGGCGCGTCACGAGCCGCGGACGGCCGGCGGGCCGCGACGGCCAGTTGGGCCCGATAATGGGGCGGACCGCGAGGCCCGCGCCGATAATGGCTTCAATGCATCATCGCGGGCGGCGGCGGGGGGCCGGGCGTCGCGGTCCGCTGGCTCCTGATTGTCGCCGTCCCTCGGCCGCCACGCCGGCCGGCCCTCGTTATTTGATTACAGCGCCGCTCGATTTGCCCGAACGGTTGCGCAAGAGGATGCGCGTTTGACCTCGCTGCGCACCGTCTCGGATCGCGCCTCCGGCCTTTTTTTTTCTTTTATTGCTCGGGCTTTCGATGCGCCCTGCCACTTGGTAATTAATGGGATCCGGGGGGAAAAAAAACGAGGTGGGGCGAGCCGGGGGATCCGCGCACAAGTGTACAAAGTTGATAATTGGATGATTGATTTTTCTCCTCGGTTTCCATGAGGCGCGCGGGCGCGCGCGCGGTACTGCGAATTTCGCTCGGAATAGCTCCCGTGTAATGAGCTGCTTTAGCTGTTATTTATCTTGCTGGAGCTCCAAGACAATTCGATAATGGCGAATGGATTAACATGTCGGGGGATTGCTTCGGCAATCGGAGAAAGTCTCCCTCGGGGCTCCGGCAGAGACGCTAAGAGGCAAGTAACCGCCCCGCGCTCCTCCTTGCGAAAACAATTTGGAGCAGTAGTTATCCAGCTAGAGGATAAAACTGTATTAGTTTCGCTGGTCGGCTAACGCACTAAACTTTACGATACCGGGCCATTGGGAACTTAGTTTTCCCATAATTAGTCACGGGTTAAGTACACTTTTACACGAGTTAAAAATTCATTAGCACTCTTCAGTCCCTTTGCCAATGTATTGTTGTAAGAAACACCAGCTCCCGCTGATTCAGTCTTCGCCCTTAAATTCAATTGGACTCGGTTGGACCGCCGTTCACAACTCTATTTTCTCAACTGCCTGACCTAAATTTCCCCCGACAAAACTTTTCTCTGCAACTCATTGTAATAACATTTAAACAAATGCATGAAATAAAGTAAAAATTTGTTAGATATATCATCGGAGCATTATTACATTGCTCTAGCTGCAACGTGCGACTCTTCTACCGAGTTGGATTTGAGAGGTAAAGCCGCGTATTTTCCCAGGAGATACCCGCTGTGAGCATTCAAAACTGGTTCTCTTTTTCCTCAGCTGCAACCCGGGGGGTGGGGGGACATACAAAAACACGCGCCACAAAGTGAAGTGAGCCAAAAGATCGGCATTGTCACCGGCCGCGATAATTATGCCTCATTAACGAACGGGCCTTTGACGGGCACGTGAACGGCACGAGTACTTCGCCTTTTACAAGGTAAACGAGCGCCGCAGATTTGACGGGGGAAAAAAAATAGGCACCCGCGCGATCGATAGTCGCTCGCGTCGACCATTTCTACGGAGATTTCTATTTCATTTTTTTTACATTCTTTGCAGTAGTCGCCTTTGGGTACTTTTCACTGGCGAGGAATATTCAGGAAAAGCCACCGAGATGAGATAAATTTTTTAATCCAAAATAATATTTGCAAAAGCTTTGTTTACCAATTAATTTACAAAACAATTAAAAACTCGGTGTAAATTATAATTGAGAAGAGATTTTATTTTAATGAAAGTATCCATTCTTTTAAAGAACCTTGTGTTAGCGCTGTTCTGTTAACGTTGGCTAGTCTTTTGCCAGACATAAACGCATTTTAAAAAGATAAAGGTACTTATTTTCCCTAAAAAAATAATACAATGGCTTAATCTGTATTGCTTGTCTTTCTCATTTCTCCATTTCCTCTGCATTGCGTCGTTTGATAAAGAAAGTAATTTTACTGGCAAGAGGTTGAATAACGCGATTCATTTAAATTAATTGCGCAGATATAATATGTAATTCTTTTCTTCCGAGATGAAATGCTAATATTTGATCGTAAGAACCTGAAGTATTAAATGACGATGACAAAGCAGTTTTTGCCTGCCTAATGACAGTTTCATAAGTAGATTAAAATAAGCAATTACTTTTCGAAGTCTCCATTGCCAATGTCGAGAAAAGCCTGGTAAGCGCGACAAAGTGCTGCCTCAAAAATGACCTTTTCATCGATGTTCCGCACAAACACGAGAGGCGCTCGGCTTGCCCGTATGGCAAGGTCTGACTCGAACCTCCGCACAACGACAGCAAAAGGGTGGGCGCACCTTTAATAGCCGAATCACACCGCCCCTTTGAGATCGCGCGACTCTTGGAGGAATCATCCGGTCAAATGGAAAAGAAAAAAAAAGGGGGTCCGGAACACCGACTCTTCCGTAGCGATATCAGCTCATGAGGATCTAATGAACCCTTACGACCCACGCCCACCGAACTCCAACTGCTCCGGATGGCCCGAAAATGCCGAGCTAAGTGGAACCTCCGGCGCGCACTTGCTTCCTCCGCGGAGAGACGGAACGTCACGCTGAATTATAAAAAGGCGCGTTCACACTACTTCCGGCTCGATAAGCCGCGGCGAAGGAGCCGCGGGGCGCTCGGAGCACAGCCGCAGTGCGACCGAGGCGATTTCCGGCACGTAAACAGGGAGCGCGCCGTCCGCCGAGGGCGACGATTCGCATAATGCCGGGGAATGCCTCCCGGGGGGCCGGGCTCGACTTTATTCGCGGGCCCTCGCACCGAGTCTTCGGGGGCCCCGGGCGACAAAGTGATTTCCGGCCGAATCCAATTGTTGACTCGAATCCTAGGCAACTGGCATTGCCCCGGTAATTTCTCCGAGGGAGCCCTTCCTCCCGATAGGACCCTCCGGAAACTTTCGAGGGCAACGCCCTTGAGTGCCGAAAGCCGGGGGGGGGATGAGTCAAACAGCGGGCGCTGCGGCAGGGACATTTTTTTCCATCGCGACCCCGCGGGAGCGTCAAAGGGAGTCAGGCGTCCGCCGCGTGGCTCGGCTCCCCGGGATTCCCGGCGGACGGGAGGAGGAGGCGCGGCCCTTTCCCAATCGGCCGAGTGCCCCGGCCAAGATTGATTGGGTTTTGAATCGCGCGCGGCGCCGGGTCTAGGTCTGCCTTATCCCCGGCGGGGGCTAATTGGCCGGCGCCTCGGCGCAGGGCTCGCGGCCCTGTCGGCCGATCGATCAAGCGCGGGGACGTGTGCGCGCCGGGCCGCGAGCTGTAACTCCGGCCAAGCCCCCGGTGCTCCTCCTCGGCCCTACTGATTGTTCCATTAGCTCCTGAGCCCCGTTTTATCGGCCGAGCAAATCTCCCGCGGGGTTACGAGTCAGTCGGGGCGCGATCCCGCCGGCTCCCGCACTTTTTAAACGGGGCTTATTCGCGGGATTTCCGCCCGGGTCTGTCCCCGATTGTCCGGTTTATCGCCCCGTCGACCCCCATTTGCTCCGGGGCTCGTTGCGGTCTCGGGCCGCCGCCGCAGCTCATAATTGTCCAATGGGATCCCGTTGAGAGGTAGCGGGTGTCCGATCAAGACCGATAATTGTCTCCTCCTCGTGATCGCTTTTGCATAATTGTCTATAATCATAACCCCGTGACTTCTTTGCAGTGCACTCTGAAGTTACGATCAGCGCGCGTACGATAAAGCGATCAATAATTAACTGGTAAACGCACTGAGGATCGTCACTACGGAAAAAGGACGATTATTGTATTACAATACTCGAAAACTACCACTTGTACCATCTTGTACTTGTTAATTAGGAGTGGCAATTTCCAAGAAGTAAAAGGGATTTAAACTGTAAACTCTACCGAGAAACTGGCCAAAAACTCGTTTGAATTTCTATCAAAGTAAGGAAGAACGTCTAACGAGGTCTCTGGACCCGGCGACAAAGGGAGACTAGCTCAAATGCGTGGAGTACTCGGCCATGCGGAAAATCACTTTTTTGCACGGCACTTCAATATCCGCATTTAAACATAATAACTGCGCGAAAGGGGCACCTCGGTATAAAAGGGGGCGGGGGCAGAAAAAAAAAATATAAAAATGGAGGACACGGCGGTGAGAATTAGCGAGGGCCGCGCGCGGGGAGACAAAGGGAAAAAGTAATGAAACGTAAGAGGCGCGCGCGCTAAAAATAGAAATTCCGCCCGGAGAGTCTATTTGGCGGGGGTAACGACGCGTGGATTACTCAAAATTTAGAGAAACTTTTAACCGTCCTTCCTTGCGCGCCAGCGCGCAGCTTTATATTATACGAAAGTGCGTATAGTCGACGGCAGAAGGCGCTCACAAGCCCGTCCGTCAACGTCCGAAAACTAATTCGGCCGAAAATTACGGAAGAACGGCCGGCTGAGCGGTGAAAAATCCTCCGCGGCAGTCGAAGCCAAGGCGGCAGATTAATTAAAGCCAGTGCGGGAGTGTCGCGGCAGCGCGCGGACAAATTGCGCGGGGCAATCGATCCGCGGCGTCGTTAAGTATGCGCTTTGTATTCGGCAGTGCCGCGTGCGCGGGCAAACCGTCGGCCCTGTGTTTGATGCGCGCCGGCCAAGTTGATCCCTGTGAGAAATCAGGGGCACTGCGCCCGGCCGCCCGGGAAAAACGCAGCCGCGCGATTGGCTCATTTGGAATTCCTTGGAAAATTTTCATTGGGCCAAGTGCCGAGGTTTGCGCGGCTCGGACAGAAGCCCGGATTCCTAGCGATCCGCGTCCCTTGGAGCAGCGTAATTCGCGAACCACTGCAACCCTGTAATTACGGCGATATATACAGGGATTCAGGATTGATCCGGGCTGCTTTGTTGGAGACAATAGTGACGAAATAAGGAGTTACGATATGGTATTGTTTCGATTGAGAGCGGCGCAATTATCGGCTCCGTTCCCCGGCTTATTCCAAGACTAAACTTCTCCCCCGCAAACATCGGTTGACGCGGGCCGCTGAGCCACCGAGGGCTGCAAAGCCCGAGAATGAATTCTTTTTTTTTCCTTTCTTTTTTTTCACTATAAACAAGTTTTTCCGGAATGTCGATCATATCCCGGAGCGTTTTATTAACTCTCCACCGCGGGGAAATGGCAATTAGCCAGACTTTTCAATCGAGAAGGAGTGTAAACACCGCGAGTGCGGATGGCAGCGCCAGCGGCATCTTTTTTATTAAACGGCTGCCTCGCGCCCCTCGACCGGATGAATATTTACGCCTCCTTCGGCGGCATCGCGCCGCGGCCCCTCGAACCCCGCGGGCGATCCCCAGGCGAGTCGGCATCGACGAGCCGCATTAATTCCCCGCGGGCTGCGCCGGCCGAAAGAAGGGGCGCGCGGCCCCTTTTGGAACAAGCGCGCGGCGAAAGGCCCGGGTGAAAAGCCGCGACCGGGGGTGGGACTAATTACGCGGCGCGCGGAGATTAGCCGGGGATCGATCGGCTCGCGCAATCGCGGCCTCGGACGAGCGATTTAGCCGGGCGCCTCGCGGAGGAAAGGCGCGCTTTATGCGATTGAACCTCGGTGCGCGGAAGGGCGGGGCGACCGCGGCGGCCGATACACGAGTGTACCGCGCCGGCGCTAAGTAACGGCGTTACGCTCGATCACTTTTATTTTCAATTTTTCGAGTGCCGCCTCGTAATGGCGCCCGCGCAAATAAGGAATTATGGCCCCGCGGGGCCGTTTGTTACGGGCTATGTGCTTAAAGGATGACCGTTAGTTTTAATGGAATTCCGTATAATAAACTGCCCGCCCGCCCTGGCGATTCCTCCGGTGCATCTCTCTCTCTCTTTTTTTTTTGCCTCGCCGCACGAGCCGGCTAATGAACGCGATAATGAAAGAAGCCGCGGGAGTCAAAGGCGAGGGCGTAATATCCGGCCGGCCGATCATCGGGTTAATTATATTTCGGGCAGCCGCGGGCCGTTTATTGAAAATGCGACGCGGCGCCGCGCCCGGTGGGTAATGTCCCCGGGCGCATATATATTCGCGGGCCGAATGGGGCCGCGCGCCTCCTCCCTAGGTGCGAAAGTGCGCCCCGCGCGCCCGTCGATAAACCGTCGATCTCATTCAGCGCACGATCTCGTAACCCCATTAAAGCACAATGCGTGCGCGGACCCCGCTGAAAAAGAGGAATCGACGCGGCGAAAATAACGCCCGCGCGACAATGCGCCTCTTTAGGCCGACGGCCGCTTCGCTTCGTTACTGCATTACCGGGCAGGACGACTATGCGCTGCCCGGGCCAAGGGCTCTCTCTCTCTCTCTCTCCGCCAACGAGCAAAAAAATAAAAAAAAAAAACGGCCAAATGTCAATGGGCCGCGAGAGCCTTTTTTTTTGTCCTCGCAACGTACGCGCTGATGTGTATCGGCTGTGATATTTTGCAGCTGCGCTATTTCATTGATCTACACAGGGCCGTAAACCCACGCGGCGACTAACGAAACAAGCGCTCCGGCGGTTTACCCCCCCGGGCGGGGCCGGAGAAAAAGCCGGCGCGGGCCGATCGCCGGGGTGTAATCGCGGAGTTACGGGGCGCTTGGCCTCCTTCCAGCGCCTGGAGCCGGCGACCCGGTCGGCCGGGGGGCCGCGCCCCTGGCCCACCACCGGGCGCCGCTCCCGGGCGGCAAGAAGCCCGCGCGCGGGCTTATCGAGCGCGCGGCCGCGCCCTCGCCGCGTTAATCACCAGGGCGGCCCTTCGAGGCGACGGCCGGCGCCCCGGGAAGCGAGCCGGCTTCCGGCGACCTATTTCCGCGCCCGGGGAAACTCCGCCGGGGTTCCTTTTTTTCCCCGGTGCGGGCACGAGCCGCCGAGAGTTGGCCCGACCTCGATCACCCGGGCAAATAAGAGCCGGCGCTCCGTAGGGACCTGATCAAACGGAACTAAGTCGGCTTTCAGTTAAATTGCCTAATATATTGAATTACGAGACAATCCCTCGGGCGGAAAAGTCGGCCGGCGCGCCGCTCGAGGCTCACCCGAGCCCGGGATACCCACGCTCCTCACGACGCGCGCGGCCTCCGTTCTTTACTTTATTGTAAGCAATGCGGCCATATTTTCTCGCGAGGGAGTTTCACACTTTTTTTTTTCCGTGAACGTGTACCGATCCGGCGATCGGCTGCCGGCGGGGCCTCCGCGACAACGGCAGCCAACTGGGCGCGTCATTGTCAGGCGGGCAGATTCCGCCAGTCGGGCGCGAATCAACTAGCAAGGCCCAGTGAATGTTTAAACGGCCGGTTTAATTGGCGGGCGGCGCGGCTCGTTCCCGCGGAGTCGTCGCTCGGCCGCGCGGTAAATAATAAAGGCGCGGCGACGCCCCCGCGGCGCGAGAGATGGTAAGGCAGCCTCCGGCGCCCCGCCCGCTGATCGATACTCCCGGGCGCGGGAGGCTCGCGAGGCGTCGCGCGGCTCCTCGGGACAATTATCGGCGGGGAAGGGCCGCACGCGCGCTCAATAAACCACCGGGGCCGTCTGCTATTGGCTTTTTCCGCGGGGCGCGGCCCGGTGGCACTGGGCCAGCCCGGACCTCGGCCCCCGTTCAATTAGGCCCGCACGTCCGCCCGCTTATCCGCCCCGGACGACGACTCTCTTTCCGGGCCGCCTCGTTGCGCCCAGGACTTATCAGGACTTGCTCTCGCTGAAAGTAGGTTATAATCGAGGGATTATGTACGGCCGCGGCGGGTGAGTGCATCGCCCGGCCCGCCGCTGCTTATGAATTCGAGGGCGCGCCGGAAGTAAAAGGGCCCCACTCGGCGCGGCGCTCGTGTGTTAACGCCGACACGGTTTCACTCTCGGGCGTCGTTACTGAAATATTGTTACTCCGCGGCGGGGCGAGTCGCTCGCCGGCCCGGCTGGAATATGTATCTGCCCGCGGCGCGGCCGGGGCGCTCGCTCGGAAGTCGCCCCCGCGAAATAAATGGCGCCGCGATCGATTGCACCGGCTTGAATTCTTTTTTTTTTTTTGTTCCCCCCGCGGTTGGACGCCTCGGGGCGCTGGTCGCAAATTAAGCTCATTTGCCGGGAGCATGGAGGTCGGACTCCGCGGGAAAAGGAGTCGGTCGGACGCCGTCCAGTCTTCCCCCATCGCGGCCTTTTTAAACAGGGACGGGAAAAAGCCCCGTTACCCTCGGGGAAGGGAAGAAAAATGGTCGAGCCATTGCCGAGGGCGGAAAGGGTGAGGAAAGGTCGGAGCCCGCGTCGCTCGCATGAATCTCAGTGAGTCACGGGAAAGATGAACGAGCCAATATGCGGAGGACCTCGCGTCAATAAACCAATAGCGCAATGTGTTATTTAACGGCGAGCCAGCTCTTGCACCGAGTGATCAATCGCCATAGGGGTCTATTCTGATGGAGTTCGAGTGCTTTCTGATTCTTTGCAAGAGAGCAACGTCTCTCGGGGTCAAAGTGCTCGAGTTTGTCATCGAGAATGGCTTTGTTTTCCAATGGATTGCCGGAAAATCAAACGCTAAAGACTCATTTTTGCAGCTGTCAGCCGTTATAAAAACGGTTCATTTTGCGCGAATATATAGCCAGAAGATCGAGGACGCTCGATGCTGTAAAAGCTCTGATAATTACACTCGACACTCGAGTTAAAAAAAAAAAGACACGACGACACTTATCCCGAGGACAGCCGCTGCTCCACGCGAGCGGAATTATACAATAGCAAGGACGCAGGCAGTATTCTCGGAGTGATAATAATTCGTGAAGAGGACAAGTGAAGCGCGACGCCATCGATCACTCGACCAATCTGTCGGTGCGTCCCTGCTTTTTTTTTCCCCCCGGCGAGCTCACGCGCGAATGAAACGAGTCGAGGCTTAATCGACAGAGGGCCTTAAATCTCCGGCAAAATAAATTTCAGCCCCGCGGGCTCGCGCCGTAACTCAAGGAGCCGCTTCCTGCAGCCCCCGCGTAATTCAACGCGAGAGCCTCAACCCTTGCTCGCCGCGCTAACGCCTCTGAGGACGAAACAGGGGAAAAAGGCGCATGGCGACTGCGCAATTTTCTTAAATGCGGCCGGACTTGGGTTTACTTTTCGCCCGGCGGCGCGGAATTCCGGAAGTCGCCGCCGCCGCCGGCTTTTCAACTCGGCCGGCCAAGTTTCGGCCCCGGAACGAGTTGTTACAACTTGGCGCAGTTCCTCCCGAGAGCCGCCGCTGCAGCGCCGAATTTCACCGCGCCCAAAAAAAAAAAACCTTGCCGCCGGACGAGTAGCCCGCCCCGTTAGGCCTCCCCTTGCCCGGGGACTCGTCTCAAAGGGAGCCCGTTGTCGTGGAAAACGTCATCCCCCGCCAATGCGTGACCGCTTGGCGTAGAGAGCGCGAGGCTGAAAGCGACCGAGTAGTAAGCCGCGGCTGCAGTCGGCCGCCGCGTACAGCTCCGATATAACGTGGCGGGCATTGGGCTCGTTAGGGCCGTCCCCCTCCGGCCTGTCCCCGTCCCCCCGCTTGGCGCTCGAGGGCGCAAAAGTTGGCCGAGCCCCTCCGACGCGGCGGCCGGGCGGGAGACTCCGGAAATAATCCCGCCACTATGGCCGAGCTTATTAGCGCCTCGGCCGCCTTTCACTTAGCGCGCAATTTTCGGACCGACCGCCTCGAGGTCGATGGCGTCCCCGCGATAAAACGGCCCCGCGGCCGAGGAAAGTTGGGCGATTACGCGGCGCGAGCGAACGAGTTAACTGTGCGCCTCGGAGCTCATTTGCGCCGTGTAACGCCGGGGCGTGTGTACGTACGTCTCGTTGACCTCGGATCGCTTCGCCCCGAGATAAATAGGCACTTTGGGGTGGCTCTCGGTTTTTCCCGCGCGAGAGGATAGCCTACAGAGCCCTCGGCCGCCTCGATCGCGTACCTTGTACACTTGTAAGCCGCGCCGCGTACTTTTTAACGATTTCCGCTTAATTGAAACTTGCCGGGGCCGGCGGCCATTGCGCGGCTTAATTAGCGTATTTCCGGGCTGGAGCGCGAGTGCATTGTCGGGCGCTGCATAATTAAGCCCTCGAGGGGGAAATAAAGGCCTACAAGGGGCCCGGGAATGCTCTTAGCGAGTATCGATTAAGACGCCGCGGAGCCGGTCCAAGTGCAAACAATGAGCCCCGCGCAATTGACCGAAATCGAATGGCGCGCTTGAATGGCCGAGGGCGAAGTGACGCCCTCGAGACAATGTATGCGGCCCAAGTTTCGACGAAACCCGCCCCGGCGAAAAAGATCCCCGCCCCCCGCAAAGTTGTAAAATTCCCGAGGGCGAGCAGCCGTTAACGAGCCCTTGCCGGGAGATCCGCGCTCCTCGAGGCCCGCATAAATCGCATTATACGCGCGACGCGCCGGCCCCGAAGCGCCGATCGAGTGCTCGGCAAACCGATTCTAATTGAGGCCGCGGCTCCTCGAGACCCTGTCGCGGCTTTCCAAGTGGCCGCCCATCTTTCCCTCCCGCGCCCACCGAGACGTCGTCGTCTTTTTTTTTTCAGCGCGTCTCTGCCATGCACATCCTCGAATCTAATCGGGACGGTCGGTTTTTCTTTTATTTTTTTGCCGCGGAGGGCCCCGAGCGCGCGCGTTCATTTTGCCCGCTTGGTAAACAGGTTATCGAGGTCGACTAATTCGATCGGCGGCCGCGCGCCTCCACCCTCGGGATAAAAAGCCAAAGCGGCCGGCCGGGGCTCGAGGACGCGGCCGCCCGGGCGCTTTTAAATCCGGCGAGTGGGTGCAAATTGAACGCGGCCGGCCTCCGGAACTAAAGCGCCGGCGCATTAACGGGCCCATTTGACTCTTCCATTCGAATTAACCGATTCACGCCACTCGGCGGTTTTTGCCAAATTGGCCGCGTCGGCGCATTATATTAGGCCGGAAAAAGGATAAAAAAAAAAAGAAGAATTGGCGGCCCTCGCCGGCGGTGGCGCGTGAACCGGCAGTTTTTGCCCGCGAGCCGACAAGTGCACCGCTCCCGCGCGGAGCTTCTCATTAAATAAAGAGCTTGCGCGCCCGGCGAGGAGCAGAGACGGGAGTCTGAGGAGTCGGCGGCCCTAGGCCTCCGCGTCTCCTTTCCACTGGAATTAATCTGAAAAGTGTGCGATATTCTTTCGGCCCGGCGACGTCGCGCCCCGAGTCTTTCAAACACTCGCTATCGAGTGAGCGAGAGGCCGCTTGCCAAACGAGGGCAACTCTATCAACAGACGGCCCGGGATAATAATAATTGACGTGATGCTTATACTCCCGGGATCCGCTTCGGTTTATCCCCCGTGGAAACTTAATACCCCGGCGGCACGGTAAATAATAATAAAAAGCCGGGAGTCTTTACAGGAACAAAAAAAAAGAATGGTAATATCCTTGGCTGGTAGTTATGAAGACCCGGGGCCGCGACCCAGCGCAATATCAAAGCAAAGGTAACGTATTTGCGCAGCGGCCCGCAATGTAAGCGGGGATCGCTTTCATATTGCACTCCGTGTCTCTTTCCCTAACGAGTCATCGGGCACTTCGTTCCCTGTACCCCACGCAAAGCCCCGATTAAACCCCGGGAATCGACCTTATATCCCGGGACGAGAGGAGGGGCCCCCGCCCCAATACACTTAGGACGCGGCGGCGGTCAATCAGTCCGAAAAGCAACAGCTTTCGTCAGATCGTCCGGGCGGGGGACAGAAGAGGCACGAAATCACGGGCGGGCGGCAAAGAGCTAACGGCCCGGGGAAGCCTGGCGGCGGTCTATTATTCAGGGGCGGCGGGCGGATCAGGCGCGACCCTCCGCCTAAAATCCCCATTTTTTCCGGGCGATGTAGCGCGCGCGGCTCCGCGTCGTTAGGCCGCCGCTCGGCTGATTAAAATCGTCGCGAGGGGCTCGTAAAGAGGCCGTCCGGCTGTTTTTATTCGGGAGGGCCGGGGGCCACTTTCTCGTGTGCATTTTCATCAATCTAGTTTATGGCCCTCGGACGCCGCCCCCTCTCGCTTGCGATTGTTTTTAAATTGCTATTTCTCCGCGCTTTTCGTATTTTGGGGGCAGACCGGCGGTAAAGTTTAGGGGCCGCCCGGAAGACGATTTTGGCTTCCTTACCCGTAAACCCCGGGGCATCAACTTTTAGAGTGATACGCTGCCAAGGTGAAAACGCTGCGGGAGTTCGGACCGTTGGTTACCTTTTTACTTGGGCAACTTTGTATTTGTAAAGCTGGCTTCCTTTCAATAATTGAGTTCGATCATTTCGTATCAACCGATATCAGGTCGAATTTTCTATTTTATGTGTATTTCGTTATTTTTCACTAAGATAAGCAGAGTAAACGTAAATAAATTACGAAATTATTGTGCCTTTTTTAACTTAATACAAAAATATCAAAAGCAATTTTTTTTACAAGACCCATTGTTATTATATCAATATTATTTTGTATTTTTTCCTTTTATTTTATAAATACAATTAATTTTTTCGATGCAAGAAAAACATCACAGTTCAGCATTATAAATCGATTTTGGTCAGGCGAAATGCACATGCAAATGAAACTATTCTTTCATCAACGATTTTCTATGGTTCTAATAGTGCAATCCGGAAATGTATATTTTTAAATTTATTACGATCATTATTTATTTCCATTATTCCGTTAACAAAAGTTTGAAAACACATTTTACTCGATTTTTCCTACTTGAAATGCAACGCGGAAGAAAAATGTGACGATAAAGGCGTGAAAGGCGATGAATTCTCAAAAATCGGAATGGGAAAGAGGAAGGGGGAGGGGCGAACGAGGAAGAGGTCGTCTCAGATGGTCGGCGGGCACGCACATGGTCAAATTTAAGGGAGAGGAAACTGCGGGATTTCATAAATCCAGCCGGAGATGGGGTTAGCCTAATCGCGATAAACAGTATTTCACTCAAATCGCTTCCTTTCGCATCATTTACGGGCCCCGCTCTGAATCGGAATGCTACAAATAATTCTCCCGCGCTTTATCGGCCGCTCGGCTCGAAGCCCCCCCCTATTTTTTCCCGGAAATTCAATCGGCCCTCTCTCCTGCGAAGGAAGTCTATCCGCGCGAGGCTTCCGCCCGTTTTGCCACGGCACGCGCGGCCTTTTTCCGCCACCTGGCCAAAAAAAAAAAATAAAAAAAAGCGGCCGGATAAACCTTTGGAAAAGGCCGACGGCCCGGGGAAAAAGAAGCGCCGAATTAAGGATGGGCGGGGACGGTCGCCCCGGTGCAATTGAGCGAGCCCGGGGGCCACGGACGGGAGGCCGGGGCGCACACGGGGTCGCGCGGCCTGCCGGCCGAGCCGGCATCGATTCGGCCACCGCAAATGATTACACTGCGGCGGCCCGCTAACCGGGCAGCGATCCGGCGCCGGCCGCTCTTGACTTTGCCGCCGAGGTCCCTTTGAGCCCCGAGGCCCTCCTCCGATAAACGCGTCGCGCATTAGTTTATTGTGCAGCTGTGCCGGGGCGGCGCGGGTGGCGCGCGAGGCCCGAAAGCGCCGGGGAATTAGGGGCCGTCGGAATTCGGATTGATCGCCGGCGACGATACGGCGGCTGTAGCCTGCGGTTCTCGCGGGTGCTCTTTGTTTTTCACTTTCTGCCCCCGGCGCTCGAGCTTTCCACAATTCAGAGGTGGATTTAAATAGTTTTTACGGGGATTTTACGGGTATTATGTATTCAACAATGTTTTGCTTCGGTTAGATTCAAATTTTGATAAAGTTTGGATTCTACCTTGGAAATTCGCACGGGTCACGTAGCTGTCTTACACGAATTCCGCCCTAATACCTAATTATAATAACGGTAATTTATGCGACCGAGGTATTTCCGAGTGAAATACGTTTAAATACGAAAAAGTTTGAGCAATTAATAATAGAAATACTAATGACTTTATCGCGAGTTACGACTGCCTTAAAAAAGCCGACAGATCAAAAAGTCTTGGAGTCGTTCGAGTTTCCCTCATTTTTAATAAAGCAGATAGCGAAGCCCAGTATTTCCAACGGTTATGCCGGGCAAAAGAAACAGAGAAACGACGGAAGCTTATGGTTAAAGTAAGATGGGGCCGCGTGTACATAAACTATTTGGTTTAAAAACCCTCTCCCATTCTTAATCGCGAAATCCTCCGGCGGCTATTATTCAAGCGACTCGGCATCTTTCCCCGAGGAAAGCCACTTAACCCTTATCTGCCCGAAGCGTCCCGCACTCGGCTGCAAAACCTCCGAAAAAAAAAGCGAGTACACTCTCGCGGCGAAAATCCCGGGGCGGAAAAAGGGCTCGCGGCCGGAGCGCCCGGGGCTTTGCGCCGCCGGTCCGAAATCTGTAAAGCGGGGCACGTAATCTTGGGCCGCGCCCGGCGTAATAACCCGCGCCATATGGAAAGGCGCGATAGCTCCCGGCGGACTATATCGGCCGGGGGACTTTCGCCGCGGCGCACTAATCTGCCGCGAGCGGTGTATTTCCGGCGGGCGCCTCGTCCCCGAGGAGCTTTGAGAAAAGGTGGCGCGCGCGCCCTGTCGCACCGAGGCCCCGGCCGATAATGCAGTTGGCGCCCCCGTCGAATCTCCGGCGCTAATGCACGGTCACTTTCACCGGATTATGAGGGCGCCGGGGATTAATCGACCCTGCGCCGGGGGCGTTTTTTTCCCGCGCGGGGCCGTTGATTTTAAAACCGCTCGGTTGATTGTTTTGAAAGCGCGGGCCGGTGTTTGCCGGGCGTTTCACGGCCCGCGGATCGGGGGGTTTTTCTGTTTACGGAGCGGCCCGCGGCCGGCGCGTTGACTCAGCTTCCGGCCCCGAGCTCCCTTTCGATACGGGGCCGACTGGCCTCTCCTTTCCCCGGCTCTCGAGCCTAATCAGCCGCGGCGATTACCCTAAGGTCCTGGACCGCGGGGGCCGGCGCCAATTACCCCGCGGCTCGGTCCGAGACCCGCTAATTGAGGCGTCTGGCCGGGGGGGTCGACGCCCGCGGGCGACTCTCCCGCAGCCCGGGCGGACATAATACCGGCAAAAGCGGCAGGCTGCCCTGCCGGTAATTGCCGGGCGATAATGACGTTACGCCGTTAGGGGCCGGCCCCCGCGCCGAGGCCCCGGGCGGCATTAGAAAATCACGCCGCCGCCGGCCCCGAGGACGGCTTCCTCCCGCGGAGGACCGAGCCCAGAGCGATTTTTAATCCCGGTGACTAATGGCCGACGGGGAGGGGAAGCCCCGGCGCGGTAATGGGCCAAAAATTCACATCGGCCGATATGCGTAGGCCGCCCGACCCGGAAAAAGACCGCTAATTAGCCGAATTGCCCGGGCGGCCGCGGGCTTCCTTTTTTTTTTTAACCCCCCGATTCGCAATGCGCGAGCTTCTCTATTTGCGCGCGATAAATTCCCGCAAAGGACACGCCCTGCGCCCTCGAAAGTTTATGCGCGTCGCGCCGGCGCCCGCGGCTCCGATGTAAATTACTTCCCCGGGCGCCTGGCTTTTATTTCGGCGCGGTGGCTTGACCCGCGCCGCTTCCGGTGCCCGCGTCCATCGCATATCCCCGGGATTGATCTTCGAAGCAGGAAAATTCCGCGGCACTCGCCAGGGTCACGCTCCGAAAAGTCTGCTCCGGCAGCGGTGTCGCACTGTGCCCTCGTTACGGGGGGGGGAAAAAAAAAGGGGGTAGCCTCCCGTCGTTGCGGCTGTCGGGGAGTGGAGCAGCTGCGCCCCGGGGCCGAGAAATAATCGGCCTCCCGCGGCACTTTTCCCGGATTAAAACGGACGGCGCGCGTTCCGCTGGAGGCAGGCTCGCTCTCGAGGCGCGCGTCGATGTACCATCGCGCGGACAAAGAAAAGCCGAGCGGCCGCGCGGTAATTAATTAAGAGCGCGGCCTGCGATCGAGCCCGGCGGAATGGCCCGCGCGGCCCTCCCGGGGGATGATGGATTGCCGGCGGCCCGTGGATGAGTTTCTTCCCGCCGACTCTTCCGCGAGCGCGAGCCTTTTTCCCGGGGCTAATCTCGGACCGGCCGTCGAGCTAGTCCGCCGGCTATCGGCTCAATGTTGCATCGGCCGCGTTGCGCCCCGGTTAAATTTTCACGCGCTGTCAGCGACGCCCGGAAGAAAAAGCCAGCTAACGGCCGGCTGAAATATTGAGCGCGCCCCCGAACACGCAGGCGGCCTCGCGCCCTTAAACATCGAGGCCGCCCTGGCCGAGCCTCGGTCCGCCGGTCAATCGAGCCGTCCCTTCCAAGTTAGGACGAGGAGTTTGGCGGCTCCTTAAATTAGTTGGCCGACTGTGAAAAAGCCACGAGCGCGGCGCTTCCGGGCCGAAAGCTCGGCAATTAACGAGCTAATGAGCGGCCCGCGGCCCCTATCAATTTTCCCTCCCCGCAGCCTCCACGCACTCTCCTCCCGTCGTCTTTCTTCCCGCAGTCGCGCTTTTAATCCGGGGAAATGAGTTATCTCCGTCGCGAGCAGCCGTTGTCTCTTTTTTTTAAGGGGCTCCTTCAGTGGCGGTTTAATTAAAAAGAGCTGCCGATAGCAGGGCGCCGCCGCCATAGCTCCCCTGGCTATCGATCAGTCTGCTTTTCCTATTATTTCGAGGGGTTTCGCTGCTTGCCCGCCGGAAAAAGCCCATCCATGCGATAGAGGAATTTCCTTCGGCGCGGCCCAGCCTCGAGGATGAAACAACGGAAGCGTCAGCGGACGATCAAATTTCTCACCCTGCGCCCATCCTTCTGAGATTCCGACCGTTCGCGCCCCCGGCCGTTTGCGACTCTTGAGCGGCCAAAAGCTCCGTCGAATTTTCACTTCTCCGCCGTGGAACCGTTACAAAACAGTCACGCGCACACGCGCGTAGGCCCGCGTTAAGCCCACACACGAGCGGGAGGAGGGTATATACGCGGGAAACGCGAGTGCGCTATAAATATTCATGGGCTGTGAAGGAGGCGTTGCCAGCGGTGCAGGAAGCGAAGATCCCAACCTCGCACGCTCCTCGCTGTTTCAAATTTCGGAAATTCGAACGGCCCGCGGCTAATTCTCCCGGGGAATAAAAGATTGCGGCCGCTTCGGGAGCCGCGGCAGCCGCGCTTTACACCGTTTCTTAACGTCTCAAAGATTGTCTCGCTCGACGTCCAATAAATTAAGATGAGCTTTTTTTCTCCCTAGCCCCGCAATACGATCGATCCGCGATAAATCGAACATAACCTCCGCGGAGAGAACCGAGTGCGTCCCTCGAATGTCGGCAGAATGAACGCAGGCATGTCCCGTCATTTTATGGCGATCGTATAATGATAGTACATCGAAGGCTTACAGCGCTGATGCACTGCGCGAGATTCTTCCATGAAAAGCACCGCTAGGCCGTCAGATATGCTTTTATTGCCGGTTCAAAACGAGTATAAAGGGAAAAAGGTACAAAATTATGAATAATTCCGCGGTTTCCATAGGACAAGTAGTAAAGCCTCCTGTTCGGTCGGCCGCTCGAAAATACCCCGTATCAAGCCGCATCGCATTTACATGAACATTCTATAAATGTGGTTTATTGATCAATGAAGTATGCTAATAGGCGATACATCAATTACACTGGCAGTAACTTATAGGAACGCCGATTGGAGATAACAGGTTACCTTAGCTCACGTGTCCGAATTTCCGTCGTCGTAAACTGGAACGGGTGTCGGCTTGTAGCCGCATTTGCATGAAAATTGATTCTTGACGATCGGGCCACGATTCGGGTGCCACCAAGGCGAAATTACCGAATTCAAAATGGCGCGGCCCGATAGGAATGATGGAAACGCGGTGGCCCGCTTCCTTTCCTGATTTTTATCTGAAGAATTGGATTCGCCGTTTCGAATTTTAATATCGCGTCCACTGATTCAGTGTTGCTATTTTCGTTTTTTTTTTTATTGACATGGTGTAGACCGATTTTGTGTAATATATTTGTTTCAAATAAATATACTGCAAAGTAAGCTTCAATTCAAAGTCGTTTCTGCAAAATTTAGCAACCTCTACGTTGTATTTCATACCGTGCCCTTATAAGATAAACATTTTAATTGGATACGTCTAAGTATCGATTCCATATTACCTCATTAATAGAGAATCGATAACATCATGACAGTAATGTGATACGTAAGCCTTAGGCGTTCCGGTTTTATTAAGAGCTAATTTCCATCAAGATCTACATCTATATATAACAGGGACATGTCATTTTTAACGAAGCAACTCGATATTGCTGATTAAATTGAAATTGTTACATCGACATCGATATCAGATCGCGACTTTCCATTCATTCTCTTATGCACTAGATACTTTTTCCATCTGAAATTAACAAAAGACATTGAAATAAAATTGCTTACACGGCCACTGTAAGTTACAGAGCAAACTCGGGAAGCTCTTTGATTATTATTTCACTCCCGGGCCGAAATCCAATCTCTCGAGGCACTAAAAACGTAGTGCAACCAAAGTTCTGACCAACAAACAGAAGACGCAAACAATCCAATCTCTCGCAGCCAGCCCGAGCAAACGCGAGCTTGTTAATTTTCGCCGCGAGCGCGGCAACGGGCAAAAAGCCCCGGCCACGTGATTTTTCGGGGCGACAGGTGTCAAAGGGGACCGCAGCGACCGACGATTAAGTGCCTTCAGCTTTGACTCCCGCCACCTCGAATATTTAATCTCAATTTATGGCGTTGGCCACTGCGCGTCGAAATTGCGCCCCTTTTTCGATAGGCGTTTCAAGTTCGTTAAAGCGACGCGGGCTGAGTTTGTTTGCGGCGTTCGCGGAATTCGTCAAATATTCAGAAAGTTCGTCGCAGCGAATGTTTGGTTCTCGATGTCGAGAATGGATTCAAACCGCTCTCAGTGAACTAGAACCAAACTCTATGTTTAACTCAATTATTATCCTATATTTAAATTTATTTGTGTTTTTAATTAATATCCTTCTGTTTCTATGATTTCAAGTCGTATTGTATTACCAACAGTTGATTTTTGAAAGTATAAAATTGTATAAATAAAATAAATATTTCTTGAATGTAAGTTGCAGAGCTTCTTCCTAGCAATGTACAATTATTGGTAAATTTCATAATTCCCGTTGTAATTTACGAATTAATTAAAGTCACGAACTAAAATTTTAATAGAAATTGTAATTAAAAATACCATAGCTTATTCAGAATATTCTTTAACGCTAATTCGGCATTTAAAAATATAAATACGATACGTTATTTATAATTCTTTAAGAAGCCTACCATTCAGCTTTTAATCAAATTTCTTAGGGAATGATATCCAATAGATTAAAGCAGCGTGAATTCATTTTTCACGACCCTATTCCCAGTATATTCACGACTCGAGTTTAGAGGATGATACATATAAGGATTTTATCGTTAATTGTAAAACTCATCCCCGACTAAGTCACCTAAATCCTTCAATTAACTTGACGCCTTTCGAAAGTACTCCAGGCAGTAAAGTATATTGTCTGTTTTAGCTCGCGATAATTTTGGCATTATAATTATTTGATGTTCAGTCTGCTATTTTATGCCTAAATGCTGTAGAGTATAAAAATGTATCAGTTGATATCATTTCTCTGCATTAACAATATTGAAACTGTTTGCAGAAATGTTACGACTGCATAAAATAACTAAATCCAGCTCAGCTATAATTCCGCTAGAGTCATTCCAATTCAATAGAAATATGCTTCGAAACATCATAAACCGAAATAACTACGTGCCCGTTACGATTCTTTTTCGTAACTCTGTATTTATCACGTGATAATACTACAATATAGAGTCCATATAAAGAATAAATTCTAACGTATCGCAGTCTCACATGAATACCCATAGAGTGTACGAGGCTTTATTTAATTCCACTACCGACATCATAACGACGTACAATCTTTACTTCTTAATCTGCAGCATAAAGAATTGAAGCGCTTCCCCAATTCCATATAATCCTACCGGAAGCGTAAATATAGAATCCTATAGTTTATTCAATCGATATTACGTGCGATTTTACAACGTCCTGAAATATTTACACGATAAAATAATGCATGTCCATTTCGAGCTTCCTTCCCGCGGAATGGTTACCGCTCCTGTGCGAATATCGGGAACAAAACAGAAAATTCTCGGGCCGCAGCGCCGTTCCTCGAAACTTTCCTCGCAAAATCCAGCAACAATGCGCAGAATCACGTTACAAGAGGCAGGTGCAACGAGCCCGGGACGAATTCCCCTCGGAATGGCATCTCAGGATTTGCTCGGGCCAACCTCGGCGCCCTCATACCGCCCCAAAGAGTTATGAAAATGGCAATCGAGGCGCCAGTCGACGGCGGCACGAGGATGGCATCGCGGACGCGGGCATGGGCGATTCGGGCGGGCACCGATACGGCTTCGGATCATCCGACCCGCGGCCATAAACAATAGGCCGGCTTCCATTAGCGGCGTCCGAGCGCTGATGGACGCGCCGGTGGGCCGCTTTTAACAAAGGCCGCTTTCCTCGAGGCGCATCACAGCCACGGCTTCTCCGGTAAAAGCGGCCGATCGATCGGGGATTTTTTGCCCCGGCCCTCCTCGTGGGGACTCAGGCTTCCCTTTACACGGGCTTTTAATCGCCAAAGGACTAAGGAGAATTTGCACCGATTTTGCTGGGTGCGCGGGTGGCTGGCCAGGCACGGGGAGAAGGAGGGGGGTGGGGGTAGCAATAAGCGAGTTATGCGCCGCGGCTTTTACGAGGCCGGGATGGAATTGCGCGAGTGCACCCGCGCCGATTTGAAAACTTGGAATTTTTGGCTTTTTGTTACGGGCCGCTGCCCCGGCGCCGCCCTCGGCGATTTTCATCGGGATTAATTTTTTTAGAAATCCCGAGCCACCCTGCAGAATGTATCCATTAATTAATTTTCCGGGACAATGTTCTCTGTTTTACGGTTATTTCACCTGGCGCTCTGGGCTCTAGGGAGACTTTTCATCCTTTTACCGATAGCCGCAGAGGTAATTGGATACAATATCGATATCTTAACCATTCGAGCTGCCGCACCAGAGTCCCTGTACCCTTTTTATCCTTTTGTAATGCAGCTCTCAGCAAAAGAACCATAAAAATTCACGCGGAAGAGTATAGACAGTGATTCTGTTGAAAAATCTTCGGCCAACTCCTGAAACATAATTCTGCGACCTGAACTATCTTCCAATTTTCCGGATGGACGGGATTCGCGTAAAAAAACTTAATGTCCGATCGCGCGATGTAGAGCCGCGCCCTCGCTTAACGAAAAATTATTACGAACCCTCGGCTTATAAATAGGAACAGCGGCAGCTTGGTATCGCCGTTTTATGATGCGGAGCAATCCCTTCACGCACTCTCGCGGATCCTGCCGCGAAGAACGTAAACTCGCGGAGATACGGAGCGACGACGTCGGCTTAAATCCAACCTCTAAAGGTTATCCGATATAGTTTGGTAAAGGCTTCATACTGGAGAATGCTTTTTTCCCTGTTACATGTAACAAAGTGAATCTCGAAGTAGTTCGTAATTTTTGAAAAGTAGCTCCGCGGGAACTAGATAGGATTAGAAAATGGAAATGAAAGGGTTCTAATCAACTTGGATGTTGGTTTTCCTAACTACCTGGATTACTAGTATAACACATTACAGTATATCGTTTAACGTTTATTTACATTTAAATATTATTGTTTCGGATCGTTTAGTTACCTGGCTACGTTTCACTTCGTTTCAAGTTTGACTGTTAGACTCGTCAGTCAAGCTTACATAGACAGGCTGTACCATAAATGTGTTAATGCCGTAATATCACTAGCGTATAAATTATTTGCAACAATAACTGTTTATTTGATTATTTAGCTACTGATGTAGCCCGAAGTTCTCGTCTTCTATATTTCGTTCCTGTCGGCTCCAGTGAATTTGATCATGTCTGACACTACTGCAACACTAAGAGCCGTACTCAATAGCGCGAAATTACATTTCTATCAGGCTCCTGTTTGCAGTACGTATTAGCTCGCATCTTTCTATGAAGCTACGTTTTAGTATTATCTGGCTGCTAGTAATCTAAATATAGCTGTAAATTTATCATTTATTCTCGCTTTGATGTAGCTATAAAACAGACTTATTACAACTGCAGCTTTTGTTGAAATATCAAAGATCCAGAGAGTATCAATTATGAGCACACGTGCCATGTCTCTGTTAAAAAAAAAGTGAATAATAAAGGTAATAATATCGCAGGCCAACTCCCTTGGCCCTGACCGCGTCGGGCGTACATGCGCCCGCTAATTAGATAATTAATTCATTCGCTTAATTGACTGCGTAATTCACCACGGGTGCGCCCGGGCATTTCGTTCGGCATATTTAATAATGCGCCCGCACGAATTCAAACGGGATTAGGCGGCGGCTTTTGATACGCTAGCCGGACCAATCGAAACGGCTTCCATAAATCTCATCGCCATGGCGCCATCATTACTAACGGAGCGCCGGCCCATATTTGCAGTCTCGGCACTGGCACCCCGCTGAGTCCATTTTTTGCCGCGCGACGCTGTTGCCGGCCGCGATTTTTACGAGGATTTTAAATTATAAGTCATTGCTGCCCCTAAATGCGGGCGGCGTGTGTACCCCGAAATTAATTAAAAGCGACCCCGCGTTTAATAACTGCTTAGCGCCGAGTTTTATGCACCTCGGCTAGGGTCGGCTTTCTCCGGCGGGCGCCGTAACCCCGTGTTTATTCAATCATTACGCCCAGAGATTTATTACTCCAATAAATCATCCGGCGTCGGACAGCCGAAAACGCGAGGTTTCTCGCCGGCGGCCGATTTATTTCTGAACCGGGAACAAGGCGTCGGCTCTGCAGGCTCCGTCGGCACCGCCTCGAAAATATCGCGTCTTCCCGATAACTTCGCCGCGCCCTTTGTCGATTTGATTAAGCCAGATGCAAAGCGGAGACGGGCGGCTCTTGTTAACGCAGTCCTCCGTGGCCAGTGGATATCGGAAACTGTCCGGGCCGGCCGGCCTGACTTTCCGTGCGCCCAGCCGAAAGTTCAACGTCGGCGGCAACTGCCGGGGGCACTCGGGCCCCCGCCCACCCGCCTATTCAGCCCGCGCCGCCCGATTAGCCCGACCTACTCCGGACCCTTTTCCCCCCGTGCGCCCTTTGCAGTCTTTGCGCCGCCCCCGCATTCAGGGCAGTCCTCCCACGTAGGTTAATCCGCGCGGAGAAAAAAAAAAGAAAAAAGCGGGGGGGTCGACCTCGACGGGTGTAAAGGGCGAAATGCACCCATCGGAAATCAATGGCGCGCCGGGAGACACGGCCGCCTCCCTAATACAGAAGGACATTAGCGCCGCCTGGCGGGACTCTTAATTTCAACGGGGAATCCCCGACAAAGGAAATTTATCACGCGCGCGGGGCCCCTCCGAGTTGGCCCTGCCTCGCTGGCGCTCGGCCACTCGGCGCCCTCTCCGCGCGCCCTTTGGCACTCGCCCCGCCCGGCGAAACTTTGTCCCCGAGGCTCGCGACCCCGCGACTCTAATCGGCCGCAAGCCGCTTAGTCCGCGCCCGCGGCCCTTTTTATCCGCCCGAGAGGTCCCCTGGTTAATCGGAGTGCGCCGGCTTTTTAAACAGCCCGCCCTTTGCGCGGCTTTATTGTTACGCGCTCTCGCTTTAATTATCCCTAATGAGGAGATTGGGTTGCCCGGGCGGAAGCAGTCTGCGAATTAAAGACGCTCGAGCCTGTCTCTTCGAGGACTTTTCCGACGGCACTCGACTCCTTTCTCGAGTCAAATTTGTAGCTATTGAAACGTTCGCGGAATTAGATAATTCCAAAATTTCATAATGCTTTGAGAATACTAGAAAATCTATGCCTGTAAGTTACTTTGTCGTCGCCGACGCCTCCTCCGAATAAATACTAGTGAAAAACATCCTACTAATGCGCTGCTTTAAAATGAATATGTACGTTGTGGCATAATCTAAAAATGTGTGAAAATAAGTGACCGGAACCACGGCAATAAAATGAACTATTCTTATTGTCTTGAAGCTTTTTTTTCCAGTTTTTTACCCCAATGCACTCTGAATATATTGCTTTTAATGCGGTACTCTGGCGATTTTTATGTTATGGTATTTGCACCAGGAACACAGGCTGCCAGAAACGGGCGATTCGCATTGAAATTCTTTTTGTTAAGCAGCAACGAGGTAGAGTGCGATTGAAAAGTCTCCCCGTCGAGATGCCCTCGTAAATTTGAAGATTTAAGCGCGGCCGGCAATCGGGCGCAACGATCGCCGCCTAATAATTGCCGGTGCGCCCGGGCAAAAGAAGCGGCCCACTTCGGCGGGATATTTGGGGGGAAAAAAAAAGCGCGCGTGGGGCGGCACAAAGCCTAGGCCCCCGCTTGCACCGCGGCCCTTTCAATCCGCCACAAAACATTTTTCAAACAATGAGCCACGAAATTTCATCACCCCGGCCGTAAATTACCGCGTCCCCGGCGGTCCCGCGGCCGGCTTTACCTCGCGCCTACCCGGGAACAATGGCCGCGTTCGACGGGGAAAGAGAGCCGCCCGGAAGACGCGGCCTTTTAGCCCCCGGGGCGCGCCCAGTGTACACATTTGCATTCGGCCCGGCCTCGCATTCATATTTCCGAGCGGTTGTACTCCCAACTGATTAAAGAGACTTAGCGGCCAAGTTTCCTCGGGCAGGCCGATATACCGCCGGGGGGGGGAGGCCGCCGTGCGTATCGAACGATTCCCCAGCCTCGGTCCTCCCGTCGCTTTTCCTTTATGCCGCGATGCTTAAAGGAGCCGAGGTGGTGCCGCGGCGCCAGCGGCTGCTCGCGGTTCTTTCTGCTTCCGGATGGATTATTGAATTTCCCCATTCTTATTATGCATTTGTTGGCTTTTCAGCGATTAATGCCGCTTCAATGCGCAGACTTTAATACAGTTTGCATTTAACTTTTGGTGTTGAATGGCGCTTACTTCATTCATATAAATAGAGCTTATTCAGGGAAAATATTACGTATATGAAGGCGGATGATCTATTCACTGGAATCATTGTTACTTATTTATCAATAATTAGTTGCGCGATATTCAATACAATTAAAATTTAAATTTAAATTACACCGACACCGAGGCGAGAGCCGATACCGCAGACGATAAATTATGCATTTTCTGATTTACGAATCAAATGCAAGAGAATTTTATTGGAAATTCGCAGCGCTGTAATACGGTATATTGATTGCCATTCACAATTTGCGTTCTTTCTGGCGCGAGGACGCGTAATGCATTCGGTAGAACAGAAGGTTTACAACCGCAGCACAAGTACCCTCCTTCAAAGTACTTTTCTCAACATACATTGCCGGGGAAATGTTGCCAAAGTCGCCATATCGGCCGATCCGTAGTGAAAATCCAGGAAAAGCATAGGCCAGCAGGCGCAGCAGCCGAATAAGGTCCGATCAGCGACGCCTTCGCACCGGGTCATCCGAGGGAAAAAAAACACAGGCCCGGTCCTCCGGGGCCGGGGCAAAGCCTTTGGGGCCGCCGGCTGGTCCGCTCGAGCCGATGAAAGCGCGCCGAGGCGAGCGGACGGGAGAGCCATGCTGGTGGGTTGCCTGCTGACGGGGGAGCCGGCGAGGCCGGCGGGCACCTGGCCCGGGGGCCGGCGCTGGCGGGGCGCCCGGGCCCCCCCGGCCCCCCGGCCCCCCCGCCCCGAGGACGCCCGCTTCCTCTACCTCTCCTACACCCTCATCGCCGAGCTGCGCTACTTCGAGGAGGTAATCGGCGGAGGCGCTCGGGCGCAGTCCCACCGCGGTTGTAACTAGCAGCTGACAGCCGGCCGCTCCTCGGGCGGACAGCTCGACCGCCGCCCGATAATCGGAGCGAGCCTGCGAAAACATCGGCCAGCGGCTGCCCGGGCGGATTTCGATATAGGCGGCTCGGCCGCCCGGGCGAGCGGAGGGAGACGCCCGCCCGAGGCAATAATCGAGAGGGGCTCGGGGGAGGAGCGAGTGACGCGCGAGTAACGAAGGGGGACGCGCTCGATCTTGTTGGCCCCGGGATGTCGCGCGCGGCTCCGTCTCCTCCGCTCCTCCCGCCTCTTCGCGGCACCTCGCGCGGAAGGGATGTTGCCTCGGTGCACTTGAGTAAACCAAGAAAAGCTCACGAGGGGCGTTATCCCCTTTTCCACCGACGTGTTTTTCTTTCTCTCGCTCCCGGCCGATTGTTAAATGGCTTTTGTACTCTTGCTTCCTTCGTTGTTCAGGGGATAAGTGGATACGCGATGATTGCTAATTGATAGCCAGGGTGCATATAACGAGGATCGATCTGCGCTCGCCCGGCGTCTTTATGCGAAACTAGTTTGCCGCCGCGCGTTCCTGGGTCGCGCTCGGCTTTGGTAATTGTTACGTTAGCGAAAAGCTGGGGCTGTTGCGAAACTCCCGTTTTTCATTAGTCCAAACGCGGAATGGAATCCATAGAAGAATTGCGCGCTGTTTATGCAACCGAGATTAATGCAACTGCCGCGGGATTTCGTTCCGGCAAAGTATTAAACGGCCCTAGTTAACATAATTCAGCGCTAAATAAGTTGTGTACCGGGGAAGAAAAACTCGATCCAACTGCGGGGCTAGGCGCGCAAGATGAACGCCATATCGCGCAGATGGCCTGGCAAGTAGAACAGGCCGAGTGCGGTCGGGCGCTCGGGCGAACTTAAGCCGCGCGCAGGCCGCCTCCGAACACTCGGCCGAGTCCCGCGACCCATAAATTTCCATCCCGAATAGTAATCCGCGGCCGATCCGGGCGCGGCCCTCCCCGAAAAAAAAGGACCCGACCCCCCACCCGGAAGAGGGCCCCACTCACCGAGGACACGTGTCTGTTGCAGGACCTGCAGTCGGAGATAGAGACGCATCACGATGTGTACGCCTCGCTCAACGGGACGGGGCGCAAGCTCCTCAGCTCCCTCGCCAGCCAGGACGACGCGGTGATGCTGCAGCGCCGCCTCGACGAGATGAACCAGCGCTGGCACCACCTCAAGGCGAAGAGCATGGCCATCAGGTGAGTGAAGTTCCCCACAGGCCCCCGCCCGGGCCCTTTCACC
Organism: Sycophaga agraensis; assembly: GCA_018906755.1. Lineage (NCBI taxonomy): Eukaryota > Metazoa > Arthropoda > Insecta > Hymenoptera > Pteromalidae > Sycophaga > Sycophaga agraensis. The sequence goes on along the minus strand of JACCIE010000020.1, from coordinate 555,950 downwards.
GAACGCCAAACTCCCTAATCCGCCTCGGTTTATAACGCTTAGCCGCCCCGCAAGTTGTTCGGGGATTGTGTCCCCAATAGTTTATTAACCCTGTTAGCGGTGACGACCGATGCGTAGCGGTGCCTCTAATGCACCGGGTTATTAATCAAATAATTGATACAGTGGCCCCTCTCTATGTTCGTCACGTTACATTCGCTTTAATCGTTCCGATTCCTACGGTAATACAACAGTTACCCCAACAAAGCTTTAGTATTTATGCAACTTCAGCAAGTTTGTGCATACAGAAGAGAACAACAGCCGTTAGCAGACCTACAAATAATAATGGAAAATTATACTTTTCTATGTCCGATAAACTATTAAAAGTTATCATTTAAAATTTCTGAAATTGTACTTTTGAAGTTTAGTCTATTCTCATCATTAGCCGTTGCAGCAGGTATAGGTATGCAGCTGTATCTTACGATCTGCATGACTTGAATATACAATGCGTATCACGTACAATGAGATGCACCCAATAATAGAACGTTCAATTGATATTCAATTTAAGATTATGTAGCATCTACAGAATGTTGACGCATGATGTTAAACTTGAGACTATACTGGTCTTGCTACTTGAGCAAGAGTACTTTTGTATGCCTTACAATACAACTTTGTAAATTTCATCAAAGTTAGCGTACACTACATTGCTGTGGTATCCCCGACGTAACGTAGTTATGCTAATCCAATGCGATAACACATAATGGTTGAGACGCAGGCTGAGACGTATCAACGGGACAACTCGCAGTTGATAAACCAGACCTGAAATATTAATATTTATTTAGATTTAGAATACCATCGACCCAAGTTCCCTATTTAATCTAAAGATTAACAGTAACCCAGTAGTAACTCGGCTAGCTTCCCCGTCCGAAGTCTGGAGAAAAATATGCGTAAACCAGGGAAACTCGGCACCCTGAATCAACTGCTTTACAAGTCTGGCCCGCCCGCGCGCACATACAGACACATTCCGACTTAATTACGTCTATAAGCGGCGGGCGCTTGTTCGCTTGCTTGCGCGTGCCAGAACTTGGCCGCTTTTGGGACGATCGAACAATTTCAGCGATGCCCCAAGTGCTTGGCCCTCAGTGCACCGAACAAGTTGGGCGCATTCCGCCCCGGTCCTTTGAAGTGCCCCGGCTATTTGACGGAACTTGCGTGCCGGCCCACCTTGACGCCCCGGCTTCTTATCGGATTCTGGCGACGCGCCGATTCATTACAGCGCGGACCTAACCTCTCAGGCGCTAATTAATACTACCCTTAATCGTTGGCCGAGAGGCGTTGAAACACAAATGCGAAATCGGTCGCATTGTTGCGCAGCCGAAGTAGAGGATTGCGAAACTCTTTCGGGATGTCCTCCGGCCACTATCCCTGGGACTTTTGAAAGCGGCATTTTCCTCGATAGGGAATGGACATTAATTGCAGGACGAGCCGAGCCAAGGACTGGGAAACTTTATCCCGAGGAGCGGAAGAAATATTGCACTGAAAATCGATCCATTTGTAATGATTTATACGAGGTGTATTAGTTCCCCGAAAGATTAATCGCCGAGCATCAACTTACATTCCCCAGCTCATTCTTCTGCCGGTCCACCTCAATACACTTTTTCCACGTCCTTTCAAATTAAGCTTAAAAGCTCGTGTTTTCTGTACAAGCTGCAGCTGCCGAGCCGCGCGGCCCAACTTTGCCCCCCGGTCCATTGCCCCTCAGCGGACTTGGAGATTTTCGCGGGGCGCGCCAGCGCCGCGCGCGCGCGCACATTATCGGGGCCGGCTAAGAGCCGAAGCGTCGCGCCTAGGATTTTCTTGGCGGAATGCGCGCGCCAAATTAATTAAGCGTTCCTAATGGCGGGGGAAAACAAAGCGCGGATTTTCGCCGACTCACTCGGCCATGATGAAACACGCGCCATTAGTCCCGCTCGAGGCGGACGCCTCGACTCTCGATCGGCCAGCGGCTGCATTTCTTTTTTTTTTTCTACTCCCCCCCTCGGCCGCTCCGACAATCGCGCGCCGCCCGGGGCGCGGATAAAAACAAAAAGAAGAAAAAGGCGGGGGGAAAAAAAAAGGAGCCACTAGCGGAGTTCCGCGGGCGCATTTTACGCCTCCGCGCAAAAAGCCGCGGGGCAGCCGGAGCGATCGGCCGGCCGGTTTTTCCGCCGCCCGGGAAATTAGCGGGCGCTTTTTCCGCGGTCAAGGCCGCAAGAAGCCGAAGGAGGCCCGCCCCGGGAATGGATTATGTGCGCGCGCGAGGTTATCGAGGCGGGCGTCGTCTTGATAGGGCGGCCGCGGGGACCGACGGCTGCTGGAATTACCGGGGCTTTTTCTTTGACCCTAAGCTGGCGCGAGAAATGAGCGGCTCTTCTGCTAAGCCGCTCCCGGCTACTCGCTCGATTGCGGCTTCGCGCGTCAAGGCGTTCCTTTTTTTTTTCTTTTATCGCCGAAGAGATTCCGCGGCTGTTCAGTACCTACCTACCGCGGCTTTCTCCCGCCGGGCGATCGTAACAAGACGATGCAGTCGGGGCCGCATGACGCCGCGTCGCATAATGGGAAAGCTTTTACAAATTGGACGCGCCGTACGAGTTGGAACTTTTCCGCCGGACGGCCGCGCACATATCACCCCCCGCGTGGCATTATGACGCCGCATAAATCGGAAGAAGTGCCGGGGAATCCCGGGGAAAACCATTTGAATTTGTGCATCCGTTTATTTGGGAAAGAAATATCGAGCCGGCCGGACGGGAAACACTCGACCGGGGAACTTGTCTTCTTAAAAGCTCGGGCCGCGAGCCGGGCGGAAGGCATTATTCAGGGGCGCCCGCGCAACTTTGAAGCAAACCGCCGCCGGCGCGCATCTGCCAAGATTCATCGGGATAGGCGCGAGAGGGGAGTAAAAAAAACGGCAGAGGCGGCGCCGGCCCTCGGAAAACACAGAGGTCCTCGGGAGGCAGATCGCCGTCGCGGACGCCGGCGATAAAAAGCGGCGCGCGAGCCCCGGGGCGGAAGCCCGGCCGCGGCGCCTTCCCATAAATAATACATCGCGGCTTATATATATCGCGCTTTATATACATCGCGGCCGATCGATGCCGCTGTCGGGCGGCCCGCAATTTTTCGCGCCGCCGAGGGAAGGCGTCGCTTAGGGCTTTATTTATTCAGGGGCTTTGGCCCGCGGCCGGCCCGCTTTTTTTTTTCGCTCCACGGGGCCTCGGCACCTCGTTCCCGGGGTGCGCTAATGCGCCCCGTAAATCCTCGTTGGCCCTGCCGGTAATAGCGGCATTACCGAGCGGGCGGCTGCGCATTGTTCAGATTAAACGTCGCGGCTCTCGCTTCTTTTCCCGCTGATTTATGCGAGCGATTCCATATTCGCGCGCGCGGGGCCTTGGAGGGGGGCGGTAGGCGCGCCCGGGCGACGAGTCCGCTGTTCATAAGCGCCGGCCAATTATTCGGGGCGAATCCCGCGGCATAGCCCGCGCGCGCGGCATTCCCGGCCGGCCGCGTGTTTGCCCGCGGGGCGGAAGTATGCCGGCGCCCCCCGCTGACACGTTGACTCGGATTTTTCAGGGCGGCCGGCCTCCTTAATTATTCCTCCTGATTCGCGGCCGGTCGTTAGCCGCGGCCCTTTGTCCGGGGCCGGGACAAAGGGATCATCGCCGGGGTGGGCGCGGGCCGCATTTATCGCGGGGCGCACTCGCCCCCCGGCGCCGGCTTTACGCCCACTATTTACGCGGAGTTTAAGCTCGCCCTCGTTACTCTTTTAACGGCCCCGCGATTTTATCGGCCGGGCCTTTTGGAGAGGCGGCCGCGACTCCCGGTAGTTTTCGGTGCGCCGAACGATCGGCCCTTTCAGCGGGCCTGGCCCGCGGATTGCGCCCTTTACAGCCCGCGGCCACCTCGCCGGACGCCGACTCCATCGGCCTTTATTGGCTTTCGTTGGAAGAAACTTGGGAGGACGCGCGGATAAGCGCTCGCTTACAAGTGGACAATTTTAGGCTCCTCCGAGCGCGCCGATTATGCGTGTTTAATGGCGCCCGACTTTTTATGCGCACTTTTCAAACGGTGGGAATTCTTTAGCAGCCTCTTCCATTACCGCCTCGGCTTTTCTTTTAATTTTCCCGGAGAGCTTTCTCAACGACCCTCTTTTTTCAGTTTTCCATTAGTTCCCGGTATATAGGCGTATTCGACGGAGATATTTCGACTGTGATATTTTTTTTCTATTACTCTTAACCGAATGATCTTCAGAATAAGAAAGTGCATTTTTATACAATATATATATATTATTCAATAAATTCGACAGAAAAATCGTATCAAAAAATTGTTCCCGTAAATGCTGCCACCTACATTGCCGCCTTTGTCAACATTCGACAATGTTTACGTTACCGCCCGTTTGGCTCACTGCAACACAATTCGCTAGTTTTGTAACTGACGATTCGAGTGGTGCCTGCTAATTAACTCTTCGCCAACGACACACCAACTCTCATGAGGATTAGTCTGCGCGCGTATACGCACTCTTGTTTATCCGAGCGCGTCGAATCCGCTTGTAGTTTTCCGACAGGTTTGACTCGATGGAATCCTCACTGGCGGCAGAAACTCGCTCACGACGACAAATAATGGGTGCTCGAGGGACGATAAGATGCGCGCGCTACCCTCCTCGACCCCTTATAACCTCCCGCAAAGCCCCATGTGCTGCCAAAATGAAAACGTAGGAATTCGCAACTGCATCGAATTTTCGCAGCACTGAAATTTTGCTACTGATCCACTTTTCAAAGGATAGTTGACCTCTTATTACATTACGAATAAAATAGTAAGATATATCGAAGTACTTTATTTGATATTTAGAAAAGAAATAAACTATAACTGTGCTATATATATATATATATATATATATGTGATCTTGAGAAACATGAAATACTGTAACTATTTATTTTAACCCATTTTCTACTAAAAATAGGTTATATTTATAAATTGCTGATATACTGTTTGCGAAAAAGCTACTTGCACTTGAACACTTTAGCTTTCCACAAGCCATGCAAGCTAGCGTCCCTAGAGCTTTCTAACGAATGGTTACGCGCTTGTTTTACGCGAGACGCTCCGGCGCTACGGATCACACGGAAAATTGATGACACCCAGTCTACCGTAGGTTGTGCCCTTAAAACTAAATAGAACTCGGAGGAGGGGCATTTAAATTTTTATTTTTTCTATCGCACACGAACGCAAAAATGCATTAAACTACTATTAAATTATATTAATGCACGATAAAGTACAAAAAAAACGACTGATTCAAAGAATGAGTCATTAATCGCACTCCCTTATAAAATCTTTGATAAATCAATTAAACAACTAAATTACTTAAAACTTGAAAATATTAAAATTTTATTCGTAATTAAAAAATTAAAATGCATTTATGATTCAGAGATAAATTCGTACAACTAGTTAAAAATTGTTTCTTTAAAGGCGTTCTTCCTAAAGTAATAAAGAAAGTTAAAATTTGCATTTCCGAGAAGGAATAGATGAGCAATTTAATTATAATTTATTCCATTCCGAACATTCAACATTCAAGAAAACTGCATCACACGGTAATCTAGCATTTTAATGGAACATCTTTATTTCAACTTGAACCAAAATTTTATTTATCGCGCGCTAAAACTATCAAGTATTTGATTAAATTTTTGTTATTACAGAAAAATACCGAAAATCTCTTCATTTTATAATAACAAATATCTCAACTAAAAAGTATTCTGATATTCTGATTCGCGGAAAGTACTCGCACGCTGAAACAATCATAAGTAACAAATAGCCAAGCTTAACCCCGCCCATCGGTAGTACAAATTTCGCGACTGTTTTTCAAAAGTTTGCACCGGTAGCCCTGCATCATCCCCATCCGCTGTCTAGTTATCCATCTCCCTTTATCTCGGCTTCCCTTCATCTCAAGAGAACATATACACACGCGAGAACTTTGGTAAATAAACGGGGCGCGTCTCTCTCCCGAGAGCTTCTTCAGGCTTAATAATTTATCAGGCTGTGAAAGAGTAGCGCACGCGCACTGGCTCTAGTCTATGGATTACGACCACCGGGAATCTTGCATTATGGGCAATTTTTCCAAGAGCCTTAAACTCGCCGTGAAATCGAAGTTTGAGAGGCCTCTTCGCGCCGCCTGAATTATCAAGAGGATTTACAAAGATTCGAGAACCGATGCAACGACTGTGCGGACGCTATTTTCCATCTGTTAAATTTTTTAGAATAGGGCTGTTGGAAATAAATAATTTTCTTATAGACACAGGTATTCTGGTTTCAATGGGAATTTATTTCCTTTCTGTTAGTTCGGATAGGTTATGTCAGATATATGCAGACTAGACACAATAACGAAATATTTACATGTATGCTCATCTGTATTTGAAGGGATCAGGTTACCGAATAGTTAATTCACAATCAATTCAACTGCAGCTACTGTTAGAAATAACATTCAAAGCAAAAGAAATAATACTATCCAACTGAACTAAATACAAGAAATTTATTTCGTTAAAATATAAAAAAATTTTAAGAGTAAAAACATTCATTCCAAGCAAATATTGTAGAAATCCTAAAGTCAATTTTAATTGATTATATTAATTATATTACATCGTCATTGAACAGGAAACGATCGCTCTAAATATCTCAGCAAAAATCTTTCGTTCTTCGAGGAAAAAGTGAACTCGGAGAAATTACAGCTTTCACGGCAAAGATTTGATTCCTCAAGTCTTTTCACACATTAAGTGAAAATCAAGGAAATAAAATTATGAATTATTACTTCGGCTAAAAGTCATTTCTGGGATCCTTTGGAGAGTAATTTAATTTTCCCACTCTCTCTCTCTCTCTCCCTCTCGTTCTCTGTCTGTCTATCTCTGGGCCATGTAAATCAAATGCTTCTTTTAGAATCTTCAATGTCTTTTTGATTTCTGCCAATGCAATTTAATTTGACTTTCATATTCCACGGTGACGATAGATTTTTATCTTTGTTTAATCAAACTCTCGATTTTATTCATTACAATACAATATACTGTTTACTACTATATCATGTCTAAATAAGACCTTATATTGAATATTAAAAATTTTAAATCGTTTCAAAATTTTAATTTCCATTGTATTATGCTTAAACAAAGGATTAGATTAATCTTCATCGCGTAACTTCCAAAAACTCTCAAACATCGTTCTCAAAATTTTAGCTTCATCGCCGACTCCACATTCGCGGACGCGCATTATGCACATAATCCCTGTCCTACATACGTAGGCTGGCTTAATAGAATGCCCTAATTGAATTTCCTCGATTACTTCATAATCAAGTTTAAGGGACGAGTCGTTTCACACTCATCATTCATCCAATATATGAGCTGCTGCGGATATTCAGCGCACCTCACGTGTCTTGGCAAATGAGCCAAGTATTTTCCACGATTGCAAAGTTGTCCCCGCACGACGTAAAATCGATTTTCAGTCACCCACCCTCTCACTTTTCACTCAGTCTCTCTCTCTCTCTCTCTCTCTCTCTCTATTAGCTCTCCAGAGTGCAACGCACAGCGGGCGACATCTGCAGAGCAGAATCAGTGCGCGCTCTGCGTACTGCGCGCACCTTCTGACAGATTTATCGGGTTCTGCGCCTAGACAGTCCCAAGTTTGCTCAACCAGCTTTTTCCATTATAAACGTGCGCGGCTTCTTTGCTCGCTCAGCTCGAAATATTTTTAGCACGACTCGATTCCAGAAGAGCTATTCCGCATTAATGGGATCTTTGAGGAAATTTATTGATGTTTATTTGAGGAAAGAGTACGGATGAAGCGTATAAATGCATTCTGTTCGCGTGAAAGTCGCTGCAAGAATCTATTAAAGTCTCAATGGCACGTACGTATGCAAGTCTGTTGGTTCAATTAAACCCAACCTGGGTAGTTAAAAGGATGTCTGAGCAATTCACTTGTAATTGGTACGTAGGAAAGGTTGAAATTAACTGTAGATAAAAATTACAACTATCGTAAATGCAAAGGATGTAATTCAGTTACACGATACTATTACAAATAACATTCACGGAAGAGGACTGTTTATTTAATCGATATATATATACACATCTATATCGACTAAAATTAAGTAGATCAGTTATTTACTGGATTGCAAAATAAATTATTGTCAAATTATTTAATATTATAAGATCTTTTCTAAATAATTTGTCTGAAAAATATGAAATTTTAACTAACATTACGTTGAGCAGAATATTATACCTTGAAGCGTTTATAATGAAAATTTTGTATAACCAAACTTTAGATATACAGCATATGCAAGCTGTAAAACTTTGTGTTTACTAACGACAAATACACAAATATTATGAATGTTTAGTAAACATGTACTTTACTCGTGTACAAAGTTGCATTTTCGAAGCTCTATTTTTGTTCGAAACTATAAATATGACTTTCTTCATATTCTTAAGTATTGGAAAAAAGACAACATTAAATAGAATTCATATTTGTAAATTCTATAACTTTTTTGATATTTCTTTTCATAAAAATTTATCTACTAAGATTATTTTATGCTTTTCTTGTTATAATATTACATAGTTGACTGGTTTACTTTATTTCGATCAAAGAGTTTTTTAACAATATAATTTAAAATGCGGTATTAAATTTGTTAATGCTCATTCTCTGAGAATTATAGGAAAGTCACTTGCAGCCGAAGTTTGAGCAGTCAGACACTTTATTACGGAACGCTGGATCAGGACTAGTCAATTAGATAAAGTTGATTGACCACATAATTAATCGTTTAACACTTCATTTAAAGCAACAGATTTCAATGGATTATCGTATCTCAAACACTACTATACCGCAAATCTCAACTAATGATTGTGCAATGCTATTTTAGTTACGTTAAGATCTCAAATGGTATTTTTATCCTAGAATTCTCTTAAATTTCTTATTTCATACTATAATTTTTTAAAATGCCTTAATTGAGAATTAAGTTTATTAGCATTGGCTTAAAGGATTTGTTGTAAACTATTTTATATTTTTCGGTAATTCAATTTACTTCAATAACAAAAGACTTACAAGTATTTAAAAATATTATATCTCTTTAAACGTGTAAAATGAATATTCCAATAAATAAATGGATTTAATTTAAAGGGGATGACAGTTTATCGACGATATACTTTAAAATAAAGATATACCAATAGCAGAGCATTGATATGAATTGCGTTTAATTTTCAAATGAACGAAATTATATAATTTAATGGAAAAAATTAAACGTTGATTCCGCAGTTTTTCATTATAGTAAGTCTTAGAAATGTAAGCAAAAGCTAGTTTCACAAAATGTCATGAGTTCACACACACACACATCTCGTGTATAAAAAGTAGGGAAAATTACTTTTCAAGCAGGAACATTTCTGTGTGATTTTCAGTGTCATTCAGTTTAATATAATTAATTTATGAGCCGCACGCGATATTATGATGCGATGCATCATTGAGGTGGGATTATCTGTGATATCCTTTCTAACGAGTTCAAGAATCAGACCCTCGATCAGACCTCAAGCAAAACGTAACTTATAGAGATATAACTAAACGATATACACAAATAATTCCCTATTCATAATACTTATGAACAATATAGCTAGATATTGTCTGAAAAATAACATAAATATATTTTTTGAAACAATTTTAATCTCAGATTGAAAATATTATGCTGAATAAAAAAAAATTTAGATTATATTTTCGTTACATTTTCATTACATTCACTTACAACCCTGAAAAAAAGTATCTAAAAGTATTTAAGTAACACACTAAAAGGTCAATTTAAATTATTATAATGTTTAAACATTTCTATTTACTTGATTTGACACTTTTCAATATCTAATTTACTTATCTATATATTCATATAAGACTTTAATACATCAACGCTTTTACATGCCTTAACCCAGCACGGTGAATATACATACTACTACTTCATTCAAGATATAGTGTATTACATAGTTTACCCTTTACCGTTCTATATTGGCTTCTTAATTAGTGCTATTCAGTGCGTAAGAACTTACGACATTCCGCGAAACTACCTTTTGTTATTGTTTGGCAAGTTACACTGTTATGGAGGTATGTTGAACGTGTTTATTACGTTCAGAAGAATCAGTTCTCACAAAATGTTAATAATGTCAATCTTAATACTTGTTTATAAATGAAATTTCAATTATTTATCAATAAAGTTACACATTGTTATATTTCAACACTCGTGGTCAAAATTTCTCATCAACGTAAAAGATAATGTTATTTTCTTGTCCTGTAACCGAACCCTAACCCAGAGGCGCTGAGTAACAAGGTAGATACACCGAGTTGTTCAAACGCTAGAAGAGCTAAACTTGTCCCATAAACAACCGCTCGCAGAACTATTAGTTGTACATCCGCTTTAACTGGCGAGCGTACATGGGATCTGCACTCGCGGAGAAGAGGGCAAATTTTCCGCGCGAGCTAGGATTAACTGGTCTTGTTGGCGACGATAGCGACTCGTTTGTACGAAGGCTTTCAATCGAATGCGCGAATCGGTTCACGGATGAGCGAAAGCTTGACGTCCCGAATTCTTTTGTCTCGTTCTCTTGTTCCGGACAGAAATGTGAACCCTGGGCCACTTGACTCGTGCACGTGATTTACTAGTGGCAAAGAAATTCTTCTGTCGTCCTTTAACAATGCTCGTGATTTAGTGGTCATGCAGTTATCCACGCGTAGAAAATCCAGTGTATGTTAATTTTTTAGATGATGCTTGTAAGAAAATGCGAAATAAGGCAGTATAATGAATAACCCCTTTAAATCGCAGCTTTCATGAATAGGGTGTAAATCTGAACAAACGAACATCCGGATTCTGCTCATAAAAATCATAGTATACGTATGAGTTTTGCTGCATGAGTTTCCGTGAGGTGAGAATCCAAAGTTTTATGAAAAGCCATTAATTATTTCGAATTTATGCGTCCGAGTTCACTCTATATAACTTTGGAAATTTTGGAAATTCCGATATTACTCGAATGTGCTCACGTTCGGATGCAACTTAATGGCTACTAAATTACACTGAATTTTTGAGCAATTTTTAAATAGTCGCGCGTTGTGTGTGCTTTTCTCAGAACACTTTATAAAGGAGGCTTATAATTTGCAAACTCTTGTTAAAGCCTGATCAATGCTCTAATGGCTGACTCATTAATCATGTTTAATGCGAATTTGGCGTCATTCCGCTGGAAAGTACATACGCGTACATACTACGCTTATTGCACCGTATCCGATAATATATAATGAATTCTGCTTTTCTGAAAATCAGATTAACAACTGACCACTAATAAAAAAGATGTATTTAAAAACTTAATCTTTTGAATTCATTTTATTAATTTTTTCAAAGACTCTCATTGACGAGTGTGTATTTTAAAGCCGTTGCTATAGAAATTACAAAGTATTGAAGTAGTTGTGCTGGTGAACGATATACCCAAGTCGGAAGAACAGCAACCGCTAGTATAAATCTCAGTCGCACAGAGCTAGTGGAAGGGAAGGAGGCAATCGGTTTGTCGTCGAAGGCGCATTTCTATGCGCGATCTATTTCTAGCAATCGACCCTCTATTTTTCACCCCAATCCAAATGAAAATTGTCTCGTCCATTGATTGTCTTAATACCTAATAAATTTAATAATAATTGAGAATTTAAAAATATTAGATTGGATCAGATATTTTTAGATAAAGATAAATTTTACCGGTATAAATTAAAAATATATTATACTATTCTATTTTGTTAGGCAAGATCTGAAAATTAGATATGCTCTTTAGTGAGAAGCTCTATCAAAGAATTTGGCTACTAAATATTCTTTGTACTCAACAGACTTGATTAAACTTCAGAATCCAATAACTTGAAGCGTTCAAAGTATAATATTCTTAATTTTTAATTAGAATAATTTTATTCTCACGTAGGATTACTTAACAAAGTATACATGAATTACTTATTTTGAAATATCTTTTTCATATAAAAAGCAGAAAAACTTTAATTAATCCGATAAAATCTTTGTAGATAAACATTTATGAAGGATAGTAATGAGATATTTATATTATAATGGATAGCTGTTGCATCAAGATAGCTAGGTAATAATGAACCGATGGTTGTGTTCAAAAAGTCGTTAGCCGTTCACAATGAAATGCTGTCAGAGCGATACACCTAAAATTTAAAATTTCAATAATTACATATAGAAAATGCATTCCCCTGAATATAATTTTTAATGAGTTGTAAAGTTGAAATGCAATTTGATTGCGCATTATGCAGTGGAAAATTCGATCCTCTAATGAAACTAAGTACCGCCCTTATAGTAATATACCAGCAATATTTGGGTTTTTCTAACGACCAACAAAAGCTCTCGTGAATTCTAAATTTCCTACCGCTATTTTTCCTTATAGAAGCATTGTTTTGTATACAAAATTTGCATACGCCCGTAAAACATAATTTACAGTTAACGCAATTCACGCTCCGTATTCAGTTACGAGGCGTGAAGCTCGTGTATTATTGTTATTGAAAAACATAACAAAACCGAACAGCGTGTTTCTCAACCTTTTTAACCGAGGATTCGCGATTGAATGTGCGTCGACACATACTCACCTTCGTCTAATATACCGCGACATTTTAATCAAACGCAAAGGTAAATCGCACATAAAGTTTTCATGCGTACGCGGCATTAAATGACCGAACTGCGAATTAAGTTTAGAAACTAGTGGCGGCGTAATTATCAATTATCTCCGCTCTCCCCCTGGATTATTGCGCAGACGCGCTCTTGCGATTGTTTTAAAATGCATTCGGAAGTAAAAGAGTGAGCGCGCGCGTCTCGACAGTACTATATATATACATATATATATTGTGCAAAAACATATTTAGTCGGAGAGCGCGCGGTGCGAAATCCTGCCGACTCGGCCGAAATATTAAATTACATGTAATGCAAGCGACTGCCGTAAGCGACAATGAAGTTACCCGCGCCCCGCTGCGCAAAACAACCGCGTTCCCGAGCGCAGCGCACCAAGAATTTACTACAAATCGCGCCAAGACTTTAATAAAGAAATGTTGTAAATGCTCGACGAGTTAGTTTTCGAGCGTTATGAAATCAAAACTTATATCAGAAGCAGCTTTATTTAACGCGTTGCGAATTCATCGATTTACAATGCGCGATAAAAAAAAAAACTATTTTCGCAATTCCTTCTAACAAACACAATGTTTCTGACTAAATGCGTTGAAAAACACAAACAAGCTCATTTTTTTCCAGCGCGAGTGCCTGGCAGGCGGAAACTCTCTGCGAGGACTGGTAAAAATACCCGCTCCTGGCAATTTTTTGAAAATTTATGAAAATTCCCATGTACAAAGTGAATAATAAAGCAAGTTTGCCAGTTTAGCCCAAGGTAGATTTATTCACGTCGGCGCGCCTGTTTGCATAACGCATCACATCCATCCGCGGCCCTCTTCCCATTGTCAACTCCGCGCGAGTCGCGCCCCCACAAAGAAGCGCGAGCCCGAAAAAGAGGCGCTACGGTACCCGGCTAAGAGAACCCGATCGAATTATGGTTGCAGGAACCGGCTGGAGAGTAACACCGAGCACTGGAACGCGCTGCTCCTGTCGCTGCGCGAGCTCATCGAGTGGGTGATCCGCAAGGACACGGAGCTGACCGGCCTCGGGCCCGTCTGCGGCGACATCGCCGCCCTCCAGAAGCAGCAGGTAAGCCCGCCATTTCTTTCCCCCTTTGAAAATTGGGCACGTGCGCATTGGCAAGGCGCGGGTGCGTGCGGTGCGGCTAATTCCACGGCGCCCACGTAGGCGCCTCGGGCGGAATACGTAATCCCCCCCCGGGGGGAACACGGCCGCCGTCCGATTATTCGCGCGGCAATCGCCGGCCGCCCGTCAAAGCGGCTCCTTTAATCCCGATCGGTACATTCCCGGGACTCCTGGCGCCCGGGAGATAAGCCCGAGCCTCCTGTCAGTCGGCCTGTCCGAGCGCCGATCGGTCGCGGGGGAGCCGAATCGATCGGCCCGCCTGGCCGCCGGCCTCTGCTCCTGAAAGGGCCTTTATGCTTCGAGAGGCCGAAGGAGCCACGCGAGTGGCCGGCCCTCCTCAGTATGTGTGTGTCTGTGTGTGCTTTTAATGCGCTTTTTTTTTTATCGCGGCTTCCCCGCGCGCTTTCACTGGCTTGATTGCGCACGCCAAGGGTCCATTTTCCCGCGAGATAAACGGGGGCCTTCCGCGATTAATCGTTATTTCGCACGAGGGCTTGATTTTCTTTTAATGCCCGTTTAATGGGCCGCGAGATTTTCATTGCGATTTTATCCGCAAATGACCAGGTTTACAAACTACTCGGCTTATATATCGGCCGACGTAGACGGGCCAGGAGCAGACCCTGAGCAATGATCGATGTCCATTCAATCGTATATCGGTAATCATAATAATATAAGCCGTTTGCACGAGGGCAAAAGGCGCGGTAGAAAGCGAGTGGAATTCGCCATTGTTGGATCAATCGCAGCTCGGAGAGCTTAGAGCAGCCTTTAACTTTATTTCATTTGAATAATCTTCAGCGCGTTGCATAAGATACTAGAACGTCAGTGGAAATCGCAGTTATTGAGTTATGGTCGGGAGCGCCTCTCGCGTTAGCTTATAACTGCAGCGACATAGGCCAATATCGCCCATGTCGAAGGTTGTTGATAGTTCGAGACATCACGCCTTAATATAATATTCAAATTCACTAATTACAATGAATCACTACACGTCGAGTTTCCAGTGTGCCTAGTCGCATGATTTTAACTCCGGAACGCTGTCAGTTTATCCGCCTCTGCGTATATACACACGTATATACGTGGAGTTTGAATTCAATAGAGAGAACTCAATTGCAAGTGGCGAGCAAGTAATTACCCATTGGAGTATTCAGCAACCCAACGAATGTGCATACAGACACGCGTCTGCTTTTTAATTGAATGCATTGGTCGAAAAGTTTGCAATATCCGGCCGCGGTGGGAAAACATCGATAAAGCCCAAAGTTGTAAGTGCCGCGATCAGGAGCTCACGGGAGTCTAGCCATAAAGCCAGCATTCCTCCCGAAACTATCGAGCGGCCCACATAAATCAACCGGGGGCCCTTAATAGGCGGCGCCCGCGCGCCCTCTCTCTTTCTCCCAGATCGCGCCCTCTCCGATTTTTGCAATTCCCGAAAAGCCGGCGGGGGACGGGGCGCACCTTTACGATCGCAGGCGGCCTTATCACCCCGCGAGCGAGCTATTACGGGCCGAACGCGTTACCTCGTCTAATATAAAGCGTAATGACGTCGTAACGCCGGGGCGCGGCCTGACACCCGCAGCTGCCGCGCCTTTCCGCGGCCCGCTACGTCCGGGGCCGAAGCTTTTTTTTTTTGTTTCGGCCTTTTTACGAGGGACCCCGGGATTAGGTGGATTCGATTAGCCGGGGCTGCGCTCGTCCGGTGGCTTCGACGCCGCGCGGATTTCAAAGCGACGCCGAGGAAATCGCCCGCGGTCGTGGCGATTTTTCCCGCTCGAAGCCAGGCTTAGGTGAAAGGTCTTAACAAACGAGGCGCTTTCTGCCGCTTTATCCGGAGGCCGGCTAATTTCCAACTTCGATAGAGCGCGCAAAGCGTTTCGCGGGCGTGGGCTTCGGCGGGAATTTCGGTAGGGTGCACCGGAAGGTTAACTTTTTAGCGGACTGACGCCAGTTGGATCGTTGGGCGCGGTTACAATCGGCGACAGGCGGAAGTGCCTTGGTGAAGTTAAGCCGCTTATACCGGCGAGGGCCGCGGGCCACCCCGTGAACGCGCCCCACTCGATACATTCCATCTAATAACATTTGGCGCGGAACAATTTGATTGCAGGGAGTGGCAGTTGCCCCTCGGCGCAGCGAACGATAACGCGAGCCAAAACCCTCCCCCGAAGTGACACTCGTCGTTCATTCGGAGCAGACGCCCTCGGTCGTGGGCAATTGAGCCTCCGGCAGACGTGACGGCGGCCGCCTCGAGCCCAGGGCCGGCCTAGTCAATACCCTTAAAAGTGTAACAGGTGTAGGGGGCCGGGGCCGCGGCCGATATTCCGGGGGCGAATCCATCGACGCGCGGGCGCCGTAAATAAAACCCGGGGCGGAGGATAATCCGGGCGATTACGTGGGACGGTTGCCTCGAGACTCGGGGCGAAGACGCGACTCGGGAAGCCGGCGCCTGTTGACTCTGCTCACCGCGCGCACCTGAGACTCGCCAATTTATGCGCGCGCTCGGCTTATTTATGGAGCGGGACTCGCTCCTCGGGTGACGATCGTCTTCGGCTCGGATTAGAATACCGGGGGATTAGGACTTGCGCCGAACGCATTGTCGATAATAATTTACCGTTGGAAAAATGACTATTTTATGCTTTAAGCCCTTTGACATTACCACGTATCCTCGTAAAAGTGTGTAGCAAAGTCGGGGAGAACCTGCGCCGCTTATAAATCTCTATAAGCTACAGGGGCTTTAGTTAATAACAAAAGAAGCGATAGGTATTTTCAATGCATATATGAACTAGAATTATCTTACGCCTGACATCTAATAAACTCGCCATTTTCATTGCTAATAAACTGACGACTCAACCTATGGATCACGGAGAAGGAGTGAAAAATGTTAACCCGTGATAGATTTCCTTTTATGAAATTTTTCATTTTAATCTGTCGACAGTTTTTCCCGACTTTACATTATTATCCCATTCATTAATTATCTCTTACATTGCACATAATTATTTCGCCGCGCATCTAAAAATGAACGAACGTGTCTCCCTTGCCGTCCCGAGGATATTAATTAATTTCTTCACGCGTCATTCACACGGGCGGCCAGCCTTTCAAACGGAGAAAAAGGTACTGTATTTTCTCGCGCGCGGCTTCTGCAAAAAATTCCTTCGAATTTCCACTCTGGTGCAATTTTATCCAATTAAATTATTTACACGCTAATTCTATTGCACTCGTAATTGGCGTATTCTCGAGGATTCGGAAAATAATTTATGTCGACGGCTAAACAAAAAAAGGAAGAACAAAAGTAAATGAATTACCCAACGTTGAAAATTGTTAAATAAACTTTTTCTTACAATATAATGTCATGTAACATTACGATAGATCCGAAATGCATAAAACAACGATAATTGACTGCGATTCGAATGCATACGTCGGCCATGTCAATTAATTTTTACGATCCCTTAAATTCAGCAACTTGGACGTCGGAAATTGAATCAGTCCTCCGGCGCCAGTAAAAAAAATCTCATATTTTTATTTTATTAATATTTCCAACGGTGCGCACTTATCCTTCGGCGTTCAGCGAAAAAAAAAAAAAAAAAGAAACAGTATTCCAAAAAAGAATATCCCTTACTGAACTATCGCACTAAAAACGAACAAACTCACTTTCGTAATTGTTTAAAGCGCCGGGAAAAATCCCTTTAAAAGATAACGCTAAAAGCTCGCGCGAGGCAGAACGTGCGCAAGTAGATACGGGCCGAGTTTAGGAAGACGCTCATTTTTCTTAAAATTAAAGGCCCCTTAGCCCCGGTCTCGGGGCTCCCCGCTCCGCTTATATAATGCGCGGGCGCGCGTGAAAAAAGCTCGCCTCGGAGGATAGTGCGGCGAGCGACGTTTCGGCAGGAAGAGGAGGGCGCCGGGCCCTTCGCCGGCGACATCGATTCCCCCGAGAGCCGCCGAATTAGCGCAGGCTAAACCGAGTGCGCTCGTACGGCGCCGCGGGCTAGGGGGCCGAAAAAAAACCCGCGGACGCGGAAGCTCTCGCCGGGCCCGATAAGCGGCCCCCGGGGCTAATTTATTTATTTCGCCGGGCGTAATAATCCACTGGCGCATTCACCTCCGCAGCAGCTGTGGCCGTGCACGCTACGTTTCGCCCGACGGCTCGAGTTTCTTCGTCACGCGTTCCCTTTCCTCCCCGATCTTTCGCTCTGCCTAGGCGACGTGCAAGATGGAAGGACGTTGTCTTGGTTGGCAAAGGCCAGCGGATTATACGAGGAGCTTTCATGAATGAAGGAGTTTGCTTACTCTCTATAGTCATGAATCAGTCATTCATTAATCAGAGTTTCTCTTCAATGAGAGGAACGAAACGTCAAAGACTAGAGGCTATACATTCACATGTATGAATCCTGTGAGGATTTTTCATTTAATATAATAACATTTCCGATGGATCGACCATTGGCTTAAATTACGCAAGATTCTACACATTAGATGTGTGCTTTTTGCAATAGTACACCCGCCGACCTCGGTGCGCCGTGACAATTATTTTGCCGACAGTTTTTTTTTCCCATGCCGCGCGAAAACACGCTCGGCGTCGATTTTTTCCCGAAATTCACGCTCGCACGAAACGGACACTGCGCCCCCTACACGGCAATCAGGCCCGCTTGAAGCCCTCGCTCCGCGGCTTCCGAAGCGCCCTCGTGTGTATCCCGAAACTGAGTGTGTACACGGCCTGTTTGACTCTGTGTTGCAGGACGATCATCGAGGATTCCGGCGGCAGCTCGAGGACAAGAGACCAATCGTCGAGAACAGTTTGCTGAGCGGCCGCCAGTACATCGCCAATGAGCCGCCTTTGTCCGACACCTCGGACTCGGAAGGTGAGCGCCTCGTCCCATACCCCCGGGACATCCATTTATTTCGCCCGGTCCACTTTGGATCGATTCCATCAGCCTATTTACTCCTCGAGGCTTACTCCACCCTGAGGGGAATTAGTACCCCGTAGACAATCTGTAGCTATAAATACAATCTATCATCATTAGCGACCCATGGAGAGTAGACCCAAGTACTCGAAAACTAAAAAGTAACTCGATCGTTAAGCGCGCCTCGACGCGTCAGTACAAGCGACGGCGGCGTACATTGCGCGAGATGTCAAAGATACCTAGCCGCTACTAAAAACGGTACATGCTGCTGTCATCGGAGAAGCCAGCGGCGATTATTAAACGCGCCTCGCCGGGGAAAAAGCACGAGTCCGGCGGAAGAAGGCCGGTCGCAATTAATCCGCCAATGAATCACGGGCGTATCGGACCGCAGCTTTTTATGCGCGTGTTTAGCATTGATAAGGGGGGGGGGGTAGGCGCGCGGTTATCAGCCGGCCAGCTGCTATGTTGATTTACGCCCGCGATGCCCGGGCGCCCCCGCGGCGCGCATTCTAAATCTGACAATCGAGCGCCCCGGTGCCGGGGGCGCGTGACCGCGCGATCCCGTGCGAAAATTCGGCAGGCCGGCGCTAATCGTCCACGGGTCATTTGGATTTGATCGTTCGGTTTTCGGCCCGCCGGCTTCTGCGGCTGTTGTTGGGGTTACGAGCTAACCCAAACCGCTCACCGAATAAATTGCAAAATCAACGGCCTTCTTGAATTCGCCTACGACCAATTGGGGTTGTCCGAGTTTGTTGACAGGCTTTCATTTGGTGAATAAATTTATGTTTTCCGAATTGACGTTCACGTCAAATTGAAGTCTATACCGCACCAATCCCACAGAAACGATGTAATTGGCATTCGTTGCGATACAATAAGTCTATCTGTTGGAACAACACTGTTGTATCCGATTGCTTTCAAAATGCAATTTCATTTCCAAGAAGGAGTTCAATAAATTCAAGTGTAAATTTTTATTGATCTGGTTATTGAATTTTATCTCCTGCAATTTATGCCTTTTTTATTATCATTCGCATATAATTTTAAAGCCATAGGCCAGCTTTGAATATTTTTAATATTCTGCGCATAGCCCTCGATCTTACACCAGAATTTCATTCAGAAGTCTTCAGTTTAATCAAAGTCAAATATAATCACCGGCATTGTGCAGTCTTCATGGAATTCATCAATGGTAATAAATAATCCGAGTACAAACGCACTTTCTAAGCTGATTACGTTCTGTGGAGGCACGCGGGCTGACTCCGTGGTAATATCAATAACGACTCACTTTCATTACAGCGGCTGATCGAATCCCTTCGCGACAATATCGTTAATTAAACCCGCGTCCTTTATGCCTTTCGTCGTAACAATAACAGGCCGCGTAAAATTTCATCTAGAGAGCCCCACAGAGGAATCAAGTCATCGATTGTTCGAGGTTATACGATGTGGCTTACACGGCTCTTAATCCATATAATGAAGACGTCTCAAGCGAGTGCTCCGGTACTTTTTGGAGCTCGTCTGCCAGTGCGATTTGTGGGATCGGATTGCGAACTCGTACAAGCGCCTGTCTGGAAGTAATCTATAACTCTGTGTCTCTGTGGATTTACAGCCTTCGAATATATTCGTCTTCATCTTTTTACACTGGGTCATCCTACCTCTCGTTTAACTCAATGGCTTTTCTACTAAGCATTGAACGATTTGAGGGACTTTTATCGTTTGTTAAGCGAATCTCGACTATTATTAAAGAGGTTGATTTTTTTGCAAAATACTCTCGAATAAAAATTCCAGACATGGTGTCTATTTAATAAACAGTATTATTACTTTTCTATGTATGAAAATATTGCAGTTAATTGCTTATGAGGACTATAACAATTGCTTTACCGCATTATGTACCGATGTCCACGAATTACGGTTGCATGCACTGCTTACAGGCCGGGATGTGGACGGGGACACGCGGAACTACAGAAACGCCGAGGAGCAAGCGCGTGAACTCACGCGCAGCATCCGTCGCGAGGTTAACAAGCTCTCCGAGCAGTGGAACGCACTCATCGAGCGCAGCGACGCCTGGAAGCGGAAGCTCGACGACACCGCAACCGTGAGTACCGACATACCTACGCCCACGTCCCCTTTATTTACATGCCATTTTGTCAGCGCACGCACAAAAGCCAATGGAGAAATTATTCCATCCAATCTGCGGTGTCTTTTTACCCACGGTATTTGCTACATTTTAGTATGGACATTGATATAAAGGTAGGACAACTTCCGGCCATACACACAATTATCGCTTGCCACTGTGAAAGTGTCTCTCTCGCAATTGAGGCGAGACGGGCAAAATGAATTATCACCATGAATAATTTCTATAACAATGCTAAGGACGTAAAAATGTTTACAGCGTGACTTGTTACGTATACACTGTTCGTTTTATTATATGTACAATAATTGTGAAACAAAATGATTGAGTATATATTTAAATTTTATAACGAGATTGCTTTAAAAACTAATTAAGCGTACAAGATAAAAGTAAATAATTTATGTTGCGTCGCACTCGCAGGGCGCAATGCCAATTTTCCATCATAAATGTGCATATTTTACTTGCAACTTTTACGAAAGGATTAAACACATATCCGCGATAAAACTAATTATGGAATCCGGACAATTCGCAGTCGCCTGTGTGAGATTTTACAAATTGTATGCAGATCCTTTAGGATTGGCGTTAAAGCTACGATGCCATGTGCAGGATTGGCATTTTTAACGAGCTTATCCCACGGCTCCGTTAGCGAGCGAGCGTGCCAAAAAAATTGTTTGCAAAAAGGAATTCGCTCTTACAGAGGATTCAAAATTAATAAAAAAAAATGCACCAAGTTTTTTCGGGCGCCTGCGGCTCGTGCCCTAAGCTGCCCTGGAAGTTTCGCATTCGTTAGAAGGATGCAGGAGCTTGGCACGCAGCGGGACTAAAATTATTAATTCCAGTAAAGGAAAAGTTGAAGAATCCGCGCGTTGGATTCTGCAACTAATTTGCCGGGCTTCGAGATACTTTTGCGCTCGTTAAAAAAAAAGAGAGGGGGAACGAGCTGGAAAGAAGCTGCGACGGTAGGTGAGGCCGAGGAAAGTTGGGCATTATTCCGGCGATGTTTTCCAGCGGATAAATAACAAAGTTCCCGCTAAGGACGCGCGTTAAAGTTTAAAATGAGGGCGCGGCGCGGGGATTCCCCGGGCTCACGCGCCGTCCGATACCGGGAAGCCGGCCTCGGCCGAGCGTGCGCCATCGGTCACCTTAGCCCGCCTCGTAAAACTGTAGCAAGCCTGTAATCCGGCCTCGGAAGGCCATCGCCGCTTGATTCGACTCGCCCGGCGATCCTCCCCCCAGTTCGATGCAGCCTTGGTATTCTTACATGCCCCGGCGTTTTTCCGGGCGGGTAATTGCACTCCGCCGATCTTCGGGGCACAGCCCGACAAATCGGCGGACGGCAACGCGTGACCGCACTGCACCCGCGGAATTTTCCCCAATTGAATCGGCCCCGCCCGCCACCTTCCGCCCCGTTATTTCCCTCGGTCCGGCTGTTTCTCCACCACGGATTTTTTCAACGCGGGCCCAGGGCGCGACCGAGCCGTAATCGGGCCTCTTATCTCCGTGGGGACGGCAATTGCCCCCCTATATCGGCAGCGGGCGAGAGGGCCATTTGTCGAAACGACGCCCGTCGCCCCCGGCTGGGAGCTTTTATATCGCGGCGGGGCGACAGTAATAACTGGGCCGAGCCGACCACCGCCCGCCGGGCCGCTAAACGGCGCCAGCGGCATAGCTCCCCTTTTCCCCTGGCGCCGCTTGTAATTGCCCGGTAATCGGACCGCGCGCCCCCATCGCCCCTCGACGCCCTTCCTGTTTTTTCGTCGGACACCCTTATCCTTGAGTACATATACATGCCCCCTTCAACGCGTGTCCGGCGCCCGGCGTTTTTTCTCTCGATGTTTGCTTTATTTTTTTTTATCATCGCCAGTTTAACCTCCCGTCTCGCGGGCAAAAAATGCACGTCCGTGTAGGCTTCCGCGCGTATATACACGCCCCGAAAAATCTATCGGGGTTAACCGCGCCCTCTCGAGGCGGGAGTGCGGCTGCCGAAGGGTAATTAGTGAGCCGGCGGGTTTTCGAGGGCGCCGACCGAGTGCATCGCGCCGTCTTTTCCCCGAGGCGATTCGACGCGCGGGGCAGGCTAATCGGGGCGCGATCAATCGACGTCGCAGGCCTGGCTGGGCGCGCGAGCGCCGGCGCCGACGTAACGATTGCCGCGCGCAGCGAGTCGCCCCTCCGCGGGCAAGTGCTCGCGAACACGTGTTCGCTCTAATATGTTTGCACTGCGCCGCCCGGCTTTAAGAGCCATCTCCCGTGTCTTATTCTTACGTCTCGTGCGCTCCTCCTTTTATGAAGCTCGCGGGAGCGCTCGGGGGACCCTTTCCTTCCTTTCGCAGATTTAATTACGGAGATAAAACGCACTCGGCTGCCCCGCAGATGCTGTACGTACGCGCGGGCCCCCAGCATCTCCCGGGCTATCTCCTCGAGGCCGCCTCGGCCGCGTCATTCCACCGGCCCGCGTAAAAAGGAGAGCGACCCGCGCGACTCGAGGATTTCGGGGCGATCGCGCCGGCCAACTGCACAATGACCCCCGCGCTGAGTGTACGGATGCACTTACTCCCGATATCCGTCCCTCGGCTGCTCCGCGCCAGTTTCCGGAATCAATCTAGGGGGGTACTTGCGCAATTACTTAATTAACGGCTCGGTTGGTGCGCTCGCGCTCCATTGCCCGCGCGTAAGTGCTGCACGCGAGTAGATAAGTAAAGCCCTCTGTCTTCTCTACGCAATGGCATACCGCGCCGTGAGTGCCTCCCGTTTCTATTTCAGACATGCATCTATGTTACGAGAAAAAAGACGCGACTTTCTCAAGTGAGCCTTTATTCCTGAAACTATGCACAAAGTTAAAAGTCATACAATAATAAAGTTAGCTTGAAATAAATAAACTTGAATATTTATTTATCTATCTATCCTTGCTGTAAAATTGATTTACAGAAGTTCGAATGAAATAAATAAATACTTGTGTCTCTACTGTAATTAATTCGTTAACTCGGAGAAATCCTTTATCGCTGTGTACATTTATTCGATTTAAATATGTAACGTGGATTATTTTGGTTGCAGAGGTCGTTTCAATGAAGAAACTGCAATTAAAAACCCAATTGCCGGAAATCATAAATGACAATCGGAATAAAAAGTAAAAATCATTCGGCGGAGATGTCGGTTTTTACGTAACGGGGGAATTTCACCTGTATAACGAGCGCTCGGAAAATTGATATACGGAACTA
Organism: Sycophaga agraensis; assembly: GCA_018906755.1. Lineage (NCBI taxonomy): Eukaryota > Metazoa > Arthropoda > Insecta > Hymenoptera > Pteromalidae > Sycophaga > Sycophaga agraensis. The sequence continues at coordinate 531,935 of JACCIE010000020.1, read as the reverse complement.
AAGGTGCAACTCATGGCCTCCCCCTCCCCCCTCGTCGACCTCCTCCTCTTCCTCCTCGCCCGAGCGCAGCGCCGGCGTTGCAGCAGCAGCAGAAAACGTAAGCCGGCTGCACATTGGGGGGAAAAAGCGGCATTCCGCAACCTCGGCAGCGCTTCAATGGCACGAGTGCTCAAATTGCGCGCATCGCCAGGCCGCGGCGCGCCTCTCGCTTTCAATATCCCCGCGTTTTCGAAAAAAAAAGAATTCCCCCCCCCTACCTCGCGTGTAATTGGCCCCGGCGAGTCGGCAGGACACCTACTGGGGAATCCGTCTCACGTAGCCGCCGGGAGTCGTCTCCCGCGCGTCTGCCGCGCGCGAGCAGGAATGCCGGGCTGGGGTCCGAGCCCTCGCGCCTCGCCCCGCGGCGCCGAAACGTCAAGAGCCACCTGCTGAGCCGCGAGGGCGTCGGTCCCGAGGAGACGCGCGCCTCGCGGACGGCGCTCTGCTCGCGGAGGCCCCGTGTCGCTGCGGAGCGGGAGACGTGCGATTTTAATCGGGAGCGATACGCGTGTGTATGTTTATGCATGACGGAGCGGGTACGAAAAGAGCCCCGGGGCGCCCGCATTTTCGAACGGATCCCTCTGAAATATCGGCTCGTTAAAAAGGCCGCGAGTGCAGTTAATTCAAAGTAATTCCCGGATTATTTTCCAGCTTTAATATCCGTTCGTTCGCCGAAATTCTCCGAAGCCGCACCGCTGAAACGATATCCCGGCCGGCCGGAGCTTATAACCGCTGCCACGAGTACAATCGCGTTCGCGCGCGGCCAAGTTTCACGCGAAGTTTATCGCCGCGGTGTAGACGCGCGTCCCCGGCGAAACCCAATTTCCAAAATCCTAATTCGAATTATAACAACTCGAGCGGCGTACCAACATGACGAATCGCCCGGCCCGACGTCTCTTACCGCTAACCCTCGCTTTTTTTCTTGTCCCTGCCGCGCGCATACCCAAGAGAAGCGAGCACTCGAGTATATTTCGCGAGAGTGGCTCCGAGGCACTCGAGCGATCGCGCGCGATAATGCGGCGATACATTGAAACGGGGGCGGGAGGAAAAAAAGGCCGGCTCGCCATATGGGCTGCGTCGCGGATTATAAAAAAAAGGGAGGCGGAGGGGGACAGTTGTTGGCCGGCGCGCCGTCGTCCCGGGCGATAAAGGCCCGCGTGGATAATCGCGGTGCCTGCGCTGCCGGCGGGGCGCCCACGCGCCCGGCCCCTGCACCGCGCCGCCTCATTATATTGCCAGGCGCGCTCTCGATGCGCGCGCCTTTTTTTCGGATCCCCTGGCCTTTTTTTGCTTTATTCAAATTGATGCGCGTGCGACCCGGCGCGACGGGTCCGCTCACGCCTCCGATCGCTAGGCGCGCCGGCTCGGCAGGCCGTTGCATTTTCTGGGGGAACGCTGCTGATTCCACGCATTTTTTCCCCTCTACACCGAGTCAAAATCCCATTCTCTTCCTAAGCTATATCGCACGCTTCGGGCGCGCGGCTGAGTAGCTTTGTTAAAAATTAACCCTTTTTCTGCTGCTCACAGCTATCGCGTGCTCGAGTTCATAGCCGTGTTCGTTTGTAAATATCCGAATGAACGAGGCGTATCTACGTACACAACTTGGACACTCGGCAAGGATCGAACGAGACTGATGGCGGCGTGTAAATACATAACGTCTTTTTCCCCGCGGAAAAGTTTCATCAAACTAATACGTACTTTCGCGAGCTCGTAAAAGTACATAAAAAATACTTTTATCCTCTTGTAACTTCGAAATTTGAACATTTTAATGTTTACGTTAGTGCAGCTTGCAAAATAAAAGTGCTGGATGCGCCTTTTAAGTTTAGCTAGGAACTTTTAAGGGCACTGTGGCTAAATGTGTAATGAAATGAAAAGCACGAGGCAAAAATGACAACAATTTGTGATAAAATGAAAGGCTTAGAAATTTTAATGATTTTCCACTTAAAATATTCAGTCTGTAACGGGATACTTGAATTTTTTAATTAAGAAAAAAGTTTTTGCGCATTTTCCTTCGCGGATTTGCGCATTAAACGCTATTTATAAAAGCGATACGGTAATAGTGAGTTTTACACCGTTTTTACCGATCTACATTATCTGCTGCTAATATTACGCGAATACTGTAATGAAAATTGGGAAATTGAATTTCAAGGATACGTTTAACGACATTTAATTCTGCGTGCAACCTTTTAATTCGCTGGAGCAAAACGACTCAAGCGGTAATCTCGTGTTGTTTTAAAAATTCTTGGCGAGTTTTGCATTAAACAAAAAAAGATTTGAAGATTACTTCGCCGGTGGTATTAAATTTTAAAAAGAAATACAATCCGAAAGAGTTGCCGGAAAATGCTTCAAACAATATGCACTTTAGAAACTTTTCTCGTTTGAAACTTTTTGTCACAAGTTTTTATCGAGTTCGCCGAGAGAATTCGTCAATTTTCACCGCGCTCGCACAAATTAATTGCATAAGCAGTTAAAAGTCAAGCTAAAAAAATGCTGCCTTATTAATCAGTAGTCTTGTGTTGGAAATCAAAGTTTCATACAAGAACAAGTTGTTATTGTTTGAACGACTTCTCGACACCTTAATTTAGCTGCTAACAATAACCCCGGCATCTGCTCGGTTGAGAAAAACAAAGCCTGGCTGTGCAATGGGGAATATTTCCCTCCATCGGCACATATGTTAATGTCATTATCACTGGTGAAATATATAGCTATGGTTTATTCCAAACTAATTTCGCTGCTTAATTACAAAATGAAAAATGTCCGCGCTATAAATAGAAGGTCAGGGTTAAAAAAAGGAATTGAACCGTGATGCATGACAGGCATCGTGGCCCTCTATCAACGCCCCCTCCTCGATATAAAACTCGGCTCCACGGAGAGCCGAAAGGACAAAAGAAATAAAACAAAACGAGATCTTTCTCCTTTCTCTCTTTTACTCTTTGAGCCGGGGGCCCGTTAGCGTCGAGAGCCTCCGGACGCAGCCGAGACCGCCCGAGTGAATCCAGGGAGAAAGAAAGAGCGAGAGGGGCCAGCGCCAAAGGACGAACGAGTCGGAAGGAGAAGGATAACTTCACCCCCACCTCTCTCTCTCTCTCACTCTCTTTCTCGCTCTCTTTCATTTTTCCCCTCCACGCGATCGGATCGCACATTGAATCCTTGGTTTCTTTGTCCCCTTCTCTCTCGTTGAGGCCGGCCCTCACACATGTGTGCCCACTGCCTCTCTCTCTCTCTTTCTCTCTTTCCCCTGTTCGCACTCTCTCCGGTTTTGCATGTGCTGGCTCAGCGTCTTCAGTTTCCTCGGCGAGTTACTCAACGCTCGGTCGGCTCTCGCTACGGCCCGCGGGCGAGATAATTCCTCGCAGTAACAGTGCGTGGCGATTCGCGGAAAAGTGCGCGAGCGGAAGGAAGTGCGATTGCTGCTGGCGGGCCGGCCGAGGGCCGCGCGCCGCGTTCCCCGAAGAGAGGCCGTGCACTCGGAGCGACGGCCTCGTGCGATCGCGCAAGTGTGTTGATTTTCGCGGGGCTAGCTCAGTTCGGGGAGCCGGAATGTTAATTGGACCGGCGGCCCCACCCCCCCCTACCCCGACGATTCTTTCGACGATTTGTCCGGGCGAGCGAGACGGGCGAGATGCGCGGGGGAGTCCCCCCGGCTCCTGTCACCTCGGCGCGTACTGGTTTTTCGCCTGGGCACCACGTGTTGCCGAGGGCCGGCGCCCACACGCGGCCAGCAAGCGACTCCTATAATAAATTTGTTCCGCGGGAGGGGCTTACTGTGAGAACCCTTGCATGTCTCAAATTCTCATAATTAACTCCCTGGGATGCCAGTTCGCGTGCACTTTTATTTGGTTTATTGCAGTATTCTTGAAGCCACTTATTCATTCATGCTTGCGTCGAAGCCCACTTTTTGGCAAGCGGGTAAGTTTTTGCGAATCGGACGAGACGTCGCTTGCCGTGCAAACGCAGTAAATAATATCGGCATTTTGGACAAAAGTACGTTTCGTGGTTTTGTCCCAAATTATTAACGCGATAAAATGGATTATTTTGCCGAATAATATTAATCACGGTGCATCTATCCCACCCGTGCTACGGCGAGAGCGAGCATTTTTTTTTCTCGACATTCTCACGATTCTCACGGTACAGTGTAATGGGATAACTAATGAACGGCGCCCTGTAGAACAATTTACAACTGCCGATACGTTACCGAGCAATACGGCAAGATCGTATATATTCGCGTCAATAGTTACAGAAACAGACTTGGAAGAAGAGCGCGTACTCGCTAATTTGGCCCATTGATAAAAAAAGGGCCCCCGGCCGAATGTGCCGAGGGAAAAGCAAGCCTCCCGACGACAATTAGCGCGCCTCGACACAAGCCGCGAGAAAAAAAGGAGCGCGCGCGCGCGCGAATAATGCGCCTTCGCAACGAGAGGGCGCGCATCTAGACCGGGCGCAAAAAACGTTGCCGCCGGGTAGGGGGAGAAAGGAAGTGCAGTCGTTAGGCTCGGTCAATGGAGCCGCGGGGGCATCGTCGGAATTTTCTCAGAATTCCATCCGAAACTCTGCCCTGTTTTGATAACTCCGGCCCGGCGCGGGCTGCATAAATTAAGCCGCGGCGCTGCTCCTACGGGAGCCCGTTGTAAAATTGAATTTTCATTGTCTGGGCCGCCGGCCGCGCTCACAATTAGCACTGCGGCGGCCTCTCTTAATTAATGGCCAGCCCCGCGCCCGTTGATTTCCGCTTTCGATTATTTCATTGCCCCACCTTTCGGCTTCACTTTTCCGGCTTTTCTTCCGGCCCTTTTCCTCGAATCGTCCGCGCGTAATTAATTAAATGATCCATCCGGGGCGTCGATGGATTTTACGTAAGGCGATCCTGTTTCGATCGGTGGGTCGTTGTTGGGTTTTTTTTGTCGGTTCATCAGGACAGGCTGAATTTAATCGGCGTCGTCAAAGAAATGATGCCGCATAAAAATATAATATCGCCTGGCTTTTTCTCAACTGCTGGAATAATTTTTGTAAAATGTATAATGCAGTAGCAATTACTTTAATCTTCATAATTCTCAGATCGATTGCTTTTGTTATGATCGAGTTTTGTAAAGGTCCGTTGTAATCAAAAATGTTGTTTCACTCGCCAGGAGATACAAATTAATATATAGCAATGGCTTTTGCTCGCGGGCGTTTTATTGGGAGTACGTCATAAGCAATTTTATTTCTTGTTTATCTGTATTCTCTCAAACTTGTTTCCGATCCCTCGCATAAAATTGACTTTACGGTCATATAAATGTGCGGTAAAGTGTAAGGAATAGTTACTGATCGCGAATAAGTTGCAATTAAGCCAAATTCGTATTGGGAAATAAATTTGCCCGGGTGAATACTCATGTATATATAGAGTGCTTCCATAGTTGTAATACTCTTTGATTTTTTACCAAAAAGTTTAATTAATGACAGTAAAGTAGTTTGTCGTCGAAGCATAATGAAACATTATTAAGAATCCTTGCATTTTTTGCATTCTTATAGGAAAAAGGGGAAAATATGTAACATATTAATTCTATTTCTGGTACTTGAGTAAATATTTAAATTGAGTTAAAGTTATTAACGTCACTATTTTAAGACTGGAAGTTTAATAATACTGTACAAAAGGTCCAAGTGATTTTGGATTCTAAAATTGCAGTCGATTCGAAAGATGAATTGCACTCAAACGAGGGACAATTCGTTCATTGATATTGAAATACTATTTCGGTCACTTGGACGAAATCACGAAAACGACCATGAATGATTCATACGCTTTCAAATAAGCTTGATGCTAAATTGACGCCCTACAATATATACTCGTGCACGCGCTCTTTCATTGTTCGGCCGGTCACTCGTCATCGATTTTGCCGCTAATGAAGATGGTTAATGTAATTTTGTCAATCGAATGAAGGGGGATTAAACGAGTGATTCATAATTTATTCAGAGTAATTGTTACTCACACAATAATATTTGCCTTTGTAAAATGTGAATCATTGGGCATTTCGAAAGCCGCGATGTCGTCTCGATATAAGCAGGAACGGGCACAAGCCCCAAGATCGCTTCCAACCGCGACTAATCAAATTTCGCTCGCGGATGCACGTCCGAGGAAAAGGCGGAGGACGGCCGCAAGAGGGTTAGAAACCGCTGGACAAGCAGACCCGGCGCTTCTCGCAAATATTAATCTAAGGCGATCGGGGCCGCAGCTACCCCCGCCCGCGTATCGGCTTACCGACGTCGCCCGGCCCGACATCTGTCCGCGTCGATTTATGTCTCGGGCTCCCGGGGTATTTTTCCGCGGGCGGCGGCCGTCGTCGCGGGCGTTGCGTAATTAGGCGGGCGGTCGTAGGGGGGGGGGACGACGCATGCGGGCCGGGGGAGGCGCACACGTAGACGTCCTCGGCGGGCCGCCCGCTCCGTTTTATTCCGCTGAATCACACCGCGGCCCGGTTTTCCCACGCGGCGGCCGCGCATCGATGTTTGAAATTTCACGCGGGCCGCGGGCCGCGCAGCCGGTGCTGAGCCAGGCCGAAAGCCGGCGGCTTGTTTGCGCCCCGGGGCTCCTTTTATTTGCGCGCTCGGGTTTCCCCGCCGGCGCAGAGAGCCGAGCGCGTGCGCCGATCCCCGCCCAGATAACAAACTCGCGGGGGCGAGAGCGCGTCGTTTGAATTATACCGAGGGCGCGCGTTAAAGTTGCGCCGCGATCGAGCCGGCCGATAGCCGGCCTACCCCCCCTCCTCCTCCTCCCGATGCGCTTCCCCGAAAGCCGAGGTCGTTGCCGCGGCGGCCGCCAATCGGGAGACGTCGCCGGCCGATCGGCGGACGCGCGTGCCTCGAGTGCCGCTCGCCTCGGAGGACATAAGGCGCCGCTTGCGGGGGGGGGACCCTTGACAAGGCCGACCGAGTGTCTGCCCCGGGCGGGGGAGGCGGGCGCGAGGATGCTCTCGGGGCGCCGATCGGCCCCGTCACCTGCTCCATCGCCGGGGGGCCTCCCCCCACCCACCCACGCCCACGCGACCGCGATTTACGCGGCCCGTAAATCGCGAGATTAGCGCGGGGTTTATTCCGGGCGCGGCGCTCACGCGTCCCCGGAAGGCCCGCGCGGGAGGCCGGGGGGGTCGATGCGGAGGCCGGGGCACGCATCCGGCGCATTATGCCGGCCCGCTGCCGGCGCGCGTGCATTATGAATGGGGCCAAGGCGCCGCGCCGCTCGCCCGCCGTCACGGCCCCTTTCATGCGCCCCGCGGGGGGAAGAAATCCGCGCCCTCGTAAATACACGCCCGGGGCCGTATCGGAGGCGCCGCCGGAAACCCGGCCCGATGAATAATTCAGGGGCCGCTGAGCCGCCCGCTTCTTTTTTCGCCTCGAGCGCCGGGCGCCGATCGCGCGCTCGCCGCTGGCCCCAGGAGGCGCGCCGAACATCCCCGCCGTCGCCCTGGTTCACACACCTGACCCGGGGTCGCTTTCTATTAGTCTGGATATGGACTTAAGGTGTCGTCCTCGCGACGGGTCCCGGCTAATAGCCGTGAATTCACCCCGCGCGAGCTCGGTGTTTCCCGGGGGGGCTTTATTCCCCGGGCCCTGCATCACCCGGGCTTGAATGGACCTCCGCTTATTCAGGCAATTTGAATGAGAAAAAGTGGCGTGTACACGGCGCGCGGCTCGCCCCGATACGGATTTTATTCTCAATGCGCCGAGTCCCTCCCCCGGTTTTATGCCCGCCGCGGATTCTTTACGCCCGTTATATCGAGCCCGGCGATGTCCATTACCGCCGGGGCTGACGAGGCCGCCAGTCGACCTTATAACACCCGAGGTATTTTTTTTGCGCCGCGGACGGCCCGGCCGGAGGAAACTCCCGGAGCTGCACACCCGGGAACTCTTACACAGGCACTCCCGAGGCGCGTGTTTTCTTATCGGCGGAAGCGACACCGCGAGTTTTTCCCTCCCCCCACCGGGTGCCCTGTACTTTGGCAGCCGACATATTCCCCGGCGATTGATTCCCCCTTGGCCGCGAAACCCGGCTTCCGGCCCTCGCGCCCTTTGCATTACTCGTCCCCGCTAAATGCCCCGGGGATAATCCGCGCCATTCACTCGCGCTCCCCTCGCGCGCCAGGCCGCCTCCTCTTTTTTTTTTTTTTGCTCCGCGGGCGCTATTTCGGTCGAGAGGCTCCCGCGGAGCGGACGGCTCTCGCCTCGCGGCACTCGGCAGGAGAGGCCCGGCGGAAAAGGCCGATAACCGCGCCGGCCGCAGATAATGCACCTCGGGGAAGCCTCCTCTCTGTCGATTCTTATCTGGCCAATAATGAGCGAATGGAGGAGGAGGTAGAAACACTGCTTCGGGATGCTGCGAAACAATGCGATAATTAATTTTCACTAATACTCCAGCGTACTTTCCGAAGGCGAACACGGCTGGCATGATTACAGTGAGCCAGCACTGATAATTGGAATTTTCTCAATTACACTGTATTTACAGCGACTTTTTAGAGATTGTAGACTTCACTGGTATATTATACGATTTTTCACCGAAATCCCGGTATATTTCTGCATCGGATTTTAATCAATGACTATACGCACCGATATAACTGTACCCTTTTCCAGAGAGTATCTGTTTAGGTGGAATTTCAATAATATTCCCAGCAGTAATATTATATATGCCGCGCGGAGTTACTTAGGCTAAAATTTATCTCGTAATAAATAGAAGGATCTCGGGAAATCCTGGTTAAAAAGCGTCTTGCTCTGCGACGCATCGGGCATTTATTTATTCAGCGATTCGAAAGCATAATATTATCCGGGGCGTCGGGGCGCGCCTCCAAACAGCCGGAGGAACCGAGAAAAATGGCTCATTAGTCGGCGCGGAAGCCTTCCCCGGGAATCCCGGTTTCGACGGGCCGCGACTAGGGCTCGGGCGCATTGTCCGGAATATCAAAAATTGCCTAGTTGGCCGCGGAGAAAATCGCCCCCGGAACGCCCGGCCCAACTTGCCCGGCATTCACTGTCCCCCCCGCGCGCGCATATTATGCAATCAGGCTCGATTCACCGGAGTTTGCCCCCGCGGCCGTGCGCGGATTAACACCGCATGGGCATTTCTTCTCCACGGCCCGCGGCCAAGGATTTTACACCCGATAAACAGCCTCCACGGGATCGATGCTCGCGAGGGGGGGGTGGATTATCTCGCACCTGCAGCTCGCGGGTATTCCGATGGCGTATGCCGCCGGGCCCGGGGAAGGGGTTTCTCTCGTCGGTGGCGCAGGCTTTGTCGAATTGCGGCCCGCGATCCACCTGCCTAGATATGTCGGCTGAATTACTGCGACTACTGGGCGCGAGGGGACGCGCGCGGCCTTTTGAGGAATGACGGCGCCGTTCGACAACCGGGCGCCCCGGGCCTTTCAGGAATTACCGCCGCTTTCCCCGAATATCCTCCCGTTAATTCGCCAGTTATGCTGGCTCGGTGCGCTTCTTTGGGCTTCGTTGATATCCCCTCGTTGGAGAGTACGGCCGTGTTTAAAGTGCTTTGTTAAATGGCCGGGTCGTTGAGTAAACAAGGTTAACCCGTCAAAAATGTCACTGGGCTCCCTACTGCAGAGTAACTAATACGTGCATATCGGCTCTGTATCTAACCTTTTCGTTTAATTAGGGACTGGAAATTCAAAACCTGCTTTAACCTATAAATTTTGCCCTTACAGAAACTGGCCAAAATTGGCCCCTTTAAATTTCTGACATGAATTGAATATATAAATAAATTTGTGTGATATTCATTCATACTGTATATAAATAGAGTTACGTTTCAATCAATCTTTGTTCATAAATAATTACTTTCACGTAGAGTATCGATTTGTATGAAAATCATCAATCTAGTTATCACTGAAAATATACATTTAAAAAAGTTGCACGTGTACAAAACGCGGCGCAAGTACATTATTATTCTAATAAGAGGTGTATCAGATCTAATAGCACAACAAATATATTATAGATGATTTAAACAACGTCGGTGTAAGAGCAAACCAAGGTTTATCGGAATCGATGATTCGCAGGTGCGCGGTATTGCCTGTGTAAGCTTACCGAATGTTACCCCACGGAGCATCAATTCCGATCAGAGTCGAGGAAAGTTACTTCGCGCTGACAATCGATAATGCAGCTTCATCAATAAATCACACTTCCTTCCGCACTAACTAAAATATTTCCGTTTTGCGCAATTCAATCGGTGTATTATATCTTTCTATACACTGTGTGTCAGTTATACGCGTGTATAATAACTAGTCAGAGTGGATATTTTCCTTTTGAGATATCATCGGCCTCTCGCAATCGCCAGCTTGTATAACAGTTGTATTGAAATATCGTGTTTTTATATCGGCCGAGCCTCCGTAAATATCACTTTGCGACCGGCCGCCCAAAAGACGAGCCGCGGCTCGTAAAAATCTCTTTCGCAAATACGACCTCGATCCCGAGGCGAGTCCCAAATTAATCACGTGAGACGCGAGGGCCGGGCCGCGAGGCTCGGCCGACTATACACACAGGGCCCGAGCCCGGGCCCGCGTTACAACGGCACATTCGTTTACGCGTGAATTATGGGATGTTGATCCTGGAAAAGAAACAAAGAAGAGGAGCGGCAGTCAATTAGCCGCCGAGCAGCGGCTCCCTCCTCCGCGGGCAGATAGCGCGAGGCGCCCGGGGCGATCGACCCGTCAAAATTTCCCGTCTAATTATAGCGTAGCGCCGGTCGGCGTCGTCGGCGGCGGTCGCCACGTGACAAATGGCCCCGCGCTCCGCTTCCGGCGCGGGTGTCCCCAGGTCGGCGGATTCCGCGTTTTTTTCCCCCGCAGGCGGCCGACGGGAATAGACGCTTGAAAGTATAAGGCCCCGGCTTGGCATTGGCCCCGCGGCGAGTGGATTTTCGCGCGGTCCGATAATACGCGGCTAATTTTAGACCGGCCCTCGCGAAAAATTCCGGGGGGGGGGAAGTCGTGGATTCCGCGAGCCGGTGAGCCGGCGATCGTTTCGCCGCGGTTTACGCGAGACGCGTGAGAAATCGCATAACAGGCCGCCCCCGGGGGCCTCTCGAAGGAGAAAAATCCCCGGGGATTATTTGAGTGTCAAGCGGACGGCGTAATCTACGGGCGAGCCGCCTCGTGTAGGCCGATAGGGAAGAATGCGAAAATCTGCCGAGATAAACCGAGAGACGAGCGGCGCTATGCGCCGCTTGTAAATGGCCGTAGCGTGATAAATGCTCGCGCGCCGCTGTACATTATAACACGACGATTAAATCAACGATAAGGAATCATGCATCGGTGCGCTTTTTCAGAGAGATCGGAAACTTTTTTTTTTTCCTTTTTTTTTTTCTAACCGTTAGGTCCCGCTAGTAAATCTGGCTTAATTCATTATTGCAAACATGCTAATGTCCAGTTATGCGGGGGAATCCTATTTCGATGCCTGTGCTATGCGCGCTATCGTAATTGTTCAGTCGATAGCGAAATTTGCATTCATCTTTTGAACATCTCGATACGGCATTATACTTTTTATCGATGATTTATTTATACCGTATTTTTGTATCGTTTTATAGTTTTATGAAGTCCGTGGCATTTTTAAGACGCGAGTCAGTCGCTCTTGCTCTTGTGTCGAATTAACATCGCGAATTAACATAACAAGACATGAATGAATATAATTGGCAAGTATATCTTGAAAAATAAATAAGAGCGGTCATAAAATCCACTCGAGTAATCTTTGAGTCGAATTTCGTTCGCACGGCAAGCTCTTAATTACTCGTTAAAAAGAGAAACGGCCCGGTTAGAATTGACAATTGAGACACTGGCTAAGAAACAATGCAAGATAAATCTCTTTAAAGACACGATATGAATTCAGGCAATCTATATGTACTCTGTATTAAGCAAACCGCTAAATTATCGTATCGTTAATTTGACTAAAGATGCCTATAATTCAGCAATGACAAAGTAGTCTGGAAAGTATTTGCTTTCACTTTCGTTTCGCGCCGGGATCATTTTTCAGTGCGGGCAATTATCCCCCCTGGGGGAAAAATGCGGGCCGATTTCGGTCCCTCCATCGATCGCGCGAGGTTAAACATCAGTTCCGCGGCATTATCATCCAATGTTGCAATGAATTAATCGCTTACAAACATTGGGCGTCGGAGCGCGGGCAGGGAAGGCCAGAGTGACGGGGCACGGGGCCGTACTTTCCGATGTAATTATATCGGTGAAAGAGTTGCGGGAGCGGTGACCTAGGAACGAGCCGTAAAAGGTCCCGAGAACTCGTTGAAATTCTTTCCTAATTCGAAGGGAGGAGGCGCGGAGGGCCGGTCCGAGGCGCACACTATACGCACCGGCAACCTGTAGGGCCGGAAAGAAAGACCCCCGGGCGGGGGCGTCCCTCGGGCTGCGGCGTTGACATTCCGTGAAGAGGCGCGAGGGCCCGATAATTCACCCCAATGACTCTCCGCGGCGGCGCGCACGCATAACGGAGGGGAGAGCGGCGAGAGGCAAAGTAGGCGGAGGGGGAGGAGCCCGAGCGGCCGAGCCGTTGTTCGGTGAGGAATGCCCGGCGAGGCGGCCCCGGGCCCCGGCTGTCCCCCCCCTCTCCTCCTCCGTTGACACGCACACGCGCGCGCCCCGGCGGAGGAGGGGACGCCGGCGTCTGCCGCCACCGCCGCCACCGCCGCCGCCGCCAGCGCGAGCCTCTCGTTATAGGCGGCCGTTTCACTCTCCTCAGTTCACTCTCGCTTGTCAGCGCGCGAGCTGCTGCGGCCGCGGCCCCCCGCGGCTCCTCCGCTACCTGGTGCTCGGCCCCGAAGCCCGGCCGCCCCCTTTTCCCGGAGCACGTGCTTGCCGCGGGGCTCAGGGCCCCTCGTGGCCCCCCGCGGACCGAACAGCGGCCCTTTTTCCCCCGCTCGGCTCGACTTTCCTTTTGCCGGGGCGAGTCCGCCGAGGAAGCGCCCGGCCGCCTCCCCGATTCGTCAACCGCGCCGCTTCCATTTAATCTCGGCCTCGGCTTTTTAAACGCGCCCATTCATCGGCTCGGATTTTTCAATTAGAGCCCCATCGCGCGCACTCGCGTGTGCTTCTCATCGGGAACTCTTGATTCGCCCCTTTTTTACTCCTCGTCTCGCCTCGATCCTCCCCCCCCCCCACCGCTGCTTTGATTCGATCGATCGATTCATTTGGTTAATGGCCGCTACAGGGCTCTGGGCCGCCGTTATCGTTTGTCACTCGCGAGGCTGTTCTCCTTTTTGATCGGGCTGCCGCTCCTCGCGGGCAGCGCTTGCCGGCTATTTTTGTCCGGCGGCGAGTGTCCTTCTTTATCTCCGGTTCCCGTTCGCTCTCCGCCACTTCTCTCTTTGTGCATATAATGATTTCCTGTTTTCCTTACTGCAAATACCCCGGGGCCGCTTTGTCGAGCGACAATAACTGAATTCGTTTACAAAACAGAGCCGATGTAGGCGCGGGCCTCGAGGAGAAGCACCAGATCCGGATTGGCCGCAAAGCCGCTCGGAGCAATATCCCCCCGTGCGCGGTTGAAACAGTGACGGGAAGGGACCCGGCTTATCGCACCGAGATAAGGATATTTTCAAAGGACGACGGGGGCAGAGTAACCTCGGAGCGCAGAGCCGGGCTCCGGCGAGGTAGACGAGGAGCAGACGGACCGAGGGCCTCCCGGCGGAGCAGTGCGCGATAAGGAGGATGAGGAGGCGCGCGGCCGACGGGCCGGATAACCTCGCCGAGTGACTCTGAAGCCGGGCGCGACATGCCGGGCCCGCGGGTGTGAGTGTCGGTGCGCGACGATCGCGGACCTCCGGCGATCATGGAGCTGGTGCGCAATGGCGGGGCCATCGAGATGCTCTCGAGGCGGAGCATCGCCATCAAGGACTACAGCCTCGAGGACGACGAGGAGGAGGTGCGCGACGAGGAGGCCGACGGGAGCTCCCTCAAGATCGACCTCTCCATGGCCGAGCAGTTCTACTACGAGGTCATCTCGTCCTTCCAGATGGAGGAGGTTAGCGCCCTGACCGACGCCCCGGTTTCTAGGTTATATACGGGCCAAATCGACGAGCCATGCGCGTATAAATACCGATCCCCTTGGCCCGGGCAGGTAGGCCCATTGTCCCGGCAGCCGTCAATGGGCGCGCGCGCGTAGTAAACAAGCGCTATCTTTAACCCGGCTCGGCGGGGGCGGCCGGGAATCAAAGCCGAGGGCGGCGGCGTCGCGTGCGTTGAACCTCGGCGCCGAGGCACCAGCGGCGTCGCGCGCCGAGCCAAACCAGTTTGATTACGCGCCGCGAGCCGGGGCGAAAGTCCAGTTATAGTCGCCGGGCCCGGCGTCAATGGGCGCGGGCGGACAACAGTCCCCCAGGAGCCGCGGGCTCCCGCTTCCGTTCGCCCGGGGAGCCGCTCGCGCACCCGCACCTTCTTCACCGCGGCGCACGCGTATACGCGTCGAGCCTAAGGGGGGGGCCCCGTTACCCGCGGGGATCAGCTGGGATGATACTTTGGAGCGCGAGGAGGCGACGCGCCTCGGGAGCTTAGGAGCCGTTAAACCGAGCGGCCCCCTGGAATCTGTATGATTTATGCGCCGGAGGCGGCCGCGCGCGACAACCCGACGAATTCCAAGCGAGGCATTATACGCGCGCCCGCCATTATGCGCCCGGGCCTTTCAGGAGCGCCCCGGATCGCGCGGGCCGCCCTCTGACTCGGACCTTCTTCCCCGGCGCTAATTGCTGCGGGGAGCCCCGGGGCCGGGGACCGAGTAAGCCATGCACGCCGCCGGCCCCCGAGTCCTCCGCTCGCGGCGGCCCGCTTCTTTTTTTTTTCACCCGGGCGTTAAAATGCGAGTTATCGGGCCGGCCGGGCGCCGGCACAATATGTACCGCTGCGCGCGGAATGAGTTTACGGCGCCGGCGCTCAAACAGGTATTACCCGTTGGCCCGCGCGCCGATAAGCTTGCGACTCTCTTTTTTTTATTTCCTTTTTTCCGCGACTAGCCGACCGCGAGCGGCTCCCCGGCGCCGAGGTTCTCCCCCCCTCCTCCCTCGGGAAATTGGGTCGCCTCGCGTCGGGATGGTCACCTAATTGCCGGGGATCCTTTCGAGCCGGGGGCTCTTGTTTTTTTTTTTTTTTCGGCGGCGCGTGACTCAGCCGGCCGGACTAGCCGGGGCTGCGCGCCTTTCACCATGATAAGTCGTTCTTAAATATTTCAATGAGCAGCCGGAGCGATACACTCGGCCGGCTTTGTTCCCCGATTACGACCAATTTACCCGATTAGCCAGGTTTAATGGGTCTCGGTGCCGCCCGGCAACCGGAGCGGAACCTTTCTTTTTTTCCGATCGTAATAGTTTACCGTCTTCCTGCGTGGGCCCTGTTTGGTATTCTTTTTTTTTTGTTTTTTTTGCGTTCTGCAGATGATGACTGCGAGGGGGGAATTATTATTGCGCCGCGGCGGTTGAAAAGTCAATCGAAGCGCGCTTATGTTTATGACTCTGTCCCCGTGTTTACGAGGCGATAGAGGACGGTTATCTCTTCGAGCGTCGACAGTGTTGTGCCGCTCTCTTGATAATTAATAAGGAGAGAGGCGCCGATAACGCCGGGGGAGATAAGCATCGACTCGGGCTTGCCGAACCGCCGGTGGCCTCGGCCGGAGAGCCGCCGGGGCACCGGAGGATTTATCGGCTATTACACCTTCCTCGCGCGGTCCGTCAAGCGTGAATCCGAGAGCTTCCGCGGGGACCGAGCGCCGCTCGTAAAAGGGGCGCGGGCCCGCCGAGCCGAGGAGAAAAAAGCCGGGCCGCGGGCGCGGGAGGCCCTCGTAAAAGCCCTGCCGCCGCCGCGCGGCTTCCCCCCCTCTGGCCGCTAACGAGATACATCGTAGGCTCGGCAGGCCGAGCTGCCGCCCGGTGCGTGAGTCCGCGGGCTAGTCACTTAACGGCTCTTTTAGAAAGCGCCCGCGTCCCCCGCTGCCCCGAGGAAGCCGGGCAAGACCGGGGGAGGTAGGGGGCGCGGGCCCTCCCCCGAGGCGGAAACCCCGCCGCTTAGCAGATTCTCGCGGCCGGTATTTGCCGAGCAAACTCGGCCGCCGCCGCTCTAGCGTCGCGCCTCGGCCTTTGGGCTTCCGCGAACCGGCGGGGGCCCGCTGTAAGGGGAAACCCGGGCGCAGGTGTCCCTCGGAATCCGCCTCCGCGGCGCTTTCGCCCCGGGGAAGGTCCCCGTGGAGCCGCGGCGCCGCCACCCGACTCGCCCGGCTAATCTCCTTAGAATGTGTGCACAAGGCGCCTTCCCCGGAGGAGGCCGCGATAAGGAGGGGGGATCGGACCGGGGCCCCGAGGCCAAAAGCGCCGACCTCGCGCGCCTCGCGTGTTCCTCTCCGCTCGCGGCCATCTGCAAATCGCGCACGTACGGCTCGGCGCGCCCGATAACAAAGCCGCCCCCGCGGCTGCGATCGGCCGGGCTAAGTGCTCCTCGCGGGAAAAGAGCCCCGCCTCGTTATCGCCCTCCGCGGCGGACGCTAATCGGCCGGAGGCAGTTAGCGCGGACGGGAGGTCCGGAACCATAGCGGCACCCGGGAGCTGCCCCCTCGTTAGCGGCCGGCGCGTAATCGCCCCGGGATCACAGGGCGCCCGCGAGTCTCTTTATAAACGCCCTTGGCGCTGTTCCTCTTGGCCGGCCCTGCGGCCTGGGCCCCCGAAAACCGCCCTCGCCGCGGTTATTTCCACATAAGCTGCCTGCGCTTTCGATTGCAACGGTGTCACTCCGGGCGGCGGGTCTCGCGAATAACGAGCCTTCCCCGAGGAAATAGAGCGCGGTGGTAACGCGAGGTGGAAGGCCGCGGGGAACCCGAGGCTCGCTCGGGGCCCGAATGTGCGGCGGCGCGTGGAGTCCGCCGCGGCGGAAGCCCCAGTCGTCGCCGGGGGGCCGCGGCCCGGCGATCATCGCGCCGACGTATTTAAGGGGCCTTTGACGCCGGCCGCGGGGCTATTCCGGGCGGCGCGGCCCTCCCCTCGCCGGACGCTTCTATTCCGAGTCCTCTCGCGGCTCGCCGCCCCGGGGATTATCATAAATTCAAAAGCGCGCGCCGGCCAGAGTGTAATTGTTATGCCAAGGCCCGGACGCGGCCTGAATAACAGACCCGTCCGCGCGGGCACGCCGAGGCCGCCGAAGGAAAACCGAGGCGACCAGCCCCGGTCGATCTATCGCCGAAAGCCGAGTAAGCCGGGACAAGCGCTCGCGGCGCGCGTGAGCGGCCCCCCAATTTCCGGAGGCTAACAGTTTTCCACCGGCGCGGCCCGAGGATTTTCCAAAACTGCCGAGGCTCTCTGCCCGGCGCCGGCCGGTGCGCCCGCGCCAACGTTCGATAATCGCTCGAGATGTATCCTTCTCAGAAGGCGGACTGGGTATTTTTTTTTTTTTGCCTACGCGAATCCCGCGTCCTCCGATTGCGAATGCGCTAGGCAGGCAAGGGCCTCCCCTATATATGGGCGCGCCCGCACACGCGCGGGGCGTAACCTTTGAGCGCGCACAAAAGGCTTTGATTAAAAAAAAAAAAAGAGGGAAAAAAAAGGAGAGCCGCGGGCTCGATTGCGCCTCTGCAAGGGCTGCGGGATTTCCGGCCGCTGATGACGGCCGGCTGCATTATCCATCGGGAAGTCGCAGGCGCGGCCTCTAATCCGGGCCGGCCCCGCTGCGTTACCCTGCGGCTTGCGAGTGCCCTCGTCGTCGAACGATCCGATTGTAAATTGCGCCCTTTCGATCGGTTGATCGCGTTATGTCCGTCCCGATCCGCGCGACCTCCACTCGCCTGGATTTCGCAAAACAGCCCTGGTTAATGAATCCGCGTAATGCAGGGGCGATCCGGCGTCGGTCCCGGAGGAAATTCCGCCATTACCGCTCCCCGCTAATCCAATCGGCCGGCTCCTCTGCTCGCGCCCTCGCCACCTGAGCGCGGCCTACCTCACGGGGGATCAAGACCAATTTTCTACCGGCTTCTCCGAAGACTTTCGCCGCTGCTGACTAAGGGTAAATGGGGCTTTTTCTCCCAGGCGCCGTTGAGCAGGCCGAAATTTGTACTTGCTATTACTCGCCGCAACTACTCTATACGGTGAAAACTATTATTTCCCGTCTTTTTGCCCTTCCTAGGGTACATTCTGCAGCACTTGGGTTGTTTTTACTTTCCACTGCTATCGTTAGGAGCAATTTTTGCAGAAAACCTCTGCTCCGACTTTTTCCGCCATTTCGTGTATAATGTCCAAAATTTGAACCAAAGTACGTATCTTGTTGTCTCCAACAATGTGCTCTTTATACCGTATTTAAATAATGTTTCACGTGCTACTGCGGTTCGTTCGGTATCCATATATCGCACAAAAAGAACCATCATTAACAACTCGATCACCAAGATCATAAGCTCGGCGGAAGCGCGAAAAACCCGGGGGTGGGTGCCCGCCGCTCCCGATGACGAAGCGCCGCCGGATTCGATTAGTACCCGGACGCCATTTACAGCTTTTCACCCTCTTCCGAGGCGACCTTTTCGATTCTTCGCACTATTTTACGCGACGGACCGATAACGGGAAATTGAATGCCCTGGACAATATAAAGTTCCGGATCCCCGATGCTGGCGATATACGCGGGCATTTCCATCGCGACCGCGCGGGACTAAACACGCGCTGCTTTTTCTCTCTTTACTTATTTGCTCGGGCGCTTTTTCCCCCCGGGCGTCAATTCGTTCCTTTTTTAATTCGCTCGCATCCGCGCGCCCGACACGAGGGTGTACAATATACACGATCTGAATGTTTGAACAACGAACGGGGGGGGGGGCCTGATGGGGATCTTTGCTTCGCTCGCCGGTTTAACCAAACGGTGCTTCCGCTCTCGCGCGTGATTAGTGGGAAGAGTGCGCGAGCCGAGGCATTTAGCGCAGAGTTCCTCCTTTCCACGGGGAAGCGCGTTGGCGAGAAGAAAAAAAAATAAAGGCGATGCCCCCTCTTAATGAGTTTGAAGCCGGTTGATAGATCGCCCGGGATATATGCGCGAATTAAGTCCGACGCGCGGAAATTGTAATTATTCATTCGGACGGTAAAATATCGCAAAGTAGCTTCTTACACGGCCCCGCCCCGTCTTAGTTAATTAAACAAGGTATATTGATGGCTTTATATATCCTGCAACAAGGCATCTTCTTCCGCCGGCTTGCCGGCCCTAATTCGCTTAATAATGAAATGGCAATTTATCAGGGATTTAATTGAATTTCGAATGGAATTAACGAATTTGGCTTTATTCCCGTGATTTATCAAGGAGGCGGCCGACCCTGTTATGACATAATTACACGAGTTAATCCGCTCTTACAGCTAATGCGCGGAAATGAATGGGCGGCTGGGCCCCCCTCCTCCGGGGGCTGTAGTACACCGGCGGGCCGATCTTCCGCGCCGCTGTTTTATCAAGCCGATCAATCAGCCGGTCGAGCGGGCCGCGAGGGTAACGCGCAACGTCTCAATCGGGCGCGGCTCCTCCAGCGCCGCGAAATTCCAACGGCGCGGAGAAAGGGCGGGCGCGTGTGTTTCTCTTGGCCCGCGGCCTATATGAATCAGCGGGCCTTAACCTTAGGCGAGAGGCAGGCCGGCCGCGTGTGCAACGCGCATGCGCCGGCGTGGGAATGCGGCCCGGCGGGTCCCCTCGCCGGCCAGAGGACTCGCGCGCATTGATTGATTCGCCGCGGGCGATTGATAGGCGCGCCGCGGGCCCTCGCAGGTGCGCGCCACTCCCCTCCCCCCCCCCTCCGGGGGACGCGCGAGCCTCCCGCGGGACGAGCCGCCGATTGCCCCGGGTCAGTGCGCCGCGGGCTGTTTCCAAGCGGGACAAAGGGGCCGAGGGCCCGGCTGTGTATAAATAAACCGGGCGCCGCCGCGGTAATTTACGATTTTATCGGGGGAGGAAAGAAAAAAAAATAACTTACCCGCGCGCCCATTGTTCCCGGCCGGCCGCGTGATCCTGTTTAAAATCAATAGACCGCCGAAACGGGGCCGGGCCTATACGAGCCGAATACATTATCCGGGCGGTGCGGCGTCGCGGCAAAAAAAAAAAAAAACGGGCTCCACGTGCAGGCCCTTCGCGTCCTCCGCTCGCGTTGCACCCGGGGGGGGAATACGAAAACGGGCGGCGCGGGCGGTTCCGCGAATTAAGAATGCAGCCGGCCTGGACAATAAACAAAGGGCGGGTCGCGCTAGGGCCCGCGGGAGGAAAATCGAAGCCGCGGCCGCCGCGGGCCATTTATAACCGGCGGCGGCGGCGGCGGGGCGCGACCCGTGGCAGGTGGCCAAAGTCGCGCGGCCAAAGGCCGAGGGCCGCCTATCCATAAAATTAGGCGGCTGCCCGAGCCCAAGCCCCTTCGAAAATAACGCGGAAATTTGAATATTTATGAGGGCTTTTGCTCTCTCTCTCTCTCCCCGGCTTATTTCACAGCGCGCACTGAATCGCGATGACTTTTTTACCGAGGCGGCTGGCTCTCCCGGAGGTGTAGCGCCCGCCCGTCACCGACACACTGGCTAATTGATTGCTTGTCTCCCGCTGAGCCGTGGCGTACGACGCGGACCTGCGGAGCTCGCTGCGACCGTACTTTAATCGAGTGCTCGTGATTGTCTTTTCTAATTAACCATGGATATTCTTATATCAAATGTTTTTTCTTATTTTCTTTTTTCTTAATATTCATGGTTCATTATTCTAAATGTCTGTTCTAAATGTGAATCTTTTGTGTGTAGTTTCTATAGATAGATGTAGAGTTGGTGCATAGATAAAACTTTACATGTGTTGTTAAGAATCGTATTAATTTGTGTAGTTGTTTAATTACTTGGACAACGCACTGACAATTATGAAAATATTCTTGATTCAATATATATAAGAGTAATGGATCGAGATGTAAATAGAAAAAAAAAAGATTTTTTTCCAGTCAAAATCAATTATTTAGTCGACGGCGGTTGTTATTATCAATATTCGCCGAGCGAAAAATCTACCGGGCGGAGGAAAAAGTTCCGCGCTCAGCATCTCCATTCGCGAATACACTCGGAAGCCCATAGAGACAGGGGGGCGCCGGAGGAATCAAAATTGCAAATGGAAAAATCTCGCGTGGCGAGAAGTGTAACAAGAAGCCCTCGCGAGCCGTCGGGCCGGATGCAAATGCCCCGGAGCTTCGTCTATTTGCCTCATTTATGCGAGCCATGGAGATCCTCCGCGGCCCGGGCCGGGAAGACACCTCGAGGCCGAGACGCTCTGTTTGGACGGGAGCCGAGTGCTCGGCAAAGGCGCCCCGCCGAAAAAATGAATCCCGCCCCGGGGCCCGAGGCGGCCTGCCTTCAAATTAATCGCCGGGGCCTACGCGGATCCCCCCGACGATTATTACTGTCGCCGGTCGAAGGCCCGCCGAAGAGCCTCGGAAAACTCGTTAACTTCGCGGATTGCCGGCCCTCTAATCCGCCCGTTTCATTTGGAGAGGTAGTCGGTTGAAAATCCGCGCGGCCCGTGAAAAACTTGGGGATAATTCTGCCGCGGCGAAAAGCGTACACTCGGAATAAGGCCGTAATCCCGATCCACGATAAACTTTAATGAGCGCTCGCGCGCGCGCGGCCCCCCCCTCCCCTCCCTTTATTTCAGGATTTAAAAAAGCTTGTTTACCCGGACTCAACATCAGCGCCCCGGGAAATTGCACAATTTTTCGATCCGGGCTTTGCGCAAGGGCTTTTTCCCGCAGGCGGCCCGCCGACGGCCGGCCCTCGCCTCGTCAATTTTCCCTGCCCGCATAAATTGGCGCGCGGCACGCCTGATCTGCGGCAACCGCGCCTCCGCGAGTGCGAGTCGAAAATGCCTCCGGCGACAGGCGCAGCGGCAGCTCGATCCGGAGAGCGCGACCCTCGACCCCCCCCCCGGCAAATCCCTCGGCCTCGAGAGCGCGGGGTAAAAACTTGCCGGCTGGAAAAATGCGCCATCGGCCGCTAATTGGAGCTTTGCGTCCCGAAAATCACGAGGGCGATTCTCAAAGCCGCGCCCAGGACTTATTCCCCCGCCCTCCCGGGGCTTTCCACCCTTTATCAACCGTCGCGTTCTTCCGCTCGACTTTCCCTTTTTTTTTCCCCCCCTCGGCCCACTTTTCCTCTGTTTCGCGCTCGTTATACCCGACGTGCTCGAAATTTCAACAAACCCGGCATTATCATCGCGCGCAGGACCGCTTTTATAGTGCGCCGCTCTCTCGTAGAAAATTTCATTCGTTGCTTTGAGTAAATAGCCCACGATTGCTGTACGGTTATATGCGGTTAAATTCGTTCTCCGTTATACCTTATTAGAAATAAGTCGATTGTAAGTTTCCTTTGTGAAATTAAATGCTCAAGCTCCGATCGAGCTTGAAGGACGTATGTTTAACGACGTTGTAGCGTTAAAAGAATATCTCTGCGAAATTTAGTACATAAGCTGAAGCGTTGTTTGGAATTTATAAAATAATGAAGCAATGTCCTGGCAAGGCTCGTGCGTGGAAAAGTGTAAGCACGTTTTGCCGTGTATTTACAATTGTGGGAAAAAAAGACACTTTACGCATACCCCGCGGACAATGTGCATAATATTATAAACTTTGCGGCTCGACAAGTTTGAGCGAGTAAATAAAACTGCCCGCTAACCGCGGCGACGGCCTGTTTGCTTTTGCAGAAGCTCTGCGTCTTCCAAAAATCACTGGAGGAGCTGTCCTCGCGGCTGGCCGGCGCCGAGGCGATCCAGGGCGGATGGCAGGCCGCCGGGGCAGCCCAGAGCCCCGAGGCCACCGAGCAGCTCGAGCAGCTGGGCAAGTTCGGCGAGCGGCTCGGGCCCATCCAGAGGCTCATCGAGGAGGCCAACGAGCAGGCGAGCGCCTTCGCCTCGAGCAGCGTCATCGTCTCCCACGCCCTCCTGGCTAAGCTGGAGGACCTGAACGCCAGGTGAGTTGGGCCGAAGGCTTCCCCGCGCCCCCTCGCGCAAACGCCCTCACCGCGGCTCTGCTTCCAGGTGGAAGGTGCTCCAGGTGGCGGTCGACGAGCGCTACAAGCAGCTCAGCGGCTTCGGGAAGGACGGCAGCGGCACGCCCGGCAGCCAGGGCTTCCTCGCGAGCAGCGTCGAGCCGCCCTGGGAGCGAGCGCTCACGCCCGCCAAAGTGCCTTACTATATCAAGTGAGTACCGAGTCGGCCCTCAAAGGCCCGCCCGCGCGGCTAAGTATAGCCCGGTCTAACGCTTCCTCTTGCATTGGCCAGCCACCAACTGGAGACGACGCACTGGGATCACCCCAAGATGATAGAGCTCATGTCTTCCCTCGGGGAACTGAACGAGGTGCGCTTCTCCGCGTACAGGACGGCCATGAAACTGCGGACGGTGCAGAAGCGACTCAGCCGTGAGTAGAAAGCCCAGAGCCCTGGACGAACAGCCGGCCTCACCGCGCGCCCCTTTCTTCCGCAGTGGACATGCTGAGCCTCTCGACTGCCCTCGAACAGTTCGACTCGCACGGCCTGCGGGCGCAGAACGACAAGCTCATCGACATTCCCGACATGGTCACGGTCCTCACCTCCATCTACGAGCTCATCGCCGCGGAGAACCCCAACCAGGTCGAGGTGGCCCTCTGCATCGACCTGGCCATCAACTGGCTCCTCAACGTCTACGACAGCCAGCGGACCGGGCAGATTCGCGTGCTCTCCTTCAAGGTGGGCCTGGTCCTCCTGTGCAAGGGCCACCTCGAGGAGAAGTACAGATGTAAGTGAGGCTGTCGATGGGCGGGAGGCGAGCGGCTCTGACCCCCGTGTGCTCCGCAGACTTGTTCCGGCTGATCGCCGACCCGAACCGGCTGGTCGACCAGCGCAAGCTCGGGCTGCTGCTGCACGACTGCATCCAGGTGCCGCGGCAGCTGGGCGAGGTCGCCGCCTTCGGCGGCTCCAACATCGAGCCCTCGGTGCGCAGCTGCTTCGAGAAGGCCGGCAAGGACAAGAACGAGATCGAGACCGTGCACTTCCTCAGCTGGCTCCAGCAGGAGCCCCAGAGCATGGTGTGGCTGCCGGTCCTCCACCGGCTCGCCGCCGCGGAGAACGCCAAGCACCAGGCCAAGTGCAACATCTGCAAGGAGTACCCGATCGTCGGCTTCAGGTACCGCTGCCTCAAGTGCTTCAACTTCGACATGTGCCAGGGCTGCTTCTTCTCCGGGCGCAAGGCCAAGAACCACAAGCTGACCCACCCCATGCAAGAGTACTGCACGGCCGTGAGTATACACGCGATAGTTGGAGGCCCGCGCCTCCCGCGTCCCCGGCCCCGCGCCTCACGACGCCCCCTCTCTCCTTGCAGACGACCTCCGGCGAGGACGTGCGCGACTTCACGCGCGCCCTGCGCAACAAGTTCAAGTCGAAGCGCTACTTCAAGAAGCACCCGCGGGTGGGCTACCTGCCCGTCCAGACGGTCCTCGAGGGCGACGCCCTCGAGAGCCCCGCGCCCTCGCCCCAGCACAGCTCCCTCAGCCAGGACATGCACTCGCGCCTCGAGATCTACGCCTCGCGGCTCGCCGAGGTCGAGCTCTCGCGCACGCGCAGCAACTCGACGCCCGACAGCGACGACGAGCACCAGCTGATCGCCCACTACTGCCAGAGCCTCAACGGCGGCGACGGGGTCAACGTGCCCCGCAGCCCCGTCCAGGTCATGGCGGCCATCGACGCCGAGCAGCGCGAGGAGCTCGAGGCCATCATCCGCGAGCTCGAGGAGGAGAACGCGACGCTGCAGGCCGAGTACGAGAGGCTGCGCTCCAAGCAGGCCCAGGGCGCCACGCCCGAGGACGGCGTGCACGGCCGACAACCCGACTGTGATATGATAGCCGAGGCCAAGCTCCTGCGCCAGCACAAGGGCCGCCTCGAGGCGCGCATGCAGATCCTCGAGGACCACAACCGACAGCTCGAGGCCCAGCTCCAGAGACTGCGCCAGCTCCTCGACGAGGTACGTCCTCGACCTCCTCCTCCTCCTCGGCGCCGGGCCCTCCCAACCGATCTAACCGCTCTTCTGCGCCTTTTCAGCCCAACGCCGCGTCGCCCTCCAAGACTGGAACTCTGCAGACCCGCAGCGTCACTGCCTCGCAATTGGCCACGGATTCTCCCGCTAAAATGAATGGCCACTATCACGACTCGCCAGGTACTTATTGCTATTCTCTCCCTTCATTATCGAACAACACCATGTGATCGTTTTATCTTTCTTATACATTTGGTTTGTGGGAACGTGCAGAGACACCTCCATAACATTACTTATCATTACACTAACACTCAAAGGCCATGTTTTCATTGAATGCAATGCGTGAGCATTCACATTCTGCTTCTTAGTTTACCTAAGGTAAATGATTATTCTTATTATTAATTATTTAATTATCTGATAATTGCCGTCGATCGGTTTCAAATTCCTTAATGGAGAAATTCTTTAGTTAATCTTTTTATTTTATAGATTTTCTCGCTATTGTAAACTGTTAATATTAACAACCGTTTTTGCCTCAAGATACCACTTTGCAAACGGTTAAGATTGTTGATTTTTGTCTATACGCCAAATAAGCATTTACCTTACCTTTTATCATAAACATTGTACATCTCATTCTCACTTTGAGCTCATCCTCTCGCTCTTTCTTTCTACCACTCCATGTAAACGCGCTTTTCGGAAATCCATTGGGCTTAGGTAATGGTGGCGGTTCGGGAGAAGGGCGAGTGAGCAGCTTAGAGAGACCACCACCGCCGCCTCATTCTCACAGCGTATCTCATAATGTGGGCAACCTCTTACATATGGCAGGTTTGTGTTGGTTCTATCATACTTTTTTTTACTCGTTCGCTCTTCATAATGATCAAATGCTTTCATCAATTCTATGTATAATTCATTGTAACATAATTATAACAACTTGAATGGAAACTTAAAATTTTAATCAAAGTCAACGTATTTTGAATCATTGAACCATTATAATATTTAGATTGTAAATAGTTGTATATTTAATAGTTGTATAACAGTGTATATTTAATTTATGAAGTAAATATCTTTTAAATAACATAATTCCATAAATGTATCTTACGTGAGTATAATACATTTTTGCAGCTTTTTCTTTTGAATTAAATTCTGAATCAAGCTTTTCCAATGCTCTTGGCAAAATGAATATCTAGCCAAGTTTATTATCTGTTAATTTAATTAGTTTGTGCAATATATTGTTTTGGAAGTATTTTTTCTTCTGATCGATAAACAACCGTCCCGCAAGATTATCAAAAAAGTTAAAATTAAAAAAGTATTAATGGTATTATTACAACTTAACTATTGACGTATAATACTTTTTCAATGATCTATTTTTTAACAAAATAACAGCTTTTTTGATAAAAAATATTTTCTGGTGTATGTTCTAAAATAAATATAATATAAAATACTATACTGTAAAAAATTGTCTATAAACCTACTATACCTACTATACCTAAAATTGTTTATATACCTACTAGCATGCATATCTCCATTAACAATTCTATAATTTTAATGTGTTGCCTGCTATCACGTTTAGGATGGATGTAAAAAGGTGAGCTTTTCTAACCTAAGAATAATTCATGCTTTGTAGATATTATTATTAATTTAAAAGCATTAATTTAATTAACTATTTTTTATGTCTCTTATTTTTCACAGTTATTGTTAATTTAAAAATTTATTTTTATATACAATCAACTATTTTTAATTTTTTAGCTTATGTATTAATACTTCTATAATCTACCTGCCAAGAGAAATTATTTTATCTGTCATTATTGTATATTATAATTTAGAATATCAACATTAATTTTAATAACGTTTATTATATTTAACATAAATTTAAAACAATAATGTAAAATTATTTTTAAGGTAGTCCAAGTAAATATAATAAAATTAATCTATAGATATATATATATATATTTAGAGTTACAGAATATTTATCTGAAAAATATAGTCTAATTGCTTTAACGTCATTTATGAGTTACCTGCATAGAAAAAATGTAAATAATACACTTTATCTGAATATCAAATTTTACGTTATACAATTGTTATAACTATTTACAGTAATAGTCTTTAAATAGTTATTTTTTGTTTATTTTAGGTGTAAATATGTAATATTTAATGTTCAAGAAAATTAAAAAATATAGTAAATTAAAATCACTAATACTTTTTAATTGCATTTTTTATCTTTTCGATTCTTTAAAATTTATTTCAATAAACTTTCAAAATGGTTTTTTAGGGTGTATAAGTAATTAAAGCAACATGTGTCTTCACACTATATTAAAATATCAAAGTTCTGAACACTACAAAATCGTTAAATGCGTATTCTATATAAAAGTATTGGACGATTTTAGTTTCACCTTCGCGTAGTAATTGATAAAATTAACTTTATATACCTGTAAAGCAGAAGGAACATTAAACTGTTTGATTTTTCAACTATATTAAAATATACAGCATATTGGACTGTCTTAAAGTTAATATTGCATCTCAATCATTTCGAAAAGTATATCAATGTATAAATTGTGTTCGATTACAGAGGATTTGAGCAAAGCTGTCGGCGATTTGGTGACAGTCATGACTGAAGACAAGCCGGAGACGAATGGTCAGCAACAGCGAGCTCCACCTCCAGCTTTCAAACAGTGAACGCAGCAAAGAAACAAATATACATATATACATATATAAATATATATAAAGAAGAAAATAAGATCAGAATAATACGCAAAGTAACATAAACAGTTACACTTACACACATACAATTGTGCGTTCGTGAACGCTATGACACACACTTATGCATAAAGAAAGCAATCAATCGTCGCGATTAATTCACCGAATGATGAATCAAGAAGCACAAATAAAAGAAAGTGAGAATCGGAGAACAAAAGAAAATCATCATAATCAACGCTGCGTTAAGCTCATTACTATATCACAAAACTAACCATTACTTTTAATTGTTGACCAAGAGCGACAAGTCTGGTTTCATTGCATATCAGAGAGACAAGCACTAATTTTATTGCGCGTGTCAAGCCGCGTTGAAGAGAATTTGAAAACAACTATATAGTTGAGGACACACTTACACAGGGTCAAAAAGTAGAGAAGCAACTTTTTCGATCCAAATCGCGCGATGGTATTGGGTATTTTATAGATTTTTTTGTATAGCCGAGAGGACTACTCTTTTATTGAATAGAGTTGAAGAAAAAATAATGAAAAAACAGAAACGAATGAGTTTTTTCGAAGATTTCCCTGTTATGTTGTATGCGAGGGAGAGATTGATCTTTGAAAGCTACATATTGTGACTTGTCATATCATTGCCAAAAAGAGATAAGAATCGCTAGAAAGAGAAATATGTTATGTATTGTAATAATCAGAAAACGAACGAATCAATTGTTATACGCCTGCTGTAGCTAAGAAATATTATACAAGAAGATTACTACTTAAATATACGAAATGCGAAAAAAGGGGATTAAATGATTATGAAAATATATACACTTAAAATAAAAGAGAAAAAAATATACAATGCATGCTACAATAGAGAAATCAGCAACGTGTCAAATCGCATACTATTATAGGCCGTAGACGTGTAATTCACACGTTTTGAAATCCTAAGCCCCTTTTTTTCTTTTCGTTTCATAAACTTATTAAAAAGCTGCCCCGACGAATTTTTAACAAGGGCATTTATCTAATTAATAAAAGAATTACACGTACACTTGATACACATGAATGCATCTTAAGATTTGCAAGGAAGAAGAGAAAGTGAATCGAAGATTAAGTCGAAACAACGCTTTTCTTCACACGTGAACGTATATTATTATATATCGGGGACGATCTCCTGCGACTTTTCTAGATTTTTTTAAAAAGAAAAGGAAGAATATTACCTGCAGCAAAATATGCTATTTTGGTTTTCTGACTTTCGTTACACTAACGAACGAATGTTATATATATGTTTAAAGATATTAATAAACTATCAACAAAGCAAATTGTAGTCTGTATCTAACGACCTGCAATAAAGCTATCTTAAAAAATATAAAATTTTGTGTCTGTATGTTGCATGCCAAATCTTTCTTCCTCAAACTTCGTTCAAATAATTTTTATTGTATGCAATTCAGCACAGCTGTTCAAAATATCTTTTTTTAATTTTCTTAAATATTCAAAGTTAACATTGAGTTATTTCAGTATTACATTAAATGAATACATTAATTAATAATAGGATATATCTTTCTAGATTGTTAAAAATAACCATTAATTTTTAATATTGAGGTAGTTTATTTGGTTCTTAATAAAAATTTTTAGTAAAGTGCAGACATCCTTAGTCATTATAGAGTATCTAAATTAACAAATTAATAGCTATTTAAGTTATTAGTTTATTTATAACTCATAAAATGCTGAAATAACATTATTTAAACAATAGTGAGCAAAATATTTCCTTAAAAATTTGCACAGTTTAAATTCTATTTTGTTTTTGATAATAATTTATTATATATTAAAAATGCAAAACATTGTTCTAATCATCATATTTAAACTTAATTATCATATAAGTAAAGGACAAAGTATTACACAACAAAAATATATTCTATATCTTTAAATGATTAACAAACTTGATGTTTCTACATATTATGCACATTTATATTGTGTGTGCATGTATACATATATGCATGCATATTCAAAATATTTAGTTCAATGTAACAGTTCTTAGAATCTTATGGTTTCTTAAGAATTAAAACTTTTTTGGAAATAATAATTCAATTTTAGTACAATCTCAAATTATAATTTCATATGTAACAGTACCTTTATTAAACTTACTTTCTTTTATTGTTTATCCTCAGCACATGAAAATTTAATTGGATTTAGTTGGGGGAGAGGGGGTCTATAGATGAATAACTTTCATCATATATATTACTATATTCAAATGACCTATTTTTGTCATCTATACATTACTGTTTTCAAATAAATCACTTTAATCATATGCATTTACCTTCTAACAAATTCGATAACCCTGTAAAATGAAAAATGCAAAAAAAGAAATTGATTTGTCCTTATACACTTTCTAAGAAAAATACACTCATACTTGTAATATCGTAAATATTTGTCATTCTCTCATAGTCTAACTATTCGTAAGAAATATCTAACCTGATTCATCATTCCCAACTCTTCTTTTTTTCGAGAAAATAAATTTGTAGATTCAATGTTAGTACTACTAACATTTTTTGCATAATATTGTATTGGGTTCAATAAAAAATTAAATATAATATTATATTAAAATGAAATTTTATAAGACATTAGAAAAATACCTTTATACTGGTATATTTTGTTACGTACACACCTTCGGCGCGATACGCAACGGATCCGCGAAGGCAGCGGCTCCGATATCCGCTGTCGCGGGGAATTTATACTGGTACGTAACAATTTATACTGGTACTATTGTAAATTCAGACTGACTAAAAAAAGGTACATCTATATTTACCTCCTCTATTATTTTTCCAATCTAATATAATTTCATTCGTCACACCTTTGAATAAGTTTTGAAACTCAGAGGTATTTTTATAAATCTATAAGTAAAGTTTATAATTAGAATTAATTTAGTAGAAATTATGATTTAAATAATTATAAATAAATTTTTTATATTCATGCAGGAACAAAAATTGTTCATACATACAGAATAATTATGGCAATATGTGATTTTATTAACATCTAGTTTAGAGAAAGAGAGAGAAAATATACTTTGATTCTAAAATGGATGCATATAATTATTGTGTTACATAACAGTTGAAGAAACAGTTTCTTAAGTAATATATTGATACCTCAGAATTTATGTCAGTATTATATTGTCTATTATAAGAATATTTCAGTTGTAACTTTGTAAGTCACAATTGATTTAATCGATTCTTGTAATTTTTAACCTATAAGTCTTCGCTAATATTTTGTAAGCAGATTAGGTTTGTTACAATTATTCTATAGTTAGGATTTTCTAATTCGCTGATAGGTTCACTAATTTGTAATAAATGAATTTTATATTCCATTTTATGTCTACTTATATACATATATAAATTACCGGAAAAATTGACAATTTTTGTTAGACCATAAACATTTTTCCTGTTGATCTTTGTAAGCCTTTTGCCAAGTCAAAGAAGGGTATCAGAATTGATTAACAGTTACCAAACGATGATGTAGATGATTGAGTTGGTTGAAATAAATCAGTATTACCTACTTCATAATCGCTTTAGCCGTCACTTTCTATTACTTCATTACATTGCACATTATTTACAATCTCGTAACATAATTTGTCACTATCAAAAATTTTTGAATCTCTACAGTAATTTCTTAGTTGAATTGAATAGTTTTAAAATAGAATCTTTCAAACACAATAACATAGGTAATATTTCTGTTAAATATCTTGGAAATGGATCTACAGTTTGAGGCATTGTTGTTACACATATTTTTTGACTCATATTATATATATAGCGGTTCGGTCGCGACCTTTAATGGGTGGCTGGCCCGCACGAGTTTCACGGATCAGTTGCCTCGGGTAAACTCAGCGCGACAGGCTGTTCGCGCCAAGATGCGTCTATATCGCCGAGAAGGTCACGCGGAAGAGACAGGCCGTCCTGTCGGACTCCGCGCCCGCTCGCACTGGGCGGCGAAATGGTGCCCGCTGCACGCACGCCATTCCGCTCGGATACCTATATACCGCTGGGAATTCCGCGGGCTACGACGGCTGTCGGTCGGGGTCGCGCGCCCTGGGCTAAAGACGGGGTAGCTCGGGTCGACAGCGCAGAAGCTTAGTGCGGACGGCAGCGGCTACCTTAGCTCCGACGACGGACTCGTCCGACCGCCCTGGCTTACCAGAATCCTCGATCATACGAGGATCGGCCGCCCAGAGCCAGCATGATCAATTCGTATGAACCTGTAGAGAGGCTGAGACGATTATAAATAAACAGGGAGGCTCAATTATTTACTTTAAAATTGGTTTATATTCTATTCTTGATAAAGAAAATATTTAAAATAAAAATAAGAAGTAAACTAAGGTGGAAGCCGGTTAGTGGAAGGGCCCGTGGTTGATGCGGTGCAGACACCTCTTGGATTGAGACAGCCCGTGGTGTTTACATACAAGGCAAAGTTTCGTGTTGACTCCCTTCTGTCCCGGGGTGCTCTCCACTCCATTGCCTTCTGGGCTCAGATAAACTCTAGTAAGGTGCTTCTCGGCCTCCGTGGCCTTCCACCCTGTCACATTTTGCTCTGTCCTTTTATTTACAACTTTTACATAAATTATTCGGTATGTGTGTATAATTTTTTTTACTTTTTGATTCTGTTGAGCCTTACAAAACAATAAATAATACTAATAATAGTTTTGAATTTAAATATTTCTGTCCGTTACAGGAACAAGTAATATTCTTTTAAAATATGTCTCTAATACTAAGGGCTTTGGGTCACTGATATTACGTTCCCTCATTTTGCATTCTGCACCGTCTTCAGATCTGCTGCTAATTTGCAAACGCTCTCCATCGTATTCTGTTTTTGAAACAGGCTTTGAAATTGTATATTTCTAACTTTACCACCATCAATCGACTTGTACTGCGTATATTTATCTCCCGTTTTGAGAGAGATAAGATCGAGGATTATGGTGAGCCAGGGCGATCAGACGAGTCCGTCGCAGAAGCTGCGGTAGCCACTGCCGTCCGCACTAAGCTTCTGCGCTGTCAGCCCGAGCTACTCCGTCTTTAGCCCAGGGCGTGCGACCCCGACCGACAGCCGTCGTAGCGCATGGAATTCCCAGCGACTCAGGAGGTTAGGTTATCACAATATATTGTATTAAATATATTATATTTAAAAAATAGAAGTTCTTGCTCTGCGCGCAAACTCACAAACTAGGCGAGACACGAAAAAAAAAGTCTTATAGAAGCACTAACCGACATATGAAATTGACTTCTGACGATGAGTGGACCGACCGTGGATAGAGACTGAAGATTTCTCGACAGTCTGGTCCACCCCGACCCTGGCCACCTAGCCCCGAATACAGAGCTTTAAAATATATAGACTTTCCTTTTATTTGAAAACGCCTTTCACCATCCTAGACCAAACATCGGAACAGGTCGAGGAACAGTTCGCTTCAGATGCAAGTCGTGACACGTTTCAGCCAATAACGATTTTTAGAATAGATTTTTGAGTATAATACCGTTACAAAAAAGAGTTATATATAATTACGGACAAAGTAAACATTTTAGCAAGAAATCAGTATTTTTTATTTAGCAACTATATAAATATATTAACGAATGGGTCATGTATTTGTGAAGAGTCTGCATGACCTGCGGAGCAGAGCATTCACCCGTCTTCGTTTGTATGCATGTGGCATTGCCAATGGTGTAATAAGACGATCGGACGATAGCAAACAAGCACAGAATGACATTTCCTACTTTAGTTTTGGCTTATCCACGTTCGGAGTAAGTGCGTGCACGACAGCTTGGCGCTTCCCGCGTACGACGCGCAAGGGACCTGTCACGCCGAAGGGGCAAGGCACGCGGGGGTTTGAATCTACGACAGGTGAACAGGGACGAGGCCGTGGCCTCGTGACGCAGAACGACTCACGAGTTCTCTTAAATCGATCTCCCCCGGCGCTTATGGAAACGCGATACACCTGTGGAAAACGGGGGATGCGGCATCGTTACGTGGCTCGCGAAGGGTTGGACACGCAGGCGAGCACGCCACTATCTACGCAGCTGGTCTTATATGAGATGTAGTGAACTTATGTACGCAACGAATAAAATCTGCATCCACTAACAGCTTCGACGTCATTCTTTACATACCTACCCCTTTCTCGTTTAAAGCAATACAACAGATACCATTACCGATACCAAAAAGATTCTAATCGTGTCAAAGTTTCAATCAGCGGTTGCAACTATATGTATTGTGACCACTGCATATAAATATGCACCTTACAAATCACATGTACATTAATAAGTCACATATGTGCTACTAAAAATTGACGTATACGCGACTTTGCGAGGGCAACTTTTTTCTCCTCGGCGTGATAGTTCGCGGTATGCGAAAACCGTTAGAAACGCAGCGAGGAGCGAAGTCGCAGGAGTAATCACGTGACCCGCTCGGAACTCGGAGCAACTAATAACGCACTGCGTAGGGAAACTGCAGCGCGAGCTGGATGCATTACGCGCAAATTATATATTTTTCACCTAAAAATAGTTTACGTATATAACGTTAAAAAAGTCTAATGTAAATTAAAATTGTAATATTATATATTTTTATTAATACATAATAATAACAATAACATACAAAACAGTTCACTCTGTCAGGCGTGCAATTCGTGTTCTAACGCATTTATTCATTAAATACAAAAATTTAAGCAGCTCGCAATATATACGCGCGCAAACGCAATTTATAAGCGTTATGAATTAACGGTTGCGACTACCAATCTCTTGCAAAAGATTTTGCTTGAAAAGCATGCCAAGCATATTGTAATATGCAAATGAAACTAACACCAATAAATAAATATTAATATAAAGTATTACACATTTTACATGAATATTTGTCTAAACATCTTAAAACTCCGAAATCTAAAAAACAATATATGTGGGCGAAGCTAGGAACAAAAGTCAGCTTGAAAAACGACAAAAACTTACAAGTACTCGAAGTTTTTGCGTCTAATACATATAAATCCTGTATGTACTACGTTCAAAATTGTCATTCGATTGCAAATTGATAATTTAAAAATATATTCGGATTTCGAAATGTTTTTTCTGAAAGTATAAACCAAAGCGAATCTATCACTTCAAAATCACGATGGAATGCATCGAGACAAACACCTTGATAATCTTTTCGAGCAGCAGCATTGCTTCCCGAAAGTTTCCTCGAAAAAATTCGGTAAATTTTTATTTTGTAAAGGAAATTTTAACTTCTTACTAATAAAGTCATTCATTTTTTAAATAAAAGTCAATATGTTTTGTTAATCATTTACT
The DNA here is from genome assembly GCA_018906755.1 of Sycophaga agraensis. Taxonomy (NCBI): domain Eukaryota; kingdom Metazoa; phylum Arthropoda; class Insecta; order Hymenoptera; family Pteromalidae; genus Sycophaga; species Sycophaga agraensis. The sequence continues at coordinate 496,941 of JACCIE010000020.1, read as the reverse complement.
GCAAAACAGATTATTTTTTCGCATGAATTTGCTTTTATTTTCATTTATGAACCTCATTATGAAAAAGTAACTTACTTAAAAAAAAATTTAGACACGTATAATAAAAAAACAATAAGCATCTTAGGTACAATACATTCATAATAAAATAAATTCGTGGAAAATCCTGTTGAAACAATCTTAAATGTATTTATTATTCAATGATAGAAAAAGTTTACACTTTACATAACAAAGTATAGTTAGAACCTTATGTACAAATTATTACTTAATTAAACTACACGCCTTGATTTATTATATATTGATGAGCAGTGGTTTCTAAATATTGATTTGCTACCTCATGAAACCTATTTTTAACGCCTAAGACTATAGAACTAATTGATATAACAAAATAATTAAAAAAATAATGTATTGTTAATGGCAAATATTATCAAATTAATTTTCAGTCAAGTTGCTTCATTCATGTACAATCAATTTTTGTAATCGTAGTTACAGTTACTTAAAGTTAGTATTAAAAATAATTATTATTACAATTACAACTTACACATGTCATCAACCTCTACAATTATTATCAATCCACATTCTTTTCAAAATTACAAATATTATACCGGCTTAAGCTAATATCACAATGGCTGCAAATAGTCAAGATTTTTGTCAGTTGCATAATCTTGATTACTTCGTTCTTATTAATAATGGTATTAAAAATAATTATAAAAAAAATTATTTTTCACGTGAATTTTTCGCTTTTCTACGTTTTTTCGTAAAGGTGTATGCTACGCTTATTGAACTGCAAATATTCATAACTTATATTATCATTATAATGGACGACCATTTACATGTATTCAAGTAATTTCTATTAAATACTATTAAATATTTATAATTGAAAATATAATTATTAAATTATTTCATTATTAATTTAAAGGCACTATCTTACATCTAATGCCGGCAATAAACGTAATGTTTATTCGTATACATATTTAAATATTTTTACATATAAGTACTGCATAATGTATTGTGAAATGACAGATAAGTAGATAAATCTAACTAATTATTAGCTCTTCGTGATAAAAAAATTAAATAAATTCAAACCAAAAAATTATTACATAAAAAAAACAAATAATTTCTATAAAGGCATTTTTAATAATAGCTAATCATTCGGTTCTCAGATTAACTTATTAAAGTATGTTTTTTTCGTACAACAAACTGTCTTCTTATTTTAAAAAAAGCATAATTTTGCAAAACATTTGTCTTATTTTTATAATCTATAAAAGTAATGCTTGCAATATAGATATTTTTTTTATACAGCCATCCTCTCATTTTGATTAAAAAAATATTATGGTATTGTTTTACTGCACTTTAAGCAATTTTAAATTCTATTTACATATTTTATAATTTTAAATTTATATTATATTTTTTTCAAAATAGTGAAATTATATTGTAACACTGATTTCTCAATTGATAAAAAACGAATATACTATATTCGCATAACGTTAATTTTTAAAAACTAGCTGTTACCCTAGATTCTTTTCTTCATCTTGTACTTATTATGTAGCCTATGATTTTATATGCACATAACATATTTGAATTTAGGTATTGTACAAATTAAACAGTAGTAAATAAAAATCGTTCGTACATTGAAAATGAAAATTATAGTTATTCTCAATGAAAAAATTAATGTGCATAATTCTTGTAATAATCTGTAAATTGAACATGATTGATATTAATAGATCATACAAAGACGTTATCGAATTGATCGTTTTTTAATTAATAACTGTTTCCAATTTGAAAAGAAATAATGAAGACCAAACAAATAAGTGCTTGAAATGCCAATTCTTACTAGTTAGATAAATAACTATAGATAATGAATTAATAATAAATCAAACTATTTGTTTTGTAGTCTAAGAAGCATTCCTTAATCAAATTGTTCTTTTTCTGTACATAAAAATATGTTTGTGGATGCAACTGAATATATTATTCGTGCAATCACACCTAACTAAAGTCTCTACACTAAACTCTATCGCAGAGCTGACATTGCCTTGGCTGTCATTTTTCTTACACGCCCTCTGCTGCTGATACTAATACCCAGTTTTGCTTCCGAATCCCTACTCCCATTGGATAATCCTGGTTGACTGGAACTTTCCTCATCACTAGCTTCACCATAGTACAGCCGTTTGGTAGTTCTTCTTGTTTTCGATACGCCTGACTCCTCGTACTCAAAATCTTCGTCTTCATCATCAGAATCCTCATTGTAACGCATCCGTTTAACTCCTGAACGACGAAGATGATGTGTGGATTTCACAGTAGTGCCATTACCCTGATTAGAACTACGTGTAACGCGACTTCGAGTTTGCCGGCGCGTTGATCTTAGAGATTGTAATTTACCGAAAATTCGCGTACCTTCTGTCAAATCATTATCTTCTTCGTCAAGATTAACTTCATTAGCATCGTCATCTTCATAATCATCGTTAACATCATTATCTTCATTATTTTTATCAATCTCTTCATCTTCACAATCATCATTATGTTCTACATTTTCATCATTATCATTAATTTCTTCCTCTTCTTCGCGATCCTCCTCATCTTCTTCATTTCTCTCCACCTCCTTCTCTTCATTTTTATTATTTTCCTCTTCATTAAATTGTTCTTTATCGACTTCTATCTGATTCGACTGCACTTCATCATCATCGGTATTGTGCGCTGAATCCTCATTTATATCTTCTACTTCATTGTCATCTTCACTTGTTGTAGCAAAAATATTCTGTTTAATGCGAGATGCTTGTTGTCTTCTACTGCTACTTCTAGTTGTTAATCGAATTTCACTGTCCGCGACGTCAACATCTTCATCCTCATCCTCATCCTCATCGTCAATAACATACCGCTTTTCTGGAGTTCTATTTGGCCTTGTTTTTTTGCAATTCTTAGCTCTGTGATTCCTTGTTTGTTTCCCTTTAGCACTCGGCTCATAAATTTCGTCAGAGTCACTGTCATCCTTACCATTAGTTAGAGGTACAGTTGACTTCCGCGAACGTGTACGAGGTTTTTGATTACTATTTTCGCTAGATTCACTTAAATTCGAACCACAATTATCGCTGTTATCTTGATTAATGCTTGCATGTTTACGTTTCACAGAAACATTTCGTGGACGAAGAGATGGTTTTGTAGATTTTGTAAGACGTTTAGAGTATCCATTTGTTAAATGCGATGGACCTGTCAATTATAAATGTTTATTTTATATAGAAAGTAGTAATAATATAATAAATCTTTAAAAATTAAAATATGTAATGTTAAAAAACATTTTATCCATAAAAATTTCAATTTAAAAATAAAGATATTCTACCTGGTTCATTTTCATTAATAAGTCTTGATGGTAATTTTATGGGTCTTTTCCTAGGAGATCGTTTTTCAGAAACATCATTGTCGTTATCTTCATCATTTTCTATCGGACTATCTTCATTATCATCGCTTTCACTCTCGTCGTCACTACTAACTTGTTTTTTCTTAGAAGGACCTTTAAAAAAAGTATGATAAAAATTATATATTTATAAATATTCTTTTACAGATTTATTTAAATTTACTCACTTTTTTTAGAATTTCCATTCGATATATTAGCTTTACTTTTACTTGGAGATTCTTTAGTTTTCACTGTTTTCTTACGCGTTGCCCATTTCCATTTATACATAATTGAACGCATATGTTCTTCAAACATTGCTGATAATCTTACTGTCATTGAATAAATCTATAAAATATTTTAAATTATTATAGTAGTGAATTAATCAGAAATAATAATTCAAATTTATATGTATAGCAACCTTTGAACGTGTATTAGTATTATAACTTTTACTATTAGAAAATATTAATTTCATATCTTTGGCAAATTCAAGCTGGAGTCTCATAATTGCCTCCTAGAAGATCTTCTTTAACTGTACGAAGATCCATTGGAGTGTCTATGACTTGATGATAATCTGGATGTTCCAGTCGATCAACAGGCTCTCTGCATTAATTAATAAAATTATATTCATAAACATTTTTAATAAGATTTTACATTACAAATACAAACTATTTTGCAAATGAGTACTGATTAATATGTTATTTGTTATTTACTCGCATTTTAACATAATGTGTACATAAGAATCACTAAACACATCTGATGTCCAAAAAAAAATGTATAAAGTATGTACTATATGTTTAATATAAAAAATTATATCATACAAAATATTATTTTTCCGTTTAACAATATTTAAAATTCTAACGTTACCGGAATGGAATAGAGTCTTCACACTGCCACATGGTTTCTAACAGTTGTCTACAAGCAACTTTCCAATTTTGATTAATTGTTTGTTTTTTGGGTTTTTTGCTCGAAATAGACCGGGTTGGTCTTTGTGAACTTGTAGATGGTTTATTAATTTCCTTTTCAATATCAACATCCGAATCAGATGAATGATAAGCGTCAACTAATTCGTGATATAAGGCTGTGATATCATGCTCTGTAAGCTCTCTATAAATAATTTTATTATTTAAAAAAAGAAAGAATGTACGCACTTAAAATAAATGTACTTAAGAGTAAAATAAATGCTTAACAGAATAAGACATAAAAAAAGCAAAAAAAATACTTACTTAATAATTCGTAAGCAGATATCGGTAACTAATCTTGCTTGTTTAACTATTTGACTGTGCGGCTCATTGAACTTTTCTGCATTCGTTGCTAGATATCTAACATCAAACTGAGCCGAAGTTATTCTGCGGTAAAAACGATTTTCGAATCGACCTTTTATTGTAGATAAATCAATTGGATATTCAACTACGTAAGCATAAGCAGGATATATATTGAGATCAACAGGGGCAATGAAAGGTTCTGCAATTGCAAGTGTCATAACTTGGTCTAAACCACGAATAATTCGACGACAAGCTGCATCTCGATCACCCATTGGCCACTCTTCCGGTTGTGGTTGATACAAAGTTTCTTCAATTTCTTCTGACAAAACAGCCACTGCACCTCCAATTTCGTTTGGCAACCCTTACATAAATAGAAAACGCAACGTTTTAATTTTGAAAAAGAAATTAAAGATAAAAGATCTTCGAAGATTAAATAAACTATTTATTAAACTGGCTTACGGTGTTCATTAATAGGCTCAAGATCCCAGGGGCTCATGTATTCAGATTCTCCGTTATCCCACCTTATAGTAAAGCACATAAAATACGAATCAGGAAACTCTTCAGATAGTGGTTGAACTGATATGATTTGACCTGTCCACCATCTGTCATCAATCATACACCTAAATCTATTGCCTTCTGACCAGCTTCTTTCAAGTGCATTTTCAAAGGTTTGTCGCAACACAAGAAAATCTAATACATCCGGTATATCATGATATTTTATCGTGAAATGATTTCCTGTTAATCTACCTGATTCATGCATTTGAGCTAATTTAAGACAACAAAGGCGAGGTGGCCGAATTTCATACTTAATACCTATTACTTTTACAAATTCTTGTGCCTAGAAATAATACAGAAAATATAGAAAACCATTATTTAGTTTATATTTCTTTTTATAAGATTTCAAATACAAATAGTATAGTGTTTCTTCATTCTGAGAGAATTTTAAAGCAAATCAAAATATTGGAATAGTTACATATTCTTTATAATTCAAAATGACGCCTATGCATTAATATTTTGGTTTTGTTAAACATCCACCGAGAATAATGAAAAAGTTTAATTGTCACTATTTAATTTTGAGTGTAATATATTTTTTTACGAATGTATTACAAGAACTTACCCGAAGATTCAATTTACGCCATGGTTCTAATGAAGAGTTGATTTCATAGATTTTTTTTGTTTGTACGACATTTAAATATCTTTGATGACCTTGTCGAAAATATACAACTTCATCTCCCATCTGTGGATAATATGGTGCTTTTCTTGGAATTACTTCACTAAGCCACTCTGGTGGACGGTAAATGTCAGGTACTTCAGTTATAGTACTTTGATCTGTTATTGGTATTGTCTGAGAAAGTTGAAAAAGGATAAATATTGTATTGAAGGTTTGTAAGAATATTGAAAAAATAAATAATAAAGCAAGTAAATAAGTTTAACAAGTTGTTTACCTTTTTCTTTGGTCTCTGACTTTTTCTTTTATCTGCGTCACTAGGAGGGGTAACAGGTCTTTTCTGTACAGGTTTTCTTTTACTTCGCTTTGGAGGTTCTAAATTTTCACCATGATCAGCTATCCAATCTGAATATTCACTACTATTGTCAGAGGTTGAACTTTCTGAACATATTTCTTCCTCATTGGAAGACGAATCGTTACTGGTCCCTGAACTTCCAGTATTTTCAGGATTCTGTATATTTAAGAAATCATAAAATAGACAAATTTTTTAATTTTAGATAAATGATATTGAATGAGCCATTTTATTCTCATAATGTGAAGAAATTAATAGTTAATAATCATTAGCTTACTTCAAATTCATCATCTTCTGGTTCATCGCCACGCGTAGCTCTTGTTCTGTAGCCATGCTTTGCAGTTTGATTTCTTCTTCTAGCTAAGGTAGTATTTTGGTCCGACGTTTTGACTGTACTTGTTACCTGAGGTCTTTTTCTCATTTCATGTTTCCACATTTCCAATTCCATTTTAGCCATTGAATTTCTGATAAAAATTAATAACAAAAATATGATTTCTTTTAAATTAGGTTAAAAATGTTAAGAAACTGAAGAAATATTTTGATTAGATCTATCAGGCTCATTATAACTGTTAAAGCTAATTTAAAATATAAAATCTTTTAAAGTATACTCACACTTGTTCTGATCCAGTACGTATAACTGCAGGGTTAAGAGGTCTAGCCAAAATGGGTTTATTCCAAGGAGTAGTAACATCCGGCTGCCAATTTCCACTACTTTGCCTAACACCTTCGACGTCACCAGCACGACGCAATCCGGGTCTGCTCGGTCCTCGTGGACTTGCAGCTTGTCGTACGAGTTGTTGTTGCTCTTCCTCATGAATGGACCCATTGCCCTCGGGCTCAATGTGCTGACGTTGAGCTAAAGCTTCTATTAATCTGTCAATATTGGAACGTGGTTGTTCCTGTACCGGTAAACCTTCAATAACTTCCTGTTGGCCTTTAGTATTGATGAATTAGATATTCATTGGAAGTTCGTTTTTAGTTTTATTTTTTTATCACAATTTTTTAATGCATTATTAAGAATGGTTCTTACCACTAGCTCCAACAGCAATATTTGGGACTAACTGTTCGCCTCGACAATTTTCTCTTCCCGGAACTAATCTTTGCAAATCGGGAGGGTATGGATTACCATCTACGTCTACAAGAAATGGAGGTGGCATCAAGTGCGGTGCTGTTTGAGTTTGTTCATCTAGCACATAATTATTGGCATCTCTTATTAAAGGTCGGTAGTCAGTATGAAAGAATAATTCTTTTGGCACCTACAAATGGAATCAACATTTTTATTTATAATTATAATATAATACACAAGCATTTAATTATTTATAAATCAGTTATTTATAATATAAAGTACTAACCACTTTTAACCTTTGAACTCCAGATCCAAAACCATACATCATTATATGTCCATGAGAGTCAGTTGCTGCTAACATAGTACCATCTGGTGACCACTTAGCATCGAAGACTGCGCCATTCCCTTGACCTTCAATGAAGTTTTGGAAGCAAGCTATTGGCTTAACGTTGAGCACGTCCCAAATAATTAATTGCCCATCATGTCCTGCACTCAAGATTACTCTTGGATCTATTGGATGTGATTCCAGAACAAAAACTTCATCTTTGTGACCGCGTAGTACTTTTACCAACTCTGCGGTTTTAGAATTCCATACTTTTAAAGAGAAATCATTTACAGCTGTCACTACCCATTCATCACTGACATCCCAACACACCATTGTTACCTTTGATTTCTTATTAACATCCTCTTCTGGCTGTTTTTCACTGAAAGTAAATACTTTTATTGTATTTTTGTTTTTTTAGTTTGAAACGGCAGCTACAAAATTCCCATACCTAGTCAATTTAGTTAACATAATCAATATACTATGTTGCCATTGTTGTTGCTCAAAGTGCCATATGTTAGCAGTGCCATCTTTAGAACCAGAAATAAATTTCAGACCTCTGTGCGCCCACTGAATGCTGTCGACAGTATCGGAGTGCGCCTCTACCTCTAAAACACGCCGAGGTCCCTCTTCTCCTACCATCATATAAACACGTACATGGTGATCAGCTGAACCCGCCTGCCATAAATACACCCCCAGGACTGAATGATGCACAAATCATTTGCGCTTGACCTGGTCTCATTTTTTCATGGTATTGAATTGGTTTAGACCTGTTACGATATTTAGTGAGTATTAAAAAACAATTATATTTAAAAAATGTAATTATACTCTAATAATTATATACTCTAACTATTCTCATTTTTGGATATTGTTAACAACCTCAATGTTAAATGGAATCGTAAATTTAAACATTAAACAATTTACTCAATAAAATATAAAATACGAACTGGAAAACAGCTCGTTCGTTATCCTCTTTTGAATGTGACCAAAATGCGACTGAACCATCACTGCTGGTTGAAACTAAATAATTAACTCCGTTGCAAGAAATAGGGCAGAAATTCACAGACGTTATCATACCAGAATGACCGGATAAAACGGCAATCTAAAACATATTTTACTTTTGAATTTTCGTGATTTCAATTAATTACAATATCGTGTAACTTCGTGGCAGATAATAAGCGCATACCGGGGACATAGTCTGAAAACACCAAACTCGAATAATCCGATCTAAACTACCAGCTGCGAGCAATGTATTATCAAAGTTGACGGCGATGTCCATTATTTCAGACGAAGCACCGCGAAAAGTCGCAAGTAGCCGGCCATCAGTAGAACTCCAAACTTTGACCAGTAAATCATCTGCTCCAGTAATAATATATTGCCCAGTGCGATCGTACAAGACGCAATAAACAGCTGATAAGTGTCCAAGCGTATGCCGATACAACTGCAGTTTGGTGTAAGTATTTGTTGGAACAGGCTTCATGTCTACTCAATGGACCTGCATTTTCTCTGCCTTGAAGTACTTTGACTGTGAAATAATAGTAACATTATTATTATAACATATTAAGACATTAAAAAATTGCTTTTAAATTTTTTTATGAAAAATCCATATTTTAAGATTTAAGTTTTACTAATCAAATTTTACCTAAATTGAATGTAGGGCAAATTCCAGGTGGAGGTGTAAAAGGTTCACCTCCATATCTTCCAGAATAAGAAGTAATATTCCGGAAGAATCGCAGCATATCTAAAAATTATTAAGTACAACAATCACTATTTTGTTATTAAGGACAATATTCATAAAGAAATGAATAAAAACATTACCTTCTTTTGAACGTAATAAAGACTGTCTTCCTGCTCCAAGTAAAGAGACAGCACCTGGTACACATGGTGGTACCTCCTTTTCCAAAACTGGTCCAATTCGTGAACATATTTGAAGTAAATGATCTGCACCAATATGGGAATACTTTCTTTCCTAAAGAAATAAAAATTAATTTTCTTTTAGTATTTATAGATATTAAATTTTTAAATATTTATTAAATAAAAAATATTTAATTTTAAGAAGAATTTTTGATTACCCCGCAAAATTTTCAAAGACAACTTAAATAATTGCTATATAACATACAGCGAGAGATTAATTTTTCTTAATTTAAGGAAAGACGAATTTTTATACCGATACCTACTACATGCTAATTCCTACATATACAAATTAAGCATCTGTTCGTAGGCAATTATGAGTAAATTCACAGACGATATCATTGATCTTCTTTGCTAGCTCATTGGTTGTTCCCCCACTCTGCAGAACCTCGCTTTGCAGAGTGGGGGACGAGTATTCACTTTTCTTCATCTATTTAGCTTTTTGAGGCAGATGGTAGGAGACTAACGGCCCTTTTACTCTGAATTAAGTTTATATGCAAAATACCTTAATCTCATATAATTATAAGTTATTTTTAATTAAAACAACGATAATACTAAAAAACTTTTTGATTTCAACGATGTCAGAATAATAAATTATAATAGTAATTATATTCTTAAATAAAATGTTTTTTTACGTTACAAGTACAAATAAATAAATTAAATGCAAACATACAACAAATTATTTAGGTCATAAATTTAGTTAATCGTACATCCAAATTAATATAACGCTTAATTTAAAGGAGTTGAATTTTAGTACAAAAAATGTAAGTTTTATGTAAAAAGGTTCAACAGAACTTCCCTCTGCTATTACGACTTTTCTTTCTCCCTTTTGCTTCCTAACGAGATATAAAGTAAAACAGAGATGGAGGATCGAGCTGATGCGAAAAGTGCGCGTGGTGGGGAGAATCCGCCGAGCCCCCTATCTAGTACAGGTAGGGGAAAGAAGAGAGACGGACAATACTGCCCTTTTTAGCTTATTTGCTATACAGACTGTGCTACCAATAAGACCGCAATTCAATTCAAGTCTGGCGCATCGAATTTTCGATCAATGTTAAAATTTTTGCACAGGAAACACTTACAAGTTCTTCAAAGCTCTGATTATGCGTATTTCCCAACCAATCCAATCTCTGCGGTAGAATCTAGGGCAAATCAATACAAAAAAATATTTAAAAAACTACGCTTACTATAAATAAATAAAAAGCTTTCGTATATAACTAAATAAAGCAAAATTTGACATTTTTTGACAAGTTTGCCGATTTCCAGCGTTCGAAATCAGTTAACTGCCAAGCCCACTTGACACACAGTTACAGTTGCTCTCGCATTTGTTTTGACGCAAACGTCGAGTAGAAACCACGTGCGAACCATGTGGAAAACGTCAACTCTGCAGTTCTCTCGCAGCCGTCGCACTGTATTACCTTGGATTGCTCCAGTTCGTTCTTCAGAGTCTGTTAAGAAAAGGGATGAATTAGATACTTCATCGTTCGACATACTGCAGCCATCATTTACAACTACATCGAAAAAAAGCAACAGAAATCGCCGCAACTTACCTCGACGGTCGCACGGCAAGGCCCATCCGATAGAAATTTGGCTATGAGGAAGTGCAGCTCTGAAAGCAAAGATCGTGTGTCCCATGAGTGCGAGCGAGAGGGACTTATGGGGTTAGCCCCTAGTGCGAGCGAGAGGGAGAGAGGCTAAGAGCGGATCGGAGCCGAACGGCTGTCGTGTGTGGACGTACTTTTCTTTCGGGATAGGACTCACCTGCCACGAGGCTGGTATTGGTCCGCGACAAGTCGATCTCCATCGCCTCGACTCGATGCAGGGCCACTTCGTCAAAAAACTCGGGCAAGGACGCCAATTGCGAAACCAAGTTTTCTATCACGACTCGCCAGCATCCTCCAAGCGTAGCAGCTCCATTTTACCACGACTGGTGTTTTTCTCTCTCTTTCTCTCTCCCTGTATGTTCTCAGTTTCTCTCGCAGAGTTATAGCCTCGTCAATGGGATTCGTTTCTGACGGTCACTTATCGCAAGTCTAAACTAGGTTATCTAGTAGAGTAGCAGAAAACGTACAAAATATAAGTTATTTCCATTTCGACAATTACTAAGCTCATATTTATCTCGTTTATGCGAATTATATAGTGTACTTAGAATAATATTAATATATTTAGGGGCTAAGTTACAAAAGTTATTTGAAGTAGTTTGAGGCTGTTTACCATTAATAATTAAATACAAAATTAATTACAATATCTAAATATAAGGAAAAATGTAGTTTTATTTATTTTGAGTGAAAAATGTAGGTTAAGTTCTTAAAAGGTTTTCAGAAATTTGAATTCTTATTTTGATACATAAACGGAGGTAACTTGACATCCGAATTTCGGAACAGTTTTTAAAAATTACTGCTGAAAAACAATCAATTTATTGGAAGTCAAAATTTTTTAATTTCTGTAGGTTCTACAATTCTCAAATTTCGGATTTTAAATTCATGTTGAATTGAAATATAAATTTTAATTACATTAATTAACTATTATAATTCCAAAATAAGCTATTAGTGCGGTGAAATAATGATCTTTGCAAGAGCAATGGACTGTCAGTTACTGGTACTTGTCGGTCATCTTGTTCATTACTAAGTGCACATGCACTATAAAGCGAGTGACCTGCTGATCATCCAAAATGATTTTTAAACATAGTTCGAAAACAATTAAAGATATCTTAAGAGTATTATTTTTCGATAATCGAACCAGACAACAAAAACTTCTTTATGATTACGTTTTGAACTCAAGGATCAGACTTTTTTCTGAATATTTAGATAAACAAAATTCGCCAACTGCAATGACGGATCCTGTAGGGTAACGTTCGAAAAACCGGTTGTAGTCTCGTGGCCGCTCGTAAAATTCAAAATGTAAGGCGAAAGAATACGAGTGAGACGAAGAGTGTGAACTCTGAACATATACAAACCAGTATCTTTCAGCATGCGAGGAATAAAGACAGACTGTCGTGCGCAGCATGTGACGCATATTTTCGTATGCTCGTTCAATGGAAGCGCAACTCGCGCCGATTTTCTATTTTCGCCTGTCTCAATCGCAGTCAATCCCGCACGAAATCCAGTGTTCTTACGCTATAGGTTATGTACGCGAACGTAAGGAAATTATGGAGATTGGTGCGCGGCTGTTTCAACTGTGCACCCGGCGGTAGATCATTGTAGATTTTTTCCGGGCACCAATCGTGGCGCGCGCACGCAAGGCTGCCAGTAGGAATAAGGCAGATAAGGTAGGTAACATAAGCCGGTCGTAACAGTGCCCACCGTACCAGCATAATACTGTATAAGACTATAAATTATATGCATATATCAAATAAAAATTAATATTAATGCTTATAAAACATTTTTAGATTATAAATTATTCAATTATAACCAAAACTATTAGTTGTTATACAGTAGGTAGAGCGCTAATGACGAAATTAGCCGGTGTGTACATGTTGCGAACGGCTGTTCGTTAGAACGATTTGATCCCCATTTAACAGTGTATCTATTTTGGAACCTTCAATTCTGTACTTTTGTATCGTAACTTAAATTTTGAGAATACCCATTTTAGTCATTTTTCTAAGCCTATAGCTGATCATATTCGTTGCTGCTATAGTACTGTCATAACACTCATGCACTGCATGCACCATCATGCACTGCGATCTGCGCCACTGCACAGTGTTCTAGTGTATGCATTGGTTGTATTATTGCTTGGGTTATATCTTATATCCAACTATTTGAATTGCATACAGTCCACATATTACATACATATATATATGAGCACGCACGAGACCAGTCACCATATGACGAGCCCAGATGATGACTGAGTAGTTAGTATTGGTTAGTATACTGGCTGAAAGATTAGGTTGAGCTTGAGGCTGATTTTGTGTGAGAATGAAGCAGCCTGCATTTAAAATAATACAGCATCACAAACACCCTCTACGCAGTCGACAGTGACTTCAGTTCACTCCGTCATATAGCCATTAATCCGTATAGACACGTACACACAAGAACATTGTAATCACATACAAGTGATCTCTAAATGGCTGGAATTTGTTTTTGAGGTAGCCAGGACAAAATCGGTGGATAATTTCTGTCATAAAAAGATGTGATTACTATTTTTACTGTTCACCTGAGAAAATAACAGGCTGTGTCAAAACTTCTCGTTTATCTCTAGTACTCATATTATCTGGTCATTATTATCTAGATTTACTTTATTTAGATTTTATGGCAATAGCAATTAAATTTAATTCAATATAATAATATTAATATTGTGCTTTCAGAATAAATGAAACACTAATTTTTAAATAAGAATTATAAATATTTTATATATAATATATTTGACCCAATATAACTAGTTTAAAATACATTAAATTAATTACGTTCTATGTTTTAAATGTACACTTTTGGATTTATGTTTATATAAAATGTTTAAATATTAAATCTTTTTTATAAAATTTATAAGAATTATTTAAAATTTTATTCAAAGTTTGGACCCGAATTGCTTTTAAATTATTTGTAATTGCAATACTTAAAAAAATGAATTTGCATAACCAATTATTCAAAGAAATTAAGTGTTAGTGGAATTTTTAATATTCACGTAGAAACTACACTTTAATTTTTTTATATTATTTAGAAAAACGTAAATACTGTATAGTAGATTATCATACACAGTTTTTTCTATTTTCCATACATGTCGTTTGTTTTAATTCTTTTAATTTATCAATTTTACAAGAAAATATTTTATAATGCTTTTTCAAAAATCGGGCTATAGAAATTATTATTGTAAGTCTATTTTTTTTATCAAGCTACCTAACAAAAATAATAATTATAAAAATAGATTAACGTCATTCTTAAATAGGCATGATCAATATTATAATATTTCAATTTGGATTAAATTGAAACATATTATTTCTTATATCCAATAATTTGATAAGTTTCAATACACCTATATTATTCCAATAATTATCTCATATCGTTTATCCATATTCTTTGGAATGTTAAAAGCAAGCAGATAGATAGCGGAAGCTAAACAAGTTTGCATTATCGCATGTTTGTCGTTATATTAAAATATGTATATTACATATATATATTTTATCTAAACTAACTTTTTTTAACACTTCAAAACATTTTTTAACGTTTCGAATAATAGACAGTCTTGCCGAAGTGCATTAGAATATCTTAAAAGTTTTTAAATATATGTCCAAAAAATGATACATTATACATCTTAAGTACAAGATCATAAAAAAGCAAACATTGAACAAAAACTTTTTCTACGCATTTATTAATAAACTACAAACTATCGAATAATATTTAAAGAGACTTAACCAATTAGTGAAGAAAATAAAAGAAGGAAAATTTAATTTGATACAAGCAAACATTTGTCAAATGTAGGAATACCATATCGAATACAATTTTGTATCAAATTTTTAATTTATTTTTAAATTTATTTTAATTATGGATGATATATTTTTTAAAGAAATTTAAACCTTTAAATTTGTAAAAAGAAAACGAAAGTTTTTAACTTTTTTCTATATTTGATTATATATTTTTTAAATTTTTAACTGCCCTATTCACATTTGATAATATGTAATTTTTTAGTCGATTTATATTAATTTCCAAAAGTTAATAATAATAAGTATTTGCTGTATAATATAACATTTGCTAAACATTAATATTAATAACACATCATTTATTTATAAACCTATTGCAAAGTCTTTAATTTAATTGCTATCTCTCTTTATTTAAAATACTTATAATCTTACATAAACACATATTTATTTTATTTTATTAATATTACACTAACCACACAACGATACCCTCACATCTTATAAATTGATAAAAACATAAAATAGATAAATTTTATTTTATTATTTGTCTTTTATTTTAAACTTTGTTAAATAATTTACTAAATATTAATTTTATAAAAAATAAATTATATCATATCGCTCCAAATATATAGTAAATACGTATTGCATTTGGAAAAGAATAAATTATTTCTTATCTATACATAGACGTTTCCGTCAGTCGCTGCGATTCGAATTACCTAACTTACGTTTTATCTTTTTTAATACTTCGATGTTTTTATAAGTCTTACGTTCGGTAATTTTCTTTTTAAATTATTCTCATTTCCAACCTTTTTACTAAAAATATACTTTATTGTTCGATTTCAGATGCAATTTTACTGTGAACTGCATGAGGCTTCAACAATCCTTAAATTTTCTATTAGTAAACAAAATATGAATATGCGAATATTTCGCTTATTGTAATTTTAATTTTCAAATTCATACATTTTCTTATGAATTGTATTGACATTTTAATTTGAAATCTTACTCAAACCTCGATAATACAAATTAAAAAACTGCAAGCAAGTTATAAAGTGCGTTAGTATAGCAAGCACTGAAGGAAAGGAACTGTCGAACTTAGTGACGTATACAGTGAGAGGAAGCAAGACAACAAGTTAAAGAGAAAGACAGAAACATGATGATACTCCACCCGCCACTGTGTGGCCGAGTGCCATTCGCGGCTGAGACCATAAGGCAGTTCGCAGGCTGCGCGCGCTGCTGTATCTGTGCGTATACCGGGAACGTATACGGAAGCAGTTGGGAGCAGCTCTTGTGAGAGATAGTATTGAATAGCATACAGATTTTGTGCAGGATATTACCTGTGCCGTCACACGCCGGTGCTCTACCGCAAGGGCAAATGTAACTTTGACTGTATGAGGGGAAATGACGCCACCCATGTCCTGGTGGATCGAAATTAGTCGTCCAGTGCTTCAACTACTTTCTCACTCATGACGAGGTGGTTCCCAGTCGAGAATCCACGACCCAGGCTTCGTAGCGGTACTACTACACGTGACACGCCAAAAGGCGGTTCATCTCACTCACGAGTGCAAGTTGAAAGCTTCGTTCAACTCAGTTGATACTAATTCATGTCGCAGCTTAGCAAATCAGCGAATAATTCAACAGCAAACTGTTGCTATTTCGATCATAAAATTTCTATTTTTTTTATTGGAATGGGCTGTGTGAATCTGATTCAGACCTAGTAATTCCAGATATTTTGAGATAGTGCATGTAATTTATAATTAAAATACCAAGATCATGTTAATCTAGATTAATAAGATAACTAATCAATATTAGTATTACTTTACCTTCCATGAATGGAATTCCAAATTTATGTAAAGTATTTGGATCTATTTTATAATGTTGTTATAAATGTGTTAAAGAAGTTTATATACTCCAGCAATTTTTTTAAAAACATATGCTTCCAATAGTAAATTTTAAAAGTTTGCTTAGATGCAGGAAAAATGTCGTGGATAGCAAAAAATACACTTTCTTGGTTGCAGTCTATAGCAATTAAGATATTAAAAACTGGCTATGTACCTAAGCATTTAGCTATAATCATGGATGGTAATAGAAGGTTTGCAAATAAAGCTGGTATTGAAAAAGTAGAAGGACACACAAAAGGGTATGTTGCATCATCGTATAGAAATTTATAGAAAATATTAATAAAGTTTTTAGATAAATATTATTGATATTTCCAAATGGAAAAATTTTTTATATTAACTTCATCATTATTGTCAATTAAAATTTTTTTTTACTACAATTTTTTGTTTATGTTTTTGTTATTTACTACAATGTTTGATTGAATTTAATTATTTTATTTATCTTCAGTTTTGAAAAATTAGCCGAAGTTCTACAATGGTGTCTAGAATTTGGCATTCCAGAAGTAACAGTTTATGCATTTAGTATAGAAAATTTTAAAAGGAGTAAAGAAGAAGTTGATAGTCTTATGGACCTTGCACGGCAAAAATTCCAAAGGCTATTAGATGAAAGGTAAAGTGTAATTTATATCTAATTTTATAATTAGTATGAATAATTACATAGAATATAGATTTGAATTCATACTACACTGATTACAGGGATAAACTTAAGGAGCATGGTGTATGCATTAGGATAATAGGTAATTTATCTTTTGTACCTCAAGATGTTCGAAGGCTTATGGCAGAAGCTATGCAAATCACTAAGGATAATAACAAAGCGTTTTTAAATGTAGCATTTTCTTATACATGTAAGTAATTATAAATGTAGCATCTAAATACTCTTTATTAAAAAAATGAAATTTTTATTCAACAAATTTATTTATCTCATGTAATATAATTATTCATATAAAAAGTGAAAGTAAATTATTCTGTTGTAGCAAGGGATGAAATTACAAATGCAGTTAAAGATATTGTAACAAGTGTAAAAAAAGGCAGCATAACAGTAGATGATATAGATGAAAATCTTATTTCCAAGTGCCTTTACACACACAATTCTGAAGATCCAGATTTACTTATTCGTACCTCTGGAGAGGTTCGTTTCAGTGACTTCCTAATGTGGCAAGTAAGTATTAATGCATAATATTTTTTTGCTACTACAAATTATAAATACATTTTAATTTTTATGTATATAATTCTATTAATTAATCTTTTTAGACCAGTCATACTTGTATTTACTTCACAAAAGTTCTTTGGCCTGAATTTAGTGCATGGGACCTTATTTATGCAGTGTTCTATTATCAAAGGTGTTACAGTGATATTATGAAAATCAAAAATGATTTCCAAGACAAAGTTTCTGTGTTAAATAATAGAACTAATAATTTTGTTAAAAAATTGCATAAAGAAAGGGAAAAAATACTTGAAGATACTTTAGTTCATACTAAGATGAATTGAAAATATTATAGGATAAATATTATTTTTGAACAAATTCATAATGTCAAGTTACTGTGTGTATAATATATGCAAAAAATATAAATCGTTAGGAGAATTCAATAATATTTTCTTTCTATTAAAAGCCTATTTTAAATTGTAAAAATTATGTATTTGGCTTTTAAGGCGAAAGGAATATGTATTATTATTAAAATTGTAAATTATCAAATTGGTATATTTTTACGATATTATATATAGTTCATGATAAAAATTACATATATTTTTTCCAATATTTTATTGGCTTCTTTTTGTATAAATTTTATGTAAAAATCAAGATTAAAAAAAAATTAAGTTGAAATATTTTAATTTTGAAAATTAGTGAATAATTGTGTATTGCACATACATCATTTTTCATATTGAATCAATAATGTAATGTAAATGTAAAGTGGAAATTTGTAATATTTATGTATAATACAAATAGATTTTATTACTTTTTCTTGTCAATAACTGCTAATATTAAAAAAAATGCTTGAAATGTATACAAAATAAATCAGTGACATTAAACATTAAGTGGTTGAAAATAATTATAATATTTATTTTCGTTACTTTAAAGTGTTATGATTCATAAGTTGATTGACGTATTTGACGTATTTTCATCACACCCGAAAGAACGCTTCTGGTTGCTTCACCTTGATTTGCCTCCTATTTTTCCTAGCCTGTGAGGACGAGGAAGCGAGACTACCTTTATCAAAGCTATTTAGTAGAATTTAAAATCTAAGTCCTTTCTAATGCAAGTTTTTAAGTGTGATATGAAATTAAGATCGACCGGTCCCTGAACAGAATCATGTCACAATCGGGAAGCTCGTGATTTGATCGGCTCCTGTACAGTCTTGCTCTGATTTGGGATGATCGGAAGGAATTTTTTTTTATGTAATTAGGGTCAGTAAGGGGAGTCCGGCTTCTTGCCTACAGATGTGCTACCCTCTAATTAGCGATTATCCTGGGAGAAATCAGAAAAACACGAAAGACTGCCCAAAGAGGAAAAACAAAGAAGGAACGATTGTGTAGTTAGCAAGAGTAAAATTACAGCGATCGGATTTTCCAACTTACATATCCTTTATTCGTGTTGTCTTCTACAATTGATAGCTTATGAGTTTATAGTTGCGAGACCTAATGGTCCGGAAAATGAAGGGAATCGTTACAGTCTCGAAAACTGGTGGCCAGAAAAAGGGAAGGTTTACAAACTCTGAGCTGATGGTCAGGATATGGAAGTGGCTTACAGTCTTAAGAAATGGTTTCTAGGATGCAAAAATGGCTCACAAACTCTTTGAGCTGATGGTCGAGAGACAGATGAAATAGAAATGATTTTATTCAGAGCGCGTTATGACTTTTATACCCTCAGCCCTCCGCAAGGGCGGTAAAAGAAGAGAGAAGTCCGAGTGATCCAATTTTCTCTCATTCCCACGCTTGTCTTATTTTACTTGCTTAGTTTCTAGTTTTTTCTTATTTTCTAACTAGTTTTTATTAATTAAACTTTAGTGGATTTTATTTTTAATTCATTTAATGTCAGTAGTTTGTTTTTTCATTTCTGCATTTTTGCGGATTTTGCCGTATATCAACAAACACATCTTCATTTTGGTTGCTGGCGTAAAATGTTTCCTATGCTTCAATAAATCATGGAGCTCTTGCCAAGGATTATTTAAATTTCATCAATAGGCAACAAAATACCAGATGCCATTTTAAACAACAGCAGGATTATATCTGACAATGCCAGATAAAATAAAATTTTTATTATTGATGCTGAGGTTTATAGGTACGATGTCCAAAGTAGAAAACATATCAGCATTATTAGTTTCATCACTAAAACATTAATATGTATCCTCAACATCAATACTTAATTATATCGTTTTAACAGATCATTTTAATATTAAAGAACGATTTTTATCATTTCTGTTTCTAGAGTACGATACTTATGTTTAATAACAATAATTTTACAGTATATTGTTAAAATTATTTTAGTTTTAATTAAATATTTTTTTATTTATAAAATACCAGTACATTGTAATTATTTATTAGTCTTTTTAAAATAATTGTGGTTGTTAGGTACCTTGTTATCGCCAACTCTCAGCTTTTGGCTTTCCTTGTACAATTGTGCGAGGAACTTCGCCATCTGCTGCAGTGGTGCTCTCGGTACCAATCTTGCCCCTCCTTGCCCTTCGTCACCCTATTATCTAAAAATTAAATAAAGGTCTAAAAAAAAATTCTTTTAATTTTTAAATAAAAAGTTAAGAATCTAAATAAATAAATAGGTTAGAATCTTGAATAGAAAGATTACACTAAATCTAATTGTTTCATTTATTAATCGTTGTTTTTATTTATAAAATTCCACTACATTGTGCCCCTCCTGAGTACTCCCCCGATTGTTTAAGTCAGCTTCTTGGCCGCTTGGATTTTGATCTGCCACTGTTACTGTAAAAAATAAATTATACAGACAAAAAAATCAACTGTATAAATATATAAATTAAATCAAAATTTATATTTTTTTTAATGTTGTCTCGGGGTATGGGGTCGAGATCGGGTGATCACCGACGCGGTCCGTCGCAATACGGGTCGCAACTCGAGCGCCCGCTTTACAGCGTGCGGGAGATACGTGGCGCGTTCCCCCGATCTCGATGCGCTGTGCTTAGCTGTGGCTCAGCAAATCGTCGCTGCCCTGCAGCGATTCCCGCGGGGGCGGCGGTATCCGTCGGCCGTTCTGCAATTCTCGCGCTGCACCGAGCCGTTTGGTTGTCGCGGTCTTCCGTGCAAAGGACCGTTGGCGGCCCTTCTGTCTCGTCGGATAGGTAGTGGATCGGTGATCCTTGGCTCGGTCGACGGCTGAATGACCTTGTGCCTATCGGGATCAAGTTCGGGGCGATACTGCCGTCACCGTGCCCTTCGGTGTTTACCTTCGTGGAACCGAGGCGAGGTCTCGTGGACTGTTTTAATGCCTCTCACGCGGTACATCTGAGTCCTCGTCATAATGTATTTGTAACCAAAATATCTACTTAATATAATAATTAATTAATAAACTAATTTAAAAACTAATTTAGAAACAATATACCTCTTTTCGTCACCTCGCTCTCTCGCTGGTCAACCAATTGAGATATGATCTGAAAAACGAGCTATCCTCACAAAGCCTGACCTTCTGCTATAGACCCGCAGTTATGTGACACTAATTGGAAAATTCCTGTAGCGTATGACTTTTGCGAGGGAGCAACGCCTACGCGAGTGGACACAGCCACACGCTGACTCAATAAACGAAGCAGATTCCAGAGGGAAAAGGTGGATATTCCATCTACTTTTGGCCGTCCCCCATCTCCGACAGTTTGCCCTCTCAGGACATTGCAAATTTCAGCGGCCTAGGCCAAGTAGATCACTACTTCTATCTGACTTCCGGTGAAAATTCCCGAATGAAATGCGGGTGAAACTTCCCGCATTATCTGTCCTGATGCTTTCCTATTCCCCTTACTAACCGGCCTCCTGTTCTCGAATCATTTCCTCTTCAGAGACTTTGGGAGTCTGTTGCTACACAGGGGAGCAAGACCAACCGGGACAGTCAATGCAGGGCCGCGTGGGCCCTTCCGAACGCCGAACAACCACCGCTTAACACGCGTGTGGGCGGTTATAGGGGCGTTCGCTCGGCCGACGGGGCTTGCAGGGCTCGAAGGACCTTATATGCTATCGGTCTGACCTACTCCCGACGGAGAGCCGATCGCTCTCGCGGCGCCAAGGTGTTTTCGGGGGTGGCCTACGATTAATAAATCTAGAGAATGGTATAGGTAAACATTTTATTAAACGTTAATAAGGATTTTATAATAAATCAACATCTATTACTTGCTTGGAGGCAAAAGAATTAGGCAACCTTCGCTTTGAATATATTATATATCTTTATATATTGCATTTATAAGAATAAATAAATAATGTTTATATATTATTATTCGCATTTATCATTCACACGTAATAAATTACAGAATAAAGATAAATATGTTTGTTTTACAATTATACAATAAATTATGTTTAGAAATAATATTTTATATTTATAAATAAATATTTTTTTATTCTACAGAAACCGTGGAGAAAATTACAGACTCTACCTCTTGAAAAGATTTGTATTCAGTATGCATCTCGACATGCATTTAAGTAGCTTTTATTATTTTGAATTTAATAATCAGAATTTAAATTTAAATATCTTAGTTGTACGAATTATTTATCGTTACGAAAATCTGTATAAGAAAATAAAGGGAGTACAACAATACGTTCAAAATGATTTTATTTTTAATATTTATTTCTGTATTTCCACCCCAGATGGTACATTACCGACCATTTTCCAGTTCGCTAGGATGTTCCGACAGCATATGCAAGTATGAGGAATCCGATCGCCGCGTTGCTCGAGTCTGGGAGGCGCTTTGAGGTGCCTCAGCCCAGTATAGGGCATTACACTTCTACATGATTTTCGTTGGTATTATCAAGTATTATAAAGAAGGATGAAGTACATTTAATAATGGTAGAAGGACAATTGCATGAAGCAACACCTATAGCTACAACCGCGGTACTAAAAATGGTGTAATATGAAATAGATATATATATTTGTAGCATACTTTTCTCTAAATAAAATTTGTAAAAATAATGCAATTTTAAAAGGTAAATTTTGAAATTCAACAATGTTTACGCACACACATTGTCTTTTCAGTACTTATTAATTATTTAAAATAGTTTTTATTTCTAACAAGAAACGTTAAATTTTTGCTATAAAATATAAAAATACTTATTAGAAAGCGTTTTATAATAAATGTCATTATTTTATAAGCATTCTATCTATTACAATATATACTATATTTTGTGCTTTTATTAAATTCTATTTCTTTATATCTTTTGATCATCTTGCTACTTTAGACGTATGTCACTAAAAAAATAAGTCTATTTTTTGTTTTTAAAACTGTTATTACGATTACAAAGTATAAGTAAATCAAAGTATTTCAAAAGAACTTTTTCTTTCCAATCAATTGAATCCTAGAAATATTATATAAAAACTGCACACCGTTCGACAGGAAGTAATTCTCTCTTTTCAACAAGACCTCACATACAATAGAAAAGTATAAAATAGAATATTGAATAAAATTTAGAAATACTAATAATGGTCTGATTTTCACCATTTAAAAACAAAACTACTCGCTTAAAACGAAGTTTTTTATTCTCATTTTAAAATAACAAAAATTAGTATTCATTATATTTAGTAGTTTGATTAAAAATGCATATACGTTTGTAATAAATTTCAATACTTTCCAAAATTTTACTAAAATAAAGCTTCTAAAAATATGAGTATTATTTGATAAAAAGTATTAATAATAAATATAGATTCTTGTATTACAATAACAAAAATTTTTAAATAGTTAATAAATTTGTAACTAGAATCTGATAAAAAGTTCAAATATTTTGTTTGGGAAAGGCATTAATGTGAACATTATATAAAGTTTAGACATTTTCACTCGAATTTATATTTACTATTCTATCCTTAAAAATATAATAACCTGGTTGACTTATTAATATAATACATAATGCAAATATTATAATTGCAAAACAAATTGTACATATTATAATTAAAAGCAGTCAATATAAATATATTATAATGACTGTATTTATTGGAATTTAATTTTTCCAAAATTAAATAAAAAATGCTTTTAGCACGATTGCTTAAAAATGTAAGTTATCTAAAAGCAGTTGAATTTGTAAATATATCTATAATGATACAATCTTTGTAATAAAAATATTACTAATACCTAGTAAAAAATGTCTTTGTAAGCTAACAAAACCTAACACATAAAAATCAATTGCACATTATTAAAATGAGGACTCATGTCTTCAACTTCGAGTGAAAAGTCTGTGAACAAAGCAATTCGTTTGAATCACCGATTTGGATTTAAATATAAATATTGTCTTATCCGACTTTGTCGATTGATTTTGTATCACTTGGAATTATACGCAGAGTACAACTTTCTTGGCGTTGGCTGCCTCTGTCTGGCCAAAAATGATTGACCTTGCCCTGAACTCAAAGTCGCGAGTCTTTGATCGACAGCCTCGCGATGTCTCGTTAATCCATAGTGGTAGAAAGCAGAAATCATTAGGTTCTCTTCCATTTCTCGAATTATCATTTCTTTGCAAGAACGTTCAACATCTTCAATTACCTTCCTCTTCTCAGCAGTATCACGGTTACGTAAGGCCATTTCAGAGGGTGACTGTGCATTACTACCTTGTTGCTGGTGTTTTGGGTCGAGCATCTTGATAACACTTTTCGCTTTTTCTACATATTTCTTATAACGATCCTCGAGAGAGGCTAATTCACACTCTTTACGCGTTAAACTCTCTTGTAGAGTTGAAACTTTCTGTTTTTGTGATTGTAGACTACTCTCACGCTCTTCATTGTGTACGCTAAGCCGTTCGCATTCTACTTGTAGTCTGCGTAACTCATCTTGTACCTGCAACAGCTTCTGCTGTTCACTTTTTGACTCTGATGCCTGGTTTCCCATTAGTTCCTCCAGTTTATTTTCTGTCAATTAAAGCATTTTCATAGATATAAATTTAATTATAAACAATGAAGCATTACGATATTTTACATAATAATCGCGCATATTTATTTATTAAACACACAAGAAAATACAAAGATAAGATACTTTACCTAATTCAAGTACTTTTTGATTGGCTTTTCGATTTTGTACTCTCAAATTATTTAGTCTTTCCTCAGAATCATCTAATAATGCTTGTATAGGTAATTTATCATCACTACCCTTTTGTTGGTTTAATTTAAGCATTTTATTTTCATGTTGTAATAACACAAGTTTTTCTTTAATTGAAGGTGGAATAATTTCAGTATTAACTACTGCTTCATCTGTACTTAAATTTGTTACATTTTCCACAGCATTTAATTGTGTACATTTTAATTCTTCATTTGTCTCTTTCAAAGTATCACGTTCTATTACTAATCTGTCTCTTTCTCTTTGAACAGCACCTAATTGAGCCTCTAATTTTTTCCCGTCATATTCAAGTTTATCACATTTATTGGTTTGTTCGTCTAATTTATGATGTACTTCAGCAAGTTGCTTTTTACATAATTCTAAATGATTTCTTAATAAACCTGCACGCTTAACTTCTTCTTCATATTCAATTTTGTTTTGGAGATATTCTGTGTTTTTATCTTCTAAAATTTTAACTTGCCTTCTAAGATCACTGAAGTCTTCCATTTTCTTTTTATAAGACTCAATAGTTAATTCATACTTTGAAACTTTATCAGCTGTTTCTCTTAAAGCATCAACTTCGTCCTTTAAATGATTAGCTTCATCTGCTGCCTTTTGAAGATCAACTTGTTTCATTTGAAGTTCAAGTATTTCTTTTTCTAATAGTTCAACTTTTAATCTATAATCATCTCTTGATGTTTCTAGCTTAAACATTTCATCTTTTAAAGCTTCAACTTGTTTTCTCAATCCAGAGTATTTAAGACTCGAAGATGCTCCAGATTCTTCTGGATTCTCAAATTCATCTAATCTTTCATGTAGTTTTTTATTTTCAACTACTAATGTGCCTCTTTCTTCTTGTAAAAGAGATAATTGTTGATCAAGTTCATGGCATCTTTGAGCAATGTGATCTCTGGCATCTATTGCAGCTTGAAGTTCAGTCAATAATCTCTGTTGAGTTCCATCAGCAACATCAAATGATTCAAAATTCAAACTAGCTCCCAAACTAAGTCGAGGACCATGTACACTATTTTCCAATTCTTGAATACTTTGCATAATTACCTGTGTAAAAATAACATTTATTATTAACATAATATTCATTTTTTTTTTAAATAAATAATTTTACCTGTTGCACAGCTTCTTCTAATCCCATAATTCGAGTAATATAATACTGTTTTTTATTACAATTAACAGCACATCCTAAGACAAGTTGCAGAAGCCTTCTTAATTCATGATTGTCGCAGTGTTCTCCTATCTTTTGAGCATCAGGTTTTACATAGCCTGACAACTGCTGATTTAAACATTCAACATAATATTCTGTAACTGCTTCAATGATTTTTTTAAGATTGCTAACTTTTAGACGCCAATTAGAGCCTACATCAGACTTAATTTTGGAATTCCAAGTCGGTGTAAACCATTCTGGTGCAATTTGTGTCAGAATCTCAGCTAAAGCTACACCATTGCTGATATCTTCTGCTGTTGAATGAGCAGCTTGAAGCTCAAATGTATCTAGCCATTTTATAAGGCTGCTGAGCTGTTGATCACTCATCTTTATATTTCAAAACTTATTGTTCAATAAAAAATAAATATATATATCCCAATTGATAAAATATGTTTTGCAAAACAGAATTTCTTTTTCTGTTACAGCATTGCACTTCTTTGTAATTTGTAAAAATGCTTGTAAAAAGGCACCATGTTACGGACAAGTATAACTTTTAACGAGTTAAAAATAATTTCATTGTTGATTGATCAATATTGACGCCACTCGAGGAAGTCATTTTTAAATTAGTCATAAAGAAATAACAAGTTTTATCAGCACGATAGTTTCATGATAAATATCGATAAGTGTGCCACAGTGCACAGGATACATACATACTGCATGCATATATAAATATATGTTTGAGTTCCGTGATTACGTGAAAACAATCTCTGCATACACCACATATATACTTGCACACATCTGCATATACAGAATGCCACAGATGCTACATACCACTACATACTGGCTATAGCCCGTGAATGCTCACACTCCGCACTAGCTTGCACTAGGTTGTTAAGTGCCATCTAGTGCCCACTGATGCCAATCATGCCAAGTAGTGCCAGCTGGTGCCAGCCAACCAGTGCCAACGCCGTCCCTCATTCGACTTATCGCACAACTTCAGGTTTATTCGGTTTCGTACGCGTATAAAGTTATACTGGACAATATAAGCTGAAATTGGCCGTAGTATAAACTGGCAGCCTGTGAGAATGCGAGTTACGATTATTAAATATCGATTTAAGTCGATTCTCGCGATTGTATATATGCAAGTGCAACAAATAATTTTTTGGTATCGTTATTAATATATTAGTTATCAATCATTTTCATCATTATAATTGGCTAATTTGACTAAATCAGTGAATTCTGAAAATTACTGAAAATTTCATTCTGAAAATTTGAGTCCGTAGGCTCTAAATCCTGTTATTAAACTGTATAGCAGATTGGAAGTTGTATTGAACTGCTGGGCAATACATTACACAATTCATCATATACACTTTAGTTCTCTTGATTTTCGACAATTTTTGAAGTTCTTTCGATTTTAAGGTTAAATGACAACTGTGATGACCTATGTGCAGTAGTGAACAGTAAGCTGTGTAAATATCAGTGGAATATTATTTGAAATCCAGTTATTGAATAAGACTAGATACTTTAACCAATTTCTACAAAATAAGAATGTATGCAGCAATTTAGAACAATTTAGTGTATATCTTTTGGTACGATAAAAAGTATATTAACGAGAAATGTCTGAAACAAGAGCTCGTCGAGGATGGGATGATCGTCGTCCACCCGAAGAACATCATTCTAATGAACGTAAGCGTAAGAGTGAGGAAGACTTTGGCCAAGGTAAGAGAGACGATGGTCGTTCAAGACAGAATCGAGATTCCTTTGAAAATAAAAGAATGCGTGGATACGAAAACGATAGGCATCATGGACACGAGGAAAACAGATATCGTGAGAGCGATGAAAAACAATATAGGGATGACGATGAACGACAACAGTATAGAAGTCGTGAATACAACGAAAAGCCAAGACGAAATTATAGAGACAAAAGATCACGTTTTGAACAGGTATGATAATTATAATTTCTTTGGGATTTATCAACATTTTTCTATTCTTATTAATTTTACTTAATCTTCAAGAGATTTAAAAATTATTTATTTTTTGACTTTAGCCTTTTGTAAAGAAAGAATCATCTCCAGAATGGGGAAAGGCAACAGTAAAAGATGAACCAAAAACAAAACAAGAAAAAGAGAAACCAAATTTTCAAACGTCTGGAAAATTAACTGAAGATACCAATACTGTTAATGGTATTGTAATAAAATATGCGGAACCATCAGATGCTCGTAAACCAAAACGTCGATGGCGTTTATATCCATTTAAAGGAGAAAAAGCTTTACCTGTACTTTATATTCATAGACAATCAGGCTATTTGATGGGTAGGGATAGAAAAATTGCTGACATTCCTTTAGATCATCCATCTTGTTCAAAACAACATGCTGCATTACAGTATCGTTTAGTTCCTTATAAAAGAGAAAATGGTACAGAGGGAAAACACATAAGACCATATTTAATAGATTTAGAATCTGCTAATGGCACTTTTGTTAATGATGTTAAATTAGAACCAAAAAGATATCATGAACTTCTGGAACGAGATGTGATAAAATTTGGATTTAGTTCAAGGGAGTACGTTGTATTGCATGAGCAAAGTAAAGATGAAGACCAGGATGATGATGTCAATGAAACCTAAGTATATAAATGTTCGTCTTATAAAATGTTAAATTCTTTCTTAAAATATGTAAAATGCGAAAAAATATAAACAAATAACTTCATATTTCAGAAAGATTTACATTTGTTGAGAAGTATTGTAGGTAAACTTTAAAAATCGTTTCAGACAGTTATCATATTTTAATGATATAGAAAAACTTTTTAAAGCATGATCAAGTGTAAAGTATTGCTAGTAGTGTAATATTCAACATAATCTATTATTTTCATAATTTTTTTAATTTTAGGGGTTATTTAAATAAAAATACTTAAGAAAATAGTAAAATATTTTCTAGAAATCTTAAAATCCAATTTGAAGCTACTTATTTAAAAATTTGCCTACAGAAGATTGAAAACGTGAAAGGTACAGTACATGTTATCATGTACATTGTAAATTACAGTAATATAATTGTAAAATATAACAAATTTAGATATGTTTAATATAGCTTTTCTGCTATACAATGAATTGCATGGCACTGAACTTATTTATAAATCAATTTTATGAAATCGTATTTTTAATAAGTAAAAATAAGTATGGTTCGATTAAAAACAATTTTAATTTTAATTTTTAGAGTTAATAGGTTTACTATATCAAATGTTTTTATATATACGATAAAAACTTGTAAACTTTAGTATCGTACAATATTGTAACTATAGTAAATTAAGAAATAAAATGATTTTGTTATGAGTATAATGAAAATTATTTATTATATTAACATTGTACGAATGATCTTATAAATAATTGATTATAGGAAAAAATAATTACTTAGTGTGTTTGAATATTTTATATTTTTCTTACAAAAACGTATTTTAATATTTTACAAAATTTGTTTATCTTACTCTAAAAATACTTTGGTATACACATGTGTACAAGACAAGGTTAAAATTAAAAATAATAATAATTACATCTAATTGCTTATTGTACATTACAACATTTTTTCACTTACATTAAATTCTTATCATTCATAAAAGTTACACGAATAATTAAATACAATTCAGGATAAAAAACAATAAAGTATTATCATTTTTTTCTTTTTACAAGTACAATTCGATTCTTATACTTAAAAATTTATTACTAACATTTTTGTTATTACAACACAACCCATCTTATTGATTGTACTTTGTGAATGCTTAATTGAAAACTGCTTGATTATTGGTACGCTGTACATTACAAGTAAATTTGAAAATTTTACATTGTTTGTATTATATTTAATGAAATAAAAAAGTTAAATATACATGTGTTGGTGTTATTCATTGATTTTTTGTAAAATATAGAACTATAAAGTCTTAAAGTTTAATTCGTGTTGTTATTTTATATTTCATTGAAACATTAGTTATATTACATCTTTCTAACAATTTGAAAATCTGATATGAACTTTTGAGCTGTACAGATTACTGTACCAGTTAGTACATCCTCAAAGTTTTGAATAAATTGCAGTATGTGCAAAATACTGCCTTTGAATGCCGATATAATTAGTGTCAGGTATGAAAACATGCTTATTTACTAAATTGAAAATAGTTTCATAATTATATTTCTTATATCTTATATGGACGTATCGTAACTTCTAGTTTGAAATTAGTTCTATTTTTTTATAAATCATCTATTACTAAATATAATTAGAACACTATAAGTCACAGATCGGTTACATTAATGGAATCGGGATTGATATTAGCGTACGGCGAGTCATTAGTTTCTTCGAATTCTGGTGTTTGTCTAAGCATATTTAAAAGTGCACTATTAATTACTAATGGAATGTTAGGTTTACTACTTTGTAAATTAGACTTTGTTCTCTGTAACTTTGGCTGAATAGTTTTATTTGTTTCGTTATTGTCAGTGGAAGAGTATTTTAACACAGATGGAACTTGAGGATAAGTTACCATGGAAAACGAAATTCCAGGCGACGTTCTAAAAGAGCAATTACTTTTTGTTTCCTCTACATTCTTTTCCTGATTCAGTCTTTCTCTTTCATCATTCGCTATCTTTTTGACTCTTCTCCAATCACTCAACGAAGTGACCGACTCCCCATTTCCCACTAATCTGGCATACGATCCAGCGTGCTTCATGCTATCCATAGACTTTAGCTTTTCTCCTAAACTGACAGTCGAAGATCTTTTTTCTGATAAATACACTTTATCAAGCTTTTTATCCAATAAATTAAGACTAGTTACAGAAGTTCGGTTCCATTTTGAATCATTTTCATCGTTCTTACATGAAGTTGTACTATTTGAATCATAATACAAGATCTCTTTTTCTGCTGCATCTTCAATCCCCTTCTCAATGCCATGTTCACTACTACAAATTTCTATATACCTACTTTTATTTGGATCTGAGTTTTCTACTACAACTGGAATCGATTTTGGAATTTCATATTCTGCTCTCGGATCTTTGAATTCGTCTTCTTCAACAGTATCGTCTAACAGCCACGAATTTTTTGGCCTTATGACAGGTTTTAAACTGTCTGAATCTTGTAATAGTGACTGAATACTTAAATTATCCTTTAAATGGTTGGATTTGTAAATATTGCCTGGAAAAAAAAAATTATATTTGGATTGTTTATGGATTTAAGCTTTGATATTATCATAAAATTTAATTTGTAGAATAAATTTAGCCATTATAAATGTAAGAGAGAATAACAAATATTTCAAGAATATACCATTTCTATGATAGTGCTAAAGAAAACATTTGCTCTTGAACTAACCGTGTACGAGAAACTGCCCTGGATTAACAGGGCTGAGAGTACAATCCTCGGTGCAATTCCTCAGCGCAATGATATGCTCTAAACACAGTTTGAAACTCGGCCTCAACTCAACGGCACTCCAGCATCTGAGCATCAGCTGATGCAATCGAGGTGGACAATTGAGAGGTTTAGGCAGTCGACCTCCAGCTCGTACGTGATGCAGTACCTCGAGATTTGTGCGCGCTTGGTATGGTTGTTGGCCTAGTGACGTGATTTCCCACATGAGGACGCCAAAGGACCAGACATCGCTCTGCGACGTGAAGACTCCGTCGACCAAGGACTCAGGAGCCATCCAGCGTACTGGTAGCAGGCCCTCACCTTCCTACAATTAGTCCCATTATGTCAAGCACACAAACTGCTTCTCTAATATCTTAAGACAATATAATCAAAACACTTACCTTACGATAATAGTCGTTTTTATAAATATCGCGAGCAAGACCGAAGTCACCTATCTTGACAACTCGGTGCTCACGCTCGCGAGCCGAAACCAAGCAATTACGGCAGGCTAGATCACGGTGAACAAAGTGCAGTTCTTCAAGATAACGGCAGCCGCGAGCTACGTCTTCACACATGGATAGTAAATCTTGGAGTCGCAATGCCGATGCATCTGTTGGCTTTAGTGCCCTTTAACAATTAAAACGCGAAAATAAGCTAAAGGAATATTATACGTTAATTTAACAAACTCAAAAAAACGTAGCTTGAAATCCAGATGATTTTTGATCATTTTTCTGGCCAACACCAGTGAAACCATTTGAATTGCTTCGAAAAAATTGCATTAATCAAATAATTGCGTTAAATGTATATTATTACCTGCTAGTTCTCAAGTAACTTAGTAGATCTCCACCAGCCATTAATTCTAACAATAATAACGGCGGATCCGTTTCGAGACAGACTCCCATTAACCTCAGGACGTGTTTATGCTGAAAGTGACTCATCAGTCTAGCTTCTTGTAGAAATTCGTTTTTCTCTTGGGCTGAGGCACCCTTGCGCAAAGTCTTAATTGCTATAGGAATTTTTGAACCTAGACCATCAATGTCCCTGGCAACTCCTTGAAATACCTAAAATCCGTTTATTTATTGTTTTTAAAATTTATTTTTTATGCCCATGGCATTATAATTAATTATAATTTTAATAGATTTTAAAATGAAGTAGTGATTCACTTTTTTATTCGTCTAGTTTTTTATGAATATGGTTAAAGTTTTTGTGTAGGACAATCATATGTTTAATGTAAATTTGATTTTAATAAATTAGTATGTTTTTGTACCTCGCCAAAAGCACCACTACCAAGAAATTTAGCCAACGAAATTTGTTCTCTTTGTATTTTTGGTAGTAGAGAATCATCAGAGTCTGCTTCGTTAGAGGCTACATAAAGAGTATTTTTTTCAACGAAATTTCCTCTAGGAATTTCTCTTAAAGTCGCTAGTTCAACATTAGGTTTCACTTTAATCGGTATTTTTTTATGATCTTCTTTTGACTGTCTATGTAATGCTGGTAATAAAAGTTTAATATATTAATTACTAATATTGTCTAATTTAATCATTTTGATGCTACAAGTACTTACGACAAAGAAAGTAATAAAAACAAATTAATACAATCACAAGAGCTGGAATACTCAGGCCTAAAATAAGTCCTAAATGTTCTTGAGCTATTATCATCGCCCTCGTCATTTCTGTTAGATCAATAGCTGAACTTGTTTCGCTCCAATTTCCAAATCCGTAATTATTTTTGGCTCTTACTCGAAACAGGTATTTTTCATTCATATCTTGATGAACATCCCAAAAATTGATGGTTCCGTTATAAAGTTCATTCCACGTATTCGTAACATTAGAATTGACGTTTGAGTTAGAATAGGAATCTATTATGGTTCCTTCTAGAGTATACCATAAAATGTTTGAGCTCAAAGTCTTAGCTGGTTCCCATCGAAGCTGATAATTAGAATTTTGTAAATTAAAGAGAACAGGCTTTCCTGGAGAGGTTGGAATATCCTCTGAATTAAATAAATAAAACATTAGTGTACATAATATTAATACTATTATTTTTAGTAAAATATAATAAAACAAATGAAAATGATTACCCAAAGTTTGGAAAATAAATCTCCCATCGTTAGGCCATACAAAGTCATCTGTACAATTGCGATATTTTAATATCAACCTAAACCTATAATATTCATTTGCTTTTAAGCTGTTTATTTGAAAAGTTATTCTATCTTCCACTTGGGAATATTTAAAAACAGTCTGCCATCCTTCAATATCATCCATCGCGAATTCTAAAGTAAAATTCACAATTAAATCTTGTGTAATCCAACTAATATTCAACGCTTCGGAAGTAACACCACTTAGAGTTAAATTATTAGGTTCAGAATACATTCTTAAAATTACTTCGTCACTCTTAGTGAACACATCTGTTCTATTTTCTGGGTATACGTTAACATGTATCACATACTCCAGACCCGGAAGAAGCGGTTGCAAAAAAGTTGAAACCTGTCCATCTCTTACAGATCTTTCACCTTCAGCTCTGACACCATTAATAGGGTAAACTGATTTCCAAAATACTTTGTAGCGCAGAAATTCTGCATTCCAAATCTTAGGGTGTTCCCATTTTACTAAAGCTAAAACTGGCGTCAACGATTGCACTTCAACATTCTCTGCTTTTAGTGGTATACCAGCTCCCGTTCTAAGAATTACACTTGGCCCATACTGATCATTAGCAATTTCTTGTTCACCATAGTAATTCGTAAGCGTTAACCGAAACTGATACTCAGTGAAAGATTGCAGATTTTTTATTTCGAATTTCTTCCAATAGGTCTGATATTGCTTTTTATTGCCGTTTTCACATATATTGATGTTGTTTGAATTTTTTTCAGTCACTTTAGAACACTCTGATACTTCAATTGTATACAGAGTTCCTGGCAAACTGTACTTCTCACAACCCATATCGGCTAAAGGTTCAGGAAGTTTAATAGTTATGCTCGTAGATGTTTTAGAAATTTGTTCTACATTGTAGAAAGCTTGCTGAGGTATTAGGCAATCTGATTCCGGATAAGGTTGAAGTGACTTACCAATGGCTTTGATACTTCTAGCATCGCTTATAGGATACTCTCTAATCACGATATCATCAGATGAGGAGATTTTGTCAGTGAAATGAATCTTACCTGTCTCCATATTAGACCAGTAAATATTACTTTTGTCAGTTGTTAAAGAAGTGGGAGGCAAGCCACGCGCATACGTAGCATCTAGTACCAAACTACAAATACAACCCTCAATATCGGCTATATATAATTGGCCTTCGGTAGATATCCAATAGATAACTGGATTTTGCGGATCAGTATTATCAATTGTAAAAACTGGTTGTATAGTAGGTCTGAATGGACAAGAACAATCTTCTGTATGGTTAAAAAATGGTTGTATATTTTCTCCAGAAAAGTCCGATTGCATAACAAATCCAACATTGCTGGTACTAAGTTCCATCCAGAATAACGTGCTGTAATGTCCATTTACACCATAATGTAGTATTTCATAAATATATATACAATAAAACTAGGATGAATCTTTGTACGTACCCAGTTAGCGGAGCGATATCCAGGTTGACAATACGTCTGTTCCTGGAGAGAATTCTAGAATATTTATATACACCAGCTTTCCATACTGACACATCCAATTTCATAATGTGACTAATTCCAGAATCTTCATAGCTTGATTCTGTCCAAAAAAGATTTCTCGAAATCCAATCGGCACACAGACTTAATGCCGTATTATTTAAAGTGAGGATCTTTGTAATGTTTTTACCATCTACATCAGCCGTGACAAGTTCCTGCATCTCATTTATCCAAAACATTTTTGACTCTGCTGCTAAATGAGCCACTTCGACTGCTATGTGTCGCGTTATAGTAAGATTAGACCGCTGATCTAGATCTACTTTTTTAACATCTTCCATCGTCGCGACAAGTAATTGCGGAACAGGATTTTCGTTTTCCGTAGACGTAGATATTGGATCAGTATATGGACCCGCACCGACATCTGCATACGCACAAACTTGGAAGAAATAGGTCGTGTTTGGTTGAAGGTTGTAGACTTCATATTCTATACAATAATAGTATGTAAAGATTTTAATAAGACGTTAAGTAAATAACTGAGAATATAATCTAATTTATTGTACCTAATTCTGTCACTGGGATGTTTACAGAATCACATAGCGTCATTTCTGTTTTATCAATTACAAACCAACATTTTACAATAAATCCAACCACGGGACCATTTACAAATTCAGGCATACTCCATCTTAAATAAAAATTGTAATGTATGAAATTCAAGTATTTAAACTCAGAGTTAAAGTTTTTAATATTCTGAGTAGAAGTTTAGAGTTTTAAGATTTTCAATCCATTTCGTAAGAAGTTTAATAAGAATTTTATGTATTTGTACATTTAAGTTAATTGAGCTCACCTAAAAGTAATAATATGATTAATATGCTCAGCTAGTGGAGCTTTATAGCTCTCAACAAAGAGCCTGGGATCAACGGGTTGAGTGGGTACACTTTGTGGCGACCTGAGGAATCTGCTGACTCTAGGCGCACTATCCCAATAAGTATATGCCCTCACAGTTACTTCCAATAGCGAATACGGCAACAGGCGATCGGCGTTTGTATATCCTACTGAATTGTGACTAGTGGTTATCGGTCGCTCGTCGACATTGATGTAGTCGGCAAACGCAACTTCATAAAATACACGCCCATAGCTGGTGTTATTGACAGGTTGCCAAGTTATATTGAAGTCACGCCATGTTCCCACAATTGAAATACTACTGGAGTTAACAGCATCCGGGCGGACGATAATTATAGGACCGTTAGGCATTATTCGTGGATTAGAAGTCTTCACGGCAAAACTTGTCAGAGTTGAATTGTTACCAATGATATGTCCTAGACCAGAGACATATTTGCCGTATACATCCATTGTCGATGCAGTAAAATTAGTGGACAAATAAAGGAAACGGCCCGATACGTAAGAGAGAGAACTGCCGATTATACTGTGAATAGTTGATATCTACCTCAAAATAATAGTAAATAATATTAGTAATAAACAACATCGATTATAACTTGTTTGCTTATTTATAATTTTTGATTACAAAGCATATCGTATAATATTATTGAATAAGTAGCACAGTTTGAGCATTTCCAATCAGTAAAAATAATATATTAAATTTCATTTATACTCGAGATAATAATTGATAAGAACCGCAGAGAGATTAGTAATTTTAATTATGTAAAATTAAAAATATTAGAGTAACATATATTGACATTAAAAACGAACTAACCAATTCCTTAACGATTTCATGGTCATGTGGGATCATATCTGCTGTGAGAGATCGATATAGTTTGAAGTCATCTTCATAATCACCTATCACCCAATAAACAAATCGATTTTCCAAATCAAGAGTAAGACCAGTTACGTGGCGAGCATTAAAATCAAACGTGGACCAGTACTGACGCCTATTTTCACCGTTCACTCGTGCAACTTCAACTGTACGACTTGTCGACCAATACAAATTGGCTTCCAAGGAATCAATAATTAATTTTTGTGCCGCTCCTGCGATAGCTAGTGGTTCTTGATTAGTTCCGTCATGATTGGATCGAAGAATCTATCGAAAAATCATAAAAAAACCTTTAAATTGTCATATATATGTGTATTTTATTTAAATATCTATCAATATATCTTACTACATTCTTAAATTGTGAATAAATGTAGCTATTACTTATGTTAAATCTAACTTACTATTTGTTTGTTTGAATCTGCCCAATAAATTTTTTTTGTAAGCCAATCAATATCAATGCAGCTAGCCGAATTAACAAATTTCATCACAATACTTTCTTTGCTCGTAGTATTGAATTGATAAAGTTTCCAATCACTATCAACAATAAATAGTAAATCTCTGTACCATTTAACATCTTTAATCACAGTAACATTTTTTTCAGTCATATCCGTAATATTTAGAATGATTCTCGTGTTTTCGCCAGTCAAGTCACTCTGCATAAGAACCTTTTCCGTGGACCACAATATCAATGCTTCCAAATCTTTCCTAGAAATAAAAAAATGTTATAATCACGTTATAGTTAAAAAATAATTAATGCGCTATCGCGCTACGCAATCACTCACTTGATAGTTTGAAACCGGAAGTCTGGCGACCATGGACCCTGGCCCGTTTCCGTGTACGCGGCGAGTCTCACACTGTAGTGCGAATTCTCGCGCAGGCCCCTCAGCTCGTGCTCCAGACCGCGAATACCGCGCTCGCGAATAGCCTCACCGTCAAGGTCGTCGTCGACGAGAAGGGCGTAGGTCCAGTTACTCCAAGCACCGGCACTTTGCCCCTCGAGAAGTTTAGGTGCGTGCCATGTAACGCGCGCGCGATTAGCTAAGACGGTCACCTGGAGGCTACGTATCGGCTGTACTGGCCAGGGCATCGGCTCGCTCTCTTCCCCAACTGCGTGAATCCTCACGAAACTCTCGTCGATTCTTAAGGAGAATTGAAAAAAGTTTATGATATATTACAACTTGATGCGTGAAACTCTTAATACGTTAAATTTTTAATACGCTAGAATTTATTTTGTGTAGTTTTCACAATCAAAGAGGTTTTTGATTAATTGCAGATTGCACTTAGTACGTAGTTCTATTAAAGCCGATTGATAAAACTAACTATCATGTAACTATAATGTAACTATCTATTTACAATTTTTATGATTATCGTATTAATGGTCATTAAACCGTTGAGTATACCTATTAAACAGGACATTGTGAAAATATCTAAGACTGGCATGTTCGTAGCTCTCAGCGATAATTTCAGCCCCATTCGTCCAATAAAACAGACCATTAGCCATAGTGATAGAAGTGACATTGTTAAACTTGGGTTGTTCTGTATTTAATCGTACATCAATTACCACTTGGCCGTCTAAGGAAACTGATTTGACGGTATTCTCCAACTGGTACGCCACTAAGAGACGTCTATTTTTGTAATCAGCGACAAATGCTCCCAAATGCTGCTTTTTCAATATAAGCTCGGGCTACAAAAAAGATACAATTGCAATAAAATACTTAGAAAACTCTGAAAGAATTTCATTTCCACACACCTGGATCTCCGCGGTTAGATCGAAAGCAGTCAAGTCCACTCTGAAAATGCCTTCGTTGGTCGTCCAGAAAAGGAAACCGTTTATTGGATCGACTCGCAAGTGAATGGGTCGGGCACTGAGTTCTGGCTGAAGGTATCGCAGGTTGCTGCCGTCGAGGTCGCACTTAGCCAGGACCCAGGAGTCGTTCTTCGTCCCGGCGACGTAGAGGTATAGGTTGAGCCAATCGGCCGTAACAGCCCAAGGCCGCAGCTCGGTGTTTTCCGGACCAAGAACGAGACTCGCATTCGCCCCATCGAGGGGCAGTCGGTAGAGACGGTCGGTCGCATCGCTGACGAAGATCTGACGGCTCGCAGCGAGTGGTACACAGTCCCGGATACCCTCGCTCGACTCGTACAGGAGGCTCGTCTCCAAGGGTAAGGCTGCACTTTGTCGCACGATCGTGTACTCGCTACTGATTATCAGGATTTGCTTTTCAGAAGCGTTCGCTGCAAATAGTTCCTTCTTTGAACTTCAAATAAGGGTAGGTGCATTGATAAAAAGCCTTTAAATTACCTCGCGGTTCATCAAGCGTTTTGACAAAAACTGATGCTGCCGGTCCTTCGCCATCCGAGTTTCTCATAGTCAATGTGACAGTATAATTCGTACTCGGCTCAAGATTTTTGAACATAAAAGTATCTTGCGAAATCGGAATATCCTGAAAGTAAGTATCATTATATTAAAAGTCGATTCGAATAGCAATTGAAAAATAATAAGTGCTTGTTCACTTATTCTAATCATGTGGGTATAGAATTAATACGTATACATACTTTCAATTCAAATGCATCGAAACCCTCCTGCTGCAATCGCAAGACGTAAGAGAAAAGTGGCCCGTTGGTGAACAAACCCGCTTTCCAATTTACGTAAATTCGCAAATGATCGACGGCAGTCGCCTTGAAAATTACGGGGGCGGAAGTGGGCGGTCCGCTCGGAAATGTGAGGATCGACTCGCTTGGTAATGAAAAAATCGCTTGATCGTTGCGTTCATTGAATTTCGTTAGGATTGCAAGGCGAAACTATAATAATTTTTATTTTATTAGAAAGTGGATAGTGTTCGACAAATGTTACTTATTATAAATTCTTAATAAATATGTAAAATATAGTTAATTACTCTGTATCTCGAAAAAGGCTGCAAATTATGTACAAAAATTTGATTATTTCCATTCCAAACTTGACTATCACAGTAACGCCAGTCAGTGTTCGAATCCTCGAATTTCCATTGTATGTAATATAGTAACTTGAAATCGTACTGCTTTAAATGCGTGTCGTCCCATTTCAAAGTAAGCGACGTTGATGCTAATAAATCGTCTACTAGAGAAGGCGGGGGAGGCACTCGGATGTTGTCTAAATAATTTTATTATGATAAGAAAAAATTTTACAGCAAATTTTTGTTATAAAAAAATATAGTTATTATTGTTTTTTAAATAATAAAAGTTCCTTTTTTTGTATATAATACGCAGTAGTATTTTAACACGTTTTATTAATATAGTTTTAGAACTTGTCAAAGAAAATACAAAGATAAATTCCAAAGTCATAATACACATTATTAACAGTTATTATAGGAAGATTCATAGAATGAAAATCTTGAAGTTGCCTATAAACAGAATTTACACGCATAAGTACATGTGACAGAATAACCTACGAAAGTTCATGAGAATTGCGACTATACAAAAAACCGCGCTCTCTACTGAACTGTATGACTCGAGGTCTACAGAGGGCTTTGATTCAAGTTTGGAGTCGATGTCGACAAGCCGAACCTCGTCGACACAGTCGAACAAGCGACCCATAAGCTCGATCGACACACGGCGCCGCGAACAGGCATTTAAAGAGTACGACATTATTCTCGAGAACCTAAAGCAGACTTTTGACGAGCGATGGAAGTCGAAGGAGCTCTCCAACTTGAAGGCGGAACACCAATTTGAAGACTTCCAGGTATTCCGGACTCTCGGAACGGGGGCTTTTGGCCGAGTAGTCCTCATTAAGAACAAGAAAGAAAACTCCTTTCACGCGATGAAGATCTTGGACAAGAGCAGGATCGTCAAAATGAAACAGGTTGAAGATCTTTCAGAACCTTGCGGTTTGCAATTTCCGATAGGAAAACCAACTAGTGGTTATCAAGTGAAAATAAATTGTTCAGTAAATTAAATCTATAATTAGTTCCTGCCTTATGGGTTAATAAAAAAACAGTTTTGGAACGTAATTTTCACTGCTTCTCTGTTTGAGTTCAAATATTGTTTTTTGTATTTCTAATGTCTATTATTAAATCATTCAATTACATTTTACTATGAATCAATTTAAGTTAGTAATTTTTTGCATTAATTAAGTGGTAGTATAAACTAGAAATTGAACAAACTTCTATAAATATTCCACCTTCTGCTGTCTTCTGTTTTTTTAAAC
Source organism: Sycophaga agraensis (assembly GCA_018906755.1). Lineage (NCBI taxonomy): Eukaryota > Metazoa > Arthropoda > Insecta > Hymenoptera > Pteromalidae > Sycophaga > Sycophaga agraensis. Next base: position 455,919 of record JACCIE010000020.1, on the reverse strand, counting down.
TTAACTAATAATTGGGAATTAAGAATAAGTATAAATTGAAATAAATATTATTTTTCAAGAATCGAACGTTAAATTTTGATTTGGTACAATTAATAATTTACTCCAAATGCAGGTTGAATACACGCACAACGAGAAGCACATCCTTTGGAGCATACGTTTTCCTTTCGTAGTCTTTCTTGAGTACTGTTTCATGGACAATTCGTACGTCTACATGATTTTACCCTTCATTAATGGAGGTGAGATGTTTACACACCTGCGTAAGATGGGCAGATTCGACGAGGCTCTTTCTCGCTTTTACGCAGCGCAAGTTGCGCTCGTTCTTGAATATTTACACAATTGCAAACTCATCTATCGCGATCTGAAGCCTGAGAACATCCTCATAGACAATATGGGTTACATCAGAGTCACTGATTTTGGATTTTGCAAGATGATTGATAATAGGCAAGACAAGAAGGGGTAATGATTAATCCAAAAAAAATTGATATTAAATGAATTGAATTTTCTTTTACTATATAGAACTTGGACCCTGTGTGGTACCCCTGAATACTTAGCTCCGGAGATAATTCTATCGAAGGGCTACGGTAAATCCGTGGACTGGTGGAGTTTCGGGGTCCTCATCTTTGAGATGAATGCTGGCTACCTGCCTTTTTACTCGCGCAGTCCCATGAAAACATACGAAAAGATAACTTCGGGAGTGTACCGATGCCCAGCTTTTTTTCACGAGGACCTTAAGGACCTACTCAGACACTTGCTGCAAGTAGACCTAACTAGAAGGTACGGCAACCTCAAAGACGGACCAATGGATATAAAGAAGCATAAGTGGTTTCATAAAATCGACTGGTTAAAGATTTACAACAAGGCCGTTGTACCTAGCTTCGTACCGAATTGTAAAAATGAAGGCGACGACAGCAATTTTGATAAGTACGATGAGGAAGAGCTTGTGATAAACCCCGATAATGTATACGCTAAAGAATTCGCCAACTTTTGAATTGGTCATGCAATGAACTCTTTGATGCTGTTAGTACAATGAACGAAGAGATTTAATGTGCGTGAGTGTACCGGAACCTAGATGACTAGTCCTCTACGAACGTTTAAGATCTGCGAATTTCAGTTGCGGGGAAAAAATAATTTAATGTTAAAGTAATTGAATTAATTGTACTTTAAGTTTCGTAAAATTGACTTATCGTATATGAATAGCAGTTGTGCACAGACAGTTATATTTCAAAATTAATACTCATACGTTAATATACATTCGGGGTGGCCAGGTTTTCTTTGAAGTGAAATTGAATTTCGTGATATTATTTCTTTGAAATGATTAATAAATTTAATTTTTCAAAAATGTGAGATACAGCTATTAATATTAGGAAAATATTATTGGATTTTAAATAAATATAAGTGTGTCCTAACATTTTAATTTATTTGCAATATCACTACATGTATATACTAATGTAAAATAAGTTTTGTGATACGAATAATGTGAAACCTACTACTCGTTTACCAGTTGATTAAAAATATAATGTAAATATTAAAACAATAATAAAATATACGAGTATAAAATGTGCTTACCTTTAAGTTTTTCGAAATATTGGTTCAAGGCTTTTTGACAACCAATTGTACAGTAAAATTCCTTAAGTGATAGTACCCTTTGCGTTCCATTCTAATTAATTAAATGTTAAAAGTTAGTAAGTATAAAAAACAAAATTGTCTTCTTGCAAAGATAATTTTTATAAGTGAGACTCACGCAAACTCGTTGACAGTTTGAGGTGAGTGCTTGCTCCCATACGAAACAGCCATCTGAGCACTATAGACATGTTTAAATTGAAATAAATGATATTTAAATAAATCGCAAATTGGAAAATGACATTGTGTATCTAACAAGCAAGTCAAAAGAGAAAAAGAACAGTAAGCGCACAACTAAAGGATTGCTAATTGAGTTAAATTCCATAAATTCCATCCTAACAAAACAATAACGACTGCGGTAGATTGATTTTCAATGAAGCTTCTCTGATTTCGGGGCAATTGACACTGAATAGAATGAATATTGTGTAAGCCTGTGTAGAAATTCCGTTCACTAATAATGTTTGTTATAAGTTATCATTCTATCGAGTTCGTAAACCCGATAACAATCTTTTGCCTAACGCGTTTATCAAAAAAAAGCTTTTCCTGCAGACTTTTTACTCGTGCAAAAAGTATTTTAATTACCGGCGGTACGCATCTTTAATGAAGAATAGTGTAAGTCGGATCCCGTTGAGTGAGGTTGTTGTAAACATTGCCCGTCTCAACGAGGGCGTCAAAACATAGGATGGGCATAAAAGAGCGCTTTAAATGACATAACGCAGTCGCACGGCAATTGCGCGATTTCCGTCAAATTCACGCACTTGGCGCTCGTGTGTATATACACGCGGGGCAATTGCGGAGGGGCACGACACACGCGACTCTGCACTTTTGCTGTACATATAAGTACGCCCATTCAACCGCGATCTGTTCATTCATCGGCTACAATTTCACGCGCGCCATTTGAAATTATGGACTCACGCATATATGTCGCGCGCTCGATCGAGCGAACCCTCATGCAAGGGACCCTGTATATTCGGGCGCCTTATCTCACGGCTTTTCGAGTGTCGAACGATACGCGAGGCCCATTTCAGATTTTTTTTTTAAGAATAAGCGTTTGTCATGTTTTGATAAGCTCGTATTTGAGACCCTTTCTTGGTACTTGTTTACACGGGCCGAAAATCCTTTTCAGCTGGTTTTTCCATCTCCTCTCTGTTCATTAAATAAATACTGTACAGATAAACAAGCGACGTACAGGTATCGGCTGTCCTATAATTTATAATGCAGTCACGTTCCTCGATGATTCTTATTATTGTGACAGTTGAGTTTAATTGAGTTACGGTTCCACGCGACCGGCGCGTTGACCATTGAATCCAGCCAATATTTCCCATCCGGATAACTACACGCGATATTCTCTAAATTTATTGCCGCGAGTCTTCCAGGAAGCCCAATTCGTATGGTCTCCCCCATCGAGACGCTCTTAAAACAATGGTGAGCCTGTGAAAACCCGGGGCGGCGGCGCGCTTTGTCAGCTCTAGGCTAGGGGCCTTCTATCGGCCTGAGTCAACAGTCGGCGCGCGCGCGCGCTCCAACTCTTCGGCACTCTTCCACCAGAGCGGGGCTGCAGCGCGACGGCGTTGGCCGCGCGAGGCGCATTTTTCAGCCGCACAATTGACTGATCGCAGGAAGCGAGTCTATTGTTCGCAGCCGGCCGATCCGAGTGCAGCTCGCGATATACACGGCTCTCCCGCGCGCTGTGCCGTCGGAGGCACGCTTTCGCTCGTTCCGATACACATCGGCCAACCAATTGCACGAAACTGGAAGCCCCCCGGTGTGCCGTAGATACGAGACATGACGGGTGTATACGAGCTGCTGCAGGCTCAATTAACGGGTCGGGATAGTAGACGGCTGCGTCATTCATTACCCGATCGATTCTGCATCTAACTCCGCATCCAGCTTCCGCGCCACTGTCGTCGACTTCTCCCTGTCAACAGACGAATTATTTATTTTTAATAAAACTGTCTTAGTGTTTGCGCAATTCTTTTTAAATGGCTTAGTCACTGAAGCCCCTTCTTGAAACATGTTTTAAAAACTATAATCTTTTACTTCGTCTTTTACATTTTCTAATTGTCTTAACAAACAGCCTAAATACCGCACAAGTGCACTTTTCAACTACTTTTACTACTATAGAAACACGCGACATCTATAGTTATTTATGTTATTTTCTTATATCTCAGACAGTAAAGGGTCTGTTAAATTTAGTTCCATGGAAAGTATAAATTTAGATAAGATGATATAAACTTGGGAATATAGAGTGTGTTGAAGTTTCGTATCAGAGAATTTCAATTTTTATATTGAAACAAATGTTTTATGAAATGGAATGAAAAGTAAATACAACTTAGAAATGCATGTATATTTATATTTTTATCCACATATATACATTAAGTGTGGGCTACACCTTATGTTCACATCGAGGTTCACATGTACACGTGTCTACATGTACCTTATAATGATTTACGTTTATTTAATTAATGATATTATGTTTTAAAGTGTGTATAACAGTATGTTATTTTTGCAAGCTATTGCGAGCTACATATACGAATGTTGTGAGTCATTATATTCAATGACATGGTAAGATATTATCCTTGACAATTTAATAATAGAAAATTCAATTGCGTTCAAAACTTTTATCGGTTTAATAAGTACAGTTACATTTTATCATTGTAAAATATAAATTTTCCTTGATTGCGTCCGGTTGCATGAGTGCTCAATACAGTTTTTCTAGAAGACACTGCTAAAGTTTTGCCTAATAAGTGTAATTTCTAAATAATCATAATTGATCCTCTAAAACATGAGCATCGATTTTGTCGCTTAGAGAACTGCCCATGGTTGAGCTAATTACCGTGGAATAACGCATCATCCGTACGTTCTGACGATAAAGCCAGTATCAAAATCGATTGTTTAAAAGTTCCTTCAAATCCAGCATGCACTCGGCTCTAAGCACGATAGCACGCGCTCATTTAGAGCGCGCTTTAATGCCCTCCAGCGAGCGACCCAGATTACGAAAATCCACCCGCAGAGTGTACAACAACGTTGCTTTAGCCGCGTCGGCTCGGCTGGCGGCCAGGCCGGGCGGACCCGGGCCGGTCCTCCGCGCAGCCTCCCTCAATTGATTCAAATGTGTCAATTTGCGGGGCCCCCGCCGGCCGCGCCTTCCTTTCTCCCGAGCGCCGCGCAACTCCACGCGAGCCGTCAGCTGCACCGGGTCAGAGAGCACGAATTTGAGGAAAGTGGCGGCGTGAGCGCGCGCGTCGCCGTGTACATGTGCAGGCCGCGTCTCGCGCAGTTAAGTCAATTAACGGCGGCGGTCCGGGCCGGCTCCCCTTCCCCCCCTCGATTGATACGTCCTTGGTGCGCGCCGCCGCGGCAATTTTCGTGCTCCCGGGCATTGTACACGTTGTCGCGCGGGGGGGGGATAAAAAAAAGAGGCGGCCGAGACACGCAGGCGGCGAATTAAGAGGCCCCGGGAGCGTCGCTCCCGCGTGCGACCCGCTCGCCTTCACGGCCCTTTTGCATACACGTATACACGCCCACGCGTTCGCGTGCATGCGCCCGTGCGAATTCCCGCACCGGGGGAGCGAGGGATCTATTGAGATCAAGTAAACCGCTGCTGCTCACGCTTCGGGGAAGCAGCCGCCACGGCGAGCGAGCTTCTGTATAATTGCCGGGGCGCTTCGACAGGGGCCTTAACGTCGCAGGCTAACGAGCCTGTCAAGGATAACGCAGTCGATAAGTCTCTATATAAATGCTCGGCTGCAAATTGAGACGATTCGGTGTAATCGATCCGCTACACCCTGATCGAGCTCCTGACAAAACAACGATCTCTTCTAATCCCCAGAGTGTTAATATAATTTATCCTTGCATTGTCAAAGCGTGTCCCTAAATGCAATAATCCGTAATTTACGCGTGAGTGTCTTGTGTATTTTTTTAATCTGTGGCACAGTCGCCGATGTTAATTTAGTGCGACTAAGTGGTGCGGATTTTTACCTGGGAATGAACTTGACATACATTTCAATTATCTCAAGACCGCGCTTTAATACTTCTAATATAAAACACAATGTATTTAGATATTGATTTTGATTACCGACATGTATTTACTTTTTAATTGATAATAATAAATTTGTCCTACTTGACAATACATATATCATCTATTCTTGAGTTTTCAAAAAGTATTTAATGCAGCATTAAAAATTTTAGATGCCCATTACGGTACACGTATGCAGATAGTAGATAAAGGACAATAAACTACAGTTCAATTTAGAAACAACGTTTTTCTGCTCTAATTATTCATATTACAATGTTTTCACTTTTTTCAATTTTACACGTATTATATTGTAACATATTTAATGCGTCTTATAAATCGAACAAGGTTTTCATTTATTCGCTGTGTTTTTGTTATCGTTTAAAAACTTAAATTATAGCAATTATAATACAGTATCGTTTTTAATTGCTGGCGCTGGCATTAATGCTAATAAAGCTCGTAATTAATAATAAGTATTCTTTCACGCATATATGATTGCTTATAATTTATTGTTTTCTCCGAGAGAAAGTGAGGTCATTTCCTTTTTAACTCTTGAAAAAATACAATTGGATCGTTATTTGACGGCTCATTTTTGCAAGCGGGCGAAAGTATTTTTTGGGGGTACCGCGTGTTTCTGTCTTTAAGTAAATTCTCGCCTTGACGATCCAACAGGACTTGATAGATAACAAGTAACTTACACTCTACGCTTAATTTCGTCAAAAGTAACGATTAATATCAAACAACCGCTCGTTGACTCGGCGGCGTGCCGGAAAGAACACGAAACGCCTAGATTTACGCTCCGTAAGCAAATCGTGATCTGGTATAATACGATAGAGTACTATGTTTGCAAAATATTGCAAAGAGACACCCGACTGCTTTCTCAGGCCTGACGAGAAAACGTTTAGCTTTTTCCACAATCAGTTTTTACGAATGTTTAAATTGCCTGGAGAAAAAAGTCAATAGCGATTACAAAGTATACACGGGGCGGCATTACGCGCATCGAGTTTTACGAGGGACTTTGGTCCCACGGGACATTATACGTCGACAGAACCACATTGGTTTACAACCGAGAATCATTACACGCGGCGGCTAATAGAATTGTGAGAAAAGGTGTACCGAAGGCTCGCTTCGGAAAAAAAAAAGACCGGCATTGCCCCGGCATCCGGTCTAAGGCAACAACTGCACAACGCGTGCATACATCTTAAACACGTGGACAAAGCGCGTCCGCGGCTGCGCTCGGTGGCCACAGCCTCGCTCGGAAGGATATTACCCCGGCGCGTACGAGGCGCGGGCGCGTAAAGGTTTGATTGGCCGGGGCTCGCAAGGGCTCCGCTCGGAAAGTTCAATTAGCTTGGTAATGCGCGAGCGCCGAGGTGATGCGCCGTGATGTCATAGTTTAATGAGCCCTGAATTGGTATAAGAATGTTCTTTCACGAGCGCCTCGGCGCCTTGTACGTGCGGGGACGCCGCGTTACTACGGCGACTTCCCCGATTAACCGCGGGGGTACAGGGCAACGGCGCACCGCAACACCTACCTGCTCGGGCTGGAGCGCCTGGCACCCGGCGACGCAGTGCTCCTCGAGGCTGGCGGGCCGCCCGGCCTCCTGGGGCTCGAGGACGGCTGCGCCCAGGCCGAGGGTCAGCAGCAGGAGGAGGATCGTCCCCATGATGCGGGCGGGAGGGGGTAGACCTCAGTGGGGGAGCCGCCTCATCCTCGCCGAGGACGACCTCTGACTCAGGCGCACATCTCGCGGATTTCACGCCCCGGCTGACTAATCCGGGCCACTTGCTCTCCGGGCTTCCGCTCGTCTTCGGTTCCGGCGCGCGTGTGGCCGCTCCTAGGCCGCGCGCGGCCGCTCGGCTCCCTGCATCGCCCGCGCCTCCGCCGGTTTTCCGCTCCCTCGCTCGGTCTGCCTTGGATTTTCGATTTGTTCAACCGAGGCCTTTAAACGCGCGCCGCGGGATTGTGCAACTCGCGACTCTTAACGCCGAATGCCGATATATATAGAAATCGAGTTGCGCTCGCGACGCCACGCCAGATTCAAACGCGCGATTTACGACTCGCGCCGCTCCCGGGTCAATCTTCCAATGCACGTACTTGGGAAATGACGCGAATCTTTGCGAAGACGTATTGCGATATCATCCACGGCGCGGGTTTAAAGCTATTTTATCGCCGCGGTCTGCAAGTGCTAATGCAAATGTTGTGTGAAAAAAAAAAAAGGCACCGAGGAATTCATTGATTTGCATTCTTCGGAGATAACTAACGCCGCGTTCGAAAGTAAACAAAACAATTAGGAATGCCAAAGCGCCGCCGAGGGAAAGTCAGCGCTTGCGCGATACCAAAAGTTACGCGCTCAAATTCAATCGCGCCTTTTCTTTTCTAAGCTCGGGGGAGGCGCGAGGGAGCGCTTGTATACAGGCCCGTACCGCGCTCGAATCACTGCATCTGCCAGGCCTCGAGGGAATTTTCCTTATACAAGCACTAGAGCTACTTGAGTTGTAACCGAATCACTGGCAAGTCGAGACCGCGCCGCTCCTCGTGGGACTGAAAATCGTCGCCCCGAACACGTGAGGAACAAGCGCGGACGCGCGGGGTAGACCCGATAGGACGCGAGCGTAGGAGCAAACTGTTGAGCTAGGAAAAAAGCCAGGCCGCGCGATCCCCGATTCTCCCTCCCTCTCCGTCTACTTCGCTCTCTCTCTCTCTCTCTCTTTCTTTCTCTCTTTCTCTCGTCGGACCCCTACGACGTTCTTCTGCGTTGACGCCGCTGTTACTACACTCTTATAATCGCTTTTGCCCGTAAACCTCCTTAATTTTAATGCTGCTGTAAAACTGCTTTGATTTTCTATATACTCGTGTTTTCTCCTTTCACTTTTCCGGAATTAGATACACATGTATAATTCAGAATGTTTAAATGCTTTTTAGAAACCAGTCTTATAAGTTAGTCAGTTATGCGCTTTTCTAATTTTTTATTACATTGTATGTGCGATATTTGCATTTCACGTATACGTACGCTTAATCATTTTAATTTTTTTTATAGTTTAAGTTTATGATAAAACTTTACAAAATACTGAACGCAGTTTGATATATTAAATTTTTTCTTATAAATATGTGAAGAATGTATACAATGTCATAGCTTTTCTCCTTTAGAACTAAGCATACAGATAACCATTTTTTTTTTCATAGTCTCCCGCTGTCATTTTTTACTCTCTACACGTGTTTCGGCTCCCCTTCATCTTCGTTTTTTGAATATCTTTCTCTTTCTATTTTTCCCCCTAGCTCCCTCACACTTTTGTAAATGACTCTTTGATTACAGCACATGATAGAATGCTGATCCCTTACATATCTTTGTTCTACTTCCTCGTCACAAGCACCATTACACCTCGCATTACACGTGCTTGGTAATCGTACGTATTCAATAATTGAGGTTTTGAAACAACGTTATATATCTTTCACTTGCATTATATTTGCATATGTATCACCAAATCTCTTTGATTCTATCCTCTTTATTTTATAAAAGTGCAATTAGATAATATGAGCACCAATAAGTGCTTTAAAATTGGACCATTGTTTATGTCTGATGATTTAATTTAACAGAGTTTAACTCGATTTTTTCTAATTTAGACATAATGTCTATATATACTTACCATACATTGCCACTTAATAATAATAGAGATTCAATTGTTTTGCTTGGCTGATTCTATGCGAACTGTCTACATAGCTAATATCTTTAGTTTTTAAATATTAATCATGTTTTCAACAAAAATAAATAATAATAATAATATAAAAATATTTATATTATTTTATTCTACAACTAAAATATAATCAAAATATTAGTTTTACAATATTACTTTATTAAAATATACAACAGAAAATAAATTCGATTGTAACTGATCAATCCATTCACATCTTAAATTTGATTCTTTCAACAATAATGTAATACGGACAACCGACCGATGGTTGCTGTCAATTGACAGTTTGACCTGGTTTTGTGCGTATGAACCCTCTCAGTTTGATTCATATTCGCACCATCATGAAGCTTGTAAACGGTAGTTATATGATCGTACAAAAAGATTTTTATTCTATCAAATAAAATGTATAAAATTCTTTAAAACTCTAACATATATTATTTCTTCCATTTTTATAATTTTTTTATTAAATATTGATTCAAGTTTCGAATCTCAACACAAGAATATGTTTTGCACCAGTGCAAACAAGCCCAGTCACTGTATTTAACAATTGCACGTATATTAGTGGAATTGTATTACATACACTTTTTAACTACCTAGCATTGGTATATTGTATACATGATATTACGTGCAACTGTGTTGCAATAATGTTTTATAAAATATACAAGAATATATGTATATGTATACATATATGCATACTTGCGGTTTATCAAATACTTATCTTTTGTATATATGTATATAGGATTTACAAATGTCAAATAATACTTTCATATGCATTAGTTTTAGTTAATTTCAAGAGTTTTGTTTCTGCGTGAAGAAAATTGATTATAGTTATATAAAGTTATATATTTTTTAACGTATTATATGAATTAAATATACCTTAATTATATAAAGAAAATTCTAGTGAAAATCGGAATTGAATTTCGCCGAAATTTTGACATACAGAATTAGCGAATGTGCTGTATATATATTACATATTTCTATAACAATTTTATGTACAAATACGTTTATTATAATTTTCGCATTTTTACACTCGCGAATATCAAGTTGATTTTTATTAATGTAAAATTCTTACCATATATTTGACAATATTTCGATTATAATTTAATATTTCTGCCTTATGATTTTATGAATAGACTACACTTAATGTGCTAAGCTATAATATTTTTACTACCATAAAAAATGATTTATTCTGCTCGCTCTAGATATCCAATACTACGTTTTCTCGTATATTTCACTGCTTTATATTATATGATGCATAGTCAAAAATAAGTTATAATTCCAGATTTAAAAATCAATCTTAGCAAGTTCATAACAAGGAAAGCTTAATATTTTTAATCACTTTATACAATTTATATTTTTATATTACATCAGCTGTACTGTTAGCTTGATAATTAACTGTATGTATGTAAAATACAATATTACAAAAGAATTAAGTTATTATTTTTTAAACCAGGCATTAAAGAATTAATATTTCAAGAATAATATTATAACATTCATAAATACGTACGTTAGCTTGAGTAATAAAGGCAAAACCTTTATTAACTAATATTTTATAATAGATAATACACGTGATTACTATATTAGACTATTACGTGAGTTTAAAATTTTATATAGTTAATTTAATTAGACGCATATGACGTTATAGATTGTAATTAAGGGATACTATGCATTCAAGGATGCATTCTGTGTAATAATAGTTTTAAGTGGAGTCCGAGGTAGCGTCTAATATTAATTCTATAAACATGTCATATTTATGGAGTCCTATCAATATACTACTTTCAAATGATTTCATTGCACTCTTTCATTTAACCGTATTCTTTTTTTCCATTTCTATTTTGCGTGCTTTTATAATATATTTATGCAAAATTTAAAGTTTGTGTAAATTTTATGTAGATTTATCTACATTAATTTATCTACTCGAGCTATTGAGGTTGAGATTGGAAGCAAGCGACAATGATGTAGAAATATATATGTATAATCGTTGTCGCTGACGCAGTTTGACTAGTAATTTGATGAAAGGTCTCGTTTTTTATGGTACTTTAATACTTTTACGATACATTTATATATATGTATATATACACAAAACTTTTTTATATATTTAAACAAGATAATACGTATTTTTGTATTCATATATGAAATTTATTTAACATATAATATTAAATATAATAAATATATTGCAAATATTATCGAAGAAGTTATTTAGACAATCTAATATTATATTCTATTGGTTTAGAATGATGTCCTTGATGATGTCTATGAGAATTATTAATATCATTTGTATCATTTGAGCTACAAATAGATATCACTAGAAATGGTTTTACAAAAATTTGAAGATCGTTTGAACTGTAAAATGTCTGTAAAAAAGTAAAAAAAATTTAAGAATTCGGTACTACTTTAATTCATGCAATGCATCTCAAAATTCATTACAAAGGCGATGCACCCACGATTCGAATCCATTAAGTTAATCAGCATGTCAATGAAGTGAAGGAACGGAGGCTCGAGTTAATCATACAAATAAGACGTTCTATCTGTCGCAAGTGCCTCACACTTATTTCAGGAGACACAACCCGACAATGAGTCAACTTTTTTTTTAATAAAATTTAATGTCGTGAACTTGCCGCATTGTTTGTTTTTAAACTCCTAAACCTGTTATACTTTATAAATAATATCAAGAAATAATGAGAAAAATTGTCATTTCATTGCAATATTTGCCTTATGTTAAATACATTTTGACTTTCAATCATTTTTAACGTAAGTTCAGTTATTGTACAATATTACAGTACTAAATATGTATATCTATTGAATTATTTTTGTACGAGAAGAAAATTGTAAATGAATACATAAATTTATATTAATTAATTTTATTGGTATTTAAATACATCATAAAATCTTTTTTAAAACGTAATAACTGCATTCAAATACTGTTAATTTAAAGTGTTTATTTGACATAGAATGTACTTACTCTATTCAGTGGGTTTTTAATTATACCTTAACGAATAAGTAGAAAAAAGAATATTTGAAAAAAGTGACTAGAGTTCCAACTGCGAACATTGTCAACAAGATTTTCCACGTGTAAGTGGCTGCATCTGATGTTAAGTGTATTTAGATTTCTTTCATTTTACTTAGCCCATTCTCTCTTCATTCAAACTTTTTATTTACGATTTTCCTGGGACAGACTCCTATTTTGCAACAATATATAGCAACAATATAGCAAAAACTTCTAGATTTTTTATACGACAGGAATCTGTAAGTTATTAAGTGTGACTCTTACCATTTTGAACAGTAAAATTGATCAAGAATCCACCTCACACTCGCTTCATCAAACCATTCCTTAATTGTAACAAATCCATTACTCTTTTGGTCTATGATAACTAAATTCAAATACTGGATCCTAAACTAGAGTGGTACCACACTAAATATGATCAATATTTAAAAGACTTTTTGTCAAATCAATTTCAAATTTTTTTTTATTTCCAAAAGCTCAACAAACAATGGAGATCAATCTCCCTCGTTCTAATACTCCTCAAAATATTTTTATTTCCTAGTCAAAACCTCATTTAATGCATCTCCAAACATCATTATCAATCATAATGAGAGGCTTTAGAGCTTTTTCAACTCTCTGCTTTCAAATGAACCAGGATGCACACTCTTCGCCCACTTCTTTTTCTGGCCATATCTCTTAGGATCATTTTAACAACAGGGCCACAACATCCAATTGTTCCTATGATTGAATTTCTTATTTTAATTTGGTCACTCGAGCATGGCATCCTACATCAAGAATCGGGTTCGATCCTTCTACATTCCCAAAAATCGCGCCACATCCTTCTAATTTCAAAACTGTTCTCAGTCTAACTGTACTACTTCGAAGGTTAAAATACTGATAAGATAAAGCAAAATATAATGAATTACAATGTGTATATTATTATATTATATTTACTTTTTCAATAATATTATCGAAGTTTCTCGTAACGTGGATCAATAGATCAAAGCGAGACTCAGAAATTCTCATACACGTCTATAGAGGCTTACTTATAACTCTATTATATATTAGAGATATACCGATTCGCTGTAGGATATAGCTAAGTAAATCAGGTTACAACTTTCTCTAGATACTTCAATAGAATTATATGCACTTCAAACAGCGTAGAGCCTTCATATAATTCCTCGCGATTGATTTCGATGTGCTCCCGTTATCTGAAACCTGACTAAATTCGAAAGTTAGCGCATATTAGAGATCTCAATCTTCTTCTTAATGATAAACCGATCAGCAGGGGAAGCGGGACGTTTACTGCTGTTCACGGATCCATCCACTTTTCTTCTATCCCAACTGACAATATTGTCAATCCACCTACAATATTTTTTAATCGGTATTTGCATGGAATCTAAAGAAGGATTGAAAGAGGGCCATATTTTTTGGTCTCAGTTCGCCACCCTTTAATACAACCTTTCTCATTTGTTCACTTTGCAAATTTTCTAAGCTCTTTGCTAATTTTAATAGAGAAGAAAAACTTATCAATGTTCTAGCCACCCTCGACCTTCCAGTAGTATATTCAAGAAGTCTGACCGTTTGCCAATGAAAATACCTTAACAATTCTTCCTTCATTGACTTAACATAATAGTCTTATCTAACTTACTACTCTCGCAGTTAACTTGAGTAACCACTATTCTATTTCAATTTCAATCGACAAACCTCTTCCCGCCTTTTCATCCGGGGCTCGCCTTCTCTTCTTCGAGTGAGCATCAGGAGTTCACTGGATAACCTTCTCTCAACAATTGAAAGAAACTTTTTCTTAATGTTCACTCCCTCTCGAATCAAGATCAAGATCGGTCCAAGATCAAGATCAGCCTAAGATCAGAAACACTATAGATGAGTCCACAGTGATTCCTCGTTCTGATTTCAGAACATCTACTTAGCATCGTACGAATTTAAATCTCATAGCTCCTGAGGTGGTGTCAACGGCCCCAGCGTGACTTTGTGTCTAGCACACACATAATCCTACCATGGCAACTTACCTAGCGCGATGCGTTTTTACCGCCTTCGCAACGCCACTAGCGCGAGAGAGCGCAGTCGCAAATTATTATTAAAAGGTTTTCCTTAAAACTTATTTTATTTGTTTTTATATATTTATATCTATTTTTCTATATATTTTTACACATTTATAAAATATCTATTTCATATTTTACAGAAAATCTTAATGTTTTCAAGAAATTTAAAAACAGTATAATTTGAAATACTAATTTTGTTATGTGAACTTTAATTTTATTATAAGTATATATATTTTACTCGTGCTTATAATATATTATTTTTATTGTATGTATAAATTGTTTAACTGCAAACATGTACTAGTAAATATGTTTTATTACCTATGCGTTGCATATACATGTAATTGCATGTAATACATTTTATGATTTTCATTGTATTTGTATAGTTTAAGTATATATTATATACTATATTAAGTACTATATTATATTTTATACTATATTGTCGTATTTAATGCGGGTTGGCCTCAACACATGGAGAAAGTATCAGTAATACTTTAATATTAGATTAAAACTTATTAATGTATTAATAATTTAATAATTTATAATAATAATTTTATAATTTATATAAAAAGAACATAACTTTACAAATTAATAATATTAGTAAATCAGTTAATATTAGTTAATTGTGAAGTTTAACATAAAATATCTTTATTACATTTCATTGTTATTATTACTGAATATTCTTTATTATTTTTTAAATATAGATATTACTCATGTGAACTCAATTTGAAATAATATAACCTAATAATTCCTGGTTATTCAAAGTATGTGCAAAATTTGGCAGTTCTGCGCTATTCGAATTTCGCGCACTATGCGAGTTAACGGCTTAACCAACGAAGATAGATCCAAGGATAGATCAGCTCATAGAGGCCGAAACCTGAATGTTAGTTCGCACCCCAACTTTTCACGCCACAGTGGTTTTCGTCAAACAGCCAACTCAGACTCGCTGCGAACTGTCGGTCACTGTCGCTATAGAGAACGCTCGACCGGTATAGGGTAACCAAGGCAAACGTTCGATCGGTATGAGATATACCGATATACTTAACAATTTTTTTTATTTCTTTCGAACTCTATTTTAACTAATTAAATATGTTGCTTTTTTCACTCCGGAAAATTATTTTCTATTTATTATATTTTATATTTAAAAACAATATTGTTTACAAATTACAATTAATATAAATCTAAAATTCAAAATTGTAATATTTACATACAAATCCTATAGTTTGAGATGTTTTATTTATATAATATTATTATTGATAATAATAATAAAATGTATATTAAATTTACATAAACATTTTTTGTCAAAAATCAATAAAATTATTTGAAAAAAGACAGAGTGACACAATAACTCGTGGAATAATTTTACAATTTGTTTAATTTTTGAACAGTTTTCCAGATAACTCTAGGGGAACTGTTCTCTGTCCGTTTTGCCTTTTTTACATATATGGGGATCTATCTTCGTTGGCTTGACGCACCCTGGTATATTCTATATTCTCTGGTACATTACAACACGAGTGGGAGGTACCTATGAAACTAAAGTTTTTAATTTAAGAAGATATTACAATGGAAGCTAACGATAAAGAAAAAAAAAGCGAAAGTTTAGAAGAGAAAAAGTCTCATGGCGGAATCCCTGAAGCCGATTTTGTGGTAACTACTCATTTACAAATTTTTAGATTACTCTTCAACAATTTTTATAACCCTATTTGTTTTCAAATAATTATACTTTTATTATGTGTATGCAGAATTTTTATTCTTGTAATTAACATTTAACTTAAAATAATGTTCAAATTAAGGAAAATAAACGATATAAAATTATGAAACTTCCCCAACAGCTCCCAAAAACACAACCATATATGGTCACAGTAAAAATATAGTATCAAATTTCGTGATGCCTGTTAAATTTATATAAACTTAATTCCAAATATATATGAGTTGATTATGTATACATGTATCATACTTAAAATACTTAATTATAATTGTCTTTAATGAAATTATATTTTAGGATGATGTAGATGCTTTCATGGCACTACCAGAAAATAATGGATCTGTTGATAAAGTACTTAAGAGATTGGATGAAAATCATAATAAATACAAATTTATGGAACTCAATCTTGTTAACAAGCGAAGACGATTGAAGGAACAAATTCCTCACTTAGAAAATTCTCTAGAAATGATTGTTAAACTTAAAACAATGAAAGATGATGAATTGGAAACTCTATTTGTGCTTTCTGATCAGGTTTATGCTACAGCTATTGTGCCACCAACAGACAAAGTATGTCTGTGGTTAGGAGCGAATGTAATGTTAGAATATACATTAAACGATGCAGAGGATCTTTTAAGACTAAATATTGATGGAGCTAAAAAAAATTTAGGATTCATTGAACATGATTTGGATTTTGTCAGAGACCAATTTACTACCACTGAGGTAAACATGGCAAGAGTTTATAATTGGGATGTTAAAAAAAGACAAGCTGCAAAATCTAAAGATAATTTAGATGTAATTTTGTAATAAAGAGCAACAAAACTACTAAAAATTAAGTTTCAAACTAAAAAATTTTGTTGCTGCTGATACTTTAAAATTTTTCAAAAAAATGTGCAAAAATGATTTATCACTGAGACTTACCTAAATTTTTATTTAAAAAAGCTTAAAAATATTATTGTTGTTTCTACATGAATAATACGACTTTTTATAAGCTTATAATCATGATACTACATTTGTTGAATGTTTTAATTTTGTATACAAAAAATCTATTCAATACTCATTATTAAATTATCAAAACAAAGGTGAAATAGATATTGATCATTACAAAATATAATATTTATGCTCAGCAAGGAAGTCAAAATCCTCCAAAAACTTGTTTCTCCCTGGTTCTCATAATCAAAAAGTAATTGTAATACAGTAATAAATTTTGTAATCAGTGTCTTAAGTATTATTGGAGGTATTATAGATGATAGTAGAATACTCTCTGTTAAGTCTCCTATCACATGTAATTTAAAAAAAATGAAAGTGTCTGAAGAGGTCCCCATGTGTCTCTTTTTTTGATTTTTGTATGATGCCTGAACCATCTTGCTAATTTTTTGGTCTATCCATCCTATCATTAAGTCTACTTCTATTCTCTCTCTAAGAATATAAGATTTTCTCCTAAAAACAACTTTAACCAATTCCCACAAAACCGAATCCCACAAAATTTTTCACGCTTTTCACTTTTGTATACACTTTTGTATAATGGGATCTTATATAGAAATCACCAATATTTAAAATAATACTGTATCTGAAATTTGCGTTTCTTTTTATTTAATTTTAATTCTCTCAATAAATTATAAAAATTAATATTTATACTGTTTTGAAAAATTAAATTAAAAAATTAAAGATGTTTATAACTAAGCATTTAATTTAATAAAATATGCATGTAACTGTGAATATGTAAAATGCAAATAAAATCAATTTTTTAAGCATGCTTACAATGTACAATAAAAATATATTGAATTAAAATTTATTGCATTTCATGCTAATCAAAATAAAGTTATAAATTTTTATCAGCATATTTATTTTCAAAAATATAATTATAATTGTTAATTTCTACATTAATAAAGTATTTAAATGTCCAACCTTTTCTGTGAGAAGTAACTATAGCAACTAAAATAATGGAATTCATATAATTATCTACTAAGATATAAGCTCACTTAAAAACTATAAAAAAACATATGAAAACTACTCGTGCATAAAAATATAATTACAGGAATATAGTAGACGTATAATATTTTTAACTACAAAAGATGCATTTAATTATTTATAATAATACTGCTGTCTATTGATGTGATTACAAAATATTAATAGTTACATCTTGTTATACTTTTATGGAAAAAAATTTAAAGAAAAGAAACAAAATTCAATAGAAGTTCGTAAAAATTTGAATTACATTTATACTAGAATTTTATATGCATTAATTTTATAAAGTTTGTATCTCTTTTATTTTCCTTTAATAATTAAAAAATAATAATTTAAATAATAACGTAATTAATATAAGTTTATCTGAAAAGATTAAATTTGGAAATTTTCAAGAAGCCAAAATTTCATAAAAAATTATTTTATAATTTTGAAAATCATAATATTATTAATGAAGACATTGTCATTTTCTTAGGATTAGTCATGGACTAGTAGATAATCACATAAAAATATAATTTGGCCATTTATGCTGTATCTTCAGACTCATATTTACTGAGTCTTGCCTTTAACTCTGCAATTTCAGATCTTGCTTCAGCTAAATCTTTTTTTAAACATTCAACTTGACCATCTAATTTATCAGAATCATCAGCTCCAAATTGCTTTCGTATATAACTGTTATTTGTTAAGTAAAAACAGATAAATTAGGTTTGATTGAGATAAAATTAATAAGATTAAAGGATACTCTAAAGCATCATCAGGCTTTTCATGCTTCTCATACAGTGACAATATAATATTTGTCAAAAGATCCATAACCCCAGCATGTTCAAGGTATTTTCTAAATTCTTCGCGTTTGATTTCTTTGGGCTAAATAAAAAAAATACAAATAAAAATATACGTGTACTCCAAAATACATACTTAATATTTTATACTTGAAAATGAAAAATAACCTTAATATTTGTACTAGCGCTTGACATTTTTATGGTTTGAATTATTTAATACACTTCTGGAAAAAATAGTATGTAAGTTTCTAGCAGAAACAGACAAAGGATTTCTAAAAACAATCTAATCTAAATCTTTTAACCTTGAAAAAACATATAAGCAATCGAAACTCGAATAGATCTAATTAGAAGTCAGGATTTCTCAAATATTACTGCGATATGCTACGATACCGCTAAGGCGCTAACCGCACACCAAACAACCGAATCGTATGCGCATGAGTTGAACAAGCCGGGGTTATAATATTATACTGTAGAGTGAATCTTGTGTACACTTTCTCGCGTTACTTTTTCGTGACGAACTATGATAAAACTTCATATACTATAGGTTCGTTGGCGCGGTATGGTTAAGGCTAGTTAAGGCTGCGCGCTTGGTATGTTTTTCTGATGGATACAATCAAATAGTCATATCTCAAATACATATATATATATTCATGGATCCTTGTTTCGAATCCTAGTCGCACCTAGCAGTTAGCACCTGCAAAAAGAATCTATTTGTCTGTAAAGTTGGCAAGAACTTCACATCAACGGGTTTATAAAATGAAGTATAAATTCTTTTATAAGATCAAAGATTTATAGGTTCATTTTATTTTGAAAAGTATTTTTTATATTTTAAAAAGTTAAAATAATTTAGTTATTTTTATAGGTTAATATTTTTTTATTTCTTAACCCCCATGTAAATAACGCGGGATTTTTTAAAATACAATAAACTTAAGTTTATTAAGTTTAGTTAAACTTTATATTTAATAGGTTTAAACAATATTTGAATTATATAATTTTGATATAAATATATTTTTTTATTTTGTAACAAGTATTAAGCTTTTTTTATTAAACTAATTTACTTTTATTTTGTTTCAGATATAATGTGGAATTTTAGTCAACAGTTATTTTTACAGCTATTTCTAACAAGTTCTATTGGATTTATATCATACATAGGTGATATAGGTTTAGAAAATGGTAAAACTGAAATAGTGAGAGCTATTTCTGATAATTTAACACATGCTATAGTTGGTGGCATTACATGGACTCTAGTGTTGATACTTTTGAAAAAATCAGTGATAGAAAATGTAGAAAGAATAATCATTTGTTTTTTAATGTCATCACTCATCGACATCGATCATTTCATCTTAGCAAGGAGTTGGGATATAAATGTAAGCTCATATACTTTTTTAATATTTATAATATGAAGTTTTTACTACGAATAGTACAAAAATCAATTGGTTTTTAGGATGCTACTCATTTGAATCATAGGCCATTTCTTCATTGTACTACTATACCAATAACAATTTTAATTGTGATGACCGGGCTATCGAAAATTATGAATGTACCTAAATTAATAATCTATGCATGGATGATTATAGCAAGTTTCATTAGTCATCATGTACGTGATGGAAACAGAAGAGGTTTGTGGTTTTGGCCATTTGGTTCAACACCACCAATTCCATATTATTTTTATTTAATGATATGTATGTTTTTACCATATTTTATAAGTTGGATGATAGTTTGGCAAATGAACAAAAATACAAAAGATTTGTCATTCATTAGTATTGTATAATATATATATTTAATTAGTATCACAAATATTCAAATTTTTAATTATATAGATTATTTTGTATATTTACATTTAAAATCTATAAATGTACCATAGTGTACCATAAATGTACCAATGTGATTGATTGAAAGATTAAATTGTTGATTACTCTATTTATTAATGTCCAAGAGAGGATTCTAGACATTGTTGTAAATAACTACTCATCAAACATAAGTGCATTAAAAACAAAGATGTGTTGTGTTATGATCAAATATATAACTGTTAAAAAGATTGTATTAAACTATGTTTTTATATTAATAACAGTGTGCAATAAATTCGTATCATTTATATATTATATTTTGTTTCAGTAAAATTTTCTTTTAATACCATATGTGGCATCACATAGTAAATGTTATTAGAGAGGATTAATATTTGTTTACAATAGCTAAAAATATTATTTTAAATTTTAATTCTGTAAGTCATAATTATAATTAAATAAAATTTATTTTTATTTACGTTTTAATAATTTTTATGATTGTCTAGTAGGAATTGAACGTTATGAAGACAAAATATAAATTCGTTTAAAATCTTAATTACTGCAACTGCATTAAAATGAGTACGTAAAAGATTGTTTACGTGAACTTTAATTTTATTATCAAATCTAATAATGATATTTTGAACACGTATACAATAAATAAACATTAGCTTGTAAAAATAGAATTTAAGTCAGATTACCCATATCTAATACTTATTTATTTCATAATATATTGTTGACAAGTAATTAGCAGACTTTCGTCAAATAATAAAAGAATTACAATATTTTTCTTTCTGTTTGATATTTTTACGGCGCGACTTTGACATAAGGTTCCCTATCATCAAGCACCTTGAGGAGCATATACAATAATTGTACAAGTTGAAAATTGCAAGTAAGTTTAAAAGTTTAAGGCTTGATTTTTTAAAGTGATTCAAATTAATATAAGTATTTGTCGTATAAAAAAATTATCTTATATTTAAACATTTAGAACACAAAATAAAAAATTATTGAAGTAAATAATGAAAAAACAAAAAAATATTAATAATTTTTATTTCTTAAACATATTTTGTATTTTTTATATATTAAATTAGAAATCGGATTGCTTGTGTAATGTATTCTATTTGTGCCGGTACGCATGTTGTATATGTGTATATTTAAATTGAAAACATAACTTGCGTGATCGATTCGTTTTCTAAAATGTTATCAATTATTATAATTTATTTATCGTGATTGAACAAAAAATGTTTATGGGAATGAAGAATTATTTCAATCTAATACAGTGTTCGATTATATCTATTAAAACTTTCCTTAATAAACCGTGACAAGAATTATATATGATGGTTTACATAAATGAAGTTAGTTATATTGTGAAATATAAATAACAGCATCTGTAACAATAAAATCTAACTTTTAAACGATGTATTTCGACTATTTTTTATACATGCAGATTGGTCATAGATATATTTTATTACGTACGTAATTATATATTATTATAGAGGAATAAAATTGATATGGTCGTTTAATAAAATTGATAAAATTTGTACAATATTATGGCTTATCTCTAAGCAATACATGTGCGCATATCTCGGCTTCTATTTAAAGAAGAGAAAACAATCTCGGTACAGGGATATGCGGTATAGTGTGTTGAATCATAAAGCAAATTTGCGAACACAAAAAGTCTACTAGATATCTGCGATATTCGAAACAATTTATTTAATTTTCAAAATATTATAATGTATGTTGATGTAATATCTCAATTACGTAATAAATTTGTTTGCGAATTTTTTATACAATTTGCTTCACATACATCTTACACATATGCCTTAATTTACTTAAATAAATATAGATTATTTCGTTCTCTGAAATCAATCTACTTAAAACTTGTTTTTAATTATTCAACAGTCTGCGGCTCAAGCTACGTTTAATCCATATATAGTTTTTAAAATATCTGTGAATCAAGGTGATTTAAAATCGTAGACAGTCACAGATAAAAAACCAATTATTTTACTATAACGTTTAGTCAAGCGAATTACATTATCCAAACGACACTGTACTGATATTGGCCGCGTAGATATGAAAAATGGAACTCGACGAAGAGGAGGCGACGGGTACGTTTGAGGCAGAGAAAGGAGGAGCGCACGAAGCGAGACAGGTAAAACGGTGACGAGTTTATCGGTGCCGCGGTATCGGTCTACCAGTTTGCGGCGGCTTTTGCTTAGCTGGCGCTCACCTTGCACGACGCTGTTAGTACTCTTCTGCAGACGTTCCCTGCGGGTCGTGCGTCGCGCGCGCGCCAGCATTGGCCACGGCATATCGCGCACGTTTGAACTTTTTCATGGTGATTATTAAATTACTGACGATTTAAAATCTCTTTGAATATAATTAGCAGGAGCCTTGTGCTTACGTTGACGTCGGTTGCTTCTTCTGCGGAAAAGTTGTTGATGCGTAGTGGTTATCGAGGTGCTTGCAGTTGCGCTGTGCTGTAGAGTTTTGTTTACTTTAATCATGAGTGGTATTTCGAAAGAAATTAAAAGAACTCTGTTTTGTTCCAATAAACCGTAGAGTTTATCGATTCCGGCTCTCTTTTATTTACTTTATTATAAGAGATTTTAAATTATTAATGAACATATTCTTTTGTTTTTTAATACAGATAAGAAAAAATTAGTTTTTTCCTTCTTTAAATTCATTTGATTTTCATTGAAGTTCTTTTTCCTCAATTAAAGTAAATTGATTTCCTCTCAAAATTACAAATACAATTCGTTTATCAGTGATAGCCAGGTATTCTACTAATCGTTGAATCTATATATTACAGCACATTTTTTATTGTGCATAATAGTAACGTTTTTAACTCTCAGTTGCCTTCACATATTATTGAGTTGTTTGAATAACATTATTATTCTCTGTGCGTGCTTTTTAAATTTGTGCTTTTTGATGTAGTTGTAACTAAGATTTATTCTCTGCACATTTCTCAAATTCCATTAATAAAAAATGGCAAGCGGAACGAGAAACTAAAGCCTATCAATACATATTCATCATGCTCCAATGGGTTAATAAATAATTAATGATGTATTTTACCATAAATATAACGTTAAACATACAATTATCATTAAATTTCTAATCATATAGTTCGCATACTAATAAGAATTTTAATAGTTTTTCGTTCATGTTAATCGTTTCATTAGAGTTAATAATCATTATATATTATATAATTTTAAACATTTGTTAGATTTTCACTAATTAAGAAAGAGAGGGAAAATATACTTTAAATTCTTAATAAATTTTATGTGCTAGAATTTATGACTGGCATTTTATTTTCTCGATAAATACTTTATTTATACAGCTATAGGCTAATCTAAATGTATTACAGGCAATTCAATAGAAATAAATTAAAAATTGTTTACGTAACTCATATTAAAACCAATCTGTTACAATGTTTATGCTACAAAGATTTCGATTATATACGTCTAATAGTAGAAACACCTTGTATACACACGTTATCAAAACGGTTAAAGATTGTTGAAATTTTTTTAACTTGTATAAACTGTGCAAATTTGCTATTGCTTGTTTACATCGGTAACACTTTCAATATACATCGTGTATACTCTATAAATCTGCTTCCCTGCGCATTGTTTGTAGTTCCTTGTAAAATTAAAATATTTTTTCACCTCTTTACTGTGTATTGCCAGCAAGGTAATCGACTCAGGAGAGACATGAAGAAGTTCGACTTTGCAATCCTACTAAAATGACAAGAGAAGGATAAAAGTTACGGCAGTTTTGCGTAGTCGTATAAGAGAAAAATAACATGAGGGGCATATGCATTAATAATGCCAAGACACCGAGGCTGAAAAGCTGTTGCCATTTAAGCGAGATATAAACAGTCACGAAACAAGGCAGAAATAATTCCCACAGTTTACACAGATACCTGATCGTAACATATACTAAACAATAGTAAGTATACCGTGAATCGTGTATTTCTTTCGCCCTCATTTGTATTATCTATATAATACTAATTATTTTTAAGTTTAAGAGTGTTAACCGATTCTTCTGTAGATTCTTTCGTCATTTTTCTTCGATGCTGACGGGCGATTTCCGAGGCGATTTCCGAGGCGATTTCGTTAACTACCAGGTTAAACCAACCGCGAGATCGACTTGAGGTTAAAGTGAAAGCATTGTTAGTAAGGCGTTCATCTTTTTACTATTTCCGTGCTACCGTATTATATTAGATTTGCGGTTTATATCTTCCTTTCTAATAAAATGTAACATGCTCTCTAGATCAAACAGATTCTATCGTTCAAACAATAGCATCTTTTTTCGACGTTTTAGCAGATGTTTATCGACAATTATCTAAAAGCTTCTGTGGTTTTTTTTATTGTTTTGTAATAGTAGTTATGCTTCATTAATCTGTAAAGATGAGAAATTATTTGTAATTACATAATTATTAAGAATTGCACGGAATTATACAAATTTTATGTCTGAAATTAAATTTTTTATGATGTAATAGAACAAAGAAAAACGTTTACTCATAACATTAACATTCATTTGATAAATATTTTTCAAAACAGTATCACTCGTGAAGATGATTATATCTAATACATTTAATTATATACAATATATTAAATTTTATTTATACAAAATAGATAATAGATAATAAAATCGATTCTATTTCAACGTGCTTGATTCATCGCTATATTTACTTTTCACGATCACATGACTAATTACGGAAATCGTAATTGTTTAAACGATTTTCTTCAAAACTCATTATAGTTTATAGACACTCGGTTATGAAGACATTCGAGCCTCTGAATACGTCAATATGTACAATGTACGTGTAATATACCCCATCGACCGAAGTAACGCAATGCCATATAGCAATTGTGCTATATCGGAAAAACCGCGATCTCTGACATTCGCGCGTACGTACGATCGCGCGGCGCTTCGCGCAACAATCCATCGCGGAAACCGCGACTTTCTATGCAAATCCGAAAAGGCGGCGCGGTTCCCCTATGCCGCTGACTATCTCCTTGCGTCATGTCGAGGTTGCTGCGGGCGCACGCGTAATGATAGATCTCGTAGGTTGGACGACTCCCCGATTGTCCTTCACTATTGCACGCTTCATGCCCGTTACAAAATCTTCACTAGGAAGTAGATTCGTACACATTGAGAAGCGTACAATATATCTTCATTTAGCCGTTTCCTCGTTGCGCCCATTGTTTAAAGATCTACTTTTATCGAATCGAAGTGTGACGTTCATGTGTCAGAGCGCTGGCATTTCTGAGAATCATTTCGTCGGCGTTTATTACTCGACAGGTGTATACATGCATGCACACACCTCTAATATATGCGAGTCTTTTAATTTTACTACTCGAAACTCACATGGATAAAAAACAATGAGGCTGCTTTCATTACGTATAATAGGTGCGTTAGGCAGAGGCTACTCCGACGCGTGACTAAATTAGTTTCTTAAAATTTTGAAATTTCGGTGACAATTGTCGTTTCTTTCAACACCGCTACAAATTACAATTCTTGCGCTACTTAGTAAAGGCTATATCATAGATCTGCTATTATTGCATATACTATGTACCCGTCTGTTCTTTATCTATAGGTTTTCTTTCGTAAGTGGTATATATAACAGTTGACAACGTAAGCCATTATATTACTTTTCACTGCGACAGCTTTTTAAAGTACTGAGAAATGATGTATTTCATTGAATGGCATATCCATGATATATATTGCAAAACTTTGACTCATAATTGAATGTTCTTATTTCGTAAAATAAGTTCATTGCATTATAAAGCAATATATATACAAATATAGGTACTTTTTATTTTTTTAAATAAGTATAAATGAAAGTAAATTTAAGTAAATGTTATGTATAATCTAACATTTATAAAATAATAGTTTTATTTATAATCTGTATATAATAAGACAATAGACTTCAGTAGTTTTCTTATACTTACTATGCAATTATATGCAATTAATATAAGAAATAAATATAACTTTATAATATTTTATTATTTCTAGATGAGGTACGAGGAGTTGGAAACCTACTTTTACATATCCTGCGGCTTGACAGCTTTTGGCATATTCGTGATCCTCATCCTAATCGTAATACTTTTTGTCAAAGTCAGCCGACTGATATCAGACCAGTGAGTATATGAATATTATTATTCCTTTAAGATAATAAGAGAGGAAGAAAGTGAGGATGTTCGGTGCTTGCGTGAAACGAGGACGTATATGTATCAGCATATCTAGAGATGATGTCAATTATAAGTACAGATCGTTGTCGGTATATAGTACGGCAGCAGTGCCGTGTGGCTCACACCTGGATTCCTCGTCTGCGCGATAAAAATTTCAATCGAATAAAAACGCGCTGCCGTACAATCTCTTGACTGTTTCTTGATGAAATGGCTGATAAGATATCTTTATAGCCCATATTGGTACTGAGAGTTTATTTTGTTTTATTTGAAAATCCGCGCGTTATAACTTATCCTTCGTTCTATTTTTTATATCTGAAATGTATAATTAGTCTATATCTGTATAATATACTACCTCAGGTGTTGATGAGGAAATATTTACCTCAAAATAAATTATAAATAATATTTTACAAACTTAATTAAATAGATAACTTAATAAAGGTATATTTATCCTAATATTTTAGCCTTGTACAACTGCACACATATTAGCTATATGCGCATTTATAAGTTTATTAGCAAAATCGACTAATTTTCTATTAGAAATAAATATTATATAGTTAATTCTAAATGTGTCTTGAGTATTACGAGTTTAAGGCCGAAATACAATATTTTCGTGTACATAACCTGAAATTATAATAACACAAATAGATATTTGTAATTCTAAAATGTAGAAAAATAATTCTATTTTTGGTGAATGTTTAGAAAGAAAAACAAATTATTTTTATTGACCTATGTTGATATTTTATTGTGACTTGTAAAATCTTCTTGTTTGTAAACTTATAACTTAATGCCATTAGTAGATTATTCAATTATTGAAGAAAAATAATTGTAATCTTATTTCACCGAATGTAATTAGTATATATAACAATTTATAAAAGTTCTCGTATTACTTTATATTAAGTATTTATTGTAAATATAATTTATTTTTTGTACATAAATATTATTTTATGATTTTTGAATGTTTAGCTCTAATCAGTTAGGAAGGCAAGCAAACATGATGGCGGAATTCTGTTACACGAATCCAACGATAGTACCAGGTGAAGAGCTTTCACGGCGTGGGTTTTCCATGTACAGTGGATCTGACAACTTGATTGATGATTATGCGATTCGGAATAAATATTCTGGACGGCACCATGAAACAAGATCAAAATTTTAATAGAGATATTAAAAAATCACAATAGAAACAGTACATTTCATTATTTTGTTGCAAAGAAAATATTTCGTTTTAGGAATTCCTTTAATTTTTTCTAATGAAAAATGGATTTTCATTGTATTTAAATAAATCACACTCTGCTTTTAATTTGTCTGAAACTAGCTGTATAAGTTTTATTTTATTAAATTTATAAAAAAAATATCTAGTTATAACATGAGTACAAACTAAATATTCTATCATGTGATAATAATTTAAAAAATTCTCTGTATTTGAAATCAAAATATTTTTTTTTAATCTAAAAAATCAATGGAAATCCATTATTAATCGAGCTATTTTTAAATTTATTCGAATTATACTAAAAAATAGAGATTGAGTTTGTATACTTATACGATAAAAGAAAGAGTATTTATAAATTCCTTCCTTACCGACCGCTTGTCAATTTATTTCTTAGGTCTCGTATGCTTTTGTGACAGAATACGAAGCGTCGCCACTGGTGCACTTTAACCCTCTGTAACTGATAATGTGCTACTTTTATTAATAGAATAAAAGGTAAAACTTCTTGTCATGTCTTGTTATCGGTGTGAAAATTAGTAATATTAGTTATAATTTGTACAGGTAATAATTCATTACTAAGTTTAAAATAATATTGTAGTTAATTACATCTTCTCATTTATATATATATTTGCTCTTTTTCTATTTGTTAATTTTGTATTACAAACATGTAAACGATAATTTTTCTAAAGTTTAGTGTATGCTTAGCTTAATAATACTAATAATACTTAACATTACTGTTAAACATCGTTGTTATCCGTAAAACATCTAATTTATTCATAGTTGTCATTTTTATGACGATTGCAAATGAGATTTCGTAAATTTTTCACTATTACGTTATGCGTTAATGTGCTATAATAATTTTTAATTTATTTTGTATATAACGTATGTATATAATGTAACAAAATATTTAATGTTTATTCGCGGTTTGTTGCATGTTATATAAAATGTAATATATGAGATATATATACTTATTTATGTATGTAAAGATTATATACTTTATATAAATACAAATTATTTTAAGTAAATGAATTAAAATGTGCATATGCATTATAAATATAAAAAAAGTTTCTCAGTAAATTGCAACAAAAATTGTCTTTGTTTGCACTAATATTTGAATTACAATATGTACTCCAAGAGCTTAGTGAATGTTATAGTCTTTTTTGCCAAAGATAATTACGATAAAAAGCATTTTAATTATTATAAAATATCTAAATGCATAAATCGACAGTTTACGTCATGTTTTGAAAGATAACTATTAGTTTTAGTAAAGTTTTGTTTAAAAAATATTGTGAATAATTCAAACTAGCTAAAATGTTGTTGCCACTTAATAAATAGTTTTAATAATAAGAATACGTTTTGCAATCAAAATATTATATAGATATATATCCCCAAAGCCATTCAGTGCGTTCGCATGGTATTATTTTACTCTTTTTATCTGATTTTATTGAATGCATGTACACATGTATTTTATCTATTGAAAGAGTAAAGCCTAAAGCTAGAGAAAATTTTATTAATTTAACCACAAATATTATCATTCTAAAGTTATATACACTTATACATTTATAAAATCAACTTTTTTCAGTAATAATATGTCTGGATCTTATGTTTATTGCGAGCTTTATTGTGACTCCAATTCTCATAATAAGATTATATTGAATTAACAATAATATTTAATAATAAATTTAATTTATTAACGGTAAATTACTATAACTCTTGTGATAATAAAATGCACATGTTCATTATCCTCAAATGAGTCGCGTACAATGGACAATCAATAAATGCATTATGAATGGCGCAATAATCTTTTCACGTCATATTTTATTGCTTGCTTATTAATAGGAAGAATATTGTTTATTCGGTTTATTTGTTTAGGACTATCTTATATATATCGAGGATTTGGTTCACGAGGCTCTCAGGGCTCAAGGTATTATTTGTATTATCCTTGGGAATAATTCTCAGATCATACTGCACACACACATAGAAATTGTGAAAACTTGCAGTATGGTATGTATAACCTTCAATTGCGCATTATACACATTACCAATAGCCGAAGCCGTATAGCGCGCAAGGAATAAAGCAGGAAACAAAGTTGACTCGCGCTGGGAAAGCTTGGGCACACGCGTGTGCTGGATACATACGATATATATATATACATATATAGCTATATATTGGTATGCTCGTCCCTGGAAAAAAGGGTCGGCCGTAGGCGGGAGTGCAGCGGCGGAGGCCGGGAAACTGCGGGGCGCCCGGGGGGTGGGGGCCGGAGTGCGCGCGCGCGGATAGGCCGTAATTGGTATAAAATCATCGAGCAAACACGTCGGACAAGACAGCCCGGGGGTTGTGGGCGGCGTTACGTGCCGTCGCCCTGGTTACCCCGCCCGCGCCCTCTCTCGCGCTCTCTCTTTTCTCTCGGCTTTGCACTCCGACTGTACGTCCGTGCGGCCCGGCCGTCTGCGTGTGTGCGTACGTTTATTAAAGCAGCTGCTGATATTCGCTCATTTAAACACTGCATGGGCCCCGCGCGTTTCCTTGCCCCCCGGTTACAGGCGTGAGAGCCGGCGATCCGCGCTCTCCTTTTCCTTGGCCCGACTGTCGGCACCGAGCTTACCTCCCACTGCTCCTGTGCGCGCGTACACACGTACAGAGATACATCTCCCCCGTTAATAGCCGACGGTTTCTTTTTCTTTCGCTTGCCCTTTCGCACGTCTCTTCCGACCTGATTTTCCCCGATGACCGAATCGTTGCGGCCCTCGCGCGAGGAAAATTTGTTTTCGGGAGACACGTGCACCCGCGGGATTCGCACGCGGAGAGCAGGACGTTTCTCCGAGCGCTTGGCATCACTTGAGTCCGGGCGTGTAAACACATTACACAATGGCAGCGCGGAGCAGCGAAAGAACACGCGCCCCTTGTTTTTTCGCGTTCTCTCGGCAAGTGTTTTTGTACTGCACGTAACTCGTCGAGTGTTTAGTTTAATTCAAGCGGCTATTATTGTCCGAAATCTGGTCAACGCTCCGAAAGTGCCGGGATTATTAGGGTGCTTTTATGACACGCGTACAAATCGAGTACATATGTCGTAGCTTGAGCCCCACTATGTCCCCGCGATATTATTGAACGTAATGCCAGTAATTCTGATTGGAATGAGGAATTAGGCTGGGATTATGGAACCTTCAATTTTCTAGTGTACCACCAATTGTTTCTTCAGACAACAGTTGTAAATCGAGAGAGAAAGACGTTTCGTCAATGATTACTTTTTTCATTGCTCAACCTCGGCAAAATCTACGTAAACTGGTACATCATGTACAAAGCATACATAGTTACAACTTTTGCAATAAATAAACTTTGACAAACTACGATGAAGAACGCGGTTAAAAAATGAACTGCCTGCTGGGTAGTATACGGCGATCGTTGTAAATTAGTGAGTTATAATTAGGCCAAAGCGAGAATTGAAAGGGTATTTTACGCAGACTGCAGGCGAGGCTCGCTCGGAGCGACAAACGAAAAGAAAGGCCTCGCCCGAGTCAAAGAAACCTGCCTCGCCATATTTCGCGTAAAACAATTACATAAAGTTGCGTCATAAATTCCTCAAAGGCGCGAGGAGGTAGGGGCCGGGAAGAACAAGAGCCGAGGCCGGTGCGCGGCTCGCGGACGAGTCCCCCGTCCGCTCCCACGTGGCCGGTTTATATAGGCGAAACGGCGAAAAAGGAAAGCGGCGATCCGCGGCCGAGTTGTATATATCGCGTTCGCACCTCGTCGCCCTTTTTTCTTCCACCTGCGGCTCCTCTTATTTGCCTCCCCGCGCGGGCGTCGTGTGTCCCGAGCCGTATACACGCCGGGCAGGTGTGCCGGGGCGTGTGTTGGTAATTGCCAGGCGCTCCTTTGGCTCCCCCCCCGCGCGCGCGTACGTGTGGCATCGGCCGGGCGGCTCGTAAAAACACGAGACTCGAAAGACGCTTAAGTTTTTTAATAAGTCGCCCGGCCTGTCACGCGAACCAAGTGCACGAGGGCGGCTCAGCGCGGCCGAATTCCCCGGAGGAGTCGTCCGCCCGTGTACGTGCGCCGACCCGCACTTGCCCGCGCGTTCGCCCGTCGCGAAATAATGAGGTGATTACGCTAATTGCGCGCGGCCCGGGCCCAAAGGGATCTTTTTCGAGAGGGCCGGCGGCGGGCTCTTGCCCTCGGAGCCGTCCTCCCGCTGTCCCCCGGGAGTCGCGTGGACGCGCCGCGGGTGTTCCTGGGGCCGAGCCGATCGCGCGTAACGAGCGATCGGCCGCGCTCAATTTCAGGGCCGCGTGCACCCCACCAGGACTGCGTTGGCTTTAACGAGAGGCACGCGACCCGCTTCGAGCTGAGATTGTGCCCTGTGCACCGACGCCGCCTGCCGCCGGTAATTGATAGAGGCGTGTATATACATCGCCCGAGTCGTTCATTACTGTCACTCCGATTCTTTTCAGTGCTTGGCTTTCCGGAATGATCGGCATTTAAAATCTATGGCTGCGTGCCTGACTTCTTAAATGGATAACACTGCATTGCAGCTGTATGTCGAAGTTGGTAAGTGGCGCGCTTAATGTCCGAATAAACTTGCGTCGATTAAGCTTTTCTGTTAGATGTATATTCAAAAAAGTGCTTTATATCAAAATTGTTAGCTTATATGTCTCCTTTAACAATTACTTTTCTTATTATGCATTGGCATAAAAAACAGCGATTCTGCATAATAAATTATATAAAAACGTAACGCGGTAAAATTTCTCAGTAAACACGATACAAGCGCAAACTGTAGGATTCATCGAGTGTAACCCAAACTGCTGACGAAAACCAAGTGACTTCCTGACGGAGGCCTATAATTGTTTCGCAATCAAGCCGGGCCTGTCATCGGGCCTGCTGGTCTCATTAGGGCCGGGCCCGGGAGGCAGGCCATAACAGCCGGCTCGTGCACGGCGTCAGGGCGCACCGAGTCAGTCGACGGGCTTCGGGGTCCGCGTGCCGCGCGTCTCTGCGCCCGGTGGCACAATGGCCGGCACGTGGCGGCCCGGCTCCTCCCCCGCGGCGCGCGCCCCGCGGCATCGCAGCATCCGGCCGCGCCATTGTCCCCGTGGACCGCGA
Organism: Sycophaga agraensis; assembly: GCA_018906755.1. NCBI lineage: Eukaryota > Metazoa > Arthropoda > Insecta > Hymenoptera > Pteromalidae > Sycophaga > Sycophaga agraensis. The sequence continues at coordinate 422,820 of JACCIE010000020.1, read as the reverse complement.
CCCGCGAGATCGTGGGACCGCGCGGCCGAGCCGCCGCCGCGGGGGGGCACAAGCCTTTCACGCACCTCCGGCCCTTTCACGCGCGACGCTTATGCCGAGTCCGCGCGGCTCGATTGCGGCGCGCCCGTGACGCGATCCGAGGTTATATCCGCGGCCGGTGATGTACGCCGCGCGATTCGGGGGGAGAGACGCGGGCCGGGTCGCAGGGAGGGCCACGGCTGCGGGGGATTCCCCGTAAGCGGCGCAGATCCGCCCGGAGAGCCGCGCGCGGTCAATAATTTCGGTCGCAGGTAGCGGTATTGAGCGGGTAAACACCAGTCGACCGCGGGCCAAGTACCTGCTGACCTCCCCGCGCCCCCTGCCCTCGTAAATAAGCCTCGCCCAGATGGTCGTGCGGGGGGGCATTGCTTTATCGGGGTGCTCCATCGGCCCCGCTGCTCTTGCTCCAAGCTAACGAGCTGGGGCACTAGTTGAGAGTCACTGCTGCTAATGATGCGCTCCTCCGAGATTTCGGCTGAGGCTGCGTCCGGAGCTAACACTCGTCATTATGATGCGATTGTTATCGGCACTTCAGATTTACTTGAATTATTCAATGGCCGCGTAGACGATACGAAAGCGTGAAATAAGTCGTGTTTGCTCGTTTGTAAAAGTATCCGTTCTAAATTTTATTAAACGTGTGTAATCTTTTGTATGAATGAATCGTAAGTTATTACTTCGGTCAATTTGTCTCCCCGATTTCCCGAATAATCAGGGGACAGAGGGTGCGCTCCGTCTAATCCCATGAGAAACGGCCATACGAGACATACCCTCAATCCGATACTTTTTCATTGGATATTATCTTAAGTTGACGTTATGAATTTCAGAATATTCCAAATATGAATCTGTTTGTCGATGTTACTTTTACCTAAAAATAATTTTGTCTTAAAAGCTTGTAATATACTAATGGCAAAGTTAAACAAAAAATAAAAAGTGCATGGTATTATTGAAATTTTTCCTGGGTATCAAAGCTTCATTTTTGTGGATTCAATTTGAGGAAAAAAGAATAACGAATAAAAATGTTTTCTTCTCTGAAATAAATCAATAATTTTAATAATTTTGCCCGCAAAATGTATAAATTTTAGATTCGTAGGATTACGATACAACTATTGCCAAAATTAAGTTCCAGCAAAAAATAACATGTTGATTAACAAAGAGAATACAAAATAAAAAAATACGAAATCAGAGGAAAATATGATATATTTTCGGCGTATAGGCACCGTATTTCACAAATTCATACTTTTACAGTATTTACAGGAGTTATGTGAATAACTTCACCTATAATTCTATAGGTTACTTGAACTTTACTATGTAAATGACACACTTGCACTTTACATTAAATATAAATAATAATTTGTGTGTATAATATAATTTAAATACATTATCTATATTAAGTATGCCATCGGATAAGTACAATTGAATTCGCAATGCAGAAAAAAGTTGTCCATTTCTTAAAGTAAAGTTAATTTATTATCGGAGTTGGGTTTAAAAGTCTTAAATGTATAGTGAAACAAATAAAATATTATTAAAATAAAATAAAAATACGTAATTAATTTTAATGAAATGCTTATCTTAAAATCAAATATCTTATTAATAAAGAGAAAAATCTACTGTTAATTTTAGTTGAAGTTTTTCAGTATTATAAGCGTCAATCCTAAAAGTAATTGCCAACAAACAAGTAATAAAACGAACCCAACTTCGATTATGGAGATGGTCTAAAACTTATTCTATTTTAAAACACTATATACAATCTTTAAAACTTTCGCATTTCTACGTGTATTGTTTTATTGTTTGAATCTTAAATAAGAATAGATGAAAACTTACTAATGACATTATACGTCAATAAAAGGTCGTTTCTTTGGTCGGTTGGCATAAGCACCGGTCAGTCTTCGGGATTTATATAAAATATTTACAATTCCTATTAATTCTAAAAATTAAACTACAAACGACCAAACTTGCCTATTTACATTAAAAAAATCTATTAACTAGAGCCACTTTGCTTTCAATAACCTCGGATATTTACAAGTGCCAAAATTAGCGACATCGCTAACGTTGCCGATAATACAAATTATTTTTAAATACAAAAGCCCTGATAATAATGGTTTTGAATCTTGAATTAAAACAGGATTTCCGTTGAATCGGAACGAATCAATTTATAAATTCGTACAATACCACTTTTTCCAGCTACACGACGCCAAGGAATCGAAATTTTTAATCTAAAACGCTAACAGTCGCGGCCAGCACGAATGTTGCAACGGTATAATAGTAAACTTTGTTTCCGTCTCACACGATCAAGCAATTCCTTTGGAATTATCGTGCTTATATTCGTCGTAATTTCACTTTTATTCCCCTAAAGATGATTTCGAAAATGGCGCCTACAAATGCGATCAGCTGATTATCACAGCGCACTAAAATTTAAAACTTAGGCTCTTAAAATGATTGAATTACCAGAAATGAAAAAAGGACTAAAAATATTCTCGCCTATGCTATTTCGCTTACTTACGCTAATACTTCGGTCTCTAATCACATTTGAAACGCTCATCTATCTTCGACCTCTAACCTCAACAGCTGTCACGATATTCAGAATAACTACATGAATTTTGTATCGACATTCCATTTTCAATTCTCAGATTTTATACTCAATGCATAAGATCTGAATTAAATAATAGTGGAATATCTGGGGAGCTATTTGTGGCTCGTTCCCGTCTACCGCCTCGCGCGCCCCAAATTCCGCAATGCACCAGAGATCCAAGTCCCTAATCGACGAGCGCATAAAACTCGAGTCGATCAACGAGATTCAAAAGACCCTGAGTCTCTTGTGCACCCGCTCGTCAGTGATTTCCGGCTGGCAGTGAACGAATTGGTGGTGTGCCTGGACGGAGTCGGGACTGTACTGTTGAGCGTTAGCATAGAGGGGAATCTCCGTGTGCTCGACACCCGAGTCGACCTGCAGGTGGTGGTGATGCCTGGTATTCTCGTGGACAATGTGGTGGGGCGACATGTAGGCCTGCTCGTGCTGGCCCGGTATCACAGGGTTGCCCGGGGGCGCGTAGCCGTTGAGGAAGCTGTTGAAGCCGCAGTTGGGGAACATGGCGGCACTGGCATCGATGCTCGCGACGTTAGGCGGAGACTCCAGCAGGTGGTGCTGCGGGTGCTGGTGGGTGTGCGGGTAGGCGGGGAATCCGTTGTTGATGCTGCGCGGGGCCTCGATTATGTGGTTACCATTGAGCGGGCTCAGCAGGTGCGTGTCCGAGGCGTCGGAGCTCCCGCAGGAGCTGGAGGACGCCGAGTACGGCCTCCGCTGCTGCTGCTGCTGCTGGTTCGGGGGACTGTGCTGCAAATTCGCCATGGGACTAGGTACGTGGTGTAGCACGGGCGCGTGGCAATTGTGGTGCATGGGCGTCTGCGGCTGAGGCGGCGGCTGCTGTTGCTGTTGCTGCTGCTGCTGTTGCTGCGGTGGCTGCTGTTGAGGCACCCCCGACAGGTGGTCGTGGTGAGGTCCTGCGAAAAGATCGACTCGGTCAGCTCCTGTCGCCGCGGCCACTGCTCGGGCGCGTCTCTCGGGACGACGGGCACTTACCTCCGTACTGGTAGAACATGTCGTGGGAGTAGAAGGCGGCGTCCTCGTGGGGCGCCTCGGGCGCCGCGGCCCGCGGCATGAAGTTGGCCCCGGGCGGCATGGAGTATCCCGCGTGGTTGGGCAGGTACTCGGAGCTGACGTAGCCGGAGCTGTCGGTGTACTCGGAGTCGACGGTCGTCTCGGTGAGGGTCCTCGCGCGGTACGGCGAGGTCGGGCTGTTGTGCTGCTTGATCTCGACGGGCTGCTGCATCTCCGGCTGCTGGACGCTCGCGTTGGCCACGACGGTCGGCAGCTGGGGCGGCTCCGGTCGGGGCGTGCTCGGCGGCTTCCCCGGCCCGATGCCCGCGGCCTTCTGGTCCTCGCTCAGCACCAGGTCCTTCGCCTCGGCCTGCGAGAGGACGTAGTTCACCGAGACGATGCAGTGGGGCCGGGCGCTCCGGGAGTTGTGGACAATCGTCGCGTAGGACTGCATCCACACCCAGCCGCTGGTGCGCGTCAGGAACCTGTAGTAGCGGGTCGTTACCTGGCCCTTTACCAGCACTGTAACAGACAAGAGAAGCGGCTCGTCAGTCGACGCCTCTGGAGCGCGGACCGCTCGATCGACCTCGACACGGAATCCTGCCCGCGAGCCTCGCCGCGCCGCCGGCCTAATAAAAATAGTTCACTAAGTGGAGCCGGGGGTAGTGGAGGGGAGCTCTTTTTTTCACCCCCGCGGCTGCAGCAAAAGCCCTCGACGGGCGCAGTGTCATATATAGAAGCGACATTAGTGGCTCGGCCACACCCACACCCGCGCACACCTACACAAATACACAGAAGCGCGGAGAGTAGCACGGGAATCTCTTTGAGGCTAAGCTCGTGAAACTGTGAGTCTGTTCAAACAACGATAGCGGTAACAGCCTCTCTCACTACTTCCATGTTGCTCCTCCCATCCACTTATCCCTATTTCACCCCTCTCCGCCACCCTCTGCGTATCTACCCTCTCTCTTTCTCCCCCGCGTTTCTTCTCACTGTAAGCTCTGCTATATAACTCTCGCCTTTTTTTCTCCCTTTTGTGTTCGCTCCATTTCAGTGTTTTGTTCGAAATAACATTTACTCGGTAGATTTCTTTTTGTATAAGCGTACTTATAATGACGTCCAATTTATTTTCATTTTAATACCGCGTCCACCTTTTTAAATTTCGATTACTTTATGATCACGTATATTAAATCTCTTGTTGATATAATATTTGTTTTATCCGATAGACTCGTATCTGCGGCCAAGTTGATAATTTCAATTATTTATACGATTGCAATCACATGAAAAGCGGGCAAGTAATCACAGCTTAATTAACATTTACGAACCAAGTTTCCATTAAAACTCATAATACGTTGGTTTAGTATCGCACGTACCGAGTGGAATCTCTGTGCAGTTTCTGTGAAAGCTCGACAAATCCCCGGCTGAAAGCCGCGCGCAGCTTTGCTGCATACATACATACAGCCGGTTATTATGTTCAATCGATATATCACGCGTCGCGCGCGCGCGCGCGCCCTAAGCTTATGTATTTAATTTATCGTCGTTTACGACCCACTCGACAAATTATAATCGAATCAGGCTAAATCCCCGGGGAAAGATTCACACGTAGGATACACATGGAACAGCCAGCGCGGGTTCAATTACTCGCAGTGTGAATCTCCACCTCGCCGAGACTCTCCTACAAATTATGAAAGAACGGGCATTCTTGCGTACAAGTCTCGGCTGCCCGAGTACGCGGGGACGCGTATACGCCGCAATGGAAAGCGAGCGTCGAGGTCACCGCTCGGCGCGAATAAGAAGCGTTTTCATTCTTGCGGGCGGCCGAGGGGGCGGCGCAGTAGTACAACTGCACGCCGTATCACGCGTCCCTCCATTCTGCGAAAGCGCGGGGCTAAGAATAAGAAGGGCGCGATCGCGAGGCAACGCGGAAGACTTGGCCGCCTCGCGGCGTGAAAGAAAAGGGCGCTTGCATTTCCCTTCTCTCTCTCTCGGCCGGCCTCCCCGCACGTCTCACGTAGTAGACGCCGGGCGAACGGGAGAGGCAAAGAAGCAAAAAAAAGAGCGCGAAGAAGGAAAAGAGCGTGGGAGGCGAGTGCGCGAAGGGCGGCCGGGGGTAGGGCCAAATGAGTAAAAAAAAAAGAAGCGCCGCCGAGGAGAAGAAAGTGGTGTCGCTCCGCTCTCGAGCGGCCCGACGACGGAAGATCAAAGGCTCTCTCTGTTCCGCGCACGAGAGCCGGGGCCGCGGCGTCTCTCTCGGCTGCTGCGACCGCGCTGTCGAAAAGCAGCGTCAGCTGCGCGCCTATAGATATACACATACGCGCGGGCGCGCGACCGAGGCCGCGCGCCCCCCTCTTTCTCGCCCGCCAGAGCCACTTTATTGGCGCGCGCGACCCGCAAGATGCAGATATCGTATCGGGCCGGTGGAAGGCCGCGGACAAAGCGCCGCTGGCTAATGACGGGAGCGCCGGCATCGAGAGCTTCCCGGCCCGTCTTGCCGCGCTTTCTCGCGCCCTCTTTTTTTTTTTACTATTATACATCATGCACGTACGGTGTGATTTCCCGAGTTTCCGGATGTACGCTGGAAATACTTTGAGGGAAAGAACTGTACTTACGTATATGGTGGGCCTGCTGCAGGTGCAGGGCGTCGCTGACGTGCACGTACTCGTACATCGACTTCTCGAGGAGGTCCTGGGGGTCGTAGCCAGTCAACTGGGGCACGCTGCGCACAGAAGGCAATCGTTCCGTTATAATTATTTCCAATTTGCCGGCTTTTTCCGGTAAATCGAGACCGATAGAGTAGCCCGGCTCCCAAGTGGCCAAGTCAATATTAGCCCTGGAGGATAAACAAAGCGGGCGACGTTTCCGTAATCGGAGCGCCTCGGCCCCCTTCCGCGCGCAATTACCGACGCGGCTTTTTAGCTGTATCTAGTGTCAACAGTCGAAACCGAAGACGGCCAATGTAGGCGATACACGGTTAAAGAGGCGCCCTTATCCGAGGCGCGGCGTTGAATTGTTATCGAAGCGGCGCGTCGACCGGAGCGCCGCGGCGATCGGGACATTTTAAACAATCGCGGCCGGACACCGGGAAAACAAAGCCTCCGGCGGCGCTTGGCCCGTCGGCTTACGAAACCCCGGGTCAACGGCCCGCCCGGGCGTCGACCTCGCGGGGCACCCACAACTCACCTGGAGTCGAGGAAGACGAGCTTGAAGTCGAGGGTGGCCCGGAACATAAACATGTTGTGGTTGAGCTTGATTTCCGTGTTGGCGCTCGGCGGCAGCGAGTGGCCGACCGCGACGAGGCCGACGTTGTGCAGTTCCTCGTACTCGGCCCCGGCGCCTCCGCCCGGCACCGTCACGTGCTTCAGCTTCAGGTAGCCGGAGCAGTGGATCACCTGCGGGGAGGCAAGAGGCTGCGTTAGAGGCGGCTGCTGCCGATGGACCAGGACCCCGCCGCCCCGGCATGCTAATCGGGCGGCATGCGGCCGCACGCGTGCGCCCTCGCGCGCACAAAGGCGGCGAACCGCGCGCCGACCGAGGACCAATTAAAGCCCGCGGGGCGCGCCCGCATATTACATACATGTATGCGGCCGAGTTCGCGCCTCCTCGTGCGAGCGCGGCGGCGAGCATATCCATACCAAATTACCAATTCCCCGGGCGGGTCAGAGGGCAGCGGCCCTCGTCGCGGGCCCGCCACCCCCCCTGATTTGCGAGGCAAATCGGGCGCGGCAAGCGGGATCGCGCCGTTTTGCGGATCTGCCCGCGTCACCCGGAGGAATCCGCCCGGTTTTGCAAGTCAAATCACCCGCGAATGTATGTACCGACCCCGGTGCATGCGTGCGAGCATTGATTGACCCTCGTGCTAATGAACGGGCCGCGGGGCGGAGATGAAAAGAAGGATCGTTAGGCCGGCAGTCATCGCGCGCAGGGGGCCCGAGTCATGCGAGCCCTTTCGGATTATATGAGTAATCAAGTCAGCGCCGGCAGACGCCTTCCCTCAATTGCCCGCGCTCTCTTTTTTATCCTCGCCTTTGTCTACCGGGAGCGATATATATATATATATGTATACGATGCTTTTCCCGCTTCTGTTTGCTTCGGACGGAGGCCGAGCTCTCGGGTCCCGTATGAATCAGTTCTTCTGCCGCGGCGCGAGGATCAATAACAGAAATAAGGGACGAGTGACTCGAGATCGCGGGCAAATCCGGAATCCTGGTAATCTACCGGCGATTCCCCTCCCGGCCGTCTGTCTCCTATTTGTCCTAGTTTTACGGCGCGCCGACTCACGACCCCCTCCCCACTACGTTTACTTAATCCCTCGAGGCCTATGGCGCTTGGCGTCCGTCAAATTTATTCAAAAACCTAGAATTCGCGCGGCGGTCGTCGAAAGGCCGCGGACTACAAACGGCAAAAAGAAGGAGTGGCGCATAAAGGAAATGAGCGGGGGCTCCGGGGGGGTCGGGCGAAAAGGACCTCGGGCCCGTTAGTCAATCGGCTCCCCGGGCGTCCCCCGGGCGCAGCCTGGGACAAAGCCGCCTCCCGCCCAGGGCTCGCCGCGGGTTTTTGTTGCGGGGCGCGGGAGGGGGCCGGCCAGCCCCCGGGGCGCCCGCTCGATTTACCCGGGAAGCGCGGGGCCGGGGATCGATCTCCCCGCGGGCCGCAGCGGGAGTCAAGTGGGCGCGCGCCCGTTTCGCGTCTTTCTCGCCCGGCGGCCCGTTCCCACCTGGCCGCGCGTGACCCTGACAATTAACCCGCGCCCTTATCTCCCGCGCCGGCGCGTCAAGTGCTCCACGACTTCCGGTCGCCTAACTGGCCCGGCAGAGGATGATTACCTTGAAGCCGGCGGAGGTGAGGCCGGCGTTCCTCTTGGCGAGGACGCACTTCATGCGGAGGAAGAAGGCGCGCTCGATCTCGATGTCCCCGTGGGAGTTGGGCGGGGGCAGCGAGCCGCTGGGCAGGCAGGAGCCACTCAGGACCGAGGCCATCTCGTCGTGATCGTACTGGTGGATGTACTCGTAGATGCTGTTGCCCGTCAGCTCCACCTGTAAGTCGCAAGGTCGAATCGTCGTCTCAGTCAATCGTTGCACCTCGACGGCTTAAAGCGAAACTCCGAGTTAAGTCTCCGGTTATTATACTACGTGTGCGTGCAGTATATGCGGGCGCTCGTGCAAGTGAGCCTATACGACCCGCACATACATCGACCGCGAGATATATTGACAGCGAGTGTTAGTAAGTAGGGTTAATTAGTAGTAGGATGTGGGGATATCTCCGACCTGGGACAGTCCTAGGTGCACGCTGGCCGTCTCGCTGATGTACATGATCTTCCCGTCGGGCGCCACCACGAAGATGAACCCGTCCAGCGTCTGAAACAGCGAACCAGTCAAGGTTAAACCATCTGTGGCGAACATCGCCGCTTTGAGTATACTATTGCAGGGTGATATACTGACTTGCAACAAGTGAGAGCCAAGTTCCTTGATGGTCGCCTCTCCCGGGTGGTTCAGCGGCGGCGAAGCGCCCCACGCGTCCCCCAGACCTAGTTCAACAGAATCGAATCCTACCATCAGAATACAGCCTCGATGCACAACTTCCGGAAACGCAGGCGCAGCTACCGAGGCCTACGCGCGACCAAGGCGCACGCCAACGCGCCCTCGCACTCGCCCGTAGAGAGGCTTCCGCACCGCGTGCTCGCGCATTAATTTTGCCCGACGTCGAGGAAAAATGTCGCGCGGAAAAGTTTTATCCGCAAGGTGGATGTCGCGCCGAGGGTCACCCGCGCGGCGGCGCCCTTTCATCATCGCACTCCGCATTGATTGACGGCCACACCGCCCGGGGTAAACGCGAAGCTCCCGCTCGCGACTCGTCTTTCTCAAGGTGAGAAAAGCCCCCGCGGGGTGCACAGATCGGTGGCGCGTCCAACAAGGGCGACGCGACGGCTCGGGGCCCGGAGACGCCGCTGCGAGATAGGCATCTTGACAGCTGGTCCAAATCGGAGAATTCGTATTTATACTTTGGTGAGCGCGAGATAGACTCGAGCGGGCAAGCAAAGCCATTCCCCGAGAGCGATATATTATTCAGATCGAAGGCTCGAGGCGCGATCGATCGACCGAGGCGTCGATAAAGCCTGCGGCGGACTCCTCGTCGTTTCGCGGCGCGCGATCCCGAGGCGCGATAGCGCGGGCCGAGAGCCGATCGACGACGGCTTGACGTCCGCGCCGATTGACATCTCCCGTGGGCACAAAGGCTCGTTTGCATCGGCGCGGGGCCCGGGCGCGCGCGCGCCCCGGGAAAGGCCCCAAACCCCGATCCGCATGATTTTCCCCCTTTTTTCTTCTCTTTCCGTGTCCTTTGTCGCCGCGCATAAAGAGACGGGCCTTCGGGCCGCGAGGGTGGAGAAGCGGCCGCCCTCCGCAAAACTGTCCAATCAGGGGGGAGGACCTCCCGCGCGGCCTCCCCCCCTCGATATATCAAAGGGCGCCCAAGTGGTTCCGGCGGAACTCGGGCTCTCTTTTTCCCCCCGCGCGGCGTGCGTGTGGGGCGCGAGGGGCGCCTCTAGAGGGATGCGCCCACTTGAAATTCAATTCGCCGATGTCTGGAAATTGCGGGCGGCATTGTCGGGCGGCGCCCGGGCGACAATGCGCCAAGTGCGCAATCGCTCCCATCTCATCGGATACTATTTGGCCCGCGTGCGCCTCGAGAGAGGGCCGCCCCCCCCCCGCGCCCGCGCGAACCGCGTACACAATGCGAGAGCCGAGGCTCCCGGCCGGCCGGGCGCGGTGCATATCGGCCCGGGCTCATGATACCACGCGGCTTACCGTCGGGGAAGAGGCTCCTGAGCTTGAGGTAGCTCGTCGTCAGCCGGATCACGCTCGCCTTGTCGAGCTGCGAGGTGATGGCCGCCGGGAGGGGCAGCAGCTTCGCCAGCTCCCCGTACTCCTGGTTCTCCTTCTCGCGGCGCTGCTTGGCCGCGTCCCGGCTCTTGGCCTTCATCACGACCTCCTGCCCCGCCCCCAGCACCCCGATCGTATTGTTGTTGTTGTTATTGTTGCTGCCGCTGTTGTTGTTGTTATTGTGATTGTTGCTGCTGCTATTGTTGTTGTTGCTATTGGTCGGGCTGTTGGTCGGGCTGTTGTTGTTGTTGTTGTTGATGAGGCTGACGTTGCTGCTGCTGCTGCTGCACAGGCCGCTCGCGCTCGTGTTCCGATTGCTGCTCGTGCTGCTGTTGTTGTTGTTGTGGAATTGGGAAATCAGCTGAAGCTGCTCCGAAGTCAGGTCCAGCGTGTCCGTCAACGAACACTCTGCAATCAAACGATCGATTGTCTCTTTCAGCATTATCTCATTAATTTACTTTTATGTTTTTATGGTTGTAAGCAACATTACGAAATACGCCGTCTATTTACGGCAAGAAACCTAATGCGTGCACAATAAGCTTCGCTAATAATGTTTCCAAGAAAAAAACCCTATAATTAAAAATGAAAACAGAGCTTTTTATTATTTTTCAGAGGAGGGGGTGGACTCTATGAGCATATAAATAAACAACTCGAATAAAATGGAGCAGCAGTGTGTGTACAGTAAGATTATATTTCCGAGGACCCCGGGACTGCGGTGGGAAGTGTCGATACGCCGCGTAAATTAACGTCTTCACGCTTGCGCTACGCTTGTTGATACGTAAGCGGGGCGCGTCGCCGCTAGTGCTTTTACAGCTTCAATCGTCGTGTAAACTGCTCGTAAAACCTCACAAATGGACTTTCACTCCGAGTCCGATATTGTGCCCGGCCGAGAGGAGTCCGGCACTTTGAATGCGACTCTCGAGTGAGCTCTCCCAAGTAATTGATTCCACTCTCGACGGGTTCATTTCAAATACTCTAATTTAATTATATAAACTGTTATACGCTACGTCGTTCTGCAATTAAGAGTCGGTGCAGTATTCAAATCTTAGTTAAATAAAGGTTCATGTATAACGGCGTCTGCCCGTACGTCTATCTCTACTGCTTGAATCAACAACAGTTATACTTCAATAAAACTCCATTGTGCAACTGTTATTAAACATGCAGAACATCGATAATTGCGTTAAAACTATGCAGCTACATTTTGAACAAATGACAAAACTGTACTATTCGAGATAGTATCTTTAGATTGCACAAAGTTATATTTAAACGTCGAGTTGATCAATTTCCAATTGGTTTAAAAACGAGGGGGGCACAGCGAGGAACCGAGGAAGTACGTAATACACTGAGCAGAAAAAGCCGGTGAATAACGATCGCAATAGTCTTCGTTAGATACAGCGGAGAGTCGGCGCGCGACGGCAAAAGGGAGCAAACCGTCATTAAAAGCGACGGCGAGAAGAGCAACCTAACGACGTTTCCGCCCATTCGCGAAACTTCTCACGAATGGAAATTCAGCCTGAATAATGCATTTTTCAGCGCTCTTTCTTCTCCTCTCAGCCTAGGGCTCGCCCTTCGGCTCGGGCAGCCCGACTCCGCCCTCGAATCCCCTTCAAGCGGTCTGGCTATCTCGCCGGAATCAGATTATCCGAGCGCCGAGGATCGGGCGTTTGCGCGCCGTCCATTTCACTCGCACCAAACCGCGAGTCGAACGAGTGCGATTTTGAAATCAGAGGCTTTTATCCCGCCGCTCGGCTCCGCGGCTCCGTTTCGAACAAACAAATGCGTCATCCGAGTAACATTTTAAGCATTCGATAACGCGGTCTCGGCGAGATAACCAAAACACTCTCCCTCCCAAGTGTCCCCCGGCGCACAAGAGGAAAAATCGGCGGAGGAAAATGGCGCGCGCGGCAACGAGTGCTAATTGCCCGCGCGGCCGGAGAAACTGCGACGCGCGCTCGCGCCGTCGACGCAATGGCGAGAGATGAAAAAGAGCGAGGCATTGTGAGGATTCGCGGAAGCCGCGGGGCCGCGGAGAGAAATCGCCAAGAAGGAAGGCGCGCCCGGGGCTTTGTGATCAATTAGCCGGGCGGGAAAGCGCCGATCTCGGCCGAGGCGTCCTCCGCGGCAATCGATACGCCTCCCGGGACGTGACTCCGGGCGTAAACAGCGGGGCTTTGGGCAGTGTCCTCCGCGGGCCCGGTGGACCCCGGAGATAACGCGGGCGGCGGCTTCCAGTAAGTCGCGCGTAAGCGCGAGGCGGGCAGCTGCGGGGGCCGGGCGGCGCGTGTTATTAAACACAAGGGGCCGGCGGGCCTTATCGGCGCAGGCGGTGTCGCGTTCCCCGGCCTCGCGGGCGCCTACCTCTGCGGACGATGCCCTTGCGGAAGAGGGCGTTGTAGGGCTCGTGCCGGCGCAGCCGCTTCTCGTCCGCGGCCATCTTCTCGAGGCGCAGCATCTGCGTCTGGGGGCAGTGCATGGCGCTGCGGCCGCACACCTTCATCCTCCTGGTCTCGGGGGGTCCGCTGACTCGGAGGCTGCGCGCAAAGTGTCACTGCGGGCGCATGCCGTGCGGCTCGGGCTCGGTGCGTGCGTGCGTGCGTGCGTGCGGGGCGTGCGTGCGTGCGGCTCGCTCGGCTCTCGGCGACTGGCGAGGTGCGCGCCGGCCGAGCGCCGCAGGACCGGGCCCAGGGGGCGCACGTGCGCCCGAGCCGAGCCCGCCTCGCAAGGGGAAGCTCCCACCCAGCTTACGCGCTAAGCTCCACCCTTGGCCGCAGGGGGGGAGCCCGAGAGCGAGGGTCACTCGGCGCGGCGGCCCCCCCCACCTACCCCCGCCGCCCGCCGCTCGCGGGTGCGCCTCGCCGTCTGCGCCCGGCCCCTCGCCGGCCCCTCGCCACCTCGGCCGATCCTCTGCCTTTTCCCCGAGCCGGCTCGAGGGCCACGAGCTCGCTGCAGCCCTAATGAGCGCGCGCCGCCGAGTTAAAGGACGCGCCGGCCACCGCGGACCGTCAGAGATGAAAGCCGCCACCAAGCCCCCCCTTGCCTCCCTCCCTCCAATTACTTTTTACCCGCCACTACCTTTCAAATAAACAAAGTTGACAAAGGGTTATCTGAGAGTAAACAGCGATACTTCTAAATCGCTCTTATCATTTTCCCTGCTGTTACAGTGAAAATTTACTGGAAATTCCAGTCAACGTTGGATAAAACCATTTTCTTAAAATAGTTTTTTGAATTTATTCACTTTCCCTCTGTCAACCGGTTCTACGCACATTAAGTCCGCAAAATGTAACCTCGTCCAATTTGGCGAACCAGCCTCTATGACCAATATTCGAAAAAGCAGTTCCGTGAAAATGGCGAGGCGCAGGCCTCGGGGCGCACTTAGAAAAATCTCCTTCGGGCTCCCCCGGGCCCGCCAGGGGAAAAGATGGCGGCGCCGTGCGAGCCAAAAGGGCGATTCCATTGTTCGCGCGAACCGAGAGGGAAAAACGCGGGCCGGCAGAAAGCGTCGCAGCCACTGCGGGAACGCGGCGCTCAATGGGGACTGCGCGCGCGCTCGCCCCCGGTTCGGCCCCCGGGGGCGGAGTGGGGGCTGCGGGGGGAGGGCCGCTAAAGGTGAGAGAGGCGGGAGGAGGTGGGGGTGGGGGGGGGAGGCCCCGGGAAAATGCCGCGGGGGGGTAGCCGGGGCCCCCGGGAAAGCCCCGAAGCTCCCTGCGGGTGTCCGAGTCGCCGCTTGCTGGTGGCGTTACTGTTCTCCTAAAGAGCGCCGCGGGACGTCCTCGGAATCGAGGCCCGGGCCCGCTCGGGAAAGTGCCGGCTTCCACGGGGCTCCGAGGAGAGCCCGGGTTTTATGGGAATACCGCCGGTGCCTCAGGAGGACTCTACGCCCATGACTCACACAATTTTAGGGTTTAATGGGTGGAGTACGCGCTGCGTGCAGTTGACGTCCACTCGCACGATCGCTTTATTCCTTCAACTCTCGTAAGATACGTTTTTATTGAGTGTCGCTCATTGCTTTCATTAGAATACTGTTTGATCTTTAATTTAGTCTTTCCTATTCAATTTTATACAATCATTGTATAAACAGCAGAAATACAATGTTTTCTGTATAATTGCATTAGATAATATAACATTAATGTCTGGATACGCATATTAATTTAATCTGCGTATAATTTTTGTAACTATTATATTATACATAAACTTGTTAAAAAAATATTAATGTCGAATATTTTTAGATAAGATTTGCAAAAATCAACGAAAAATTTGTGAATTAAATAATATGAACATCAATCAATATGGTTCTATAAAAAATTAATATGATAACAGATCTATCACATATCTATTCATATTACGTTACGTTGTGGTAAACAACTATACGTTTCATGTAACCTACGCAACGAACCAGCTGAAATAACCCTTTTATTTCAGTAGCGAATTGGCGATGCTCCATAACAAAAGGGCGGAGGTACGAGGTAGGTGTAGGAGGTTGCAATGTACACGAATCACGAAATAACCCGCAATATCAATCCAATTTCGTTGACCGCCTCTATGGTCAAATGTGTCCATGTGGGCCGGGCACCTGCAACTGGCCCTCGTGGAAGCCGGGGAATCCCCGGATCCCGCACGGGCGCATGCGACCCAAAAGGCTTCGCGCAGCACGTGGGGGGACAATGGGATAGCCATAAACATTCCTCAACTTTGGTTCCTGCTTCCTCATGGGAGAAAAAACGTTTTTCCCAGGCCTCCTAAATTTCCAGCGGGGAGCGGCGATTTGGGGAGAGCTGCAGCTTCCTCAGCGGTTTGATATTGCAGTCTGGCTAATATGCATTTGATGATTTCCAACTGGAGAATTGAAGTACTGAAGCAGTACTTTGAACATTTTATAATACGGTTATATGAAATTTCAGGGATGTTTATATAAAACTTTCTATAGAAATATGATTTTATTATATGTATCTTACAGGAAAATCGTTGAATAATAAAGCATTTTACTCATAAATCTTCCGTTCATGTTTACCTGCTATACTGCACATTTAAATTGAGTGCAGTAAATCTTCTCGAGTGCACGTATACAATTGATATAAACCAATGAACCTACATCCTGAGATAGTAATAAAACGATCCGATTGCTTATCAAAGAAAGCTGGGCGATTGATCAACGCGAAAAAAAGAAAAAAAATCGACCGGCACGGAGTAATAATTTATGCGCTGAACGGGAGGACGCGATAAGCCGATGGGCCCGGGGCTTCTTGACGACAAAAAGAAACAAATAGTAAGTCGTTAATCCTGTCGGCCGGGCGGCTTCCTGGGAAAAATGAAAATCGGCCGGAATTGTCATCGCAAAATCCGGCCACGCGTTTTGCCGCAGTTCGCAGGCGCACCGGCAACTCCGCCGTCTCCCATAATAGCCGATGTTTTGGAAGCGCGGGCCGGCCGGGCCGGGGAGGCGCGATCCTATCTCGGGGGCGAAATCCGGCCAACTTAGTGCCCGGGATTCGTGGAGGGCGCCCGGGGGTTAACCCGCGCGCCTCCGGGCGGAAAAACGCCGGCGGACCACATCCCCGGGGCGCATTAGCGCTCCGGCGCGATTAAAGGCCGCGCCGCCCTCGCGGCCCGGGGCCCAGCGGCCCACGTGTTTCGCATTAGATCCGCCTACCTGTCCTCGCACCTCCCCGGCGCGCCGGTTTTTCTCCCGGGGCCTGCGCCGGTTTATTATTTCCGCCGGCACACGTTGCCGGCATGTGTTTCGCATTCTCGCGGTGGTGCCGGACGACCGCACCTTCCCCGAGGGCGTCGGCAGTAAAAGTCAGTCCGGACCTGCCCGGGCCTGCGCGGCGAGCCTCCGCCGCTAAAAAGGAAGCCGGCCGAGGCGCGCTCGGCCCGCGCAGGTGACGCCGCGAGGTGCACCCCGGGCTAAGGCCCCGCCCGACACATGTTTCGGATTGCCCCGGAGAGCAGCGCACCCGCGCGGGTTTTATTGTTGACCCCGGGGATTGCTCCTGGCCTTGAAGTGCGCGCTCGCACGGGCCCTCGACAAGTGCCGGCCTTTTAAATTCGCCCGCCGCCGCCGAGCTTTCCTTTCCTGTTACCTCCTGTTCTCCCCGGCTTTCCCATTTTCCCTTTACTTGCTCAACGACTCTTTTCCAATTAATATCCATGTTCGTCGCGAGCCCGGATGCTGGCCCGATCTACTTTTATCCGTGCTTTTCCTCCCGATCGCCGCGATTAAGCTGAACTTTGTACTTTGTAGGAGAGAACTCGGCTATTCGAAACCTAGCCGTGCAATAATTTATTCATAATTTTTGTATTTAAATAACGTGTAGTCATGGATTGATGGTAATTCATTTAACATTGCAAGACTTGAACATTCGAAAGGTGCTCAGAACGTATCTTATGAACAGGCAATTTTCACGCCTGAAAATTTTGAAAGCGTTCGGTCCAACATGTGTTTCGGCTTTGCACTTCCTCAGCAGGTTTTACTGCGACTTGGGAATTCTTGACCTTGTCACTTGACAAGTGCTAACGATCATAACTTACTCATATTTTTTACTATACTTCCCTTTACACTAGCTTCAAATGCTTGATAAGCTTTTCATTTAGAGTTTCAAATAAACAAATAAAGAGTGACGATAATAAACGAATAAAGACAAACGCTTAATTCTTGCTGGACGTCATGCTGTATAGCATTTACCACGAGTTATGAAGAACAAAGTGAAGATCGGTTATAATGAATATAAAGAAAGTAAAAAAGAAAAACCAAAATGTCTTATACACCATAAAGTTAAAACGATTTGAACCGAGAGAAAAACAGATCAATCAAAATTAGGATAACTCTCGGGATAACCATAAAAATGTTGATGCGGTTCCGCGCGAGGCTCCGCGCGATTACTAAGCCACCCCCTCGGCCTGCTGATAGATCTACGGAAATGGCTCCAAATCGGACTGTCCATTCAAGTTGGAATTCCCCGACGGTACGCGCGCGGCCCAACTTAGTATTCACCTCACGTAAGATTTCCCGTGCCCTGGAAAATCACGACGTGCGTTTTCGGTGGCTGGGGAAAAAAAAAAAGTGGCGAGGACAAAAGTGCCACGCACGCGCAGGAATGCGCCGAAAATTCCGGCGGCCTGCCGGGGAGAAATCCCCCGGCTCATTCAGACAACACGCGCGCCAGACTTTGTGGCGCCGCTCCCGCGGCTTCAGCGAAAAAATCAGAGATAAATACGCGCTGCGGTGATCGTGACTCCTGAATGAAGGTCGCCACTACTCCTCGTAAACCACCTTACACCCGCCCTGCGGGGATGGGGATGGGTTGGCCGTTAGGACAGTTCACGCTGATTCTCCGAAGTGCGCAAGGCCGATTTTCATTGGGAGATAATCATTCGAGATTCTGGTGTACACGTACACGCGACTTAATTTACATGTACACCTCGATTTATTTTATATTCCTAATGTCAGTAGCAAATATAACATTATTAAAATTTAATTTAATTAAACAAGTATTTTTGTGATTCAATATTATTTATCTTAAAATAAATGTTGTTAATGTCGTGTAAAATTAGAGATTGGAGTATCAGCTGTACTTGAAACTTTAAAAAATTAGTACTAAAAATTCAGCTGCATGAAACAGCAAATTCCTTAAAGCGTATCCAGGTACTACATCAAGGGACCCACCTCGGCCGACATCTTTGTCCCCGATCACGAGACTGTCTTTAATAGACTCGTCAGGGAAGGTCGCGCGATCCCGCGCTCCGCGGGTCACGTGGGCCGGGCCGCGAGGGAGCGCTGCACCCCAACAAAGGCTCGTCCCTTGCGACCGGGCGCACGAGCCTATGCCGCGTGTGCCCTCGCATTTCGCGGGGCCTTATTACTCCTCCCCTACGAGTCGCGTGCGTATACCTGCGCGCGCCGGTAGGCGTCGCCTCCGGCTTGGGCGGGGAGTCACAACTCGCTAATCGGACGGCCCTGCACATCACGAATGTTTTTCTTTATCGACCAGTTCTGTTTTCCTGACGGGGCTGACGTCGCCTGGGGACCGTCGAGTTTGCGCAGAGCGACTCCCGGTCACTGTATAGCCCTGTAAAAATATAGGTTTGCACAAGGCCGGTTGTTTTCAGGAGCGCTATATTTGCGCGCTGGGTTTGCTTTCTGGTTAAACTTTGGACAGTCAATATTATAATGGTGTCAGGGGATGTTAATTTTGTAAATGAACGTCCGCTGAATATATATTGCAGGAAAAATGTTAAAAATGATAGACGTGTGGGCATACATATATAGGAGGCTTTGTAATCGGCCTTTACTCAGTTATAAAGAATTTTGTTTATAATAAAGACTCGATAATATTATAGTTATACACGTTGTTTGAAGCTTGATTGGGAAAATTCCATTGCGAGCTATCAAACATATGGCAGGCTTATTAACGAAAAGATTTATGAACTCATTCCGTATACGTATATATACTATAATGAGATATGCTAGCACCGGCCTTCTTTTTGAAAATGTTAAAGCCTACATAATAGTAGCTAAAGTTACGGTTAGACAAACATTTATCAATTAATTTACGGGGCCTATATAATGACATTGAATTCGAACAAGCGACACGGCAGCTAATCCTCACAAACAAGGCCCGATTGGGGCGCTCTAATAGCCCGAGCGACAAAGGAAATGTAGGTGAAGCGGCGCGCGCCGCGCGACCAGCCTTGCGCACATTCACAACCCGCCGACTGATAGACGCGGACCAGCAGCGGGGCCGAAAGAAAAGGGAGCCGGCCCGAAAGAATCCCGCTAAGCCGTGGAGCTGTTGCGAACTCGCGCCCCGGCCTGAGTGCATTGACGCGGTCACGATCGAGGGCTGAAAAACGTCCGCGCGCCCGCCACTGGCTTTCTACGACTTCAATGCGCTCCACTGATACCGAGCGTCCCCCGGCCGGTACGCCCCCACCCCACCGCCAGGCTCGATCCCTCCCCGTCCCTTTTTTTCCTCGACGCCGTTTTCCTTTGCGTTTTCCCTCTCCCCGCGTGTGCGACGACTCGTGGCCCGGCGCCGCTTTGTCTGCCGCCTCCGCTCGTTCATTATCTGCGTGTATGTGTGCCTTCTGTACACGGGGGCCCAGGCCCTTCCTCCGGCTTTTGTGCAAGTGAGTGTGGGAAGGCGCGAGCGTTATAAATCAGATCGAGCGATTCCGGTGAAATGGATTCCGCTCATATTTGTGAACCATAAATAGCTGCTCGTCTTCCGCAATGGCTTCCCAGCCAACCGGACCAAGTTCCGTCCTGCTGGCCATGCAGTATACAGAGAAATATTGGAATTTATGAAAGCCGTTGAATCTTGCCCTTTTTCATTTCTTCCAACGGCGTAATGTAAATGTTTGTCCTTTAACATTTGTTTTAAGAGCACCCTATACGTATTTTATACAAACAAATAATGTTTTGCTCGTGCTAATTAAAGTAGTGTATAATTTACGTAGTAAAAAGTGAGTAAATCGAGGAATAAATCAAGAATCAGTTGCATACAAAATATTGATTGTGGTGTATAAACCTATTTATAATGGGAAATTCACACGTTCTCTCGTGCAGAGCACATTAGAAATGTCGTTAAGAAGAAACTTGTACTTGAGTATACACTACGAGTATACGAATGATTGAATGAGTCACAGAAACAGCTTGAATAGTTTCTTAAGTCGCACCAAGAAACTCATAAGTGGAGTGATAAGAGATTTACCAAAGCTCAGCAGACTTTGATTCTCACAATGTACTTTATTTCCATTCACAGATCACACCATTAATATAACATAGATTAAAGTAGTTTTAAAGTGAAATTATGTGGAATCTACTACCAACCCCTACATAATTAACAAAGTTAATAATTATCAAGATTCAAGCTTAACAATATTTTTAACACGACCAAGTACAGGTAACGTCTGTGTTAAAGTAATATACTATATTAGATATATAATCATTAGTGAAGCGTAAAACAATTTAAAATACATTTACCTATATATTATATACATAACCAACAAAAATTGTAAGAAATAAAGATGATATCAAATCTTGATTATAAAAAAGGTTCAATTAAGCATAATCCAAAACATATCTTTTATCTTTCGAATTGAAAAAAAAATAAAATATTCAGGTCACGGTCTCGTTGATGTTAGCGCTCTCGAGAGCCGGCGACATCTGACTCTTCTATATACATATGCCCAGCACATCCACGCGACTGCGTTAACGGAGACCATGAAATCTGGACTTTGAATCTCCCTCGGGAGAGGACTGGGAAAAAACGAATCGGACTTGGGGCGTGGAGTAGCTCCAGCCGTTGATCGACGATTGCACCCAATAACCCTGTGCCTTGAATCCCCGGTCGTCATTGTGACGTCAGATTTTCTATAGCCGAAAGAAACACGACGTCGGCGGCGGCGGCGGCGGCTGCGTCGCCACTGGCAGCCGTAGCTCGCCGAAATTATTAGCATAGCGATGCGTGTCCCGGCATAGCCGGGCGAGTTTATGCTCTAACCCTAGGCTAAGTACCGCGCCTCCCCGTGTGCGTGTGTCGCCGATCCTGACTGTGCGCTAGCCTTTTTACGGTGGCGCGCGCCAGTGTGTGCGTCTGTCTCGCACGACTTTCTGTAAACGAGCTCAGGGTGTCTGCGTGCGATAAGCTCATACAAAAGTACACGGCATTTGTATCGCTCGTATTCTGTATGCCCTTTTGTACCTTTGTATGCAAATGGCACGAATAGTGGCTGGGAAAATAAAATAACTGAATTGAGATCTAATTCATTTCAATTAATATTATAAAATCATGATTTATTCGTTCAAAGCCTTTCCACCAAGGAAATTGATAGTCCGGTCCGACCTCCATGGTACCTTGTGCGCCAAATTATAGAAGACATCTTTCTCTTCTTTTTAATTAATATTAAAGTTTTAATAGAGAAACAATATATAATCTGACTTTAGTATTTGTGGTTGAAGACTGCATTTTGTGTATTAATGTACTTTATTAGAACTTTAGACAAAATAAATTTAGTTGTTATTAAAATTAGTTATTTACAGAACTGCACGCAAACACTTCATTTTACATTTAATAAAAATGCATTGAATAATTTTGACAAACTTTTATAACAGGACAAAAAGTAAGTATGTTTGATGATGTAATTATACCTGCAACGTAACGCGCAAAACTCATCTAGTATTTGTTGCACTTATTGTCAGTTCGCACGAGACGTAATTTGATAAAATGCGTGTACGGTTTCAACTACTCGACGGCTGTTTGTTGCTTTGACGCTGTGACTACATTGTACTTACATTAGTAAGAACAGTAGAACTGTAATCGTAAAGAGCAGAGCGTAACATTGAAATTCACAACGCACTTTATTCTGCTTTTTGTTGAAACGTTTGTGTTAGTTTCACATAGAGTTTTTAAAACACAATATCACTCTAAAAATAAATGAGTATTGTTGCTCCAAAAGGATTCATATAATAAATACAATTATTATAATGCACTCGAAGGACTGTTTCGGACAGAGCCTAAAGTTCTACGTACGTTTTAAATTAAGTTTCTCTCCGCCTCTCGAAGGTTTCAGTCATTTAAACCTCTCCCTGGCTTCCTCTGACCCTCAGCTCGAGTTCACATTTACGGTTTACGTATATACACCCACATGTATGCAGCATATATGCTTTCCGCGCTCGGTCCAAATCGACCTTTTGTTCTCCATCCCTCGCTCAAAAAATTAGCTAGCTGTATCGGCAATGTGACGTCATAATTTGAAGCCCTTGGCTCTTGTGTGCGAGGGCGTCTTATAATACACGTGCGTTTTTCTTCCTGTAAGTGTCCCCGCAAACTTTCGCATATACACACAGGACCGTGGAACGTATAACACAGGCCCGGCGCGCAAAGTCGCAAGAGTCGCAAGAGTCGGAGAAAAGAAGAGAGAAGGAGTGAAAACGAGTCAGCACAATGTAAGAGACCAGCGCTCAGGCTTCGTATATTATTTGCGTCGCGCTGCAGTTTTTCGCGACTGGCCGCTCGCGCAGAGGCGCAGCTCCGCTGCATATCCCTGTGTTCGTGCATACTTTGAGAGATGTGTGTGCATGTGTACATGAGGCCTGGTAAGCCTGCACTTTGACGATTCCGAGTATAGAGATAGAGAAAGCTTCTTTCACTCGACATTATCTTAGAATGATTCGCTTCTATATAAGCTGTCGCTATAATTCTTAATTATATATTTTTGTAAAAGGTACTTTTCTTAGTATGAGGTTATGTCATAAAGAAATAAAGATGTTTTAATTGTTCAGACTATAACTATTTGTGTAATTATAGAAAGCACACATTGCGAGAGTAAACTAATATTAAAATAAATATTTTCTTTCTGTTATTCAAAATTCAAAAATTAGTTAACGTTTTAATTAATAGTTGAAAGCTAGAGAAAATGTTCGATGAGTAATGCAGTCAGCGATACCGATGGAGTCCATCATTCAGTCTGCGTCTCGCGACACGCTGTTATTTACTACTGCAGCGTATGTAGTTCATACTGTTCCATCTGCAGTGCGCTAACTCTGCAGCTATACTATACGCATTGTAATACATTTCCGAGATTTATGCATTGTAAGAGGTGCGAATAATGTTGGATCATGTTATCAAATATCTGCAGAAAGAATGTGTACCGTACATATGTATTCAACTGCAGGTTTAGCATTTATTGAAAAAGTCCTGAAATTCCATTCAAATGCGTTGCGTTCTAATTTTAATCTTTTCTGCGTTTAATAATCCGCCCCGCTTTTTTATTCGGCGCCCGCAAGCTTCAAAAGAATTGTCTTCTATTTTCAAACACGCGCAGCATCTCCATCCGCAGTTTCAATCAACTTTTAAAAACAAAATAAAAAATCCATCCCTGCTGACGAATCCGGAAAAAGGGGTCGGAAAACGCTCGTCCAATAAAGCGCGCTATTGGCACGTAGCTCAACACGCGAATCCCAGGCTCGCCGGCGCGTCGAAGCGCACATAAATGTAGACCTTTTTCAAAAAAAAAAAAAAAAAAAAAATCGAACGCCCGCTCCAAAGAGCGATAATAACAACAACGGCGTATCCGAGGAGATCATTGCACACGCGTGCGCCCCTCAATCGGCAAAACGCGTGGAAAAAAAAAAGCGAGGGCTCGTATACAGGCGCCGCGGGCATCGCAGCCGCGTGCCACCTCTCGCTATTGTGATATAACGCGAGCAGGGTACGCGCAAATAGAGCCGCGCCCAGACACGTCTGCGCAGGAATCGGACGGATCCCGCGGCTTTTCTCCAATAATGTTTGCCGGGATTTGGCCGCGCGCTGCGCACTCTACATGTATTTGTACGCACACGGCGGGATGAAACCTCCCGGCTCCGTTAGCCCTCGCGCGGAGCCGAGGCCGCTCTCGCGTCCTCCTGTGTGCGCACATGTAAGTCGGCTGTTCTCGATAAGCAGTTGCCTCGCTAGATCAAGGCGATGATGCAGATGTAGAGAGCGCAGTGCGTACACATTAGTTGGCGCGAGGGTTTCTGTAAAAGTTGTCGAAATACCAGCTGCAACTCGTGTGCATTGCCGCGGCACCAGTGAAAAATTGTTAAGTGCGGCGAAAATATTTACGAGGCAAACAAATACCTCGGAGATACGTAACGCATTAAGCGCGTAGACGATTTTTCTGCCAGCGCCGCAGCTTTTGGGGACTACATTTCCGAACTGCGTTTGCATGCGTCGAGGCGATTATTATATACGGCGCGCGACCTGTGCGCGACGTGTGCGTGCCACGCATACTCCAGATAGGTTGATTAAAAAGGAAGCCTTTTGTCGCAATAAAGCGCAATGCGCCTCGCTCAACGCTCGCACATACATATACATACGTACAATTGCAATGGAATTACAATCGAAAGGCGTATTCGACCGCGGCAACAAATGCCCATAATTTGATCTCGGCCCATGCGCGTGTACGTATATATGTGAGCCGGCGAGGCGGCGTTTTGGGCGATTACGGGCGGGAGGACTCGGCCCTAGGCGCCCCGACGCCCGCCGGCAAATCAAGCGGAAAGCGAGGAAAGTCCGAGCGGGGCCGCACTAATCAGCGCCTCGGGAGCCGCCGAATCAAAGCCGCGGCGAGAGATGAAAGAGGGAGCTCGGGCAGCCTCGGCGCCCGCGCGTCCTACACGTGTGTATGCGCGGCAGTAATCGAAAGCCCATAGGGTCTCGCGAGGCTAACCCCCGCCGGTAAGGACGGCCGGGAGTGAAGGGCGGACAAATAACAATTAGTGTAACGGAGTGAGACCCCTCCACGCACATCTAGCCCCGGGGGGTGAAGGAGTCGCCCACCGGGGCCACGTGTCGCTCCTCCCTGCAGCTTTTTTTTTTCCCCCTTTCTTTCCTTTTCGCGGGCGCAGGAGACGCTTTGCTGCCCGTAAATCTGGAGCGGCTCGGCTCTCACGACTTGGCGCCGAGTCCCGGGGCTTGACTCGTGGGACGACGCTAGGCAGAGGTCGTTGTATATACATTGTTGCCGCGCGGGCTACGTAGCCTCGCTTTTTTTTTACACGGAAACTTGAATGCGCCTTTGCCGGATGGCGATATGTAGTTACTTCATTGCGATCGCCCGGGAGCTACTTTTGAATTTTCAAAGCAGTCATACCTCGGCAGACGCGTGGCGCCGTTACGTATATACTTTCCTCAAGCGGGAGAGCTTATGTTGTTCCTTTCTGGGATTAAGCCTCCTCTTATCCCCCGCGATATTTAAATAAATTCATCGGTATAAATCACGCGCGATAAGATTGCGTGCGCTGAATTTTTTTTTTTTTTCCAATTTCATTATTTGCAACAATGGCCGCAGTCGCTAAGAAATAAACTAAATACCCGGAGATTTGCACTTTTATAATTTAAAATTCTAAATCTCGGCCGACGAATACGAGGAATTATAATTCATTTGTTTTATTATCGCACAATTGAACAAACGGCTGCGGCGCGACGGTTTTCTAGAAAAAAAAATAAAAAAAAAAAAAAGACCGTAACTGATAAATGTTCGAGAAAAAACTGCAAATATTTGTAACTGCGCTATTTTATAAAGCGGGGAAAGGATCAAGCCCCGGCGGTCCTGAGACTTTCCTTCCGTGCCGTCTACCCTTAAGCAACCCTTAACTCAAGTCACTTCAGCTCACACTGACGTTAAGTGTGACTGATCGCCCGAGGAGACGCGCTTCCCAAAATGCGCCAGTGTACACTGTCGGCGTGCGCATTAAATGAATCTAAAATGGTCGCCGTTCAAATCCCTCCCTGAATATTATCCTTGGAAGAGAAATTTTCAAAGCAAATATTTACTGACAAATAACATCATGGAAAGATGCATCTTGCCGTCCCATGGCTTGGATTTCATTTTAATATTATTGTTCCTAATTTATCAAACTTTCTTTGAACAACGATTTTAGTCCTGCAAAGTATTCTATTATTTTAATATGTATCGCTCCTACTCGCATGCAAGACTTTTGTTTTTAATTTTAACTGCTTCGACAAATTCTTCCGCACATAGATTATATTCTCAAAAGCAAAGAAAAAAGTATTATTTTATTCTTTTGTTTTAATAATAACGTAAAGAATAAAATCTTTTGCAACCTTGTCATCGAGAGATTGTTTAATTGAAGGTCAACTATCAAATACGGTTAGATATTTTCGAATTTGATGAATCTCTAACATGTACTGCTTCTTTACCAGTACAAATTATCTTTTGCACTCAAGTGAGATAATTCCGTGCAAAAATGAATCTTTAAAGTCGTTTGTGTTTTTGAGTTTAGTCACGTTTTTAGTGTTTCGTGATGTCACTAAATGAAGGTTTCTTATACATTCATTTCAGTAAGTTGTATTTTTTCATTATATACGTTTCCGTGTTAGGTTTTTGATCATATTGTATTCGATTTGTTTTATTGTTTTGAGCACACAATAGGAAGTGTTACTATAAATACGCAAATGTTGTTGTAAACCTTATTGCTGAAAGAGAACTAAATATAAATATTGTATAATTAATAAAAATCTCGTTAAATATTATTAAGAATATTATTTATTAATGGCTCATATCATTTATTTACTTTTGGCTTCTTGGCACTTTGTACGTGTCGAGCGTACGCGAATTCAAAATGATTGATTAATATATACAACATCTTGATTATGTTTGCGCATGCACACACGAGTCGCAGAAGATAATTTTTAAACAGAGTCTAGCTTTCACGGCTCAGTTTCACTGCAATTACATTAATTCCTCGAAAAGTGAATAGTAACGTAATTACATTTATGCCCATTATCATAAAACGGGCTCGGGCTGTGCGGATTGAACGAATCGTGCCGTCGCGGAGGGCGACGGCTACGTTATAATTATATTCCGTAAGCAAAACTCGTCGCACAATTATTCGCTCTCGCCACAGTTCCTAAAGCAATTCGTCCCTCCGCCGGGGCCGAAGATGTGTACGTGGAAGTTGGACGGGGCACTTTCAATTTCCCGGGAATCTGCGCCGGATGCGAGGCTCACGCGTCCGCTCTATGCCCGAGGGCCGCGCGAGCGCCTCGCCGGGGACGAAATTTATCGGCGAGGCGATTCGATCCGCCAGTAAAGTTATGTGTCCCATTCTGGACGGCCGGCCGGCCGACCCGCGCCGCGGCTACCTAAGACCGACTTCATTTTTCATCTTTTTCTACATTAACAGCCTCAAAACAGTCCTCTTGTTTTCTTTGCAGCGAAAATTGCGCAATGCACTCGCCGGCGATTGCAGGGAGGAAGTTTTTCTTTCTCTCAGTGTTGGTTTTGCCCAAAATCTGTACGCTCTCATTTTTCTCTTTTTGCAAATGAATAATATACGTAGAGATTTTTTTTTAAATATATGTTTCAGTATAGTATATCGTTGTAGGAAACTTTTGAATTTATTGTAGCTTTTAAAATAATTATCTTTGAAGAAAGAGAACAATTTAAACAATTGGATTTGTTAAATAAACACAAAAACAACAGAATAAGAAATCCAAGCGTGGCGTATGAGAACGTATCAGTGTCCTATTGTTTTAAATATTTAACGTTTTCGTCATTTCCATTTTAATCGTATTTTCTGCTAAAATATTACTTTGACACGTTAGCAATTTTTCAATCGAACGCAATTTGCTATAATTCAATATATAATAATAAATTGATTTAAAACTTCTTACGCTGAAAATTTAATAAAAATTCAAATCTAGTTATATAAACACATAGAAATTATAGGAGTAAATGAATTTGCCGGTAGTCGGAACTAAATTCGATTAACATATCCGAACAAGGTTATTCGTCCTAAAATACAAATTCCAGAGCGGCGAAACCTGGGCTTTTTACTTTAGCACAGACATTTCCAATATATGCGCGTACGAAAATAAATGCATTACGATCGATTTGCCGTGCGCCCATATCCAAAGCGTGGGCCGAACTCCAAGTCCGCCCTCGAGTCCAACTCCCCGATAATGGCGTTGCAAAGGTAAATAAAGCTTGTAAAAAAGAAGACTCATCGGCATTACTCGGAAAGAGAGTCTTGGCTATCCGAAACTCGGTATTATATACACAGCGCACGGCACACAGACACACACACACATGAGCGCGCGGGCAGACCGCACCACGGCAATATAATTATTGTTTACGGCGGGGGCGGCCGTTGACCCGGCGGGGCGATCGGTCGAGTCCTCGGGCGCCTCCGACGGCGGCGACGCGAGGGTTACTGCCGGTGCACCCGCGAAAAGCGCGTGCGCGAGGTGCACGCTATAGCGCCTTGGATGTGTCGCGCTCCGGTAACGAGGATATGTGCCGCGAGCGCTGACGCGGCGAAAGCCGGATCAGCCCGCGGAACATGTATTATGCAGAAAAGGAATGTACACACACACACGCGTACACACATATATATATATGCACATTGTCTATTTCCAAGGCAGACGCGTCCGAGTAGTTCTTTTTTCTTCAATTCGCCCGGGCGACGTCGCAGCCGTCGGCCGCCGCTTTCCGCAGGGCGCCGCGCGCGCCTTGCCTTCGGGCGAAAACAAGCCTTGGCTCGAGCCTCGGGCCGATTTCAAATCGAAGGCCGATTGGGGGTAATTGCGGGAGCGACGGGAATCTAATTATACAAATGGCCGATCCGCGCGTATGCGTCATATGGACGATTATCCTAAAAATTGCGCGCTTGCAAAATGTAATACTCGGAATTGTTTTCAAATCTAGCCGAGTGTCATGTTTTAGGTGTGTGTGGTTGTGTGCTGTGTGTATATATACATACATATGTATAAGAATGTTTTACGCTCGACCGAAGCTAAAATTTGTACTTTTATACGCATGCATTGGCACACTTTAGACTTTGAAAGGAAGAAGGCAAGCGCGCAGGGCGTGCGACATCTCGTTTCCCTGGCGTTAAAGAAAAAGCAAAACACCGAAAGGAGAAGGCCCGAACGACAGGCAGTATATCGAGGGAAGCGGGTGGGCCGGTGTCGGGCGGATAAACTCACGCTTCATGGCGGGCGGGGGTGCGGGGGGGCCGCGGGGCGGCCCCGGTCTCGCTGCCGGTCGTCTTGGGCGGCGGTGCGCGGGCGGGTGCGCCGCCTTCTCCGGGAGTCGCTCGGACGGCACGACGTACACGAGCGGCGAGCTCGCGCCGCGCGGAAAAACTGAAAAGTCCGCGGCCGGCGGCGACGGCGGCGGTGGCGGTGGCGGTGGCGGCCGGCTTCCCCCCCTCCCCGCAGGCTCCGACGCGCGCGCGCTGCGAGGCCGAATCACGGGTCTTTTTTTTTGCGCGCGGCCGCTTATCGGCGGTGTGTAACGGTGCGCGGCCGCCGACAAAAGAGCCGAAGGCCGAGATAAGCGCCTTCCGCCCCGGGGTGTGCGAGCGCGCGCGCCGGGAAGCGTAAATCTGCCACGGGGAGGACGCGGCTGTTTAGGGGGGCTCCGGTTTCTTGTTTCTACACATGTCCGGCGGATCGGCGGTGCGCCGGCCCGCAGGAGGTCGGCCCATCTGGGAGGCGACCGCGCGCGGCTCCTCTCATCTACGGAAAATCGGAAGTGGCTCTTTAACGCCCACCTCGCGCGCGCCGGGACACTTCGGCATCCTCGGCCGACGCCTTCTATACTCCGTCGGGAGGCCCTCGTAATCGTTCGGCTCGTTTGTCACGGAAGTACCAGATTAATATACGCGGAAGGAAAAATATATCAGTCGTTATAAAATACTCTGATAGACGTGTATATATTCACAGTGTTTATCTTAGACGTCCACTAATCTTTCTCAGACCGGCCCGCATACGTATACGGATAGACAATAAGCCAATATTTTCGTCGCGTCTCGTCGTTTCATAACGCATTTATAAACTCTCCTGTCGATACACAGTGTATCGTGATGTAATTAATGATATTAGACAGCCAAATATACCTCGATTTATAACGTTGACGATCTGTTTATGCTGTTTAAAATATAATATTATTTTGACATAATTGAGTGGACGTAATACGTTTATTCATATACAATGAGCTGGAGCCAGAAACAATAATTAAAAAACGAAATCATCATCCCTGTCGTGTTTAAGTGATATAGTCCCCGATACGCGGGCTAATATGTATAATGGGTAATAAAAAAAGCGTCCGAGCTCAGAGGCTGCGACAAAGCAACGACTCCCGACGCAAATATAGAGCCGAGTCGTAATTTATGCTTCCTTACGCTGTTGACCATAATCGTCGCTTTTAAGGGCGCGTCAATTTTCATCCGGCGCGCGCTGACAAACTGATTTGCGCGCGGAACGCGGCCCGCGCGCTCGCGGGCGCCATGGACAAAAGTTTCAAACAACTTAATGCGCCCGAGATACTGTTTAGACTGCCGCGGCCCTCGGCGCGGGTGTGTGTACGCCCGCTCCTCGACTTGCACGCGCTGCGCCCAAGGGACAATAAAATCGAAATCCGAGCGCGGCCGAGTTATTTTGTTTTTGTTCGCATCAATGTAGCCATTCAGCCGTGGGGCCGGTGTGCGAGGGCTACCAAGTTTTTTCTCACTCGCGCCCCGGGTTGAATAAACTTTTGAGCGCGCGGCGATAAACCGAGGGCAGCAACCTTCGAAAAATAACGCCCGACGACATCGTAAAAATGTGTCACTCCTTGGTACTCTTAAGCGCGCACGCCAAATGGGACGGGAAAAATTAAAATACGATCCGGATGCACGGCTAAGCGTACCCTGTAGGAAATTAACGAGCTCAGCCGACTCCTAAGCGCTTATTCGGTAAGAGCTGCCTACTAATCCGTTAAGAAGTAAGTATATATTTATACCGTCATCGAGATTTATATGTGTGTATATTTATACATGCGGGTGAATAAGATGAGCGCATGCGCATCGCCAGCTACAAACTCTTCCTGAGGAGTTTTAACCTTCGACTTAAATTTTTTAATATTTAAATATTTTTGTAGTTGACCGATACGCGATTTTGAACAAGTTTCGCAAAATCCGAGACTTACACTAGGGCATGCGCGAGGAGCATTCCAATGCAATCAACGTACACAGGAACAATAGAAAAAGTACGTAAACCGGGAGTTCTCCGCATAAATTAGGGAGACGGTCCAGCGCGGCGGTGTATTTGTGGATCGGGTCCAGGGCACACGGACTCGAGCGCCGCGTTGTTTGCGCACGTGCCAGGATGTTGTAAGGCTCGCGGGCGCGGTATTCGCGCAAAGTTATTGGCGCTGGCCGTTACGTTGCCGGCGGCCGGTATTATTAGCCGCGGCCCGATGCACCGGGGCTGCACTGTTAACAAATATTTTGTTTTTCCGCCCGCCCCGGGGGGCGCGAGTCTCGAAATATACCGACGGCGCAGGAGGCGCTCGCACGGAATCGTCGAGCCTCGCGGCCGGAGAGTTGGATATGTGTGTGCCGCGGCGGCGGTGCGCGAGTCGCCGACAGCTGCGCCCGCCTCATCCTTTCGACCTGACGCCGCGCGCCCCACCTATATGCCCGCGCCTCCGGAGGACGTCGGCCCCCCCCCCCCCCCCGCGCCTGCACCCGACGTCACGTCCGCGACAAATGACTTTCGGAAGGGACACGCCCACTCGCGGCTGCCGCTCCGCTTTCACGTCCCGGCTCCTACGAGAACCCGTGTACCTATACGCTTTTTCCCCAAAACTGGGCTACAGGCACTCCTTTGGGCGCGCCCATCACCCCACGGCTTACGATCGTGCGCGTGCCGCTCGCCCTTCTTCCCTCGTCTTATTTCGGATCTCGATTCGGTCATCCGCGCTGCTTCTCATTTGTCTCCGTTGATAAAACATTCCAATACGTGTGTATTTACCTATACGCCTTATTATATACATTCCGTTTTAACCTAATTTCACAGACAACTACTTCATTTTCTTGCGTATTTTTATCGTTATGTGTAACAGAAAAATCAAATCGCTACTAAACTTTGATTCAAAATTAAAGCTTCTTGTAGAAGAAACAATAGTTGTTATTCAATGCTAGTTTTGTATTTATTGAAAAAAAAAATAGTACATGCATTTGCATAAAGCTATATTTTGTCTGTAATAATAAAGGTTATAAATATAAAATTGTTTTTTAATATTCCTCCTAATTTTATCACAGATAATTGTAACGCTCGATTCAAAAATATTTTTTTTTCCTTGAGGAAACATAAGAATTTAAGTGTACAAATAATTCTAAGAATATATTCTAGCAACCCTTCCTTGTACTACCGAGCTCGCAACATAATTTTAACGCGCTTAGAAAAACATTTGACTCGTTATTTTGACCTTTGGCGATCGATTTTTCTTTAAGATGATTCAACTTGTATAAAAACGATTCTAAAAATAGGCAAACTAGGAATCTAGCAGTATTTAAAACAACCCCGGTTCAAACGCATAGCAGTGCAATAGTACTTCATTATGTTACTACATCGGCTTTACTTTTTACAACAACAATTAAGACAAAATAACTTATTACAAATAGATTACAATACATATCAACTAAAAACAGTTAATGATACATTATTGTATTTCCATACACACTTTATAATGTATGCAAAATGTTCATAATGTAAACAGCTTATAATAATAAGAATGAACTCGTTGTACCCTACATTACCATGAAATTAAATTGAAGTAAAAGCTGGTTTTGTAGTTGGTAATGTACATATGAAATTGTCCTTGAAAAGAGATTCACATGATTTGCATCGGACGCGTCTCGATCAAAAGGTATGAAAGGTGAGTAAAGCAGAACGTCCTATGGTCGCTCCCACGTAACATGCGGGTAGTAATACAATCTTTCCGGGCATTTCACCGTCAAGGAAACGAACAATTGGCCACTATAGCACGTTTGTAGGTATATCGGGGACCTGATCAGATTGCTCTCGCAGTGATTATAATTATTTAAAAAATAAAAAGCGAATAGTTGGAATATTCTCGTCATAAAATGCATGCGCTTATACTTGTGCAATTAAAAGAATCGATTATGGCAAAAGTAAATTTTCTACATTTTCTTGGTCTTTGTGCAAAAAAAAATGTAAGCTGCTTATTTTTCCGTTTGGACAAATTCCTATGTTACATAACGCATTTATAAAAGTACTTAAAACGTCGAGAAATTCTGCTTGTTAATTTTCTTTTCCTTTTTTTTTTGTTCAAAAGATGTTTTAACGCTAAAGTGACCACGATAAGTTAGCCAAGACCATGGCAAAGACAGAAACATTTTATCATGTTCGTGACCTGGGAGTACATAAATTTTTAAACAAAGATTAACACCTTGCTGATATTTAGTCGACAATCACGGAGTTTATCTTGCGACAAGAATGGAAAGACTTTTCGACAAGCAAAAGAATTTATTACGTCCAGTAACACATTGTATTGCAATGTCGTTTTCAGTATATATTTACTGGGTAGCATTAATAAATCTTAAATAATGCAGCAGCTTAAAAAGTGTATTGTAGTTAAAAGTTTAGTTTTTCTTTGCACAACTCAAATTTTTAAAATTATTATCAACCGAATATTGTGTACAAACTCATTTATAGATAGCTATTAACTGTTTCAAAAATTTTTTCATTGTTTAAAAGTCTCAGCATACGAAGTACGTTTGCAATCATAATCCGTATTATTAATAAAAGGCGAGAACATTTAAAACTCGACATAATTGCATCATTGAAACGTTAGAATACTCAATTATAACATAACGTTAGATTATACATCGAAAGGCGGAAAAATGCCGCAAAACGGGGTTGAGATAAAAGATTTCGATTACGGCTGAGAATAACGATCGAGCGCACGGTATAGGCGTACACGCGCAGCCGAAACCTTCTCGTCATTTGGCACTATCGGCAGCTCTACCAGCGACTTTGCTAAGTGCACCGCAGCCCGACACACAATGGACATTGTCTGCGCGTTTCCCAATCGACGGCTCGACTGGCGGGCGGCTTACCTGGCCGGGGGGCCGCGCTAGGCGTCCGGGCGCGAGTCTCCGTCCGGGTGGGGGTGGCGGCGCTTGCTCTAGGCCGCGCGCGGCGTCCCGCACTCCGGGGGCCGGGGCGCGATCCTCTGCACTGCACTCACGACGCACTGGGGGCCCGGCAGGGCATCCTCGGGGCGGGTCGTGAGCCGAACCCCGGGCTCAGCCGACGGGCGTCGTCGCGGGCATCGTGTACCCCGGGGCGCGTCGTTCGTCGGTCTGCGGCGGGCGCGCCTGCCGGTCTCGAGGGTGCCTGCCTGCGGACTGGAGCGAGAGGCGCGGGGGTTGCGAATCGCTATCGGGACGTGCCCCGGGGCCGCGGGCGCCGATCAGCCGCTCCCTCCCGCCGCCCCTACTCCCCGCCATCCCTACTCCCGCAGCCGCCCCTCCTTTTATCGGCGCCCTCCCCGCCCGCCCTCCCGCGGCTGTATATATACGCGTAGCCCCGAGGGCGGCCCCCACCCCCCGCTTACGTAATTAGACGAATAAATCATGGCACCCGCCCGTGTGTGTGCGTGCGCGCCCGGGGTTTTTCCGGGGGCGCCGTGTGCAGGGCCGCGGGATCTGCCCGCGGTTTGCCCCGTGTACTCGGCTCCCGGGCGCTCGAGCCCCGCTTCGCCCGGCTCTGGCTAATGGTGCTTTAGTTGTCCGATAGCTGCGACTGCCGCCTCGGCCCGATACTTCCGCTAATCTGCAATTCATGACCGGCTCCGCGCGCTTTTGATTTATGTACACGAGCACATGTACCCTCCTTTATATTATTATACATATATATATATACATATATCGCGCGGCAAATATTTCCTCCGTGGATTACAGTAAAAGGCGGCCGCGTGCGCGCGGTGTACGTGTGTATATACATACGTACCTCCCCGTCGACTGTTCCTCTCCATAAAACTATATACTCTATGTTCGTCTCCTCGATCGGCAAGACAGACTGCCCTCTGGGCAGCGTAACTTATATTTGGAGGCAGCCGCCTCGACGCGCGCATCGAGTCCTCTGAATTGAAAGGTGCCGCATGTAGACTGCTCCTCGGGCAGCCGCGCTCCTCCTCGCGTGCACGAGCCAAGAGCCGAGGGGCGCGCACTGCCGCGATAAGTAGTGGAGTAAACGCTCGGTGCGCCGGTGCGCCGGCGGTGCCGCGGCTGCGCGCGGCCCACATTATGCAACCGGCTCGCGGGTGCAAGTTTCATTTCCCTTTTTTTTTTTCCTCTTCCCTTTTTCTTCTCGCCCCGTCTTCTCTTTCGCGCGCCGGCCGATCCATACTCGCTCCGTGACTCGGGGGACACGCACGCGTTTCTAACCGTATATATATATATATGGCGCATATGAATGGGCCGCGGCTCCTCAGTGGGCCTCTCTAGTTAGCGGGCGCTCGCGGCGCGTACACACCCGCACTCTTGACTGCGGGGGATTCCGCGGACGTCTGGCCGGCCCGCGATTCATGCCGAGCCTCGGTCTTTACGCGCGCTCAATGAACGGCCGCCGCGCGTGAATAAACCAGCGGCTCTAGGCCTTTACGCTTTTTCCGGAGCGTGCGGCAGCGCGGGAAAAACGGCAAGCGTGGGATGGCTTCGTTCGGAAGTCCAGGATGTGTATTTGAAAAAGCACGAATAATTATGCCAATGCGATTATATTGCTGTATACAACATCGAGCGTCTTTGGAATTGTCAAATTTTCTTTATACTATAACTAGATTCAACTGTTTATATATATGAGAGTAGCAATCATTCGAGAGAGTATAACAAGAAGGCTGAGAGTACAATAATTCGTCGTTATAAAAAAATTATCGGGAAGAACGAGTGCACCTCCACTTCGTACGTATCGCAATATATAGTACTCGTCTTCTTGCGCATGGAGAATGACGTCCGCAGCGGGGCCCACTGCCCGTCTCCGCAAAGCAGACGGGCTCGCGCGTGTGCGTCCCACTGCGCCGGGGGGCCAGTCGCGCGGTCCCCGAGCCGCGGCTCGCGGGCGCATATAAATTAGCGGCGGCCCCTCGGCACCCGGCGGCGCTCCTCGCGCCCACGCAAGGCCCGCGTCCCTTTTCCCGCTGCGGTTGGCCCGCCAAGGATGACACTCGAGACGACGCCTCCCGCGGCCGCCCATTGGCCCGGCCGCCATTGACTCCCGACCTGTGCGCGCCGCGCGCCGCGACACGCCCACCTACCGCCGCCGGCCCCCCCACCACCACCAGCGCCGTCGGTCTACCCCGCTTTACCGATCGGCTCCCCCCCGCCCGCTCGCTCGCCAACCCCACCACACCCCCCGTCTTTGTCCAGCCCGCGCTATACACCTCCGACCTTTATTGCTCGAAAAAAATTACACCCGCGTTGATACGGTCACTTGCAGCTCTTTTTCCGAGCCGCGTCCTGAGCCCCCCATCCCCCCCCCCCTCGACCGACACCGCCGTCGCTCCCCCCCCCCCTTCCCCGCTCACGGCCCCGGCGCTTCGATGACGATTATGCGCATAAAGAGATCCGCCCGGTTATGGAGAGAGCTTTTACGCTAACCCCTTCTGCACATAAAGCATCCTGTTATATATGGCTTTTCCGGGCATCCTCGCAGCTGCTCGCTTTCATATTATTATTTCAAAGATTAGATTATTATTTGCGTCTGCAGTTTTTCTGACAATTTTATAATATCATATTCTAGCGTGTAATCGTAAAAATTGTCAATGTAAATTGTGCAACTTTATTCATTTTGTTGTGTCGAGTGTGAATCTTAATAGTACATCTTTTAGGATGACTTAAAACTGGAGCTATACACAATGTGCACATGCCACTTTTACATATACAGGTTATTAAAAGTACACGGCAGTTGTATATGTAAAGCGATACCCATAAACTTTATGTAATGTGATATTTGGTATAAACTGCATTATCAAACAACACAAATATAGAGTTAATACTAACTCTATATATATTATTCTACAGTTTTAGCGGAATTTTAAAATAATAACTTTTTCTTCTGTTTTATCTGCCTGTACGCTTACTCATTTATCTTCTACTTCCGTTTATTTTTTCAACCATTCCTGCGCAGTGCTACATTTTCCCTCGACTTTATTTTACGGCATACAGCATGAGGATATATACAGCCATACAGCCTCCCCTTTCCGAATATCGTCCTTCGCTTTTTCCACCCTCTTTATTTATTCCCATTTTGTCCTTTCAATATATTTTTTAACTTATAAATATACAACTTGTATATTTTTCGTCTAATGTCTTGTTCCAATTTTTCCTGATAATTTATATAAATTATTAAATATTGTATATCTTTATATATTTCCAAAATCATATTGTGTAAGGCTTTTTAAGTTATATCAAAAAATTATACAATGTAATAATTATAACTTATGTAATAAAAGAACACGTAATAGCTCTATTTCAAATATAATAAAATGTTCACAACTGCATAAATCTCTTACATGTCAAAAATTTCGTTAAAAACATCATTTTTCTGTCTGCATTTTAAGTTTGATTCACCCGACTCTTAGCGTAAGTTTCCCCGACGTTACTCTACGAAAAAACGTAACAAGCGCCAGTACTCATGAATAGTTGACAACGAATTCTTTTTTTGGTCTCCCTCAAGCACTGCACTGCACCTCTTTTCGTTTTCTCTTTCCTCAATTTATCCACACCTTTTTACAACTGGCTCAGCTCTTCCATTCTCATTATTTTTTCTTGTCTTATACTTTCTCCGTGTTTCTTCCAGTCACATAGTTATTTTACAACCCTTATACATTTTCACTTTCTTCTCATTCATTAATTCGCTCCCACATTCACTTCTATGTAGTCTCTCCAGATTTTATTTTTTACGTGCGCATAAATACATTCGTAAACAAGAATTTTTATACATGTCATTTCTTTTATGTATAATAATAAATTATTTTAATATATCTAGAGTATTCTAATATTTTCTTCGCTATTCCCATACGAAGATAACGCATATAAAATTTATAGCAACAACACGATCTTGTACGATATATAAAATAAAAGAATTTATAGCAAGAGTTATCATTCTTCTCGTGGTTTATATCTTCTTTCTAAACATACACAGGTTATATTTTGAGTGCATCGTATCATATACACATATAATTAATGCGATGTAAATGTAATACTGTACCCCAGCTTGACACCCGAGCTTTTCGTACTCATCCCCTCGAAACGCTTTAAGGCGTCTTCGACGACGTGGGAGGGCAAGACGCGGCAAGAATGACGTCGAGGGGCGAAAGCTAGGGGATGGAAGACGATGGCGCGAGGGCATGTGTGTGATTTCACGCGCGCCTCGTCGTGTACATGATCCCTCCGAACTATTCTCTCTTCTGCATCATATACGAAGGGGAAAAGGATACTATCTTGAATTCTCTACAGAGCTCGCATATCTTCATTTTGAATAATACACATCCAGCTCTGCTTTGTTTTATACCAAATAACTTTATGTATTTGTACATATAGAATACACGTTAATATTCAATACTTTTTTATATTTTATAATTTAAGCGCTGCAGGATATTACAATTATATAAAAATATGTAGCGCAATATATCACGTAGTTTTACGATAGGATCATTATGGAAAAAATACTTTTACATCAAGTGTAGTATGAAAATAAAAGTAAAACATTTCAATAAATTTAGTCGCCTAAGTATGTAAATATTTTTCTTTTTTTATTGAATAATATAGTTTCATATATATACATGCAGAATTCAAAATATATGTATGTATGTATGTAAAATTTTTTTACGTCATCATGTACGAATCACAATATTTTCCTCGATATTTTCACCCTTTATTTCTTGATATTTTTTGTAGTTTATTGTATAAATAAGAAAAGTTTCCACGTTTCCAAAATATGTTTTGCATACTATCAAGAACTGCCCGTGCAGTACGGTACACAATGATGTTTTGTTGATAATTCGAAATACTTATTGTAGTTAGAGGTTACACTGACCAATTCATTATTCACGAAAACAGGTACTTTGACCGATCGATGGAAAGGGTTTATGGATCTGTCGATTGATCAGAATATAGATATATCCGCATAATTAGCGGCCATTATTTGTTCCCAGGGAAGACAAAGCTGCAGTAAGCGCAGAGGGAGGGCGAGAGGGACGGGCGAGGCCGAGCCACCGGCAGCAGAGACCGTGGGAAAGAGCTCGCTTATATTGCACTTGTTCGGATCTGCCTTCCCAATGATCTCCGAGTGTACGCTGCACGGAGTTTCTCTTCCTTCCGGGCTATATCTCTCCTTTCTTCCGCGGGCGCACCGAGCGGGGACTGGAGCCGCGGGGGACCGGGGCGCAGGTACCTCCGGAAAACTTTACGAGGGCGGGCGGAGCCGAGGGAGTCCGCGCGTCCGGCAACAGTTCCCACGAGTGCCGCGCCCGTCATTACTATGCCGCCCCACGAAAAACACTTGCGAAAACTTTCGCCGCGGGCTTTCCGCGCGCCGCCGGGGGGGCGAGGCCCGGGGGCGTGCGGGGGCTGTTTTCCATTTTATGGCCGGACATCGATACCCGTGCGACGAGACGGCAAGTGCCGTTCGCACTTGCCCCGCACGGACGGCCTGTGCCCGCCCCGTAGCCCGGGAGACTTTGCATAATTCGGGAATGCCCCCGAGGCGACGCGCGTCCTCGCATTTGCGGCCGCGCGCCACGAAGCCAGTTCCTCCTTTGGTCACACCCATCAGGCTCACTCCCTTGGGTGCCGCGATACAATGGCCGACTTACGTGTTGTCTGGGTCTAGGCCAATTCGCACTTGTTATGTTAGGCGACCTCGCGACAAGATGGCTCTCTCTGCAGTGTTTCCGAACACGCACCTCGCATCAATATGATGGTTGATGATCGTCCTAAAAATTATTCAAAATAGTTCCTCTGAAAATTTATACTAACACTTATACTCGTATAATTATGAAGAATGAAAAGTTTATTTGATTATTCAACATGATCATAAAAGCATATTATAGAATATACACATGTATATGTCTATAATCAAATCTGTGTAACTTACAGACTTCGAGGGAAAAACAGTTTTTACCGATTACGATAAACTCAGTTATTAATAAGTTACTCTTGAAAATAAACGTTCTAAATTAAAATACATTATTAAATTGAAACTTATGGAACGAACCTAATATAGTTACAATAAGAAAATAATGTACTTTACTTACATTACAATTATTTTTATATTTTTTACACAACAAATGAAACTTATACTTGATACATTTTTTCTTATATATTTTTGTAATATTTAAAAAATAAATTTGAAAATGTTAAATAGGTTTGTTATCAATAATATGCCATATATGTTTTTAATGTAGTGAAAACAATTACATATGTATTAAACATTCCTAAAAATTACTTAAAAACTAGACAGAATTACTAGAGGAATAATTATTATTTATTGCAAATATTTAAAACTGGAATTATATTTATATATTTTTATCTTTTTCTAGTCCTCTTTTATAGATATTGTTTTTCAAAAAGTAAGTCAACAAATTAAAAATCTCACAAAAATATTGGTAATATAAAAATAACTTAATATGCATTTGACTGAATAAATAATTTTATTGCGTTCGTGTTAACACAACTTTAAAAAAAATTTATTACATAAAAAATGAAACGCAATAAAATTATAGATTAAATATGTAGGTAGAGGGCTGTTTTACTCCAAAAGGATAAATTAATGAAATGTGTTTCTTTTTTACCGACTTATAACAATTTCATTTATATATAGACTCTACCTTACCTACTACGCTAATAAAATTGCTAGCTCGCACTGATACCAATCGTACCAATCTACTATAACCCCGCGAGTTTGTGTACTATAGTAGATTTGCCTTAAAGATGACTGCATTATGTCAGATGTGTACTCTTAGGGACATTCATGTACACCAACATTATAAAATCCAACGCTACACCCAGAATAGTTTTCTGCGCATATATAGCGTCGGTCACTCTAGTAATTTATAAATTCGTTGCAGACTTGTCGAACACACAAACAAAAAAATGTATATGTACGTTTGCCGGATTAATTGACATGAAAAAAGTGGGGTTAGAGTACAATTTTGTCGTTTTATCAACTACTTGTATTGTTTTTTCCATGTTATTTTGTTATTAATAGTAGTTTTATGGTAGTTTCATACTCATTGAATGAACAGTAAATCAAACAGTGTGCGGTGAGTTCATGTAAATTAAGAATGTATACAGAAACGAAGCCACTATTTTTGAATAGAATTTACATATTTTTCAAACAAATTTTCATATAAAAATATTATTTTATCAACGATATGCCGGTTAATAAAGGAACTGTTTGTCAGTCTTCTTTATCATCTTAAATACTAATGAGTTTTTTCGTGAATATAACATTTTTTTTAACTTTATTTAAAATTTACTATTTAGACATGGTTATTGTAATATTTTCTTAAAACTATAGTCTAAAATTGTGTATTAAAATCATCATAGTTATATCATTACTAATAATTATAATTTTAAGGTTAAATTTGAAATACTTTCATCAAATACTCAACAATATTGTATTTCAATTTATACATTAAATTTTTCAGTTTTTAATTACTATTTTTTTTTCCAGATCTTAAGATTGCTCTATTTTTAGTATTAAAATGGCTCTTAGAACATACGGTGATAAACCAATAAGCTTTCAAGTCGAAGAAAATGGAGAATATTACTGCATTGGCTCTGAAGTGGGCAATTATTTGCGCCTCTTTCGAGGCTCGTTATATAAGAGATATCCTGGCATGTACAGGAGGTCTATTACCAATGATGAAAGAAAGAAACTTGTAGAACTTGGCCTCAGTCAGCATGTCCTTGCATCTAGTGTTTCACTTCTCAGAGCAAGCGAAGTTGAAGATATAATTGAAGGAAATGATGAAAAATATAAAGCAGTATCTGTACACTCCACAGAACCACCTGCACCCAGAGAAGGAAAAACAAAAAAGTCTATGTCATGGGTTCCTAGCTTACCAAACAGTTCACATTTAGATGCTGTTCCTCAAGCAACTCCAATTAACAGAAACAGGGTTCACAATAAAAAAGTTCGGACATTTCCACTGTGGTAAGTTTTTAATAATTTAAATTATTTCTTTTATGAGATATCATTGTCAAATATCTATTTCCTTCGTTTTAGCTATGATGACACAGATCCTTCTGCTAATTCAGAGAATGCAGCACAACAAGAAGTTTTAGTACCAATTCGTTTAGATATGGAAATAGAAGGTCAAAAATTACGAGACACGTTTACATGGAATAAAAACGGTAGAATTAATACTTCTTTGGTATTATATTATTGTATATTTGCTAAAACAATATGTTAATAGACAATATTGCTTGGTTTCAGAAAGTTTAATTACTCCAGAACAATTTGCAGAAGTACTATGCGACGATTTAGATTTGAATCCATTGACCTTTGTGCCTGCCATAGCACAAGCAATAAGACAACAAATTGAAGCTTTTCCTCAAGAGGCTATTATAGAAGAACAATGCGATCAACGAGTAATTATAAAGTTAAATATTCATGTAGGCAACACCTCATTAGTAGATCAAGTTGAATGGGACATGTCAGAAAAGGAGAATAATCCTGAAAAATTTGCAATGAAACTTTGTGCTGAACTTGGTCTTGGTGGAGAATTTGTGACTGCTATTGCATACAGGTATTTGATTGGAATTTAGAAATTATTAAAGTTATAAAATATTTATTAACAAAAATTTGTTCAAGTGTACGAGGTCAATTATCCTGGCATCAAAGAACATATGCCTTCTCAGAAGCACCTCTTCCAACAGTTGAAGTCCCATTTAGACCACCTTCA
Source organism: Sycophaga agraensis (assembly GCA_018906755.1). Lineage (NCBI taxonomy): Eukaryota > Metazoa > Arthropoda > Insecta > Hymenoptera > Pteromalidae > Sycophaga > Sycophaga agraensis. The sequence goes on along the minus strand of JACCIE010000020.1, from coordinate 380,037 downwards.
GAAGCTGATATGTGGGCGCCATTCCTGGAAACACTAACAGATGCAGAAATGGAAAAGAAAATTAGGGATCAAGATAGAAATACTCGGTATGTGATGTATACAATAACTATTTAGGGAAAATGTCATAATTGTACTTAGTTAAACCAAACCAAATATTTATATTGCAATAATTTTTACAGACGAATGCGACGATTGGCAAATACTACACCTGGCTGGTAAAAATGCTGTCACAAAACTTATCATGGAAACTTCCTTTATCAGTGTTAAGTGGTCGGTTAAGTTTAGGAATTACACACTATAATTTTTTAAAAATAGTGTGTTCACCGTATAAGCATTTCGAGCGACTCTATTGAATAAGTTTTAAATAATAACATTTTAGTATTATAGTAATATTTCGAATAAAAAGAAAGGCAATTATGTCAGAGTCAATCGTTTGTTTTATTTTATCATTAACTTATAATAAATAAGAACCTGTCAATGTATTGTTCACGAAACATTGCTAGAAAACCAGCATCGACTTTTGCAGTTGAACTCGTTGACCTTTGACCGACTTTAATTTTTTCTCGGTAGGTAGATCGATTTCGTCGTTAAGTCGAAGAACAGTAATTTTAAAGGAAAGTTGCTTCAGTTTCGTAGTTTACGGTTTGTTTCGGTATTTTTAGCCTTAGGTCGAGGGAAAAGTATTCTTTCTCTAGTAGACAACGTAACTTTGATTTCATTGCAATTATTTTTGTATTTTTTTTTATTATTAGTAATAGATAAATACAATATTACAATATTAATTTCTGCATTCAAAATAAGTTTAACGGAATGGATGAAGATGGGTACACGTAAATAATAATGATTCAAATCATAAACATGACGTGTAATAATTGTAAGGAGCTTTGTATATATAAAACGAAGCTTTTACAATTATTTAAAAGCCATTCCTAATATTAAAAGGATTTTCTACAAAAAATATATGTTTTGCAACGGGATGTTCGTTTGTTACAGGCGCTACTGCCTTTCACGTCAAATCCATCAAAAATCTATCTTTAATGAGTTTTTAAAAGCAGTTTTTAATAATTTATGGTAAAATGTGGAAGTATGAATAGCAACGCCAACATTTGGAAATCGGTTAACAGCGAGCCCACTATTTCTAACTAATGCATGTAATCAATTCAGGTAGACCTCCATAAAATGCTGATTCTACGATATTTAAATTTGGGCGACATTGGCGCGTATACATCGGAGCCGACGCGACCTGTCATCGTGGAAGCGACATTAACAGTCTGAAATTGGGGACGCTTTGCTTAAACAAATAACGGCCGAGAAGATGGAGTATCGAAGGTGCAGCATGTACAAGTGAAGCGCATCCGTGGGAGGCAAAAGGTCTCGCAGGCGGCGGCGAGCCGCATCGCGGGCGGTGGGGGCCGGCAGGCCCGGCATGTGTACTATCTTACACGCATGAGGCGCACATAGGCGCGCGGCAGCGGCGTCGGTGGGCCACGGTGGCCCTGTGGTAACCACGGGAGCGAAGGAGGGATCAGCGCGCGCACTCGGCTAATGCGACTCGGCTCGACGCGCACGGCGGTGGCGGCGGCGGCGGCGGCGCAGTTGGGAATCAGGCGACGGGCCCGGGGACGTCGCGCGACTCCTCACGCCACACGCAGGCGTCCTGCCCGAGGAGATAATACGGCCCCCGGCGGGCGAGGTAGGGAGCTCTCGCGCGGCAAGCGGCGCCGCGGCGGCGGCTCGGCGTAAACACTTGTTTCAGCGGCGAGGTCCACGTAGGCAGCGCAGTCCCGCGAGGCCAGCAAGGATCCCACAGCCCTCGGGAGGATCGTCGAGGGAGCGCCCGCGAGCTGCCATGGACATCGCGCGGCTCCTCGCGGCCGCGGACTCGGAGCCGGGCCGCCGTGCCGGCCCCTTCCCCGCGAGGCCCTGGATGCAGGACACCGGCGCCGCTGCCGCGGCCACCGGCAATGTCGGTCTCAAGGGCATCGTTGCCGGTGAGTGCAGCAGCCTCTTTTCTTTTACAGCTGTGCGTCAGCTGCCTGCATTCCGCTGCAAGGACGGCCCGCGAGAGCTGTCGGATTCCTCGCCAATTCGTTCCTCCCCCGTCAATCCTGCCAATTTTCGAATAAAGCCTGTGCCGCTCGCTCAATGACGGGCTCCTACTTGTCGCTCGCAATCAGTAAACAGACTTGTCTTTCACTCGTTACTCTTGTATTTAACTTTCTTTAGATTACTTTTTTAATCGTATCGCTTAATTGATTTTCTTAATTCAATTAAGGAATTTTAGCATTCATCGCAATAAGCGCGAAGATTTTGTTGATCTTGCTAATTTCGAATAGTTATCTGTTCATACTGTTTATATTTTGTGAACTTGAATTTAAAACATTTCTTAATTCAATATTGTTCTCGTACTTGTATGCTGCGCAAAGTCATGCACTTTAAATGCAATACACTGCAGGTGGTGTGAAAGACCTCGGTCGGTAATCAGTGTGTTCTAGTCAAATAAGATTGTGCTTTTTTATGCAGACACATTTTGTGACGATCTTACAATTTGATAAAAAGATCATGTGTATACCAATAAATAATATTATATAATGTCCCTCGATCATGCCATTACGTAAAATGTACATTACTACAGCCAAAGATATTCAGTGAATATAAGATTACCTATACGGACTGCGATATTCTCTTTTCCCCTATGTTTTTCAATTCACACTTGCACTTTTTGCTTACATGTAAAAATCCTTTTAATTCAAGGTTATTCGTTGAATAATTTTTGAAATGGAGCAACGTTGATTAAATTATCGAGTCGTTCGAGGTATTTTATGTAAACAATAATCTATGTAACACGGACTTTAGAAAAATTTTGAAACGAGTGTATATTTCCATAAGCCAAAAGTGCCATTTCCACCCTCTCAATTCATCAAACTGTATAGTGTATTGACACATCTTACTCTTTGTATGTATTAATACAATATACTACTGCAATTTATTCCTGTGGAATGTTCTTGGAAATGTTCGTTTCAAGTTTCGAAACTCAAGTTAACGTGCTCAATTGCCAAGTATTTTATTGAGATTCCAAGCTCTCATTAAATTATCAAAACGCCTTTAATAACATTTTACTTTATGAACTGTTTTCCAGTAATAAAACTAGCCAACATAAATATACTACACGTACGATCTGTAAACAATCGATTTTACAATTAAATTTTTTAGCTCGTTAAAAAAATTATTAGTATGGTTGAGAAAGCGTATATCAATCCATTTTCAAACTAAACAGTAAAAACAGTACAAAATTAAACGTGTTTTTCACATGTTAATAAAAATCAAAATTTATGATACAGAAATTATTTGAAGCAAGATTTAAAGTCAGTTATATTAATACAATACTTTACAAAAAGATATTCACAAAAGCCAGTGCGTCACTTTGGAGGTAAACAAGCTTCCAAAGCTCAAAGTCCCTGCAGTAGTATGGAAAATGTTATTCAGCTAATTATAACTTCTCCGCATAGTATTCTCCAATGCTCGAACTTGATACAAAAAACATTTACGCGTCTGTGTGCATGTAGTACTTATGCGTCTCACACTTGAATAGATGCCAATACCTCTTTCTCTTTACCTTTTCTTGCTTTGTCACTTTCGAAAATTAACCGTGAAATGGTGAAAGGTCGCTGCGCTTAATGCACTTGGAGACTTAGTACGACTAAAAATTCTTCAGTTATTAATTAGGTTTTAAATATATAATTTTACGATGTGATGTATAGGAATTGTTTTAATTTACATTATTATACATAGAAGACATCATATTTACAATTTATAAATAAGAGTGAATAAAATTAATTTTTTTAAACATATGTTCACAACAATTTATATATATTATATCATGCTCTTAAAATAAGTTCCGATTTAAAAAGTATAGATTACTTAAATTAAGCCATTGAGAATTTCCATATATTTGTAATAAAGAGAAAGTTGGATAGATATTAGCGGATAAAATTTTAATGTATATACTAATACCGTTAAAAATACAAAGCGGTACAGAGGAATTCCAAGCCAATTTCTGTAACGAGAATCATCATGATTTTACACTTTTACTTCTCTGGAAATCGTATCGTTTATTCGAAAATATTTTTACATATCGATAGTTCAAAATAGAGTTCAAACTAACTTGTAAATAAATATGTTGTTATAATAAATGACACTACTCGGGGTAATATCGATTTATATAAAAAATATTGTCTTATAATACTTTTTAATTTAAAAACGAATTCTGGAATCTCCAAAGACTCAATTACAATTCAGTTTCTATCTAAGTTAAATCATCGTCGAGTACTACTACATTTGTTTTAATTAATTAATTTGAAACATTAATTTTCATTAACAAATCATTAGGTGGAATGATTACCAATAAAACGAGATTATTTAAAACACTACTAAATATTTTTTGCAATATAATAATGTATTATTATTTTTATATTATTTAATAACAAGCATAGTTTCAAGTTTAAAACTCATTTTATTCAGAATTTATATTGTATAACAGCTTAACATACTTGTATTTTAATATTTGTATAATAAATTATCTTAAAAAAGGTTAAAATTTCTTTACAATTTAATGATTTTTTATTTCTCATGTTTATTAGGGGGCATCACGGGAGGAATTGAAATTTGCATCACATTCCCAACGGAATATGTAAAAACCCAGCTCCAACTTGATGGCAAGGCAGGGGCTGGCAAAAAATATGACGGAATCGTTGACTGTGTTAAAAAAACAGTGCATACTCATGGATTTTTCGGACTTTATAGAGGACTGTCGGTCCTTATTTATGGTTCAATTCCTAAATCTGCTGTTAGATTTGGAGCTTTTGAAACTGCTAAGACACATCTAGTAGATGAAAATGGAAAATTATCGCCTGAAAAACGATTTTTCGCTGGTTTATGTGCTGGAGTTAGTGAAGCAATTCTAGCCGTTACTCCTATGGAAACTATAAAAGTAAAATTCATTAATGATCAACGATCGGCAAATCCAAGATTTAGGGGATTTTTCCATGGTGTCAGTGTTATTGTCAAGGAACAAGGTATATAGATAATGATAAAAGTATATTTACACATTTGTGTTAGAATTGGCACAGGTAATTTATTTTATTATTTTTTATTTTTCAGGATTTAAAGGTGTTTACCAGGGTGTTTTTCCAACAATGCTAAAGCAAGGTTCTAATCAGGCAATAAGATTTTTTGTGATGGAATCAATGAAAGAATGGTATAGAGATGGTGATGATGAGAAGCATGTTCCTAAGTACATGGTTGGTGCATTTGGTGCTCTAGCAGGAGCTGCATCTGTTTATGGAAATACACCCATTGATGTAGTAAAAACCAGAATGCAGGTTTGTATTAATAAACAATTGTCCTTTTAGGAAAAAATGTTTTTATTAAAACTAGTTCTATATATCTCTTAATAATTAATGTATTTTTAGGGATTGGAAGCTGCAAAGTACAAAAATAGTTGGGATTGCACTGTCCAAATTTGGAAAAATGAAGGTCCAAGAGCTTTTTACAAGGGAACAGTGCCTAGGTTAAGCAGAGTTTGTTTGGATGTTGCCATTACCTTTATGATCTACGATTCCTTCATGGATCTATTTAAAAAGATCTGGCCTTAAAAAAATACTTTTGTAAGTAAATATGTCACAGGTAGAAATATCCATTGTTGATGATAATACTGAACATCCCTAAAAGATGCTGGATATTAATTTCAAATAATTACCATAAATAAATATGGTATTTAAATTTTTCATGTTGAAAAATTGCCAGTGGCAAGATCATGTACAGAAACTAAAAATTTTTTATTACAGTGTATGTGCCATTAATTAGGCAGCCATACTTTAACTTCTATTCAGCCATACTTTAACTCTTTAATTTATTTATAAAATATTATACTTGATTATACAAAATTATAAACAGAGAATTAGATCACTTTATACTCAACTAAAGTTTTTCATTTTGTAATTATAGTGAATTCTTAGATTAACTGAAAATGTTAAGATATTAAAATATCAGCAAAAAATGTATAAAATAATCTGCCAACATAGCAATTTTTTCATTAATTTTTAGTACGTATTAAACTACTGCTAAATATGTTTTATGTAATGCATTATCAATTCAGTATGTGATAGCATGTGACTCTATATTTTGGTTCATAAACACATATGCGTAAACTGTGCAATGATTTTTTCTGCTTATTTAAATATAAGATAATAATTGCAATAGCTGTTAAAAATGTAGCTTTCTGAATTTATATTAATTAAATGCTACAGTGTTATATTTTGTAGATTATGTATAGAATTTTCGAACAAAGAGAGAAAAAGCAAACCAATTTTTATAACATCAATGAATTTAATTCACTATTGTAGGTGTGCCTAAGAGAATACAGTTTTCTACATTTTTTAAGAATTTATTCTCATATCAATGAAGAAAAGATATTTTAGAAATATATATAGAACTTAATTATGAAAACTAAAGTTTGAGATGCCATTCCAGAACAAAGATCTTACCTATGAATTTATAAAAGTAGATTTTTTTCTTATTCTGAAACTGAATTTTCACTGATAAAAATTTTGATCTTATGTTACTATATTATTACATATTTTCACATTCCACAAATGCTTTAAATACATAAACTCATAAATATTTGCTTTAAAAATATTATACATTTGTTTTATATTTCATCTTTTTATTGTTGATTTATTACACTAGCTTGTTGATTTCTAGAATTGTATTATATACAAACAAATTATATTCTTTATTCTGATAGTTTACTCTTCATCACCAAAACTTACGAAATTACGTTTGTTTAATTGATTGTTATTGTTAATATCAATATTTGATTTATAGAAATATTGTACAAGAGAATAATTTTTAGAATCATAATTATAAAAATTTTTCTAATTTAACGTTTTATATGGCAAATATTTAAAAAACTATCTCTATAGTACAAATTTTGTAATAAGCGGTCTTTCAATATCGGAAACCCCACTTTAATTCTACCCACTTTTATATATTTCTATAAAGTGAACAAAATCTTGTCTTAGAGTGTATGCAAAGAAAAAACTAACATACGTAATTAAAGTGTACACATTATTACAATGATCCTTATACAGCAAAGTGCACTGCACATGTTTCTATAGACCTTATTAAAACAAATAAGCTACTATTGCTGTAATTTGAAATGAAAATATATACGTAATTTTGTTTAACAACTTATTAGTTTTCAAATCGGCGCGCAACAGCTTTTCGAAAATTTTGGTCAATATAATTGACTACAATTGTGAGAGTGAGGCAAAAGCATTTTGAAGAATTTATTATTTGTGTGTACAGAAAGTTAAAATTTTATGTAATATGTTGGATTGTAAAAAAATTTATAAATAGAATTGAATTTAATTCGCATTTTAATTTCCCCGCTTTTCCTGAATCCATTTCTGTAAAGTTATGAATTTTTTGTTAAATATTAATTATACAAATAATTTACTGCAAGAACATTCATGTACGTGTATATAAACTATAATAAATAACAAATAATAATTAAGCATTTTTTTGCCAAAATAAATATGAGAATTGTACTTAAAAACAGACATTTGAAATTTGGAGCCGACAAAAAGATTAATTTAAAAAAGAGGAAACGAAATTCGAAGAGTAGAGGGGAAAGAAGATTGATGAAGAAGATAGAGAGTGAACAAATGATAGAGTAAGTGAAAGAAAGAGGGAGAATGAAAGGATAATGAGAAGAGAGAGAAAGAGAGCAAAAACGGGCGGAATGAGTCGAAACTGTTCAAAATGAGAAAGAGGAGGGGCCCAAGGGGCCTCTCATGTAAGACCCTTTCCGCCCACCGAGCACAATATACAGATATACCTACACAGGTTAGCTGTATTACTTTAAAGTATAAGACCCTTACTGTTGAGTCACTTTTAACAGTTCGTTTTGTTAGTTCCCCCCAAGATAACCTTCTAGAAATTAAGCAAAATGTCGTGTTTTAACTAATTTTAAGATTTTTTTTAATAAACTCATTTAATATATGAAATGTGCCATATTATGCTAATGATTTAATTCGGAAAATGAAACATTGATTAAATCAGTATTCGAATAATTTATAAATTTTTTTTATAAAAATAAAATTTTAAATAAAGTTAATTCAATTTTTGAAAATATTTTTGGTAAGAAATAAAAAAATAATTAAATAGTAAAATTATTCTTTAAATACAGTAAGGATTATTCTACTATAGCAATTTTTTAACGTTGCTAAATATATTTTGCAATAATTGTTTATTTTATGTCACCTTGATATGTTGAACCTTCAAGAAGAACGTTAAGGTTTATTATATTTGCTTTGGAAGCACTAGTCAACTCTATACTTATCATAAGTTATATTATGTACTGTTAATTATTAGTACTGTGAATGATACAATCAGATTTCAAAAGCTTAATTCTTCTCGAAAGATAATCATCGAGGAATCATATATAGTAATTACTGAACATAAGAGCTTCAATTCGAACTTCGAACATACATTATAATAAAATTGGTACTCGTAGTACAGCATAAAGTTTTCCGATATTATTATTATTTTCAAAGTCCAAGCAAAGAAGTACTTTTTCGTTTTTCATTTGGTTGAATTTCATGGTTGTTTAGAGTCTATTGTACTGTATAAATAAGTTCACATTTGTGTAGCTTAATAATGAAAAGCAAACAAGAGATAATTTAGCGAAATTGCGGAGTAGAAGATTGATATTTTAAGCATGTTTACCGAACGATGTACTAAGATGCAATTCAAGTTTGGTTATTTAAGTAAACAGTTTTTCTAACAAGTGGTCACGATCATGTTCAAGATTTATCATTAATTGATGTATATATCAATCAAACTATTTTATTAGATACTTTGTTTAAATATTTTATTACTCGATAGCAAAGGAAATTAAAACGATGATTTAGAATCATTCCCAAAAGAGAGAATAAGTGATATATTACTTATTGTGATAAAAGTGATGTCATTTTGAAAAATTGCAGTTTTAATTTTACTACATGTAAAATATCGGAAATCCAAAAATAGTTTCAGAATATGGAATATTTAGTGTTCGAGTTACGTACAGACATATATATATAAAATAATACATTGGCATAACCAATGACGAATGCTTTATATAGATCTGATTCCACTTGATTAGATTTCCCATAATCAACATAATTCCTATGAAATCGATGTTAGAGTTTCGAATATTTTTTACTGTATTACTCAGAAAGATTTTACTTAGAACTGAACTCAAAGAAATAAAAACGCTATTAAAATCTTACGACGGCAAGATGATTGCACTGGCGCATCGGGGAAGCGAAAAGCGCCAATGAGTCATAAGAAATAAAAGGGAACCGATGGTCTCTTAGTTTTGTACATAGTATTTTCTTTATGTATATTTTTGAAAATGCATTTTTTAAATTACTATATGTACAAAGTTTGAATACGAAATTTGTATGCATAAAAAATTATAAGTGATTATGCTAATGAAACATTTCAATTTATATATTCACATAAATATAGCAAGTCCGTAATTATTTGATAATGATTTGTCCAAATTAATTTGATAATTAAAAATTTGTGAATGTAGGAATGAGCAGGGTGGTGTCAGTATGAATATCTACTATTTGATACTCACAAAATGATCGTTGAGAAGCAATTAGTTTGCGGGATCAATTTCGCATCGATCTTACGCAGCGTTTTTCTTAATCTTCGTAAGGAAATAAAATATGTATTTTTGTATCTCATTTAAATGTTATATATATATTTAGCATAGTTTTTTATATTTTCCTACGAATTATATTCTTTTATATCAGCGTGCAGGGTTAAAAAAGAAACGAGAATTTTATTCATGAATATATCTATTGATATTTTTTAAGAGGTTTTATTACTTGCACATCTATGTTAGTTTGATTCAGGAAGTTTAAAAAATATTTCTATGCGTAAGTAATCGTTTAATTTGTGCTGTATTCGAAAAAAAGAAAACATGAATGAATTAATAAGTACTCGTATCTATCAAAGCTCGCAATCAATTTCGATTAATATTACATGAAGAGTGCACAGGAGATCCAGTTTTTTCTATGATCTGGAGTTTTTACAAATTTCCAACTTGTAATGTTTCTATCAAATTGTACATAAATAAACGTGATATAGGTGGCACGCGCCATGAATTATAATGCTCAAGCCATTAAAATTGCCAGAGAAGGAAAGCAGTCTTTGATGTAATAAAACGTCGATTACAAAAACATGTTATTGCATGGAATAGCATCATGAAAGAGAGTTGGAAAGGTCTTCGGTCGTATTAATGAGCATTAAATAATATTAGTTTTCTTTACGGCATGGATAAGTCAGTTGCACGTAGGATCCCGTTTAACAAAATTAGACCGACTAGATGAAAGTTGCATACAGAGTCTTTGTTCAGGGAATAACGATTAGGGAAAGAGGATTTGATCCGGTTGGCCGACTCGAGCCGATTTTGGTCATTTCCATTACGGCGCTGCAGAAGAATGTCGGGGCGCTAATTGCGGAAATAGGAATGGGACCTGGTGGGCTGCGGTACGGTACCCGCGGCGCTCGACAATTTTCCAAAGAAGCGCACGTAACGCTATATCAGCGCACGCGGTCCCATCTGGCGCGCGCTCGGCCCGTCCGACTCCGTGGAAAAAGGGTTAAAGATAATGGTAACGAGGGCCGCGGGCCGCGGGCTGGATCGGCGCAGGTGCCGGGGGCCCCGGTCCCCGGGCCCCGGGCCCCAGCCTAATGCCCCCTCCGCGCGAGAGGCGGCGCGCGCGCCGCGGGCCTGGTGGGGGCAGCCGGGGCCCGGGGTCACATTCCAAGATGGCCGTCCCCGAGGAATGCAGCAGTGGGTGCCCGTGATCTCCCCTCCTCGGGCGCCGCCGGGCCCGCCGCTCTCCGCGGTCCGCTGCAGGCTCCTCGCCCTGCTCCCGCGGCCCCCACCACAGGACGCGCGCGCGCGCTAATCGGCCCGATTTATAGCAGCGCCTCCGAAAACAAACTGCGCGAATCCGGCGCGCTGGCGCGGCCGCCTCTGTGCAGTGCACCGAGAGCGCGCGAGGCCTCCCGGATTCCGGGGCCGCGAGCCGCCCCGCGGATGCTGCGCGCCCAGCCGAGGGCCCCCGCGACCATGGGACCCTGCGCCACCGCTGGCCCCGCTCGCCGCCGATGCCCGCGCTGAAGCATGCCACCGGCTCGCCCAAGACAATGTCTCACAGGGATATCTCGGAGGTAAGCCCAAGGCCGCGGGCCCCGCGCCTGCCCCCGCCCGCCCTCGGCCCCGGGGCCCAAGCCAGCCTCTCCGCCCGAGCGGCTTCTGTTTACGCGCTCCCCGACACCTGTGCACTCTTTTTACCGCTCGCACCTCGCACGAGCTGGCCCTCTTTTTTTCTTCTGCTTTTCCCTCTGGCTGTACGGTACATTTTCATCCTTTCGCTCCCGTCGCGCGCCGATTGAGACGGAACGCTGCTTTTTTTCTCGCTTTTATTTACTTTTCGTCCTTTTGTTCGGCCCAGAGGACCACTGCTTTCTTTTCCGATGCCTTATGTTTACGTGAATAAATTACAACAGCCGTTTCGTTTCTAAACTAGATGGTTCATTTTCCATTTTTTGTCGATTTCCAACGAGGATACAGGGATTTCAAGTGTTTACTTTTTTTACTATTTTCTACGCGTTCCACTTTGTTCTATTTCACCTATTTTAATCGTTGCCTTTAGTTTGCAATCAATTTCAAAGGCAATTCATGGTATCTCCTCTCCTCTCAAATAGACTAACTGTCATTTATGGTAATTAAGACATTTTTTTCACATACTCATGAATACCAGCATTTTTATTTTTTAATTAAAATTATTAATTACTCAACTATTAATCTTCGAGTATTTTTATAATACCAGATTACATTCTTAATTATAAACATGCTGTTGGTTTCCTTTACGTTACAACAAAAAGTGATTATCTAATTTACATGATCTTAATTGAGTGTTCAACAACTATCATTGCATTTTAAAATTATCTCTATCCATTTCTTCCTTTCAAAGGTACTAAATTGTTTTATGTTTCTGTGTTTAGGTGGAGCCCGAAGGTTCGTCGGCCTTGGCTGATGGATCAAGGGCATTGTTCCTGGAGACAGTACGAAGGAGTAATGCTGCTTGTCAGAATGGAGACTACGCTCTAGCTGCTTCACTATATACAGAAGCTTTATCTTTAGATCCTCTTAGCCATGTACTTTATTCAAATAGATCTGCTGCACGTCTCAAAATGGGCATGTTTGCCTTAGCACTACAAGATGCTGTACGAGCAACAGAATTGAGTCCACAATGGCCAAAAGTAAGTTAGATTAATTAATTTTGAATCAGTAATATACAACTTCAATTAAGTTTATAATGTATTCTATGTTTGCATATTTATAACCACTGATAATAAATGCATGTGATATGATTTAATATTGCATGTGCTAGATGGCTATTAGTAATTTGAAGTAGCATCCACATTGAACTTTTGTTATGGAATTATTTTGTTCAATATTATTCGTGTAAAGTCATTGCATACCTTTTCTAGTTTTACATATTGAGTATTATACTATTTGCCACTTAATTTTAACACAGTAATTATTGTGCAAAGAAGCATAAGACTGATCCATCCAAATATTTAGGCATACTACCGGCAGGGCGTTGCGCTGCAGTGCTTGGGTCGTTATGGAGAGGCCCTGGTGGCGTTCAGCATCGGCCTGGCTCGCGATCCCAACAACTGTCAGCTGCTCTCTGGCCTCGTGGAGGCGTCCCTCAAGTCGCCGCTCCGCATCACCCTCGAGCCCACATTCCAGCAGCTACGCGCGATGAAGCTCGACGAGTCGCCCTTTGTGGTCATCTCGGTGGTCGGCCAGGAACTCCTGGGCGCCGACCAGTACAGGGCGGCGGCCGGCGTCCTCGAGGCCGCTCTCTCCATCGGCTCCTGCAGCCTCAAGCTCAGGGGCAGCGTCTTCTCCGCCCTGTCGAGCGCCTACTGGGCCCTTAACTCCCTGGACAAAGCCATCGGCTACATGCAACAAGATTTAGGTTAGGAATCCTTTGATCTCTCGTGCAGAGATGATCTCGATTACAATTGTCGGAAAATCGTATTCTTGTCTGCTTTCAGGAGTTGCTCGTTCTTTGGGGGACACGCAGGGTGAGTGTCGGGCCCATGGTAATCTCGGATCCGCCTACTTCAGCAAGGGGAGCTTCAAGGAGGCACTTACGGCTCACCGCTATCAACTAGTTCTGGCGATGAAGTGCAAGGACACGCAAGCCGCGGCCTCGGCACTTACCAGCCTCGGTCACGTCTACACGGCCATAGGAGATCTGCCCAATGCCCTTGCTTCGCATAAACAGTGCGTGCAGTTGGTTAAGAAGATCGGCGATAGGCTTCAGGAAGCTAGGGAAATCGGCAATGTCGGCGCTGTTTACTTAGCCATGGGTGAATTCGAGAGCGCAGTAAGCTTCAACAACTCGATGTTTTATTAAATTTAAATCGTAACCTAAGACACGTCATTATATTTAGGTCGACTGCCACACGCAACATCTACGCATCGCTCGACGTTTGGGGGACAGGGTTGAGGAGGCAAGAGCATTCAGCAATCTCGGTTCCTCGCATCATTATAGAAGAAACTTTGGACAAGCGATGACCTACCACGAGAATGTGCTCAGAATCGCTCAGGAATTAGGGGACAAAGCTATCGAAACTAGAGCCTACGCCGGTTTAGGGCATGCGGCTAGATGTGCGGGCGATCTACAGCAAGCCAAGCTTTGGCACCAACGTCAATTGGATGTAGCACTAACGACGAAGGACAAAGTTGCCGAGGGCCGTGCCTGCAGCAACTTGGGCATCGTGTATCAGCTTCTGGGTGAACACGATGCCGCTCTCAAACTACACCAGGCGCACCTTGGCATCGCTCGTTCTCTGGGTGATAGGGCCGGCATGGGTAGAGCCTATGGGAACATTGGTAATGCCTACAACGCCCTCGGCTATTACGACCAGGCAATCAAGTATCACAAGCAAGAGTTAACGATAAGCAAAGAGGTAACCTGATTGCATGCTGAGAATATTCAAATGCCTACAATTCAATGTCTTAATTGTAAAAATAACACTAATTGTAATTTGAACGATAGGTTAACGACAGAAGCTCCGAAGCGAGTACGCACGGCAACCTGGCAGTCGCCTATCAAGCGGTCCAGGGCCACGAAGCGGCTTTGCGCCATTATCGAGCGCACTTGGCCATAGCACGTGAGCTAAAAGACGCAGCCGGCGAAGCTTGTGCTCTGCTCAATCTTGCCAATTGCTTGTCATCAAGGGCTCGCTTCGAAGAGGCTATACCCTATTACGAGAATTACCTAATGCTTTCGCAGGAGTTGCACGACGTCGAGGGCGAGGCGAAAGCTTGCCACTTTCTAGGCTACGCTCATTACTGCCTCGGTAATCATAGAGAAGCCGTTAGATACTACGATCAGGATTTGGCTCTCGCCAAAGATCTTCAGGATAAGTCTGGGATGGGTAGGGCCTACTGTAACCTCGGGCTTGCCCATTTGGCTCTAGGTAACTTGGACACGGCTCTCGAGTGCCAAAAATATTATTTAGGTAAGCTTTACAAGCATTTAGTTTTTAACGTATTGCGCAGTCTTAGTTGGAATTGAGTTTGACAAAGGGTTTTTATATAATTTGAATGTTTCTCTTTCACAAAACAAAGTATTATCATCTATATCAAAGCACACCGATTCCACAGCGATAGCACACATGATGAAGCACTTAGCTGGAAAATTCCGAGCTCTGGGCAACATCGGTGACTGCCTGCTGCGACTGGGCGAAGCAGATGAGGCGATCAAAATGCACCAGCGCCAACTGAATCTGGCACGGCAGGCGAGCGATCGCAGCCTCGAGGCGGCGGCATATGGCGCCCTGGGAGTGGCGCACCGCTCAACCCGCAACCTTGACAAGGCGTTAGGATTCCACACGCAGGAGTTGACACTCAGACAGGAGGCGGCGGATCTTCGCGGTGAGTGCAGGGCACATGGAAACCTCGGTGCCGTGCACATGGCCCTCGGTCAGTACACCCACGCTGTCAAATGCTATCAGGAGCAGCTCGAACGAGCAAGAGAGCTCGGAGATTCAGGAGTCGAAGCTCAGGCGTTAGGTCAGTTTTTTATTCTACAAAATGCTCTGTCGAGATATTTGGTTTAGTTTAAGAACTTGCGTAACTAGAGATAATTTTTTGCAGGCAATCTTGGAATAGCCAGGCTGAACATGGGCCATTACGAGGACGCCATTGGCTATTTCGAACAACAGTTATCCACTCTCGAGTCGTTGACCAGCAACACTGCACTGTTGGACAAGGCTCGTGCTCTGGGCAACCTGGGTGACTGCTACGAGGCGCTTGGCGATCCCGAGGAAGCGGTCAAATGCCACGAACAACAGCTCGCCGCGGCAGTCCGCTTGCGAAGCGTGCGAGATCAGGAACGAGCGTACAGAGGCTTGGGTCGAGCCAGGGAAGCGTCCAGCAACTTCCAGGAAGCCCTCGTCTGCTTTGAGAAGAGGCTCGTGGCTGCCCACGAGGCCGACAGTCCTGAGTCCAGAGGCGCCGCTTACGGTGATCTCGGCAGGATACACACGGCCCTGGGCAATCACGAGCAAGCCGTTAGCTGCCTCAGCCATCAACTCGCTCTTGCTCGCGGTCTGGGGGACAAGGCTGCAGAAGCTGAGGCTGCCAGCGGTCTAGGGACCGTTCACCTTCTTATGGATGACCCAAATATGGCTCTCCAGCATCACCAGCTCGAGCTCTCAATCGCCGAGAGCTTGGATGCCGTCGGATTGCAAGCGAGAGCTTGCGCCAATCTCGCAGCCACGCAGGAAGCCCTTGGCCAACTAGAAGAGGCTGTTCGGTTGCAGGAACAGTCGCTTAGTCTAGCCGCCGCTGCGGCCGATCTGCCTTCCAGGGCGGCTGCCTTTTCCAGCCTGGGAAGACTTCACCATCTTTGCGGTAGGTGTCCGTTCCATTTTTCAATATTGATCCAAGAGTTATGAGTATTAGTGATTACCGTGTGAATTTTTATAGGCGACTTGCCGCGAGCGTTGAGCTACCTTCAGTCGGGGCTTTCGTTGCTCGAGGGCCTGGGTCGGCGGGATGAAGCGGCGCGTTTACGACATCGGTTGGGATTGGTGCACTGGGAGGCAGGAGAGGCTACCATAGCTGTCGAGCAGTTGGAAAAAGCCGCCGCTTTACTGGAATCATTGGATACCGGTTACACCAGTTCTTCCGCGAGTAGCTCACAGCAGCCCGACAAGGCGACACTACTCTCGCAAACTTACCGGATGTTGCAGAAGGTTCTCGTTAGTTTAGATAGAAGTGAAGAAGCACTTAACTGGGCAGAGAGATCCAGGAGAACTAAGGACGCATCTGTTGAGGATTCAACTGATTATTCGGAAATAGTTGACCGGCAAAGGGGCATCGTCTTATATTACAGGTATGCTTTCCTCACTAACAACTTTATCTTAACATTCAAAAGAAAACGAACGTGACAAATAAAAAGGAAATTTTAAATTATAATAATTTTTCTTTTTACAGTGAGGTTGACGACCAAATACACAGCTGGTGCCTGGCCCCGGGTCGAGGCCTACTGCGGTTCCACTCAAGTAGTTTGGCCAATGGTCCGAGTCTCGAAAAGCGCGTACTGGAGGCGCGCGAAGCACTGCTCCTTGGCGAATCTGCAACCGACATCCTCGATGAAACCTGTCCTGCGAAAATACCTATGCGCGGACATCATCTGAACGCCAGTTCCTACAGCTTGAGCAGCCTCTTCAGCGTTGGCTCAGTGAGTTCGCGAGCGGGAAGCGCACGCTGGGCCCAGCAGCGAGGTGGACCCGTCTGGCAAGCACCTCCCGCCCTCCAAGGACTCTATGATCTGCTGCTCGCCCCATTCGAAGATCTTCTGCCCCTGCCCAGAAAGGAGCTTATCCTTGTTGTCGAAGAATCGCTATACCTCGCGCCACTTCCTGCTCTTCAATCTAACCCTGGTTAGTGTTCCACTTCAATGTCTAACTCGATTTGGAGCATTCGACAGGTTACCTTAACTATTTTTTTCCATGTTTCAGGCGAGGACTACCTTTGCGAAAGATTTTCTCTGTTGGTGATACCTTCTCTGAGTGCCCTCAAACGGCGATCGAAGGTACCTATGCCCGAGGGTAACGCAACAGTTGCTGCTCTGGTTGCTGGTAATCCAGTGGTTCCTGAGAAAGTACGCGATGAGCATGGTTGGACGGAAAACGTTCCGTCAGCTGAGACCGAAGCTAGTATTGTAGGCGAGCTACTTGAATCAAGACCCTTAGTCGGTATGTATACAGCTTTTTAATCGCCTTAGACATACGTACCGTAACCAAAAAATTGACTTAATATTTATTCACTGGGCGCAGGTACGGAAGCTACCCGATCCGCCGTTTTGCGCAGCTTGCCGGATGCCGAGTGCGTTCACCTCACGGTGCCTGTCCTGTGGACCAAGAGCCCAAGCTTAGCCCTTACGGCCGAGCAGTGCGAGGACCCTGGGGACAAGCCCGAGTTCCTTTTGGATTGCTGCGCGGACATGGTACGATTGTCAGCGCGCCTCGTTGTTATCTCAAGCAGCCATTGGAGTAACGACACCAACACCAGCATCAACGTACAGGGCGTGCAACGAATGACGCGGGCTCTCCTCGAAGCCGGAGCCCAGTGTATCCTGGTGGGCATGTGGCCCGTACCACCTACAGCGGGCAGTATTCTACTTAGAGCCTTTTACAGCGCTATGTTGCAAGGTCAGAGGGCTTCGAGGGCGCTTGCCGAAGCCATGCAGACTGTCCAGCACACGAGACATTTTGCACACCCGACAAATTGGGCGGGTTGGTTGCTTCTCGGGGGCGATACGAGGCTATCCAATAAAGTGAGCTAGTTATAATTAAAAGGCATAACTTGCATAAAAAGAAACTAAATAAGCATCGACTCTTTCAGGTCGCACTGATGGGACAAGCTCTTGCCGAACTCTTGCGCAGCGGTCCGGAATTGAGTCGCGATGCGTTGCGCGTAACTTTGCATCTAGTAGAAAAATCGCTGCAACGCATTCACTGCGGGCAGAAGAACGCTATGTATACGACGCAGAAGAGCATTGAGAACAAGGTGGGATCGGCTACCGGTTGGCGAGAGCTTCTTATGTCTGTTGGATTCAGGTTCGAACCAGCCGGCAATGGGATTCGACCATCCGTCTTTTTTCCACAAAGTGATCCTGAAGAGAGGTTAACCAGATGCAGCGCTAGCTTGCAAGCTCTACTTGGTCTGAGCCATGCATCTTTACATGCACTCGTTCGCCTATTACAGGTACAATCATTTTTGGAAATGTTTTATTACAATGACAATATTTTTGGAATTAATTTGAAGTATTAAAAATCATTAATAAATTATTATCAAGGTTCCGGAAGTGGCAGAGGATGTCATAGCTGCTATGCGTAGGGCAAGCTGTGCTACCGAGGGTGAAGAAGTCAAATTACCCGTTCGTGTGTGGCGGGCTGCAGGTTCGCACGAGCTCTTCGCAAGTCTGGGCTTTGACCTTATGGAAGTCGGTCAACTAGAGATCAGTTTAAGGACAGGAAAGCAAGTTTCCAGGCGCGCTGTACAATTTGCCCTCCAAGCCTTACTTGCCTTATTCGGTAAAAATATTACAAATATATCATACAAAATAAAAAATATTTGATACGCTTAATTAAATGGACGAGCTTCAATTTCCTTTCAGACACGCAAGAAGCACCAAAAAGCCTTAGTTTAGATTTGGGCAGTTCTATGGAGAACTTGACTTCTGTGCCCCAGTCTGAAAGAGGACTTACTGATCGACCAAGACTTGGTGGAGCATTTGCAAGCTACGTAAGGCATCGCGGTGAACCTGATGGAAAAACAATGGAAACACCAAGTTTATCAATAATAAAATCTCAAAATAGTCAAGGTAATTAATTATTGATAAATTATTCATTATTATTTGTATTGTTTATGCTATTATTAATTTAAATATGTTTACCTATTTTGGAATTGATAATATACATTTTACAGATGAGCCAATTGAATGCTTCCCACCGCGTTCTCCAGCAACCTTAAATCTCAACCATCAAGCTCGCATTCGTAGCCTTTATGCGGAACAATGTGGCCCAAGACCGGGTTCAAGTTCTAGCGGCTCCGTAACCGACTGGGATAATGGCCACAACACTATTCTCCGACGTCAACCGTTGCCTGCGTTGCCGACTACAGTGTTAGAACGGCTCAGTGTGCGTACCGAGATCGGAAACGGCAATAGTCCTATCAGCATAAATAATGCCATTTCTAATACTTTAAGAAAACCAACACAGAAAATACCTAGCAATAGTGCAGAATCTACGAATAATCATGAAGCGGCACAGAATTCTGAAGAGCCACACCATCATCATCACACCAACATAAGAAACCTCGCCACTTCTCTTACAAATTTAACACGTGAACTTACACCTACGATTTCCGAAGTGTATCATGAGAGAAATTTAGGACTAGGTTTAGCACCTTCGCTTTCAAAGCTTCTTGAGGAAGTAGGTGGATGCCCAGTATCAGAAAGTGAGGAACCGTCTCAGATAATCAATAGAAATAATATCATACTTGGCCATAGTCAAACGACTAATTGGTTACAAAATGAGGCTGAACTTTGTCGCAGGGATGAAGCCGATGGTAGGTCTATAGCCGAGTCTCAGTGTAGTGCAACAAGTTCTAATAAGATTCGCAGAAAAGCTCCGCCGCCTCCGCTGTAGTTTTATCATGAAAGCTTTTAAAGAAATTGAAATGAAAATAACTATAAATCGTTGTTCAAATTTAAATTAAAGCGTCTTTATATTGTGATTTTTATGCATGCTTTAAATGATTACATAGGTGATAGTAATATTTTTTGGCCATATTTTAAAATCATTTCTCTTTTCTTCAAATAGAAACATTCTTTTTCCGAAATGTTTGCTGCCGTTATTAAAATTTGATTATAAACGCTAACTAAAAGGCCTTGTTCTTATTATTTAAGAAAGTGGAATTATTCACAATTTTTGAGTTTTCAATTCATTCTTATAAAAATATTTTTTAAGTTATGAATTCAAGTAAATAATTAAAAATATATTTTTCATATTAATCTTTCTGATACTCATTTATAATATTTATTAACATTTTAGATAAAAGAACTATTAAATCAAAATTATTGTTTTTCCAAATTTTTATAAAATATTTTAAAAATTTTCATTGATTGGTTTAATAAAGGTTTGAAAATAAATTTGTAAATGCGTCCATCAAGGTTGTGGTATAGGAATAGTAATTTACTGTAAAGAAAAAAACATTTAGTCTGTTTCAATATTTGAAGCAGATCAATGAACTGTAATTAAGGTTTTCTTCACTTTTTACTTAGTGAAAGGTATGGTAAATATGTGATTAATATAATAATGCCGTCCACATTTTATTGAAAAATGTACTAAATAACTCCTATGTATAATAATATTATGTATTAATAAATAAATTGGTTCATTTTGGAATCATCAAATTACTATACTATTCTTAATACTTAATTCTGATCTCCAGTTTTTTTGAATTACTTTAAAAATCATACGTCAAAGTAAAAAATTAAATATTTTTATTGACATTCCTTCCTTATATTTATGGAAGTTTTCATATGGTAAGAGAAAAGTTATACTTTAATTATAAAATTGTCCAGATTATAAAAATATAGAAGTTAATATAGTTTTAAATGTCCAGTTATTTGCTCGATAATCTTAGATGGACCTGGGCCAATACCACATACAGTTCTACTGCCAGGTGCAACTTGAGTTTGTCCTGCATCTTGAACTATATTTGTTAAAATTCCCATTGCTTTTGCAGTATTGTGTAATGCCAATAATTCTTTTTCTGTTTCACACTAAAAAAGAATGTTTTTTAGTTTATGTATTACATTTTAGTTAATTTTATTTAAACAAAAAAGTATACCTTAAGAGTTATTTTTGTTTGACCATTTCTTTCCCATGCTTTTAGAACACTTGGATATTTTCGCGCTTGTTTATATGATGATACTGCTGCATGTGCACATTGAGCTGCAACTTTACCTTTTCCCATTTTTAAGTCATTTCTCACAACTAAAATTAATTTGGCATTCGAGTCCTATCAGATAAAATTTGCATAAATTAAAACATAATTTTAATAATTTCAGACACATAAATGTAATATTTTTTGTCAAAGAATATAGTAAATTACCGGGTCAATCAGGACAGTAGAACTCGTTACTTGTTTCTTCCTGAAAACTTCAGTCAAACCATAACTAATTAATACAAAAAAACCTTGTCCTATCCATTTTAAATATTTCCACACTATTGGTACTGGATTCATTTATATAGCTTTATAAATTTTAATTATATTATAAAATCAAAACACCAGGACAATATCGAGTTTTTGACCGGATAGTTACACATAACCTTACAGTTTGAGAATTATTAATACCTATAGTACCTACTCATCCATTCTGTTGTGTATGTAGTATACTAGTAAAACCCAAACGTATATTGTACTATAATATAACAATATTTTTATAGATAGAATTGTGTAAATAATTCTTTATATTAACATAACATTTTTTTAAGCGTGATTCATAGTACTTTATTAATAATTGACTATTCATTTTTTATTTTTCTTTCTAAACAAAAAGTTATTTTATTAATTTGATTTGATTTAAAAATGAAATTTTATTGTTTTTATCTAACATAATTTATTACAAAATTCATGTGATCCATCATTTTAAATATTATTTACAATTTATTCGAATCTAAGAAGTGGTTCAAGTATTCTGATAAATTCTTTTTCAAATTGTTTTGTAGAAAATCTTTGAACAGATGATCTAGCAGCATTACGAATAATATTTTTTTCATTTGAAGTCATTTTAATAATAACAGCAATTAACTTAGCATACTCTTCAGCTTCTTGTGCAAGAAATCCATTTTGTGATCCAGCCTGTGTTTCAATAATATCAGTTCGGGGACCACCTGAAGCATGTGCTACCATAATTAATCCTGTAGCCATGCATTCAACAATACTTATTCCAAAATGTTCATTCCACATTGTGTGTAATCCAATAGTTCCTCGTTGCAATATAGTTACTAGTTCTGAATATGATATATTTAAATGAAATTCCACATTTTCATTCAAAGCCAAATGCTTTGACAAGTCTTGCATATCTTTCACTCGTATTTCATCTTCATGATTACGAGTAGAGCCAATCAAAATTAAACGTATTTTTTGCCATGTATTTTCATCTACTATTGATCTCAATTCAAACATTACTCTGAGCATCAATGGATGATTTTTTTCTGGTCTAAATTGCCCGACAGAAATTATTTGAATCATATCTCCCTTTTCGTCTTCACATAAAAGTGGCAAATTTACTAATTTCTCTATATCACAAGGAGGGTAAATACGGTGTGTTTTTAAAGGACACTTCCAAATTGAATTAATATGCTCTTCTGTCCATGAAGAGTTTACCATTATAATGTCAGCTGATCTACCAACAACACCATACAAAAAAGCAAAAATTTTGTAGTATGTTACTTTTCCTGCTGTCAAGAATGGATTTCTAGCAATAACACGACGATTATTGGGTGATACAATTCGACGATATATATATTTCAACATATCTCTTGAAATGGTTGGGTAATGTGTGTAAGAAGCCACCTTACAACCTCCTATATATTTAAATAATGGGTAGGTGAATGCATATCCCATTGTATCTATAAATATATCTGGTTGCAACAGAGTTAATGCTTCATATCCGAGCCAAATAGAACCCAAACTTTGACCAAGAAGTGTAAAATATGGATAAATTTCACTTTCAACCCATTTTCTTTGAAAAAGATAAATAAAGTTTATATTTTCTTTTATTTTAATATTAAAAATTTTCTCAACATTATTTAAAATTTTATTTGGGTCAGCATCTAAATCTCCAGTATAAATGTAAATTTCTAAATTATCATATTTAGTTTGTAAGGCTTGAACACCTGCCCAAAGCACTCTTTCTCCACCACCTCCAGCATTGCAATAAGGATGAAAAATTCCAACAGTTATTTTATTGGATTTCTTTTTATGACGACTTACCATAAATTTTATTTTTAACACTATTATAACGATTAAAGGCACACCAATAACACAAAAGACAATACATAATTCTAGAATTTGTAAAGTTTCTATCAAGTCGAAAAACATTATGTGCATGTGTAAACAAATGACTGAATCTTAATAAAGTATATTAATAATAACATTTTGTAGTGCATTATTATTCCTACCATCTATTCTAAAATGTCTAATGGATTTCATAATTTATTTCTTCTTGTGCGTATACTACTTTTACTGTTTTTATAAAGTTCTCTATACATTAACGTAATGATATTATATACTAATTAATCCCTTGCATGTTGTGTCGAATGCGGCTGCCGTATTACTATTCCACCCTCGTGCTTTTCGTCTGCTCCACATACATACACACACACAATAAACTTTTGCTCCAACCCAAGCAGCGCATACGACATAACATATATATAAACATACGTACACATGTATATTTTCAAAATGTATATTATTCAATAGTTATTCAAATAAATAACATAAAAATTAATGGATAAGGTGGATATTTATAGTAACATCTTTATTCTTTCAGAAAAACAATTGAAGGTACAGACATTATAGCATTTATAGAAAAATATTTACATAGAAAATACTGGAAAAATACATATTTAACATTAATATTTTTATACAAAAGAAGTACTTTTATTCACCTCTCAGGTGTATTCATTCATTAACATTTTAATGAAAATACTGCAAACTTTTGTAATTGTATGTGAAATTAAAAAAATCTTTTTGTTTACTTCTATTTTATCACATATAAGCAATTTATATTTGCTATGTTGTAAAAATATAGGAATGTTAATCAAGACCATAAAAATTTCATGAAAAAAACACTTCTCTTTCAAACATTAATGAAGGTAGATAACGTTAATAAATATGACTATGATAGAATACTTTTATAATAATATTATTTCACTCATTAAAAAGATTTTTAAAGCATCATTAATTAGTGAAAATTTTAGGAATTTCAGAATAAATTAATGTCTTAATGTCATAATGATTTAGGTGAATAAATTTTCTGATCATTAGATCTTCAAATTGAAGACCATTCCTAAAAATTGTTCATAATGAATTGTTATAACACCATCCATATCTGTGTCATATTGTCGAAATGCTGAAGTTAATGTCTGAAATGAAAAATATAAAAATTTAATGTGATAACTAAATTATAAACAATACAGTATTATTCTTATAATTATAAGTTCTTACGTATAAAACAACGCAACATTGAATAAAATCATCAAAGTAAATTGAGCCTTTGCCACCTCGATCATACTTGCGCATAAGAGTTTCAATAATTGTATCAGATAAACGATATCCAAAAGTTACTAATGCATTTTTAAGTTCATTTCGATCTATGTTGCCACTGTTATCTTTATCAAAAGATCTGAAACAATTCTGCCAGTCCGTAACATATTTCCAAAGAGCTCCAAATTCTTCGAAGCTCACAGTCCCACTACCTTTTTTATCGAACATACCTGAAGAATTGGGTTTGTCATTGTCAAACATACCTGTATGAATAAAATTAAGCAATAGGCACACAGGATATATCACCATTGTCAAACTAATACAAAAATTATGATTTAAAATATTCAAAATGTACATGCATGAGTTGTATATTTAATTGTTATCTAATCTTTTATTTTTCCTGCAATGTTAGAAAATTAAAAATAAAAATTACAAAGATATACTTTTGAAATAGAATGTACTATATTAATACTACATTAATGTAATTATTGTACTTTTGATCAAGTCTTTTGTTATAGATTTATGTATTTGTTTGCAAACGAATAGAAGATAGAATGAACTTTTTTTAAATTAATAATTGTAATTTTTAAAATAAAAAACTACTTACCAATCATTAGACGAACTGTCTCTGGATTAAAAGGTGTCCAAGTACCATTAGAAAGTGCTTGCTGAAGTTCATCAACTGTAATTTGTCCTGAATGATCTTTGTCAACTCTAAAATAATGTTGTACACATAATAAAAATAATATTATAATAATATAATGTTTTGAAATAAATATTAAGAAACAAAATTTACTTCAACTCTTAGTTTAAAATAAAAATGAACTTACCTTTGAAAAACATTCCAGAGGAAGTCACGACTAGGCATCTGCGAAGCAAATGACATATTTGTTTTTTTGCTTTCTTCTTTTTAAAATAATTAAATAATCAAGTTTTTTAAGTGATAGTCTTACACCAACAGACGATTGGTAAGGATTCTATGAAAAAACAAAGGGATAAAAATAAATTATAAGTTTTTAATGGTTTTGAAACGGTTTGTAGTTACAGATCGTTTTGCAATTTTTCAATTACCTATTAACCTAATCTAATACAACATATCAGATGACGTAATAATATAATCCAAAATGAACCAAGGTCTGAAGCTAAAAAGCTTCGAAACTTCCCACCGAACTTCTCTATTCGGTTTCGGACTTCAGGAAACTATAAACGAAAGAGGCAAATCTGCGTAAAATATGATGAAACCATTTCATATGCTGCTACTAGATACATACTGCATCCCCCTCTCCAATGTATTTCAATGCTACAGTGGTATCACTTACTGAGTTTCAGAACGTTTTCTCGGTTCATCGCCTATGCATCATGTGTTTATGATCATGTGAATAATGAATCACGCCATATATATTAAAAGCTTAATACAATGCAATACAACATAGTCATATTTGGACTTTTTTATTATATTAAAAGTATATTACACAAAATTCTATTTATCTTTTGTTTAAAAAAATTTGCTATATCACTACTACATTTAAAAATGCAGCTGAAATTTAAATCTAAATTAAAATCTTCTAACGAACAAAGGTTATAAATTACATTATATGTACCTCGATATGTACTTAGTTAAATTAAAATCATGAAATAATAATTTATTACACAGACTAGG
Source organism: Sycophaga agraensis (assembly GCA_018906755.1). Classification (NCBI taxonomy): domain Eukaryota; kingdom Metazoa; phylum Arthropoda; class Insecta; order Hymenoptera; family Pteromalidae; genus Sycophaga; species Sycophaga agraensis. Next base: position 353,866 of record JACCIE010000020.1, on the reverse strand, counting down.
ACTTCCGGTTGGAACGAGAAACGAGTAGCGCGTAAAAAGGGGTCCAGAATAAGTTCATAAAATAAGCTTGAAGGTGTGATAAGTGAAGGCAAAGTACGTGGAAGATACTCGGGAAGGTAAGAAATAAAGGCATGGTAAAGGAAATAGTGTAGGTGAAAATACAGAAAAGGGTAGAAAAAAAGAGTAGAAGGAACAGTAAGGTTAATAACAGACCGACGGGTCGCTCACTTCGAGAACAAGAAAAATTCTCATTTAAAACTCTTAGTTCTCTCCGCGTGTATTCTCGCATTGCTTTTAGTGCTCTCGTGTACGCCCACTCGTTTTGAGTGCATGAGGGGATATGGCCGGCACGGCCGCAAGGCCCCGACAGCCGACCATCGTCGTATGACGGTTCAGCGAGACAAGCGAGTAACGAGTGGGGGGAGTTTTGAGATTTTTTCGAGAGAATTCAAGAGAGAAAGTGAGAATAGCGTATGTTTGCAGGAGTTGACAGCGAGAACCGAGAAAACGTCACTTTTCGTCGTTCACAGTTTTGGCAAAGAGAACAAAACTCTCAATTTCGGCACATTTTTAAACATTTACTTAAACAATTTTTTAATAAATTAGTGGTTTCACAATTTATTATAATTATTTAATATTTTTAATAATTTTTAAATAATTTATTAATTATTATTTTTCTACGAGACAAATTCCTTTTAGTCCCAATGTTCAAATCAGATATAAAATATGGACCAATAGTTCACATAATTAATGCATTATTTTAAAAAATTTATGACAATTAAATTGTAGATAAAAATTTTCATGGAAATATAGTTTACAATTTTCAAGTCCATGATTAATTTATGATTTAAATTGTAATAATGGGTTGTAGGCTTAAATATATAAACAATGTTAAATTTAATTAAAATTTTATTTACGTTTTAATACAATTCTCTTTATAATTATCGGCTGACTCTGCAGAACAATAAATTAAAATAATAAAATAAAAAATAAATAACAATTTAAAACAATTTATTTCAACAAACAATTTGTCACACATGTCGTTCACAACGTTATTGCGGTTATTTTTAATTCGACCGCGCTCAGTTATCAGCATCTCTGCTCTTCGGTACTTTTGCATGTTCGGGACTTTCTCATGTTCATCACATTTCCACCCTCCCACAATATAGCAATTTTACTTTCATTTATTTCTAATCTATAAGTTTTATAATTAAGTTTGTAAATTAAGATTATAATATTATATTATAGTTTTATTAAATACTTTTTATTGTTTTCTTTCTCACTATAAATATTATATATTTCTGTAGTTATATTCAACTTTTTAATCTACTTATTTTACATTTAACATTCAACATTATATTTTTAACATTATTTAACAATATTTAACGACGATTTAAATATATATTTAAATATATATTTTATAACTGATGTCACATTAATATAATCTTCATTTGTTGTAATCTGTTCGTAAATAATAATTAAATTATAACCTAATAGAGTCTGTATTCTAATGTGATCTTTTTGAGGTTTTTCTTTATTGCATACAATTTCTTTCATTAAAATTAAATTTTGTGTGTGATTATTGTTTTGATATTGGAAGGAAGCTTAATTTGTAATAAAAGATAAGGAAAATGTAGTATATTTTTTTAGAACTAAATAAATGAGTTAATTACTTTTTCCCTTTTGCCTAAAAAAATTAGAAATGTTTGTTTGCAGTGTCACTCTAAATGAAAAATTTTAGGAGACGTAAGGCTAGGAAAACAAAGTTTTACAAATTCACACTAGAAAAAATAGTATCGCAAAGATATCTTATCAGCCAAGAATTGGTCCAGCCAGGAGTTGTAATTTATACCTCCCCTCTACCAAAGAAATATTTAGCTTACCAAGCTTGCAATACAAGAAAACTGAATCACTTGGCCGAGTAGAGACACCCTCAGCTACCGGATCTCATAATTTCTTGAGTAAAAGAATAAAAGCAATAACCTCTCCAGCTATTAGGTTACAGATACATCAAATTCATAAAACCACCTAGTCGAGGAGAACCTTATCCCATCAACAATCTCACTAAGAAGGCAGCCCAGAATATAAACATTCTAATTCAAGAAGCCCAAAATCAGCCACTGATCCGTTCTAAAGAAATCATAGAAGAATACGATCCAGCAGCACCAGCACTAAACAAGAAAGACATTAATATCATTAATTATTATATAAAATAAAGAATCAAGATTCCGAAACCAATTTCTCCAATTAAATCACCGAAAAGATTATTATTATATTTATTATTACATTTAATTTCATTAATATCTCGTGCGATAGCTTAGAACTACGTATTGTACATTTGAACTAAATAATATTCGTAGTCGGATATAAGGTAACCATGACGGCTGGGGGGGTTGACTTATATACCTCTGTAAGTCAAGCTTGACCTGACAACTGGAAGACTGTGACACCTAGAAATAAATAAAATTAGAGGAGGGCCTTCAAAAGAAAGAAGAAATAAAGTAAGGGACTAGGAGGGAGATAGATAGGCAGGGTTCGATACTCACCCAATTGTGTGGAGTGAATACTCAGGGACTGTAGCTCGTCTATTTGAGGGGTCGGTACATTACAATAGATTTTTTTAGTTAGTCATCCTCTTAATCTTGTTTTAATTTGCGCCCTAAATTAGTTGTATGTGTGTGTAATGAGTATGTGTGTATTTATCCTTTCTTTCTGACTTGTATTCATTCTGTGAATGTGTATACGTGTGTGACTCGACTAATAGATAATAAGGAAAACGCAAGCAATATTTATGCCAAAACTGTACTACATCTATGATTTGACGAATACTGTGATAGTGTGTAATTATATTTATAACTAGACTTAAGATGTAGCGTCTATAAACGTATGTTTTGTGCAATATTTTGTAAATTATTTACAAATAAAAATTTATCTATCTATATTTCCAGATCTGTTGCATATTTTCTGTTGCATTGATCCATGCTTCATTCTCTATTCCATCCTCTCCTACTGCTTCTCCTTTCTTTAATTTGTGGATTTGTTTCGCAAAATCTCCATCTAGTATATCTCGCTCCTCTTCTTGTTTATCTTGATTTACTAGGTTACACACTTTCTAACATTCCACTCCTTCCAGGCTGTTCATAAAATGGTGCCTCTACTCTTCCTGTCTTATATCGTCGCCTATCCCTTCTCTCTACTTTCTTATCCTATTAACATATTTCTATGTCTCCAATTCTGTTTTTATGTTTCTTACCCTTTCTTCTTCTAGTAGTTCACGTTCCTTTTTCTTTTTCTCACTCCATTGTTTATATTTCTTATTTTTGTCTAAATATTGTTTTCTGGTAGCCCGTGTACCCTCAAATTTTTACCCTCCTTTTCTCAGCTTCTTCTTTATCAGCCTTTTTTTCCTTCCACTCTTGATCGTACCATGTTCTGTGACCTAGTTTCCATGTCTGTTCTCTCTTTATTATTACTTGCTGTACTTTGTTGATCTGATTCTTCATATCCTTCCATAATTTATTCTTTTCCTTATTACATCTCCATTTTCTTATATTACCTTGATATATTTTAATTCCTTCTTCTGTCCAATCGGTTCTTCTCCTCATTTCTTCCCGTTCCTTCTTTTCTTTTGGTATCTCTCCCTCTAATGGCAATTAGTAATGGCAAGTGGTCTGACTCCGATCTATTCTCTATACTTATGCTTTTTCTTTTCTCTCTAGCTTCATCATTTGTAATTGCATAATCTATCACTGAACATCCGTTCTCTCCTATGTACGTCCACTCTCCTTCCTCTTCCAGTCTCGTCATCTCCCTTTAATTATAGCCCATCCTCTTTCACTGATTTCTTTTAATAGTGTTCCTCCTTCTTTATTTATCACGTTATCTTTCGATTTTTTAGCATTTACATCTTTTTCGCTCCCTTCTATTATTCCTCCTTCTGCTCCTGTCCTAGCATTGAAGTTCCCTCATATAATTAGATTTTCCTCCTCTCTTTCACCAACCGTTTCTCTTAAATATTTCCTTGTTTTTTTCCATACTTCTACTATATACGGTTACAATTCTCCACCATTCATTTTTTATTAACATTATCCTCTCTGCCGCATCTGCGACTAACCTCTAACCTCTCTTTCTTCCAATCCTTTCTTCACACCTGTAATGATTCCGCCTCTCGGTCTTCCTTTTCTATTTTCTCTTGTAATTGGTTCCATTTCCACTCTTTCGGCATTTTTGTTTTCATTTTGTTCCACTCCTTTTCTTTTACCCTCGTTTCCGTGAGCCTCACTACACTGCATATGTTTATAAATTTCCACACCTCACTGCACTATCTTCTTATTCGTGCTACATTCCAAAAACATACCTTTATTCTTTGTTTGTCCTTCCCTAAGCCGACTGCTTCCGAAAATTTCTATTCCCTATCTCTCTGTCTTCTCTCTCTCCTCCGCTCTCCTCTAGTCTATTTCTATCCTCATTCCATTTTAGCAGTTTATTATTTATCCATAACCTCATATAACTTACTCTGATGTTGCCTCTTCCTGTCGTTTTCTTTTTGCAATCTCTCTGATCTTGTTTTGTATCTCCCTCTCTTTCCAAGTCAGATCGTCGTCTATATAAACCTTTTCACTTCCGAAATTCTTTTTCTTTCTCATCACCTCTTTTTTTATTTCCATTGTTTCTATCTCTGCAATAATTACTTTCCTGTTTTCTCCTGTTCTGATTGTGTAGGCCTTCTTTATTTTGGTATCTACCTTCATTTCTTCCTTCAGAAATCTACTAAAGTTTTCTGTTAAATCTTCATTCTCTATTCCTTTTTCTTTCTTCTATCTCTCTCTTTTCTCTTTTTGTCTTGTACTAATCATCCTATTCTTTCCACTAGTTCGTCTCACTCCTTTTTCCATTCTCCTCTTCCGCTATCGTGCTTTTCCATAAAAGCCATTGTGTAACCCAAGAAAAATCAGATTACTCCGTTCTCTCAACTAGTACTACTTCTCAATAAGAAGTTTCTAGTCAGAAAAAGGAATATTCTCATTTACTCCTTGCCTTGCTGCAATACTTCAGGACTGAATCGGCTTGTGCTGATGCCTTATGAAGTATTACATGAAGCAATTCGTTAAGCCTTAGTATATGAGGACTACGGTCTCCGGACTGTAAGGACTTGCAGCAAAGGCTTAACTGATTCCTTCTCTCTCTCTCTCTCTCTCTCTCTCTCTCGCCTATTCACTTTTAGGACCGACTCCGCAATAAACTATGGTGTATGTAAAGGGCAACTAATTGCCCCTTACTATATGAGGACTGCGGTTTCCGGACTGTAAGGACTTCTGCGGTAAGGGTAAATTAGGCAAACTAATTACTTCCTGTTATATGAGATCTATAGTCTCTGGACTGTAAGGACTTCTATTATTGGAATTGTATTCATTTATAGAAACCTCCTCTTACAAAGTTTGAATATCGTTTTCGGGTTAAATAAAGAGAGGGCAATGTCTTGGGAAAATCCATAGGCTCTCGTTTTGGACATAATTCCGACAAGGTATACCATAAAAATTGATTACCCCCTTTCGGTCACTGTTCCCAGGCTATTGAAGTGCTAAGCAACCGTGTCACATTCTCAATAGAAGTATTTTGACTTTGATGTAGGATCCGCATTTTATAAAGATAAACATTTTGTGCCGGATATGACACTTTTAAGGGCCGTGCGCGATTTTATTAACGAATTAAGTTAGTAAGTTAGAGTTGTCAATTCTACCCCCGACGCGGATAATATTGTTTTTATCAAGAAAAGAAGTTAGTATGTGGAGAGAGCTATTACTGTTAACCGACCTATTCTTTACTAAACTACTGAATTCTTTGGCGAATGTTTGATTTTGCATTAATTTAATGACTCGAGTTTTAGCTGTTTGAATTTCATGTACTAATAGATGCCGAGAAGTGTCATTATGAAGAGGATTTATAAAATGTAAACAATATGCAACGACTCGAATTAATCTAGTAATTGATGTAAGGCTAGTAAGTATCGACGAATCCGTTAAAGATACTTTTAAAACTGTAGATTTTCTGACTTCCAGTAGTGGCAGGTTTTTTAAAATTGGTGAAACAGTCCAATTTTTTTAACTTTTATTCAGCCACGTTGGGCCGATTGTCCTCTTGAAATACAATCTACAAGATTGTTTCCAGTAGGCACATAATGCCATTGCAATACGTTCGTAATTGTTTGTATTTAAGAAACTCTATTTGCTACAAATGTTTCAGTTCCAGTTCAGAATAATTGTCGAATCAGACCAAAAATAAACTTCATTGAAATTGATCGGTAAAATTCCCAAGATTTTTTTATATAATTTTGATAATAATAAGGCTGCAGAAAGTTTAAGCTTTGGAATCAATATTGTTGATTTTAATGGAGCTACTTTCGATTTTGAACTAATTAGTCGTGTAAGACTTTTATGGTTTTTGTTGATAGATTTCACATAAAAGCAAGCTCCGTATGCGGTTTCACTAGCATCGCAGAATCCATGTAATTGTACATATACTGGTTCGTTGATAAGAATCCGTCTTTCAAATGATAGACGCGAGAGTAAGCGCAATTGATTTTTGAAATCAAGCCATACAGAGTGAATATCGAGAAGGAGTTTTTCAGATAATTAATTTTGCTTTAACAATTACCGGGCCTAATGATCCGATGGGGTCAAATAATTGCGCGATTTTTGATAATATATTCCGTTTGGTTAGTTTTTCTTGAATGTCCGATTCAGATTTTATCGTGCAAAAAAAGGAGTCTAGTGTTGAATTCCATTTTATGCCCAAAGTTTTGACCGTTTTAGAAGGATCATTGAATAATTCGATATTTGTTCTATTATTCGGTAAAGATCTAATTAATTTCTCCTCGTTCGATGCCCGTTTACGTAAATTAAAACCACCCGATTTCAACAAATCAATTAATTCATTATACAATATTTCCGCCTTTTCAACCGTATCGCTGCCTGTTAAAAGATCGTCGACACAAAAATCGTGTTTAAGTGCTTCAGCTGCTGAAGGGTATTTATCTTTTTCTTTATTTGCGAGTTTATGAAGAGTACGAATTGCGAGAAAAGGAGCAGATGCAGTACCGAATCTTAACGTATTTAGCTGATATACTTTTAAAACTTCGTTCGGATTCTCCCGCCAAAAGATTTGTTAGAATTTTCTATCGTCTGGATGAACTAATACTTGTCGGTACATTTTCTCGATGTCGGCTATCAAGGCAAATCGGTGCATGCGAAAACGAACTAATATGTCAAATATGTGATTTTAAATTGTAGGTTCAGTTAGAAGAGTTTGATTGAATGTAACCTTTCCACGTTTAGCATTTTGTCGTAATAATTACTATAATGAAAATCGTCATTATTAGATAAAATAGAAGCATTAAAAATTGGTCGATGTTGCGTTGTACTGCTGTCAAGTTTGATTACCGCATGGTGAAGGATATAATTCGCGGTTTTATTAGGATTTTCAACTTCAGTGATATGTTCTAACTTCAAATACTCTCGCATAGAATTAACGTATGGAGTTTTTATTTGAGGATGTCTAATAAACTTTTTTTCGAGCGCAAAAAATCATCGTCGAGATATATTATACGTATTAGTGAGTTTAGATATCTTGTCGTTAAAAGGTAATTTTACAGAATATTTACTGGTTTTGTCGTGAGATACGTTTGCTAAAAAATGTCGTTCAGCTTCAGGTTCTTCTTTGGAAAGAAAATTTGTCTCTGGAATTTCCTCCATTTCCCAGAATCCTAGTAAGATCGATATTAAGATTTTGAATTGATGAGTTGCAAGAAATAGGTAAAGTTTGTGGCTGATTTTGGATATTTTACCGGCTACAACCCAACCGGACCTGTTTTTTGTAATACGGCGTCATTGTTTTGAATAGAGAATTTGATAAAATACTTCTGCGCCGATTAAAGCATCAATATCCCAAGATTTATAAAACGTTGAATAAGCCAACGGTAAATTTCTCGGAATCTCTAAGACTTTTCGGTTAATCTGTTGCGTGGGTAACGGCCCTGGAACACTCGGTACCACTAAGAAACGTAGCTTAGATTCATATTGTCTGTTAGTAGGAATATTTGTATGACATTCATGTTAAATATCGATGATATAGTTAAAAAAAAAATATGATTTATGAAAAATAATTAATCCCTTCTGTCATATTGTTTACAATTATGTTTACATTTTAAATTTGATATATTAGATGCACAACTTTACCGACACCGACCTCCTTGGTTTCCACTGAGGGCGAGAGTGTGGGTGTTAAAGCAGTCTTATAGAGTATCTCTATTATTTCAATGTGCATATATTAATTTTGCGAGTGGTACATAAATCGATTCTAACCTGATTCTAACTTTATCAAATCATTTAAGAAATTTTCCCATAAGTGTTTTTGTAATAAATAAAGCTCCTTAGAAATATGCAAATTCCAATTCTTTTAAGATATCTAAAAAATATAAAATTATTTGTTACTCCCTACAAATCAGGCCTAATATTACTTATTCTGCTGCTCTTTGGTATAACCTTAGCGCTTTATGCATGAAAGAAATATGAAAATTTGAAATAACCTGTCTTAGAGTCTGTATGAATCAATACAGATTTGCTTGTGCTAATTAAAAGAAATTTACTAGTAATACCACTTTACAATAATGCACCCATCCTCAGAATAGACGATTTTTATATAAGAATTAATCGCAATTATTTCTCTAATTTAAGGGTTATTAATAATAATATAATTAATAAATTAGCGAACACTAATTATATGTACCTCGAAAAGTAAACATTCTGGATACTTACCACCGGGGTCATTTAAGCTATTAGGACATGCTCAGAATATATCAGAATACTATATCAATATCCGCGCAATAATAGCAATAAAAAACTCATATTACTGCATTTAATGAGAACCCTGGCATGTATTCAATGTCAATCTCTACGAGCGACCTAAGTACAAATAGCCGCTTATATTTTAATAAATTTTGGTGGCTCCATTCTGACAGCAACATTCTTGAAGAAGTAAGGAGGCGAACATGTAGGAAAATTTAAAAACATTCAATCTAAAGCTAATTCATATGTTCTCCTGAGTAACTAATATAGCTATGCCCCATTAAATATAAATACCTATAGCACAAAATTTATATTTTTAACAATTTTATTTTTTATGAATTAATTCAAGGTAAAATTATTCTTAGATAAATCCACCTACAGTTAAGTATATTTTTCTTTTTTTATTTTGTTGAACAATGTTTAATTGGTTTTGTAAATCTTAATCTCTGCCATTGTACAAGTGTTAGTGTCCTACAAGGGCCAACAACTTTATGTAAATAATCTTTTTGGTAAAATTTATTTATTTGTTTTTCACGTGTGCTAAGTCATTATATCTATGTATTACTATTTATGTGATTAAACGATGTTATATAAAAAAATTCAAAGATGATACTGTAGACTGATAAACGTATGGACGACGTATCGAATCCCGGGTAGTCTTTTTAATTTTTTTTTAACTTTTTGATATTGCATTTGAATAATCCTATAGGTTGTTTTTAGTAATAAATTTTTGTGTAAATTTTACATTTTAAATAATAATGCTTTTTCTGTGTGTAATTAACGAATATCCGTTTCTCTAAAGCTTTGAACACCTTGAACTTAACTAATAAGTTGAATTTCCGTGGATTGTGGTGGACTAATGAATTCTACTAATGCAAGGTATCCTCTAGCTTCCTGACGGAGACGCAGGAAACAGGACCTAAAGACTCTCTTTTCTGGGACAAACTCAGGTGCGCAGCTACCAAGCTCAGAGGTGGATTTCAATATTTTAAATAATCAAAATATTGATTTAAGCACTTAAATATTTTTTACACTGTGATAAGGACCTTTTAATATTTAAGATCAACTATCTTTAAATATGGTAGTTTATAAGTATGTTATTTTATATGTAAGAAAAACTTTTATATCGATATTAAATATATTTTACTAATACAAATAATTGAAACAAATTTTGTATTTTTATTTTCAATATACTATAAAATTTTTATAAATTTGTTTATTATATTTTAGAAAAGTTTTCTTTTACTTATTATTCATTTGCATTATATTTGCAAATATTTTCTTTCACATATTGTTAGTATATGTTATGATACTTGGTTAATCTATTGTTAATGTGATACATTCTTAGTCTAATATAACTTAATTCTGAATAGTACTGCCCCATAAGATATTATATTTTAATATGTATCTTAAAAGTATATCAAATAGACTTGAAGTTATATTAAAACAATGATTGAGTTTCTTATTAAATAATTACATTTATTCATGTTAATTTAATACATATAAGGTTTAATTTAATTCAATTTTTTATAACTTTTTGAATGCAAATAACAACAAAAAATTTGTTAATGACATTTTACTAGTAATTTTTATAAGTTACAAAATGTTGAAATACAACTTTTTATAATACATACAGATAGTAATAACAAAATTATACAAGACTCTTTCATTTATATTAAAGTTTATCTTACACATGTATAAAAAATTTCTAATATTTTATTAATGAAAAATATTCTTAAAATAATTCATATTAAAAAATGATACAAAAATTCACAGTTTAATTCTATTATATTGTATCTTTTTACAATCAAGGATTTAAAACAGATCTCTTTCGTACTTAATATAAGAAAATAAGTTGATTCACACTTATTAAATTTTTTCCACATATATTATCATTCTGTAAAGACTTTTCAATTCCTTTTTGTACTTGCAATACACCATATACCTAACTTATACTTCAATGAAATCAGTATTAAATCTCTTCCCATTTGCAACCAGCTCCAGATAGGTATAATTTTAGAGCCCTCAATTTCTTGCCACTCAACTGCTACTTCAGTTATGGGTATGTCAAGAGTTTCTGCGATGTAAAGCATCTCAACGTCAAAAGCCCAACGTTCAACATGCAGAGCCCCAAAGACAATGCGTGCCGTCTCTCGTGTCAATAATTTGAACCCACACTGAGTATCATGGACACTCTCCACACAAAAGATCCATACAAGCAAATGAAAGCCATGCATCAGCAGTAATCGGAAGAAAGATCGTTTTGCTTTTTCCTGTTCTTCTAAATGAGCACGAGATCCACATACAATAATGTGAGATTTAGATGCTGCCTCAGGTGATAAATTATAATCATCTAAAATTCATTCATACAAAAATAATGTAATCATACAAAATATAGAAAATATAAATATGATTTATAAAATAAGCTAAATATTATAATATGAACTCAACAACTACAAATCAATTGTTAAGAATGTTGAATGTGCTTCAATGAAAATTAAACATTGCTAAGTACATATGACAATAATACAGTACTCTAAAATTGATAATTCTAATTTTGAAAGTTGAGAAAATGCTAATCACATTAGTGTTTTATAAAATGTAATCAAGATTTACAAAATTCAAGATTTTTCAGTTTAAGATCTAGTTAAATAAGTTTACTTATAATTTTCTTACATTTTATTTCACTGCGGAGGCTTGCATCTAATTTTTCTAAATCACTAAATGTGGTTGCCCCATCTGCATCAGCAAATAATAGTACACTACCTCTAGCACTTTGCATACCCTACAATAAAAACAAATCATATAATGTTTATTAACATTTAGGAAATAAAATCAATTAATTATACTGACCAATCTTACAGCGCCTCCCTTTCCTCTATTTTTAACTAAATTCAATACTCGTATTGTATTATATTTTTTAGCATAATTATGAGCAACCTCAACAGTCTTATCAGTACTTCCATCACTAACTATAATTACTTCATAGGAAAATCCTCTTTTTTTTCTTTCTTCTAAATAAATCAAACAATCATCTAGCATCGGAGGCACTAAAAAGAAAATGTCATAATCTGAATTATGTATTGAATAAAAAAACATTATTCTGCCACTATGTAATTAAACAAATTATAAATAAATTTTTAATTTTGACAACATACATCGTAGTTCTTCATTATATGCAGGAATAATAACACTGATATTTACACTCCAATGATCATTAAGGGATGGAAATAGATTTTTTTCTCCAGTGTTTGGATCAATGAAATATTTTTCTTCTTCAAACCGTTCTATTGTTGGATAAGGTTTGGTAAATCTACGTATTAAGGTTATTACTATAAAACACTAAAATTAAAAAAAGATGTATTGAATTATATTTAAAAAAAATATTTTAATATTTTAATTTTAATAAGATAATTCGAGCAGAAGTAAACTTAATAAACAATTTTTATTAAAAAGAATGTTTCGAATTTAGTTAAAAGTTATTATTGACTTATTTGTAATTATTATTTTAATGATAAATTAAGTATTTCTCTAAAAATTGTAAATCAAAATTAGGATTAAAATGCTATCATATCATTCATCCTGCTCTTACCAGATTAACAAATATCAAAACACATATAAAGGGTACAGGCCGTAACAAGTCCAAAAACATCGTAATGTAACGAGTAAAGTATGTACAACAGGTTTAATTTTAATATAATAGTAGCAGCATTTCTTTTAGAGACTGACGTGGCACCGGTGAGACAGGGAATTGTATCAGGTTGTACTTGGCAATTAACTGTACAGCTACAAACAATTAATAACTTCGGCTCTCCGGACATCCGGAGTAGACTAATCCACCAACGAGTTCTTGCGACCAGAAAAATGGTCGTATATACATGTATATATCATGACTAAACCTAACCTATAAGTTCCTGAATATATATACATATCCATATATATAATATGTATGACCGTGCTGAATATCACTGTATATGACAACCAGAATACAGTTCTATCTCTATATATGTGTAGTTGCGGCCTGCAACGTTGCATATTATATGCGAATATACTATTCTATACCTGCCTGCGATAGAGTGGCTTGATTTTGAACTCACCATTCACTAGTTCAGGTTAGAGTATTAATTTTTTTTAAATTATTTGTAATGACTTTAGAAGCAATAAGATTGAAATATGGAAAGTTACAAATTCTCGATCAACTTCTTCTACCGCATTCAAAGGAGTATATTGAGATTAACAGTATCAAAGATGGTTGGAATGCAATTAACAAAATGCAGGTTGGTAGAAGTAAATGAGTTGTATTTCTTACATTTTTTTAAAAGTTTTACTATTATATCGAACTTGCTGTTATTTGTCTGTTAAGAAATATATTTACTTGAAATAAAATGTCTAATCATATTATTAAAATAAATGTATTAAATTAAAAACGATTTAACGATAATATAATACATTTATACAACTTATTTTAATCTACCTTAATTTGTATATAATCACTATTAGGTTCAAGGTTCTTCTGCAATTGGTATTTTGGGTTGTTTAAGTTTAGCTATGGAACTTGAGAAGAATTCATATGAAAGTAAAGAAGACTTATTTAAAGATGTAAAGGAAAAGTTAGAGTATTTAAGTACAGCCAGGCCAACTGATGTAAGTATTAAACTAGCAGCTAAGCAGATTAATAAAAAAATAACAATCCTATCGCGTAGCACATCATCACTAGAGAATTCTATAGATGTGTAAGTCAGAAAACAGTGAAAAGGTTAATTATTTTTAAGATAATATTTTAAATGACCAGTATGTAAATATTTACTTTTCCAGTATTACTTCCTTTCCAAGTACAATGCTCGACATAGATGTTGAGGTTAATAAAGCTATAGGTGACTATGGTGCAGATGAAATCTTAAGAATCACCAAAAGTGATAAGCCATTAAGATTAATTACACACTGCAATACTGGAAGTTTAGCTACAGCTGGATATGGTACAGCTTTAGGTGTCATTAGATCACTACTCAGTAAAGGAAAACTTGGTACATATAAATTCATTGATACTTATTTAAGTTTCATATTAATCATTTATAGTTTAATCACTACATGAAACAGAAACTTTTAATTTTTACATTGTATGTTTTACATACAGAGCAAGTGTACTGTACAGAAACAAGGCCATACAATGAAGGAGCAAGATTCACGGCATATGAATTAGTTCATGATAAAATTCCAGGTATACTTATATGTGATGACATGGTAGCTGCTCTTATGAAAACTACAAATATTTCTGCTGTTGTTGTTGGAGCTGATAGGATTGCAGCTAATGGAGATATAGCCAATAAGATTGGAACATATCAGGTGATAAAATATTTATTTATGAAATTAACAAAGAAAAAATTCATTAAAATACTCATTATTATACATTTATGTTAAACAAACATTATATAAATATTATTACTTTATTTTACAGTTGGCAATTCTATGTAAATTTCATAATATTCCATTTTATGTAGCTGCTCCATTTATCACAATAGATTTCGATATTAAAGATGGTAGTGGTATAAAAATTGAAGAAAGACCAGAATTTGAACTAACTCACATTAATGGTTTGAGAATTGCAGCAGAAGGTATAGGTTGTTGGAATCCAGAATTTGATGTTACTCCAGCTAATTTAATTACAGGAATTATTACAGAAAAGGGAGTTCACAATCCCCAACAACTCATGTTTCATAATTTAACTTCAGATTGTATAAATGAATCCAAACCAAATGTTAATTAGATAATCTAAGATTTTTATTCCAAATTGTAAATTTTGAACATTTTAAGTGTTTATCAGGTTATAGACTAATTACATTTAATATTGCAATAAAGCAATATGAAAAATAAACATAACATCGGGCTTGACTAATTCCCCATCTGTCTTCTAGCGCGCTTTGAATTATAAGCGCGCTTGGCAGCCAATCAGCGCTAGGCGCTACTGCGCATGCACCATCTGGGTGCACGGTTTAGTCACACTGTATACAAATTGTGCTATGTATACAAAGATTATATGAAGTAGGAATTAATTTCATCACAGTATATTAATATGATATTATTTGCACCAAAATAAATTAATTTATATTAAATAATTTTTTACATGATGTACATCGTACACTGTATTTATAATCTTGTATATTGAAGTAATTTATTCTAGTTGCAAACAATATATTGTATTATGAAAGAATAATATTTTTTAAATCAAAAGAATTTTTTATAATAAAAGAAAATTAATATTTGTGCGTTTTAAAATCAAATATCAATTGGTGTAGAATAGTGATACATAAGTCTTGATTCTCAGCTCTACTCAATTGACATTGATACATACAGTTAAGATCACGAAAGTACATAGCTACATTTTTTTCTATCTGAAGAATCGCGTTTTGATTCTATTTTGAATGCTTTTTGCAATTAATCAGATAAAGTCGTAAAAATTCTAAACGACTATCGAGTAATTTGTTATTTGTCAAATGAAGAAGTCTTTCACACAAAAGTTTATAATCGTATCCCGTTTTTAGGGATAATTATATACAACATGGTTTTTAAAAAATACGCTAAAAAATTATTAATTAAATTATATACACAAGCTTCTATCTTATGCTCTTTCGTGTGCATATATATGATTTGTAACTTTTATGCAAATAAAGTGGATTTATTGTACGTAATCGTCAAAATGATATTAATATTATTGACTTAAAATTATCTTTACTTTTGTTTGAAAATGTGCATAAATCGAGGCATAAATATTGCGTGCATTGCAAAACGTTTGCTATCATTTTCACGCTTGAGGTCCGAGCTCGGGCCTCGGGTCCGAGGTGAGGCCAAATAACAGAAAAGCAGCCGCAAGCAGATTCGCCGAAAATCCGACGAACTGACACAAGCTAGCTACCGAGTCATGAACATACGCACACAGAAACAGTGCTGGCCACGTGGGCCCGACTTGACTCGTTGCTCGCGCTGGCTCCTCCGATGCGGCCGCGAGTCATGAACACATGCTAACGATCGAGTCATGCACAGTCGCACACATAAAGAGTGCCAGGCACACGGACGTATTGCTACGGCGCATCGAATTTGGCGCGGCTTGGGCCTATAGCATCGGCTATCTCTCTGTTTATCTCTGTCTATACGTAAGGGATGCATCATGCATTTAATAAAGAAAAATTTATTATTTTATTTTTGTACGCTTATTAAGTATCAAAAAATTAAAAGCTATTTAAATAATTTTAGAATTTTTATTAAATTAGACTTAGTAAAAATTTATTCAAATTTTTTAATATTATATTGAAATAAAAATCAAGGGAATATGTGTGTGTGTGTGTGTGTGTGTATGTATAAATTAGATACACTACTATATATTCTTCTGAATTCAATCATTGTTTTTGGAAGAGCCCTATCAACGTTGTCGCTGTCTAACGGCGACTTCAATTTAAATGAAAATCTATTGAAATCGAAATTCTGAAATTTAATTTGAAAATACAGCGGTAAAAGTATTAAAATTGTTATCATTGAAATGGAAAAATCAAAGTCAAATGAAAAAGTTAAAAAAGGATTTAAAAAGTCTAAGATACATACGAAAAAAATATCAAATATTGAATTAGAAGATGAGGATCCTTGTGCGCATCAAGATGAACCTGAAATGGTTCAAAAAACAATTATATTACCAGGTTTAGATCCACGGTAAATGCGTACATTAATATAAAGTATAATAAATCTTCAAATGCACGCATGCATTAATTTTTATCTAATTTAATGAAATATTCAAGTTTTCAACAACAAAACCAAACAAAGAGATGTTATGTGATGTATACGGACTTTCATCAATGCGAATATTTATTAGGCGAAGGACATGAAGCTTGTGAATGGTTTAAACGGGTATTTACGTCGATTTGTCCTCAAGCTTGGGTTGAAAGATGGGATACTTTAAGGAATACAGATCCATGCACTATGCCTTGGGGTAAAGCGGTTAAATTTCCAGAAGCTCCATACGGAAAGTACCAACGAAATCATTAATATTTACTTGTTATCTTTAAATATGAAAATATGTTATATGATTCAATATAACATTCATTATGTTGTACCACAAAATAAGTTGTAACTCAGATTTATTAAATAAAATAATGTTAAAGTTATAAATGTTTTAATTAGAATTAAAATATTTGTATTATTATATCTTTTATATTGTATTTGTAAAATCAAATAGTATATATTTTAATCAATAACAGTAAATTTTTGAATGCTTTAGTAATTCTTTTAAAGGAGAGGTCATATGTAGAAATAATTAAACATTATTTAAAAAAATCAACCAACTTTTATTTTACACATACACTTTTTCACTTAACTTCTATGAGGTATTTATGTACTCTTATGATGATAAATCGTAGCCATCACTTGTACTTTTTTCGATTCGTCGAAAATCCATTTTGGAGTTTAAATGATCTCCATTTCTTGAACTTGATTTAAATTATTTACATGGCAAACAAATATCGCTCCTTACCATTAAGAACTTCTTTTTACATATTTATATATTTTTACATAATATAAAGTTATAAAAAATAATAAAGATATCATTCATAGCACCGATTCCGTTTTCAAATAAAAAAAAAATATAATAACGCATAGCGATAACAAAAAATCGATCGCAAAAGCAAGTTTTGATAACTGATATTAAACTTTTCTAAAATTTATTAAACAATCAATAATCATTCCCCGATAAATAGGTCCTGTGAGTTTCGAAGGCGACTTACCAATCTTCTCAGATGCTGTGATACATCCAAAGCGCGTTCGTATCTTAAAGGTACTCGGCAATTTCATAGAAAACCTGAACCTGAAATCAATCACATTGTAAAGATTTTTCTGTTAAAATCGTCATATTTCACTAATTTTTGGTTGTTTTCAATGGTAATGTTTATATTTGCAGGAAAATTTCTAATGCTAATTTGCAACTTGTAACTAACTAAAGATTTTCAAGCTCTGCAGAAAATATGATGGAATATCATGCGTGGAATTCATTTAATATTTTAGCATTATTCTTTTGCAAAAACAATTTTCTTACGAGAATTCATTTTACTAAGTATTAGAGTATTTCAAATAAATCAATTTTGCGTTGTATTCAACCTTAATGTCACATTCTATGTTGTAATTTTAAATATTAATAAATATAAAGTAGTATAGGAGATTGTGACACCTATCTACAATTTAGAACCACCTTACGTATAAACAATATTCCACGAGCCTTAGTCACTAAGTTTATCGACAATGACTAGTTGACTGATGAATGAACTGACAGTCTCCATCGTTACAGGTACCCATAAGTTCGTATGGACAAAGAATTCCATCTATCGTGTTGTTCCTGAATATTATTAACAAAAATAAAATATAATAAAAATAAAAAATATGTAATAAAAATTTGTTTTAATAAAGGTAATATATCTTTTAAGTTTCTTAAGTTTTAATTTTTGTACAATATGGAACCAAATTTGAGCTATAAAATTACTTTTATTTGGTTAAATTTAATTATAAAAATGAAAAATATTTTACACAATAAATTAACTTAAATAATAAAATTACTATTA
The DNA here is from genome assembly GCA_018906755.1 of Sycophaga agraensis. Taxonomy (NCBI): domain Eukaryota; kingdom Metazoa; phylum Arthropoda; class Insecta; order Hymenoptera; family Pteromalidae; genus Sycophaga; species Sycophaga agraensis. The sequence goes on along the minus strand of JACCIE010000020.1, from coordinate 335,430 downwards.
TTAAATAATACAATGCAAATTGTTAAAAATATGCTTTAGTTTCTTTAGTTTTTTCACTAACCTTGGTGCTTGCAGATGTTTTAAAATTGATTCATAAGGTTGGACCGATGTCTTTTTTGCATTCCCCGAATTTTGCAAAGATTTACATTCTTGTCTTGTTTCTTCATGGTCTTTGTTTAAAAAGTACCTATAAGCTTTTCTTCTTGTGTTTGATTTTGAAACTTTAAGAATTTTCTGTGGTACCTCAGTTGCATTAACTACTTCGAGTAAAGCTACTTCTTCCATCAAAGTGGAATTTCTATCATTTTTAACAGGACTACTTTGAAGTTCAGATTTAATTTGAATTATATTATGGCTATTTTTATTTAATGTATTCCTATCGTTATCAGTCTTTTCAATGTCACTATTGTTACTCCTATTGTTAATATTCAAAGGTAGTGACGTTATATTTGGTTTAACATTTACCAAATTTATCTTCATTTTAGTTTGTTCTGTACATGTTATTGCATCATTACTCTCAGCATTAGTTTCTGTTAACAATGCTTTGGCTTGTAGATACTCAACATTATCATTTGTTGATAATGTATTAGTTACTACTGTTTCTTTACATATAACATCAATATTATCGTTTGTAATGTTAATTTTATTTTTATTATAAGTAGATCCATCTATCTTTTTTACAACGCTTTCTTCATTTTCTAAATATGTTTGTTCAATAGTCTTTATTGATTGTTTTTCACTAACAGTATTAAAAATATTTTCTTGATTTAAATCTGAATGGTCAATATTAGTCATTCTTAATTGTTCGTCATTTTTTTCAAATGAAACAGTAGTATTAACATCACGATAAGTTAATACATTTACTCCCTGTACTTCTTCCAGTACTGAAATTTCAGTTTCATCTCTTGCATCACCCAACAACTCGTTCTTAAGATTATTTGAACTTGTTAATGGAATCGAGTTTCCAATACCAGATTCTTTTAATTGATTTATATTACTTGCACTTATAATTTTATTAATAACTGACAAAGAATTATTAATATTAGTCTGCCCTAAATCATTATTTGTTTCAGTTCTATTTACAAGATCACTATTTGATGACAATATTTCAGGTTCTGAATCACTAACATTTATTATCTTTGTTGTACTTAATTTAGGCAATTGATTTTCAATTAAGGGACTAGAAGTGTTCAAAATTGAATTTGAAATGTTATCGTTATTTAAAGATACTTCCATTTTTAAATTAATATTATTTTTCGACTTTAAGGTTGGGTTAGTTGTTTTCTTTTCGGTCATTTTTATCGATTTTATCTTCACGTTTTCTATAATTAAATTGGAATTATTATCATCATTAATTTCCATTGATTGAGCTTTATTTTCACAGTTATTAATAACGGTTGCATTTAAAATAGTGTTTATATTATTTGTTATTGTTGAAGACTCATTCGTTTTTCCCTGGACAATATCATTTTTCCCAAACGAATTAATTATTGTAGGATTGAATTTTGATTTATTAGTGTCATTATTAATTTGGTGTTTATTTAATTGTTTGCGTTTTAAATTACTATTAAATTTGGAAGTCTTTTTATTTTTTGTATTAATAGTCTTTTCTAAACTACTATTTATGGAATTTTTAGAATATGTTTTTTTAGTACTTAATTTTTGAGTATGAATAGCAACTTCTTTAATTCTATTATTTAATAGTTCGGCACCAGCAGTAGGGACTCTAAAAATAAAGAAGTTTAGTGTTAATTGCACTTCATAGATGTAAAAAACAAATATCTTTAAAAACTAAATTTTTAGTAAGTAGTTACTAAATAAATTAAGAATTTAAAATATTAAAGCTAATCTAAATTAAATTGGTTTCATAAAGTAATTAATAAAACAATATGACTATAATATTATAAAATAATATAACTATATAATAAAATAATTAATATTTTAACTTTAAGAAACAGTTAAATGAAAGCTGAAAAAGGCAGTAATGGTTGTTTAAAACTAGCAGTGTTTTTAAAAATTTTTAAAATCAAGTTGTAAACAAGTGTAGAATAAAATTTTAATACACACTTATAATCTGGTCCTGTAATCTGTTGTCCAAGACCATTGCATATCCTAGATAATCGGAAGCATTCTTTTCTGCCAGTATTAATTTTTTCGTGATAATTCGATACTTTCGGTTGAATGGAATTTAACTTTTCCTTTTGTTGCTGTAATTTTTCTTCTGCTGATTTTAGTTGATCTTTAAGTTTTTCGATTTCAATAGTTAAAGTGTTTTGTAAATCGCGTTCTATTTCCCACTGGCGGAGATTACCTGACATTTCCGAAATGTCATCTAATACTGAATGCCTATAAATAAATATTAGTCAATGATATCTGTTCTAAAAAACACTTAATTTTTGCTTAGTTGTATGATTGAATAATTTTGCAAGTGAAACATGTAAAAACAAACATTTAGAAAGTGTTATGCAAAATATCAATGCTTTTGTTTAATTATATAAGAATTAAAAATCTTAAACTGAAATACCTTTTAGTTATTAATTGTTCTTCTGTAATTACTAACAGATTTTTTTGTTCCTCTTTAGGAAGATTCGACAAAGATAACACTTCTTCGTTAACAACATGTTTAAATTCTTCCCAACTCTGTTTTGGCTTATTAACCTCTAATGATTTTTTTGAATCTGATTTCCCAGTGAGAGCCTCAACCACTTCTTTGCCTGTAGTTTGTGATGCAGACAGAATAATATCGCTTTTCTTCTTACTTGATGAATCTCTAAGCTTAGCTTTATTGAAATCATTCGTGTTAACAACATTCTCAGAAATCGGCATTGTTTGCTGAATTTGAGCAGTTTTCAAGTTAATTTGTTCTTTTGTAAGAATTCTAAGTGTGGATACTTTTTTAGCAACAGCTGTTATTTGCTTTTTTTGATTATTCAGTGCAAGATTCATTTTATCTAATAACGCTGCTTGTTGTTTATTTATTATAGGAGAAGTTGTATTAGTTCTGATTTTTAATGCACTTACAGTAGTTTTAGCACGGGGAGTCGTTGCCATACTTTTATTAATTGACGAAACATTAGAATTTGGTTCCGTTTTACACGGATTATTTAAATTCGATTGTGCACCTAGAGGACTCATTTTTAACGTTGATTTTGTGCAGGATGATGCAATGATTGGTGCTTTGCTACATACAATTGCATAATTATCAAGTTTTTGTTTCGACATAGGGCTTATTGCTGTTACTAATTGCGTTTTAGAAACTGAATTATTGGCTGATATAACTTCGCTTTTAATCAGAGGAGATATTTGTGTGGTAATAGATGTAGAAGGTATCGTCACTTTTCGGATAGATGTTGGAGTAGACGAGACTGAAACGAGTTCGTTTTTGACCACAGGAAGTAATTGCCTAGTAACAGCAGTAGGAGGTGTCGGTGCTTTTACAATAGTTTTTGGATTTAGCGCAAGAGCGATAGGAGATGTCGGCAATGATGGTGATACACTCAGAAGACTAGAAGTGGTATTGGTAGATTTTTCAGGAACTGGTTGAGATGTAGCAGTAGTTAAAGATTCTTTGGATTTTTGAAGCATTAATTTTTCGCGTTCAAAGATTTGCTGCTTCAAACGTCGATATTCCTCTTGTTGTGATACTGACAATTGCTTGATAGCCTAAAAGTGTTTTTATTATAAAATATTTCATACTAAAAAATAAGCAAGGTGTATTGAAATTATAAATTTTAATTTCATAATTTCTATACACTGAAAATAATATCACATTAACAATTAAAGGACTTAAGATTGATTTATAAGCTTAACAGAAATTGCATATAAGACGCCACAAACAAATCACAATTCAATGCAATACGGAATTGACAAATGTTATTCTAAATTAGGAATATGGATACTCATCAATGAAATATTAACTTAAATAAAGTTCATTTCCTATCAAGTATTAAATTAGTACAAACAAAATCAAAGAGAACTCACTTGAGGCGTAGCTGTTAGATTGGCCAACATTTGCCCAACTTTCGTCTGCTTTGGAGCGACAATTATGGGCTTATCCTTTAACAAATTCTTGACAGTAACCGCCGGAGTAGCGGTGTTGACCACCGTGTTAGCAGTGGCAGACTTGGTAGTCAGTGCAATTCTTGCTGTAGGCGTGGCAATTTTGATAGACGCAGCGGAAGCGGGCGGATTGTTGGCCGGCGGCGATACCGTCACCGGCGGCGTTAACACTTTTCTGGGGACCGGAGTCGGTGAGGCAACCCTGTCGAGAGTGGCTGCCTTCTCCTGCTGGAAGCGGACGTTTTTCAGGAACTGGTCGACACTTTTTTCGAAATCCGTGGTAGGTATTTCGAGGGCGGGTCGTGTCTTAGAGGGACTGATTTTGCTCTGGGCCGCTTCCTCCTCGGACTCGCTCTCTGTGTCCTCGTTCAGGTTAATGATAATGCGCTGGTCCTCTGACACGGGCTTGACCTGCACCTGAGGACTCGCGGAGCGCAACGCCGTGGCGTTGTTGTTCACCTTGAAGCGGTTCTTCGAAAGCAGGGAAATCTTCTGCTGGTTGAGTTTCCGCTGGAGTAAAAGGTTTTGGTAGCGTTTCGCATTGTTCACCACCTTGGTCGAAGCGGGGAAAACGCCCATCTTCTTCACGAGCTTGCGTGCGGGTTGCTCGGCGATGGGGAGCGACGAAGACACCCTCTTCAATGGCAAGTTCTGTGCGGCGGGAGTCGTGGTTACAGGTGTAGAAGCTTTTATTAGAGGCTTGCTATGTACGGCTGCGGGCGAACCTCTCGACTCCTCAGAGACGACGGGTGACAAAGCAATGTTCGGCCTCTGTACTTGCGTCTTGCTGGAAGATGCGATTTCGGGGCTCGATGACACGGGTGACTTTTGCGCATTGGCGATCGCTGAGGGTTCCTTAGTGCGCTTCGCGAGAGACGCTAAGAGGATCTCCCGAAGTGCATCTTCATCGTCGTCGATACTGGATCTGCGCTTCTTCTCGTCAGGTTTCTTAGCATCACTCTTTAATTCCTTTGTACTCTTCTTCGAGTCCTTTTCACACTTGTTGGGATTTTTTGTTTCATTGGCGTCCTTCTCTCGAGCAGTTTCCTTCCTCTTTGTTGACCTGCCAGAGCTGACGACGGTTTTCGTTTCCTTCTCTTTGATAAGCCTTGAGCTCCTGTCCCTCCTGGGGATGGGCTTCCTGTTCGATTCCCTCGACGACCTAGTCTCGCGCTTGCTCGTTATCTCTCGGGGCGTCCTGCTGCCACTTCTGCTCCTATTGGTGCTCTTTTCTTTCTCATTGGGCTCACTCTTTTCCGCGTGTTGGGCGCTCGTTGATTCGAAAGCTCTATCGGACTTGGTAATGACACCCTTCACCGGCAAGGCCTGTACTTTCACTGGCTTGAGAAATTTCGTGCTCGTGGCGGGCTCATCCGGCAGACTAACAGGCGTCATGTTTGCGCTTCGAAATACGGGCTGGTTTTTCGTGCATTTCATGAGGGTGAACTTGAGAATGGGCTGCTCCGTCGTCTTCTTCCCCAGCTGTTTCTTGAAAACCGGCGTAGGCAAGAGGTTGCATTTCATGACGGCGGGTACCTTGCTCAGCTCGGACTCAGCAATGTTGGGGATACCCTGGAGGTAGAGGGGCTCGACTAAGAGTGGCCAGTTGGCCGCGGAGGCCTCGTCTTTGTCTATGGGGACGAGGGGGCTGCCATCCAGGTCCGTCGAGCCGAGGTCGTCTATGTCGCTGGTGCTCGGAATGGCCGGCGGTGGCAGTGGTTGTATGATGGGCGCAGGGTACGCAAAGAGCGGAGAGAGCGGCGGTGCCGCGTGCATGACCAGGGGATTGACCGACGGATGGATCGCCGAGGAGCCACTTATCGACGGGCTGATTATGGCGTCCTGCACCGCCATGGGCACCGGATCGACGAAGGGATTGAGCGGACAGCTTGGCATCATCGACTGCTGGTGGGTGAACATGCCAAGGGATGGCAGTGGCGGCGGCGTCGGTGGCGGCTGCATTGGCGGCAACGGCGGTGGCTGCAGAGGTAAGCCAATCGTATTAGTATCTGCGTGGGCGCCCGGAAGGTCGGGGTCATACGCGGTGTCGTCCAAGCGAGAGTAAGACGTCTGCTCCTGGAATGCATACTGGAGAAGACTGCCGTCGAGATCGTCTGTCACTAAAGAATTCTTCATTTCCGGACTCCTTCTGCGTTGCCACTGAAGACGAATAAAGCGAATTCATTGCGACACTGTGGCCGGTCTCGAAATCGCCAACCACCTGACCTGTAGCCTCCGGGAGTACGACGGGGTCGGACTGCTGCGGCTGTTCCATAACATTGAGTTCGTCCGTGGGCGAGTAGGGCGACTCGGCGTCGTTGCCCTTGTCGAGCTCCATGTCGGAGTCCAGCTCCATGTCCTCGGTACAGTATATGTCCTGCTTGCAGCTGAGGGGCGAAGCCGGGCTGCAGATCTCGGCCAGGAGTGGAAAGTCCTCATTGAAAGAGGAGGTGAAAGGACTCTCGATACGCGGCACCGGTGACTCACAGCTTTTAGACTTGTTCCGCTTGCGTCCACCGCACTGCATTCGTGTTCGATGTTTCTTGAGTACAGCCGAACGCAGGGCAATCATACGAAGCTCTAAATCTTCGTCCTTCTCTTGACTGCGAGGATTTTGAAGTTTGCCTGACTGAGTGGATTCCGAGAGCGGATAAGACGCAGTGGTTGATGATAGTGAAGACGATGGTGAAACCGGTGGCACTGGAGTAGGTGGAGCTGGTTGAGAAGGTGGTGGTGGAGTTGAAGGTGGCGATTCTGTCGGCATCGGCGGCCGTGGTTCTTCCGACGATTCATTCTTGATTTCATCTGACCCAACAGGAGGCATCTTTTTATATTTTGTTTCTAGCGCTATTTGTCGTAGCACTACGAGATCTTCCTCTTCCTCTTCCTCTTCCACAATTTCAATGATGTCAGTTCCCTCTGCTATTATGTCTTTTGTTTCTTTTTTGTCCTTAAGTTCAATAATTTCTATCTCACGTTCCTTAGAAATTGTAACCGGTTCTTCTTTATTTGTATTGTGCTTTCCTTGACCAGCATTCTCTGGGTTGGTCTCCTTTTTATCACTTTTAATGATATTACTTAATTTATCCTTAAGCGAGGAACCTTTTTCGTTGCTTCTTGATGAAAAAGGCTCCAACTGACGGACTTTCTTCAAAAGATGATTAACTTGTTTTTTCTGGGGCGGTGTTGTCTTAATTACAACAGAGATCGGTAGTTTTCTCGATCGCACGGGCGAGCTTTTCCGCGGGGGCGACCTTGGCCTTCTTTTGGTAAGTGCCGCCGTAGCCCTCAATGAGTTCTCGTGCGAAATTTTGTTATGCCTTCTTGGGGGCAAGGACTTAATTATACCGACTTTCTTCTTTATAGGCAAATGTCGCCTACTTTTGGAATGTCCCTCATTTTTCTGCTTCTTTGAACAAACAGGCAAGATGGACTCGACCCTATGAAGCGACTCATTAATGGACCGTGCTAGATTTAATGGCGAGGGAGTTAGCGATAATGGACTGAGTGATTTTTTCCTGCGCTTCTTGCGAGGCTTCTTCAGTGTGGATCTATGGCGAGAAGACTTCTTCTTGTCTCTTTGCAATCCCACAAGCTCCATATCGCTGTCGCTTGAGATGGGTACAAGGTCCTTATGCGTTTCATCGTCGTCGTTTTTCTCCTGAAGAGTACTATATGAACTGCCAAGTTTTGGAACAGCTGTGTTGTCCATGATGATGTCACTGTCAAGAGCAGGCTCCAGGCTGTCTTTAAGGTAGCGATTCTCCTTTCCCTGCAGACCTGCATCTTTGGCAACAAGATTTTGCGCTTCTGCTTGATTAGCAATTGGAAGATTTGGATTTTGGAGTATTCTTGATGTAGGTTAAGGTTGTACGAATGGGTTACTGAGATATGGACAAGTGTTTGTATTGGCATTTAAATATACCTTTTGACAAACTGTTCACATTTAATTCTACACAGTTGTCACATTTTACAACATTTGTCTATTAAGTAATTTGGATACAAAAAGTTGTATAATGAAATTAAGCATATGTATTAAAATAAAAATTTTAAATTATATTAAATAACATAAGAGATTAATATTAAAAAAATAGTCTAAGTCTGTCAAGACTAGAATTAATTATATGAGAAACAAAATAAAATGATAAGCATTTTAAATGTTATATAAGAAAAAATAAATTAATCAGAATTTTACGTTTTATTATAAAAAATTTATGACGTAGAAGATGAAATTCTTTAAAGAGTAAAAAAAAAGTAAATGAAATAAAATTGAAGAAAGTTTAGAATGTGATAGTAAATTAATGATTTGACAAGATTAATGGTAGAAGAAATTGTAATACTTAGTAGGATTTAATTTCTTACCTCTTATAATACTACTTTTATTAATTGTTAGACTTCTGCACCATCTAATGCATTGTTGTGTTGATAAACAATATGGACATTGTCCAAATGCTCGTGGAGGATATTTATAAGGTTGCCCTTCTTCTGACGAGCTGACATCTTCAAGGGATATCTCACCCTCCTCTTTTTCATCATCAAAAGCCTCGTTGATTTCAGTGCAACCACTCGATAAGTCGCTGGCCATTCCTCTTCCTCCTCGTCATATGCACAATACTTTACTGAATATATTTGGAAGACAACAATTTTTTGGGCTAATTTTAGTACAACGACGAGTGATTTATAAAACCAGACCTAAGAGTACTTTTCTACCAGATATCAATTATTGTCAATTAATAAAATATATAAATTAAATAATATGAAAATAACAAAAAAATTTAAGAAATACATGCAATAAAAATAAATACACGAGGAAGAATTAAATCAAAATTATTGTACAACATTATTTATAAAAAATATGCTTTTAACACTTAACCTACATCATTTATTAAATTAATCAAATTAAATTATATAATAACTAGAATAGTGCACAGTGGACTATATGAACAGATCTGTACTTATTTGTACATAGTACATCAGTGCCCTATAAAGAAACAATCTTACAAATCTTCGAAATCTATTTCTAAAGTGCATGTGCACATGAAATACCACAAGCATGTCCAAACTGGGAGTGAAAAAAACAAATCAGATCTAAATCCTACAAAAAAAAAAAATAAAAAAACCCTAAAGAGAGATAACTCGTTTTACTAAGAAACAAGGAGTGAAAGAAAGCAGACTTCTCGAAACGCGCTCTTTTTCCATGAAGAAAGTCCATAGGTTTTATGTCCATTCTCGCCGTTGCACAGGAAGTAGAGAAAAATATAACACACGTTATACACGTGAGTAAGAGAAGAGAGCTGGGAACTAACAAGGGACAGACAATTAGAAAAAATCAAGGTTTAATTACGCATTACCTGTTTCACCAAACTGCACAATAGATATGTCTTGCGGCTAATTCCTCGTCTCGTCGTTGTCTTGGTCATTCGATTCACTATTAGACGCATGAGAGCATTCATGGGATACAAGAATTGCTCTGTCGGACCCAATTTCTGAGCTACAAATACTTATCTAACGTGCAACGATCGAGACAACGATGTTAACGTGGAGTTACAACCAGTTACAACTGTTAGGAAGACGAACAAAGCAGCAAAAGCAGTGGACTGTGGTTCACTGCAGTTCACTACTTCACTGGACTGTGGACTGTGCCAGACTATGCCTATGGCCATGCCCTATAGAGAAAAGCACTTTACAACCTCGTTCTGGATCTATATCCTTTAGCGGCCATGTTACTTTTTGTTGCTGTGTATGTATGTGTGTCTACTGCGTACTAAATACACTGAATCTGTTGCTTACGTAGTGTCAAAATGCAATATGTATATATATATTCTATGTATTATTTAGCTTTTACAATACAGAATATCTGTATAACTGGTAAAAAAGTGTGTATAAGTGACGTCACAGAACGCCTGAAAGAGCGGACAATTCAAACTCTATCGCAGTATTTGAATTAATATAAGTATCTTAGCAAACGTGCTGTATGTAACATGCAAATACGTTTCGAACATTTCTTTGTATATTATGATATATATATATTTACACTTAAAAGTACGACCAATTAGAAAAGATCCCTTTTGAAGAGCAAGATCGAGAAAATATTTGATAAAGATTTAGAGATAATAAATATTAATAAGCGTTGAGCTTTGCGAGATATTGTGTACTTGCCCACGGTACTTAATTTAATTATTAAGATATATATTTTTACACGTATGTGTACATATTTATACACAATGGAAATTTTATTTTGTACATTAATTACTTGACTTTTAAAAATTTTAAAATTATAGTTAGACATTTTGAATAATCAGTATTAAAACAATATTTAAATTGAATCTAAATAATATATATTCATTTATTTTTAATAATTTGATTTATTACACAAATAATTTCATTGGAATGCTACCTACAAATGTACAATAAGTTGCTTGATGGCTTATATCGTTATATGGAGAAATATACGGGCCAATGCAGGTAGTAGCATGAAAAACTTGTTATAACATGCAATATAATGAGTATGCATTGAGTATGCATTCATTGTCTAAATTATTGCTTTTGATCAACTTGTTATAAACATCTATACATTTTGATACATGAAAGTACACAAATAACAAATTTTCAGCTGAAAAAAATTTTCGACTTAAAACGAAAAAATTGAAATGTTACACTACTATAAACTTATAATCTACTCTAAGAAGGTTATCCGAATATAAGTTATATTAGCCAGTATTTTTTCGTATAAGAAATATATTGTTAAGACTAAATGTGAAAGTGAGTTTTCTTTGACCACATATAGATATTTTTCCAAAATACTTATGAAGATCAATGCAGAACATTACCAAGAACAATATATATTGGATATATATGTAGGAAATATATTAATATTAGAGACATCATTAGCCGTATTAAGTAAATAATCAAACTAACCGAAATCGGTTATAAAAGTATTTTTTAATTTATCTTTTGTTATTTTTGCCTAATGGTACTTTTACTCGACTTTTATTAAAATTATGTATTACATGTATTTACTGGAGTACACGTGGAATTATATCCGGGTATTTATATAACCGTGTATGTGTTGTTTTACATGGCGTGTAGTATGGCGATACGTATATTATACGGCGTGTAGTGCGACTACACGTGGCGCATACGCGGGTAGTTTAGAAGTACGTCGCTCTACAAATAGGAATTTTAGCTTTATTATAAGATACTGATATTAAATTTTGGAAAATTATGGTACGTTCACATGGGGCAACTCCCGTGAATCTAAAAAAAACAGAAAGGAACGTAATCAAAGATTATATTTATCGTATAGGCTTATATTAAACTCCGGTCTCATCTTGTGCGAGGAGGTGAGTTCACCCACGGTGTCGCTTATTGCCGCCTCTATGGAATGCGTCCGATATGACCCATATATACCACGTGACAATATGTTAACATGTTTGTATTTCTACTAGCGTAAAAGCATTTTTTGGTTTGAGCAAACGCTAGTAGGTTATTGGTATATTTGCTTTGATATATTTTCCATATAAATTCATTGAAGTTAATACCAGAAATTAATATTTCAAAAATTTTTGATGATAAAAATATTGCGAAAAGTAATGTTATTAATTACCAAATATATAATATTTATTCAAATAAATACTATTTCTCTAAGTGCTTTTATTTTCGTATCAATCTTTATTTATTTTATTTACACAGTTACATAACTATTTTAGTTTTCTTTATCGCACTTATTATTGACAATTATTGATTAGTCATGAGAAAAAATTAAATTTTATTTACAAAAACCATATTGTATAAAAAATCATAAATTATTTTATTTTGTTATTTCGAATATTGCATGTATTTATCCGTTTTTTTATATGTTACAATAATTTAACCGATAATCTTAAACCATGTACGATGACAATTTCTTGCAATATTTATCGGAAAGGTTATAAATGTTTCTGAAAACAATCTGTTAATAATGGCCAATACGAAAATAATTTATATAAATGAATTTAGTAAAAATAATATTGCAGGTGTATTAACAAAAAATTATTATATTATATTTATTATTGAAAAAATTAAATACATAATTATAATTAAAATCTTCAAAACTACATTACATCATTCTTATATATAAAAATTATTTTTATTTTAAAATTATATCTAATTAATAATACCTAGTGATTGTATTTGTAATTTATTTTTCCATACATTGATAGAATGTTTTCGAACGATATTTACGAAATAACAAATGTTCATTGTTGTTATACTATCTACAACATTAAGAAAAGCTTTTATTTTCTATTCTTTTGTTGTAAAATGTGAGTTTTTATTCATAAAATAAAAAGATTAAACTATTTAACTGCAGTTAAAGATTAAACTGCAGTTTGACCATCAATCACGAAGAAAATTAATATTTCTTCAACGGGAATATTTACACAACGTAATAATCATGATATCGTCCTTTCACTTCCTTAGTACAGAGCTCGGACGATAAGGAGACTTAGGACCGCCCAACGAGTGCCTTCATTTCCGCATGAACTTGAACCAGGAAAATCTGTTGACTCGTATGAAGCAGCTGGAAAATCCGAGTTCTTGGAATCGATTCGATTTAGACGAAAATCTTCCGTCATTTCAGCTTTAGATAAGGGGGCATATCTACCTGAATCTGATTTCCCATGATTTGGATACATCTGCGATTTATAGCTATTTTCGAGATTGTTTAAGTTTTTTCGACTTGCGTTAATAAATGGTGCTGACGTTGATTTGAACTTCTGTTCTGTAATTTAATTTGATGAAAATTTTGAACTAAATATTATAATACAATTTAAATGATTTAGTACCTCTTAAACGGATAAACGCGTTAGTTTTTCCGAAAGGATTTTCTGTGAAGCAAGTATATGTACCAAAATCTGCTAATCGGATTCTTCGAATCGTCAAACTAATTTTATACGTATAATCATTAATTGGGATTTCTGTTAATTCATGTCTATCATCCCATATCACTTTCAAACCTGTTCAAGAAAAACAGTTTTTAACACAAAGTTAAATTACAAAGGGGCAAAATTAAGATGTGTTCATTTTTAATTAATATTTATAGTATTTAGTAGCTTATGAGAAATTTAATGAGAAATAATTATAATTCTCTCTGTTTAAACATATTATTTTATAGTAATAAATTTCAATTTACCGTTTTCACTGTACCACGTAGTATGAGATTTTGGCGAAGACTCTATGAAGCTTTCAAATGTTACGTCCGCATTTAGGGATGTTGCGACTATTTGATCCCTTATTTTAATAGTTGGCTTAACTGTTGAAAGAGAAAAATAGCATTTAGTTCAAATTAATATTATATTAAATACAATGTTGATGTAATAAAATATACTTTTCCATATATATCAGTTTAATGCAATTTAAAATGAAAAAAATAGTCGTGTGCATATCTATATTGGAAAACAATTAATTTGCTGATATTATGTCATTCATTCTATGACAATACGAAAAAAGTGATGGTAAATGAGATGAAAAATAAATGCAATAATGAAAAATCTGAGAAGCACGGTGAATTATGTTGGTCTTAGTTTTTGCATGTTGCATAAAAGAAGAAGAACGATGCAGCAAATGATGGACACAGATCTAGGGCTAAAATGTATATGGAATTGAAGTGAGCGTTGGGGATGAAAAGCGCCGTGGAAAGATGCTGTACATTGTTAATCAGGTAAAAACGCAGGTGGCCTTCAACTCACAAAGAACATTTACGTAATATCGCTTGCTGACGGTCGGAGGGATACCGTTCGAGGCGATGCAGAGGTAAGAGCCCATCTCCTGGCGCAGGATGCCGTTCAGATGCAGGCGCTCGTTCTTATACGTTTTCACAGCTGAAACGAGTAAAAGGAGTCATGCTTTTTAGTGATCGTCCGCGTTCGCGCCCCCATTGTCACCGTTCGGCGTTGAGGCACGACATCTGAATACGCGTAAGAGGGGGAGCCCCGTGAGAAGACTTGAAATTTCTCCTGCTCTCTACAATTTTATGTCTTTGGGGCTGTTGTCATTTCTTTTGACACCGATTGACAGGAAAAACAGGCGGATACGGTAGTTTTTATAAATTATATAATATCTTCGGAGATGTCTTATTTTTCTTTATGTTATATTTTCTAAGGTATATGTATTTTTATGGTTTATTATAGATGACATATAATTTGATATTATCGACAGACATTGATATAATTGTGACATTATATGAATAATAAAAATGCATAGCTCGAGTATCGTAGTTAATGTTGTTCGTTGATAAAGTCTTTTTGACGGGTTTATATGTATGTTCATTTTTTAATAATAAGTATGCAGATGATTAAAGTTTGTTACTTTGGATGACATTTTTATTAGTCGCAGTAGCATTTGTACCATTTTCCAAGTTTAGTCCATTGAAATAATTTTAAGAGAGGAAGCAGAAAACAAAGTTTTGAGTACAACCATGAGTTTTATTTCTGGTTTACTATATATACTGTGAACTTTTTAAATTCTTCATGTTTTAGTTAAAACAATGAACACATTAATATGAATTGGTTCATTTTTTTAATTTAAAGAATAAATAAAGAATAATAAAATTGTTATTTAAGCTTATAATATCTTTAACTAAAACTAATATTTTTATTTAAAAAATGTATCCAAACTCTTTATTTTACTTTAGTATCCTTCATTTAGTAGTGTTAGAAGTTCATATTTGTATATAGTGTACATGAGCATGTTTACGATTATACTGGAAAGACAAACAACATTATTATATATAAGCTTATATTGCAATACTCATATTCGACAGTATATAGTAAGAATCTCTTGGAAAGTAAACTGTTTGGCTCATTTAATTAGACACGATCTAAGGTTTGAGTGAAAAATGAAGTTTCTAATAATTTTATTCTTAACTATTATTTATATTTCTTCGATTTATACTGGTAAGAATGTGAAAAACAATATTGTTTAACAGAAATCGTAGATAATTCTGCAATTTGCATTAACAACTATCTTAAATCTATGTGTATGAATCATCATTTGTATGGAGATATTTGTATAAAGCTTACATTTTGATAATGTATGAAATTATTTGTATGTGATCATAGATTCGGTAGCCGATGATTACACCAGAGCTCAGACTGTGAATCATAAGTTTCGAGCCTGTGTAAAGGAATGCAAAAAGCGTAAGTAACAAGAAATACTGTTATTTAGCCATTTAAAAACATATTTTTTATTATACTAAAGGTTTTTTTATTGTTTTATTTTATAGTAAATTCTCGAGAGGAAAACACGCAATGTACCTATGAATGTGTTCGCACGTATCCAATCCGTAAGTATAAAAATTTCTGAAGAAAATTGTACGTATGTGAATGCTATGTAATCGTTATTATTATAGTTTCTTAAACCAAAAATATTTTAATAAAATTATTTATTTAGATTGTTGTATTAATTTATTTTCAGCGAAACTCAAGAGACTAGCCACTTAACAAGACGTCCGTGAAACAAATTTTTTTCAGAATTTGTAACATTTTTAAATCTGTCCAAATATTTGAATGTATTTAAATATTTTATATTTGATAGTTATTTTACTCGTACTTGACATACTTCTAATTTTAATTCTGTTCAATTTTTTCATTTTATTTTCTATTATAATATTTATGCGTTCATGTTGTGTGCCATATTATAATAATAAGCCAATCCTGTATAAATGTGAGTTAAGCGTTATTAAAATTTATATTAATCAAGTGTTGCCAATGTGCTTCAATTTCAATAGATTATTTATCAAGCTGCAAATACAGCCTTTCGTCATCAGCAGCCGGCGCTAAAACCGATACACTATAACGGGATGCGCGTACAGCGCTACTCGTGATCCCGCTACAGAAGGTCGACGCGCGACAAGCCCGAGCCAATTCATTCAAATCCCTCTGTCAGTGCTTTAGGCATTGGGCAAAAACGAGTCTGCGGCCAATCGATGGGCCATACCCACGAGTCGGTATACGCGGCAATGAGGCGAAAAGTCCGCCGCGCGCAAAACTCATCCTTTAACGTCGGCCGCCGCATTATCTAGCCCTAGCCTACCTCCGAAAAATGGAAAGGGCCCGCACTTCCCAGGCGGCCGACATTAGTCACGAAACACTCGTCCGGCCCGCTTGAAAATGAAGGAGATAGAGCGCGAGCCCTCTATCAAATATCTCGTCGGGCGGGGCGGGCGAGTGCACGCGAAAGAGCCGCGCGCGCGGCTTCATCAATCACGCGGAGCTGGGCGTAATTCGTCCCGTCTCGTTATTCCGCGCATCTATATCCCGCGAGCGCCGCGCCAGTTTCCCTTCGGCCGGGCGATCGCCGCTGTCTCGTGTAGCCGTTGGCCCTTCGACTCCGCTGCCGTCTGGGATATATACTCGCGCCGTCTGAGCGATTTGTCACTGGAGACGGTTGTATGAAGAACTTGGGGGATCGGAATATACGCCTTGATTGATATATAGAATCGGAAGTACGGAGGATGTATGAGATATGCGAGATATCGTCGGGATTATGCGAGCTCCATTTTGACTATGTACTTTCTGCCAACACTTTACCTACATCGACGTAACCAGAAATATGACGTTATTCGATTCAAATTTAGATTTACATACTGCACTGTTTGTATATTGATATTATAAAAGGGCAAGAATGTGATTGCGCAAACTCGAGTACAGTATATATGTACTACGAGTGATTGCACGAGTATTGACGCATATGCATAAGTAAGAGTGCTATCCGCGTAGTATTGCTCGCGACTAGTCGAATTACAAATTACTGTTTATCGCATATGCAGCAATCTATTCGCGGGGTATTTATTTAAAGTCCTTCGTAGCGATTACACGCACGCACTCTCTTCTTTCTGTGAAGCTTCGTGTCTATTGCCATCGTCGCGTAATCCGCTCCGACGATAAACGTATATGCGTACGAGCGTTCGAGCATTATCATAAACACACAGGCGAAGGGCCGTTGTGTTTTCGCGAGCGGCATACATACGAGCGATGTTGTTCCGACGGCGTCGAATTTTCCTCGATGAGAAATTCCGGTTCTGCGTATGCGCGCATAAATTAACACAGCGACTATATGTTTGGCAACTTTTGTTTGCCAATCCACCGGCTGCAGATTTTCACTAGATGTGTATATCGAGAGCCGGCCAGTGCTAAACCTAATTTCTGCATTGCTCTCTAAAAGTGGCTTATTTTGAAGTTGGCCTTAATTGTGAAAATACGCTCGAGGCGTTTTTGATAGTAATTTCAAAGTTATTTCAATGTTCATATATATATATACAGCGAGCATATATCCGTACCCACGTAAGATTATTTTGCTAACTATTGTATTTGCACCAACACATATAAGGCAAGCTCGCTGATTATTTACAATGCGCGCAGCATGCGATACAGCTCATTTCATAAGATCGTTACTAATTCATCTCCTTGATTCGCGTCATTGCCGTTTTGCAAATGCAATGGAGGATCGATCTGGTATCGTGGCGTACACGTGCAGGGCACTGCGGGCACGCGCCGAATAAAACGCCAGGGCGTATTTTAATTCAAACGGCCCCGGGAATGATCGAGAGGCGCCGATTGCAATCAGCGATATGGCGGGATCCGTGCGACTCGTAAAAATCCTCCCAACTATATGGCCGCGAGGGCGTGAATCGGAAAAGGCGTTGTATATACCAACGCGGGAATAATCCAGGAGGGCGACGGCGGGGCCTCGACCCGTGAAAGGCGCGCCGTAATGGCAGGGGGCGCACCGTAAAACGCTCCTACGCGTAAACGAGATGGAAAAATCGCTCGACGTAACGCGCCGGGCGGGAGGGAAACGCGCGCAGACAAGAGGACGGCCAAAGAGAGAAGTGGGATCGCGCGGGAGATGGAGCCGCGGGAAGCGCCGCGGGGGAGACACGTGTGCACACTTATGTAACCGTTAAATAAATTGTTCGGCCCGCCTGTAAACCATTATTTACACTATTGCGATGGCTCCGAGATACGACCTCCAGTGTAGACATCTGCCGCGATCGCGAATCTCGTCTACGTCCATTTTGATTTTATTCTATACAGATTGTACGGTAAGTTTTTACTTAGCCTTTCGTTTGGAAACACTTTTATAACTACCTTACAAATGTGCAATAATCGTTCGAGTGTAATGTGAGAATAAGTATAATAACATCTCGGATTCGATCTCGTGTATGTGCACACATATATATAACCCATTGAATAGTCTTGCGCCATTAAGCTGTGAGAGATATCATATACTATTAAGAAATTTTTAAGTAAGGTATTTTTTATGATATTTTCATACTTTTTCTATTATTGACTTAAGATTTCTAGAACTATCATTATATTTTAATTTAAAAATCAATTTTTTTTGAATATTACTCGTAAAAAGACAAATTTGATCATTGAGAGTTTGGCTTAAAAAGTACAACGATCGAAAAGACCTATTAATTACCTCAGTTGTATTCCGGAACGTAAGGCAAATTGATTGATTTGTCGTGAAATTATAAAAGTATTCAGTTCAATTAAGCTGATTGTATTTCACCCTATATACCTGTCGAGGATTATACTCTCCAAATTTAGGTATGTATTTAAAGAGCGACCGAATCCCTTGCTGTTTTTGTAATCCGGTTCGCGTGACTTTACTCCGGTTTATTTATAAGGCGCTATCAGATCGCGAGCTCCACCTCCATTTTCAATTCATATCCACGAGGTAAATTATTCGAGTAAAGGCTGATCCGCGATCGATCGAGCGTTAAGCGAAGCGCCGCAGGGATTTCCGCGAGGAATCCACGGGGGGACCGCATCGATAGAGAGGGACCCTCACCGGTGCAGACGTCGCCGGCGCGCAGGCTGATGCTGCGGCCGTCCTCCCTGCGCCAGGTGACCTCGGGCTGGGGGGCGCCGGTCGCCCGGCACCGCAGCCGTACCTCCCCGCTCTCCATGCTCGTCAAGCGCTCGCTCGCATCCTCCAGGTCCATTATGTCCGGCGGGATCACCACCTTCATGTGCCCCGTCTGTGACCACAGTTCCAAGCGTTACACGCGTCCGCGTTTTCTATTGTAATGTATATAAGTGCTAAAAATACACGTTCTTGCGGGATATGGTATAAATAGATCAAATCAGGAATTTTAAAACGTGTTACGATTTCAAAAATAATGAGAACATTGTAAGTAAAAAAAACTGAGGAAATGATTAAATTAACATATTTGTTGTCTAATTATACTGCGTTATGTTCATGTACACACAGACTCGCCTCGCTATGATGTACTCATTACCAATTTTAATTTTCGACTTTGTTCATTTTTTATATTTACAGCACATACATCATGGCCATGATAAATTACTGCAAAAATATGTAAATACACCGGGAAAAATGTTATAGAAATTTTTACCATTCTCTGAGTTATGTAAAATGACTACAATCGTCAATATGAATTAATTATCAAATTATATAGTAAAAATACTTGTTAATATAGTAATAGCAATGTCTATTAAAATGTTTGGTCATTTTTTCGATTTTTACCAATGTCATCATGTTTCTCGAAAATATACGGTAAAAATTGTTATAACATTTCTCTCAGTGTATTCAGATGCAATTTTGGGTAATAGCACAAGTTCGATGATGAATTTTGAAAAGTAGTTATTATTATTTTTGAGTGTCAATTACAGAAATTATGTTACAATCTCTCGAAAATTGATTCAGAGATCGTGGTATATACTCTTCCTATCGTTTTGGCGATCGGGGGCAGTTATAAGTAACCACTATTCAGTTCTGATCGACTTCTCGAAAGCTAGGAAGCATTTGAAATCACGGAGCGTTGAGTTCAGGGTATGTCATTAGTATGCGTCCCATCATACCTGGCTCCTCATCGGGTCCGTGTTCACCTGACACATGTACGTTCCGGAGTCCGCTGGTTGAACGTTGAGTACGTGTAGCTTCCACGTGTTGTGCCCATTGTGGGTGACGAACAGCCGAGGATTCGGGGCTACCATGTGTGTGTGCATCGCTAGGATGGCGCGAGAGTCTGACTTTATCCATGCGACCTGTCGATAAACCAAAAATGGCCAGTCAATTTTCATTTATTATGGATAATATTATATTACAGAATACAGATGTTTCGGAACTTTCTATAAATAGCTATATTCACATTTACTATTTTACATGTTTCATTTTCCTATGGATTGTTTATAAAAGTAGACACGTTCGAAAATGGACGAATATGTACCGAGTGCAATTTACTTTTTAAAATAAGGATCATTTTAGATTCAGAAGACAAAGTGAAAGATAAAGGGTATAAAAATAGAGTCATCATTTTTTAAAAATTTGGATATGATGTAAATACATTTTGTTTTAAATTATTAAAAGTTTAAGTGCTAAATTTTAGACTTTCTTAAAATTTAAAACTCATCATCTAAAGTTTCGATACAATGCATCGATAGAATAAAACAAAAAGGTATTGGCTTATGAGATTCACAGATCTTTTAAATTGTTGGTATAGTTGTCGAAAAAGATAATAGAGTTAAGCGCCTTACTGTGATTCGTTTGAATAATTAATTTTCTTACGCGATGTATATAGTCGAATTCATCTACATTTATCTACATTTTGCAATTTCCTAGCTAGATTTAGTAACACAATTGAATCCATTTGATTTCATTTCATGGCTACTACTAAATTCACACCTTTGCAGTTGTCACTGAATACCATCACAGTTATTGTATATCGGGATGAAATATTTAAAACTGATATTATACTATTGTACAAGTATTTGAAAATTTAATATGAAATATTTTTTAGCTATTATCTATATAGTAAAGTATGCATATAAATAATTATTCCATTAACGCAATTGAATTATTTAATAGGAATCCGAAGAAAGTAATAAGATTTTAAATGAGAGATACAGAAAATAAATTTATTACATTATACAGCGAAAACGAATCAACTCTGGGAAATTCGCTCATAACCTGGGTTTATACGAATTTAATCCTCGTGATACTCGCGTTTCTTCGCCAAACGTGGATTATATACTCAATATGAACCAAAGTTCTGCTTATTTGAAAACGAACGGGAGACAAATTCTGGAATCGGACTCATTAATTTTCCTGAGCAAGGCTGATGTCATCACTTGCTAAAATCAATGGGACGACGCAACACATGTGGAAATATTAAACACGAGTCTAAAATATATAAATGACAATTATTTACACACGTGCAGGATAGTATGCCTTTCCCTGTCATTTAATTGCATAATGTTTTTCTCTGCTTTTATTTCACATGCAGTAGTTTAGTTTCAAAGTTGGAAAAAGAGGTGGGCAGTTTTATAAGTCGATTCACGAAGAGATGATAAAAGTCCATGCCCGGGAAAAATGTAAACCTGTTATTCGCAATTTTAATTTGTTCTAGAGCGAGCGTAAATGCAGGAAGCGATTTCAAAAATATTTTATTACTGACTCGTAAAATGATTCTATAATTGCACTTTGACCGTGATACTATCCACTTTTTCTCAATTAACATCTATTTTATAAAGCTGATTACTTTGAATGTAAGTCTTGTAGGACGGAAAATTGTATAACAAAATCTGATATTACTAATTTAGCTTACTAATTTTTTGTTAATATTTGCAAAAGGATAAGATACACGGAAACGTTATACTTGTAAATTCGTTTAAACTGCATTAGAAATTTCATAAGTATCTCAATTCCTTGGAAATTAACTCTGAAGTTACCTTGTAATTATACTACTGTGTTGGAGTGTATATAGACTTGGTGTCGTAGCAAAGACGCATTAATTTTGCTCAATAAAATCGGGTCTGCAAGTGCGGCACAAGCTTGACACTCGACCCGTCAAATGGGGCGACAGCCCGTGGCTCAACATACCTTGTAAGATTGAAGATGATTAACGACGCAAGTAAAGAAGACGTCACGACCTTGGGTAACCGTGTGGTTCTCCAGTGGTGCAAGGAACTCGGGCTCCAGCTCGAAGCGCGGCTCCGTTTGACCTGAAAAGTTCAAAGTGCCTATACCGGCATCAAGTGCATGATCGATGAGAGCCGGGGCGTCAAGCATTAAAAGATATCATATCATCCACCCTTACATTGCTATTTCTCATATCCAAGAGAAATCAGATTAAATTTTAATTTTGGTACGGTATATTTATTAATGACTTTTGGAGTCAGTTTTACTAAGATTTACTGCAGCTTTGATAAAAGGATATATTTATAGAAATACCTACAATACAATATTCTGAAAAAAATCAAATCAGTGTCAAAATGTTATTTTAGCGAACAACTTTTATAATAACTTGCATAAATGTAAAAATGCCTTTTAATATATTTCATTATAATTTCTTTTAATATTTTTTTATAGAGGTAAAAAAATATTACTACCTATAAAACCTTATATAAAATCCGACTTATGTTATAATTATCAAAAAAAAATAAATTTCAACCTCTAAAAAGTATTATGAAACTTTTTTTAATTATTTGGCAACAAAAATATTTCTGAAAATTTAGATTGAACTTTGTGACAACAACGAATGTGGTATTATGTAGTATCTAATTATACTTGATCTTTTTAAAAACTTATAGATATTACATTACCATATGTTCAATATAATCAGCAAAATGATATTCTACGAATATGGCTAGTTCGAATAATTTTGTAAGTAATAATTTGTAAGTATATTACGAGTTATTTTAAAACCACATAATAATAAAATCAATATAGAAGAATTCTACTAAGATAGATATTTTAACTGCAATTTCATCCTTTTTATGTCCTATGATATTTGGTATTGTTTCGCATTTTTAATTGAATATTTAATATCGAAAAGCCTGTATGACTGTTATATTTTTTAAATATATTCTTATAAACTGTACGATATTGCACACGTTCTATTCCACGATACTAAAAAACTATTTCGAAAAGCTTGAGTTTCAAAATAGAGCAAAAAAAGAGGCTCGCCTTACGAAAATCCACACCTTTTAATAACAGTCAGGCCTTTCGTTGGATTGGCAAAAAACGTTCCGTCCGGAATAGGACAAAATAATAAAAGCCATGCAGAAGCGTATTCGAAGTCCGACGACTACACGCACGTAATGTCCGTCCGTATTCGTGCGGACATTTATTAAAGGCCATGCCTGGGATTCGGGACTTCGGGAATTTCGAGCTCTTCGGAGTAGCTCCTGGTTTCTTTTTCATTCTCTTCTCTTTGTATTTTCGTCCATTCGCAGCCATCGACTCTTGGTCAGGGTATTCAAAATTGAAGGATTCCGGTGAGCCACGCTGGACCAGTTGTAATTTTGACTCGTTCTCTGATTTCATTTAATTGCGTGTCTATATGACCTTCGGTATCCAGGCATCTATTTCATGTGCTAATGAATTTATGTTCCTATAAATTCTGGAAATGTAGACAAATTATATAGAACAATTCTTGGCAGCCATTAAACGTCTTGAAGAATTTAATTTGAACAATAAGAAAATTACAAACATTTTGATTAAGATCCGAGTAATTTTCACAGTAATCAAAGATATGCTGAGAATCACAGATGTCGCGCATCCACTTAGAGGTAGAGTGTCATTTTTAAAACTTTTTTGCTTGGCACGAAATGTTGGCCGTGTACGCAATATATTAGCCGCGCGTTCCAACAGTGACCGACGACATGTTTGCCGTCGTGTCCGTGTACACAGAGATACGAATGAATGCAAGTGGTGGAGGGGGGACTCGTGGTTCGTTTTGTTCTTGAGGATGTTGCACACACGAGACTCCCCTTCCACTTTACGCTCTTTTTTTAATTCTTCAAGTTCCACTCATGCGCACAGTTTTATAGATGCACAGACTTTTTTAATATTCCACAGATCTTGTGGTCGACGTGAAGCGAGACTTGTGTTTAGGTCTATTTATTCGTTCTTTTACACTTTGATATTGTACTTTTATAAACTTAGTTTTCTCAGCAAAAACTATATATGAATAGGTATATTTAGTATGTAAGTTATTCCGTGTTAGCAATAGTTTTATAGTTCTTTAGTTTTAATAAATGATAAGAATTTTTGTTAAATCTACCTTATATCTACGCCTTGTTTATTACATTACAAATTTATTTCTTTAGCTACCGTACCAGCGACTTGTAAAAATAAAAATGTAAGTCATTCTTCAATTTCCAAACATAAAGCGGGAAATTTCAGTCCAAACTCATATATATAAGCCTCGTCAACTTTCTAAACCATAGGGTGCTACCTCATAAAATTGGTGACACCCTTAATGTTTCTATTTATATTATGGGCAAAGGTAATTACTTTTAATTATATTTAACCCTTTTTAATATTCCATGTACATTTTGAAAATTCAATCTTTGTGTACAAGGAATGGCATGAATTATTTGCAACTTTAGATAAATACTACTTGGAGAGATCCGCTTATATCGAAACTAAAGTTAATTTCTCCAATATTAAGCTTATAACACGGTTTTCACAAATAAAACAGTTCTTATTACGATTTATTATTAGAATTTACAGAATGTAACCTGACCTATGTAAAAAGTAACATAATAAAAACAAATCTGTATTTTACTATTTGAATCACAATATCAAGTGGAGTGTGCATAGTTAAAGCTTAAAATCAAAACACTCTTCACTTTCTGGACGATTTATGATTTGAGTACATGCGGAAGTCAGATATATAAAATAAACCCATTGTTGTGTTTGGATTATGCTGATGCTTTGAATCATCATTATGAATAATTTATTCTGATGACATGATTTATTAAACATTCCTCATGATCCGTGCACAAGTGAAGCACATACATTTATAGATCAGTTTAGAGATTCAAGACTTCACAATGCGTGAGGTGACGTTTCAGGTGACATGATTTTCCTTCGGTGTTTGCCATCAAAAGCATATGTGCGACGGCTATCTGCTTCGTTGATCTCAAGATATCTACCTATCAGTATCATTGAAGTCAGTAATTTTAATTTTTATAAAAATCGAAGCCGATACAAAAACTTTGCTATATATCTCACAGAAAAAAATGCGCTTTCGGTTTTATTACTACGCTGTTATATATAGTGAATAGTAATTAAATGCATATATAACTTTTTATTTAAATCCTATTATAATATAAAAAAAATTAGTTATACCGAAAATTTATACACGTTAACCTTTAGATTAAAATCCGAGTTAAAATCTTTAGATTTCAAGTTTTAGATACGTATTACACAAGTTTTTTATGAAAATTATACTTGAAGCTTGATGTTCTTGTTTTTCTGTACATTCAGATCGTTTAGTATTGCGATTTTGTATGCTTATATGTGTGATATTCTTGATGAGGAGCGGATTGAAATTAATAATATTTAAACTATTTCCAACATTTATTTGGGTTTCGGCTTGCGCTTCGGTAACCAATTTGAACCAATTTGACCACCTTTCTTGATACTCATTTAGCCGTTAACCCTCGAGAGCTGCGAGCGAGTCCAGAATCTTCCACGGGCCCTCTCCACTTCCCCCCGTTTGCACTCCCGACGCGACTGGGCCTTACCCTTGCGGACTTCCCCCCTCTCGACCGAGTCTCAACCGCCGTCGGACCTCTCCCTCATTTTCAGTTTCGTGGAAGTCGCTGCCGCTAGTCGCGAGCGATTCCGTCATCGCGTTTTTTCCCCTCCCCCCTTTCTCCCTCATTCCCCTTTCACGTAACTCGCTGTCACTAGACGCGAGTTTGTTTGCTTTTTAATTCCGCTGAGTCTTATACAAAATAATGCATAATACTAATAATAGTTTTTAATTTAAATATTTCTCTCAGTTGCAGTATGAAAAAGAACTATTAGTATATCCGCGTACGAGTTGCTCACGTACCTAATGTCTGAGTGATTAACATTGGTAAATCATTTCATTTAGTGAAGCTTTTCCGTAAATAATTACCAACGCAAAGTAAATACCGCGCAAGCCGATTTGCCCAGCACTTATTAGCGCGATCGCGTGAAACAAATAATTAAGTCGAATTTATGTGACTCTGCGATTCCTGCGAATGTCAGTATAGCCTTATCGATTTCTATCATTCAATCTAATACGGATGATCACCTACCAACTTTCAGTTAGGCTCGACTGGTAGCACTTTGGATCATCATATAAATGATTTGTTATTGTTTGCTCCCGTGCAGTCTCCTTCGAGAAAGTTTAGACTTTGAAAGACTGCCTCGAGGAGCTTATAAGCGAGCTTATAAGCCTAGTTACAGGTACTTTGATGGCGTTGTCGTGCCTTGCGCCTGTCTATAGTATTTTCAATTGATTGCTCATTAGTTTCTCGGAAATCTCGTCGAATCACTCAATAACATCAATGACAAAACTCCTCAGTTGGTGTAGACGCTCCTCCGCGAGGAGACTATACAAAGCGGTGGAGAAATTGATAAGCCCGGTCTCAGCGGTAATGATGCGATAGCGCGCTCACTGTGTTCTAACGAGTACTGAACTGCATGTGACGTTGGTTAAATACGAAATATAAAAGTCGAACAATTTATTAAATGGATTTTGGCTTGTTAATAGCTCGAGGGGCGTATAAAATGTAGACAGAAAAGCATTTATCACGGAAACAGCAACCGAATGCTAGACTGCACTATCGCATATATTCCTATTATATTCTACGAGCTTACCAATCGTAGAGTAAAGGAGAGCCGATAGTAGGAAGCAAAGCGCCAGGTCCCAAGTGGCCATTCCATTGCGCGAGCCATGCGCCATGCGTCCTGCAAAAACATACAAACGATATTTACGTTCTATCTCTGTACAACGTGACTAACTTTCCATATTAAACGATCTTTATTGTCATCGTGCCTTTTTTTAGTAATCGGGATTAGACGGCTACGCGAGATAGATGTACGCGTCGTGAAAAATACCGATCGCACGTGCCGCCAGCAAATTGCAAGGTTTCCTATACGTTTTTATTGGTCAACTAATAAATGTATCTAGTTTTAAAAACAGAAGTATAAGTAATCTTTTTTTTTGTTTGTATACGTCAAAATGAAACTAATAAATTATATACAAGTGCGGTTTCGGCTCGGGTTTCGATCAGACGGATGGTTATAAATTCTGTTCAATATTCATCTTGAATATTAGTTCACATTTTCCTCTAGCTGATTAAGTATGACCTTTTGTCGTACTGTTAGAAATAGTTTTGCCCTCGGATTTGCCCAAGAAAAATACGGAGGCTAGAGTTGAATCTATTACTTATTAAAATTTAATAATTAAAATTATTAATATTTGAGATATAAATTCTTAATTTGAAGTATTTAAGTTTAAAGAATTTTCGGAGATTATGATATTGATTGGAACCTATATCATGAGGGGTTTAAATATCTCAACAGAAGTGAGATTATAGTAATTATCCAAACATGATTATATTAATAAAAAAGTTATTACAACAGATATTTTAATATTTTTATAATAATGTAAGAATTATGAGAACATTAATGAGTCATGAAAATTGTTGTGTGTGTTCTTTTTGATGAGGATCGGATTGAAATAAATGATATTAAAATTATTTCCAATGATTTTACGATCACGGAGAGCCGTGAGTGCTTCTAGAACCTTCCACGGCCCCCTTCCCCCTTTTGCTCTCACGGCTAGACTGGGCCTTCGGCCTGTTCCCACCCTCAACCCCCTTTTCGCAGAAATCACTGCCGCTAGACGCGAGAGTCCCGAGTCGCGACGCGTCCGCCTTCGCGCTCTTTCTGGAACCGTCCACGCCACCCCTCCCCCCTTGTGTTCCCGCGATGCGACTGAGCCTTCGGCCCGCTGTCCCCCTCATTCCCCTTTCGCAGAACTCACTGTCGCTAGACGCGAGAGTCCCGAGTCGCCAGCCGCGAACGCATTCTTTCCTCCCGTCCTCGTAACATATTGCCCGCGAAGTTTTCTATAAATAATATAATATTTTTGGAGGCTCGCTCCCCGGCAGTTACTTTGTTCTCTCCGCTAGTTTCTTTGATAGTTTAATTTGTTTACTTGTTGACTTCGCTGAGTCTTACAAATAATAAATAATACTAATAATAGTTTTTATTTTAAATATTTTTGTTACAAAAATGTTAGCGTTCATTGTATCTTAACGCTCGCTTCATTGAAATCATTCGAAGACAGATAACTCAATTATCTTCATTAAAAATCTATACTTGATTTCACAGGCTTATCATTGCACCCGTCCATATATCAATATGCATTGCCCCTGGTGCTGGATTATACCCAATACATATGTCATATAACCGACAAAGTATTAAAAAATGCCCTGCGGAACACGAGCTTTCAATCAAACAGCTAAATCAAATGAAGTCTCGGGTTGGTACATAATGAACTCTTGGCAGTCGCGCAGCATCGGAAGAATCGCGCCTAACGAATGGATGAAGGCGTGCATCAAAGCCAAGGATCAATCTGGCAGGGCGCGAAATCGATCCTCGATAGATTGAAAATTTCGCTTGCGTCGGTCGCGCAAGCGGAAGTCGAGGGGCGCCATATATACATAGATGCGCGGAGGGCGCGCATGTGCTTTACGAGGTCCCCGCGGCGGGCGGGTTACAGGGGCGCGCGCCCCGTGGCCGGAATGTCGAATCGTATATTACGCGGGCTTTTTGCCGTCTGGCTCGGGCACGTATTACGCGATCGACGTGTGTGAGAAATTTTAATATGGGGATATATTCGCGCGCCGTTCTTCTTTTGCGCGGCAGTACAGTCGCGCGCTTGAATCCCGATGGCCCGGGCGGTAATGGAATCCGCGGCGACGCCGCGCGCCGTTCGTTTTCTGATATTAATGCCGCCGGCCTGGCCCTCGGCGCAATAATGGATGATTTAGAAGAGGCGCCGCCGGCAGTGGCCCAACGCCCGACACTCGCGCTGTATTATTCCCCGGACGTTATCCCCCTGGCGGGAAATTTACGAAGCCGCGGACGCGCCTCCTCGAGGAGCCACTGGGCCCTTGGTGCCGCTCTGACATAAAAGCGCCCTCGGCAGCAACCCCAAACGTGCCCTGATCAACCTGCCGCCTAGCGTAGATGCTACTATGTAAATTAAGCTGGGGAAAAGTGGGGAAGTACCTATAAGCAAGCGGGGATGAAGCTGGGGCCTGGCTGGGAGGCACCAGTCGACCTTTCAACGAGACAGACACACGAGCACAGGGGCAGAGAGATAAGGTTCGCCAAGTGGAGGATCTCGGGGGCGGAATTTCAGGAAGGAAGATGCCTTTCTTCAAGGTACCGCCTCCCCAAACTCTTGAACTAGTTGAAAATGTTCATTCTTTCCCCCAAGAATATACTCAGTGTATAAACGCCCGGTTACACGTGATCATCAGCGACAGGAATTACCGATCATGAAATGGACCCCCGCAACGAAGATTAAAAAGCCGCAGCGACTCGGGCAATTTCCTACACGACAAGCCTCGGAAAATTGCCTCCGAGGGCGAATAATAGGGCGGACCGGCAGGTGAGCCAAATTACGAGCGGTGTTCGCGGGCCCGTCAAACCTCCGGCCCTGGCCGATAAAATCGAGGCGGGCCAGGATTCTTGGGATGTCCCGGCGGCGGCGGCGGCGGACAAAAGTCGCGTACCTACCCGCGGCATTCAGCCCGGATCCGCCTGCCGGGGACTTTGTCCGGGCTTCCGGCCTGACCTTCCTTCCGTTCTCTTTTATGCATTCCTCCGTGTTTGCGCGTTGGTCGCGCGCCTTCCCCGAGTATAAGTCTCGACTTTGCCTCACGCGGACTTTTACCGATTGTCGCCGGTTGCGTATGTTAGGCCGGGGCTCGCCTTAATGACTTTTGACAACTTTGACCGTTGCCCTCGATTACCCAAGCCGCTGTGGTTTATTCATGACGCCGTTGTTCAATATTCCGCGCCTGGCTCATTAGCCAATCTTTGTACTGAATAATTAACAGGTTTTGAGTAAGCTTCCCAGCGAAAGCTCCACATCGGCTGCGCTCTCGTTGTATCCTCGTGCGGCGCTGAATCGTTGTAATGGAAGTCCCTTGACGTGTTTGTTTTTCATTCATTTTTGCCGGTTGCACACGCAAGCTCTTTAGAGTATTATCATTGGATATTATATCAGAGTTTGTATTTATATATATTTGCTCCATGAATAGTAATAGACTATCCTGCTGCAAATGCTGCTTGCAAACTTAAAGCTGATTGATTTGGAAGTTAAATTTTACAACAAATTGAGTAAAACCTACTATTTACAAACATACTTAGATACAGCTATAGAGTCTCTGCAGATATTGTCTATGTACAAAAAGTTATATATAGGTTATGCTATAGCACTTTTCCGGCACTATTTTGAAATATTCCTACCGGCGCTTTATACAATGGAAATTTTATCCACCAAAAACGTCTAAAGTGCATGGAAAGACGACTTCTTTATTCCGGCGGAAGTGTCCTTACAATCCGCGCAAATTCGATTCACCCCGTAGGTAAACGTGCGAGTACTGCGTACCTGGAATCGGAATAAGCCACGGGAAACTTGGTGGGAAATTCGAAGATCCAGGCCAAATTGTAAACTCAGATTTTCGGGATCCTTCAGCTCGCCGAGATAATTCCGCGGGTGGAATCATCCCTTATTCGACATTTATCCCCTCATCAAACGTAATCCCACCCGCGCGCGCGGCCTTCCCCTCCAACTTTTCTTTCGGCGCGGACGTCTTTCTTACCCGACCCATCCCCTGGCGCTCCTGCCCTTTTTTTTCGAAAATTCCGAATCGCCTCCTCGGCTGGAACAGCCTCGCGCGAATATGGCCCAATCCCTTTTACGGCCATCCACTTTATTTGCTCTCCGAGATTATCGGGAATAAATTGGTGGACAATATTGAAAAAAAAAAAAAAAGAAATTCGGTGAATCGGTCGGCTGAAGCCAGAGGGGAATTCGCAATTGTGCAGACAATGGGGGGAAGGACGTGCTAAGGAGCCGCCGTCGCGGCGAAAAAAGCGGGGCAGAGGCGCGCGCGCGCCAAGGGATTTAGGGCGCCGGGAGAAAAAGCGCGACACGCGGCACCTAAGGCGCTTAGGCTCACAATAAGTCCGCGTCATCCAAGTCAACGAGCTATTGGCCACGGGATTCCGGGCCGTGCGTATGTGCCGTGCGGATTGCGCCCGCAGTTCCCCTAATCCACGCCGATGCATTATGCTTTTAGGATTCTTGAAGTATTAATGCCCTTTCACCGCCACCTGGATCTAATGGCCCCAGTGGCATATAGATGAGACTGTCTTTCTGTACACGCGCCATATACTTATTGAGCTCGCCCTCTCGTAAATCTTTAACTCGTTGCCTCGGAGAGCTCCGATGATTTGTGCAAAAAAAAAAAAAAAAGAAATACCGCGCTAGGCTAATTGCAGCGGACGAGAAGCGGGTAGATCATGAAAGGAAGAAAGGATTTGGATGTATCCTGTCTATTTACGCTCGAGGAAGCAAGAAGACTGATTCGGGGAGTAAGTGCGCAGGTCACCGATAAAGACTTGCCCGGCGTAGTGCGTTTTGTAGTTTTACGAGTACGCGCGGGTTATTTGGAGGTACTATCGGCTTTTACTGTATGCGTAAAACTGCCTGGCGTAAAATACGCGAACCACCTCATCGGCGACCTCCTTGTAAGCGCGCCCAGTTTCAAAATATTTTTTTTTTTTTATAATTGAAACTCTCGCGCGACTACGGGACATTTTCCTCGGTTATCCGAAAATGCCCGCGAGAGCATTAGCCAACCGCGCGCTTTTTTTTCCCCCGCCCGTATACGCCTACACGGACAATCCGAAAAACACGGTTAAACAATCGGGCGCGAGATGGGCTCGGTGCCGAGGGCGAGCCATAAGGCTCGGGCTTTGATCCGACGGCGCAAGCTGCCAGTGAACACGCATTAATCCCTGGCTGATTCCACGGATGCGCAATGGCGGCGCGGCGCGTGACGGATTCGCGCCTGGAATTAGGAGCGGCGGCCGATAGTCGGCATTGTGTCTCTGAATAGGCGCTGGTGCCGGGGCGACGCCGTAAAATTAGGCTGCATTGCATACACGCGATATCGCCGGGCGCCACGGCTTCGGATATGCGACTAAATTAATCTGCCCGTCGCGTATTTTACGTCAAATTAGCGTCCTAGTCGGAAAAACATTTGCCGGGGCATTGCTGCAGTTTAGTCGCTGGCCTCCAATTATGTTATTCCAGTGTCTCGGGCTTACGGTTAATCAGATGCAAGCGGCTCTTTCCTCCGAGTCAATATTTGCCGAGGACGCGCCCTGTGTGCTACTCCGAGAGATGTATGCCTCATCGCAATGCAGATGAATTTGATAGGGCGTACAAACGGTTTGATGATAAAAGTCGCGCTAGTAACTCTCACGGTATCGTCGAGAATATTCTACGTGATATGTATAAATTGCGTCGTTTTTGCCAACGGATATTGAGATATCAAATTTCGAAGTGAGCGTATCCAAATTTTCACAAATTTAAAGAGCACTATGATAAAGTACTTTAAGTTCATATTTTATAAAGTAGTTTTATTAACTGGCTGCTGCTCTTCGAGGACACATTTACCACCAAAACCGACCCGAAATTTAATCATACTTTAAAGCCCAATATAAATTTAAAATTATAGGTTAAGGATGTTACCTTCATTTTATAGAAAGTATTTGTTATATTATGCCTTTATTTATATACTTCACATTTTAAATTATAATTGTATAGTTTATGCTAAAAAACTTTTAACTTTATTTAGGAGATTATTTACAATTCGAAATTAATCATTTTTTGAATGGCCTAGCTAGGAAAACAGTTTTTAAACTATAGTTCATCAATATCCTTTCTTAAACTCGCTATCTATTATTCATTATTAATTTCAATTATGTTTAGAATATTGATTATTCTGAATGTGCACCAACCATGGTAATCGAATTAATGTTTACGATTCACTACTTATATGCAGAACCGTCAAGATTAGTAATTAATTTTTGGAAGGCTTTATAAGCGTGCTCAAAATTGTTCTTGGTTTCCAGTAGTAATAAGTCTGTGTGAAGTAAAGTATTAATGAATTATTTCATATAGGAATTTAAGAGTATTATATCATGATATAAAAAATGAATAATTTAAATATTATACAATCGCGATATTAAATAGAAAGGATTAAGAATTAAAAGTGAAGAAATATATCCGAGTGAGAAAGGGATATTGGTGGTTTTATTGGCTCGCCTTGCAACTCAAATTTTGATAAGGATCCATCTGTGGAACACGTGGTTTCAATGATGATCGGATGCTTTTTGAGCATTCAAGAACACCTGTGTTCGCGGTGCAGCTCGCAAGTCTCCGATGATCTGAGATGCTATGATTTCTCGCGGAGATGCCAGGCCTTGCGACTCAGTTCATTGAAGATGATCGGCGATCCGAGGACGTTTGATCCCTCGTAGAGACCAATGGACCATCTAGCTCGGGTCGTCGAATATACGCGATGGTCTGGTGGAGCTTTCGGGAAGAGTCGACTATGCTGCGAGCGCTTGAAGCCGCAAATTCCTAGAAAGGAAACTTGCGCGAGATTGGAAGGTGCGGAAATGAGAGCATATATAAGGCGACCGCTGCGACTAAGGGGTTCTCTTTTGGCACGGAGCTTTCAAAAGACTACTTGGCTTTCCAAACAATTTACAATCATTATATTCTTCATGTTCTAAGCGGTTTTTCCCTTTTGCATTTAATATTCAAAGTGGAATAAGCTTCTAGATGTTTTATGGTGATAATACTAGTTCAGTTTCTATATTATGTGATATTAAATACCCTTTTGGAAAAAATATTTAATACATATTGGTTTGGAATATCATAGCTTTGAATTTGATAATGTTGAATTTGAAACACTGCTCATTTATCTGAATCGTACATTATGCGCATGGTATGGTTATACTCTTTTGTTTCGAATATCTAGCTTTCATTTCATTTTCACTTCTTTTATTTAAATTTTTGGCAATTTCAGATAAAAGAAAGTCATTTACAATTCGACGAAAAGCATTCAATTTTGTTCCGCATTACTTCTAACCTGCTGAATCAAGGAGTATTTGATAGCTGGAGTCATTTCATCTACATTTCGAAATAATTTCCAAGCAAATTTGAAGGGTGTGTAAATTTACGCGCATTACCGCCTATGTGAATCTGTGTCCGAATCTTGGAAACAGAGTGAAGTTGCCAATTAATGACTAACAGTTGAAAGAAAATGCCGCATGACGCATTCATCCCGGTGAATTCGTGCGCCCGCGTGTTTCGCGACTGCATAATACTGCGCCAAGTTCGCTAGATGCAGCATCGACTTAATGAGCTTCCTCCGTTATACTCCCACGCTCGTGGGCGTATCATTATCGCACGCGGTTCCCGGGCGCGCGCTTCGACGGCGCGTGGTTCACTTCCAGTTTACGAGCCGACTGATCCTCTATTATCTCTGTCTCCTATTTGAGCTCACTTTATCTTTTTAGTCCGGGTAACTAAGATTGTTTAATACGAGATTGTAAAGGAAATTTTGCCTCTTTGAGCTTCCATGTTTGTAATTATAAGTAGATTATTTTAAACGAAAGCTTATCCTGATAAACTAGATAAAAACAAATAAAATAAAAAATATTGAGGCTTACATCGAAAATTTATAACATACAACCTTTTTTAAATTTATCATTGCCATGTTTATCAATTTAATTTATTTCATAAACAACTGGCTCTCATTAAGTAGTACTGCTATAATCTGCTTTGAATTTAATGATCTATAACAAACGATATTTTTAATTAAAAATGAATACATAGTATGCATACAAAACAACAATATGCGATTGCATTTGTAATAGAATTAAATCTCTCAGAGTACTGACAGTTTATCCTATTCTGAAATATAAATGTACTTGAATATTATATCTTATACTGTGTATACGTATAAACTACCCAGAGGCACTTGATGGATTTTCCTGGAAAGGGATTTAATGCAGGAATATAACTAGTTTTTATATTTGGGACCATTTGGTGCTGTATAAATTATGGGCGCACTACTTGCTTAACTTGAGGAGGGTAACGAGCATATTCCAAGATTATATTATACAAATAAATTGAATCGTGGCAGGAAATTCCGCATGTCAGTTACCACGTGGGGGGGTATTGTCGACGATGAATTTTCCGTTGTCGAGCCATGTTTATTACCCCGGCGACAGTTGAACAAACGTCTCGCGTCTCGATGCTCGTGTATCTCGATGCCGCACGTCTTACGCCGCCATTCGTCCTTTGGTTTTGTCGCTCTCTTTACTTTCTCGAAGAATCGTGCGATACTCTTGATACCGAAGCTTGGTCCTTCTGAGACTTCAGGAACTGACATAGTATATCTCGATTCGAAGTTGACTCCTTAAATGCGGCCGCAGAATGGATTAATGTATTATGGTATTGAGCAATAGAAAACAACTTAATAGGAGTAGAGTTATAAGAATTTGTTGAAAATAAAAGATTATAACAGAAACTATTACCATGATACATACATTTTAATGCTATGCAGCTAGTTAAACTCACATATAGAAACTTAGTTCTTGCACTTGTACTACATTTAAACACAGAAAGGGACCTTATTGCAACTCTTTGCATCTAATCATGTAATATAATTGGTTTTATAGGCACATATATGTATATTTTAAACTATGAAGTTTAATTAGCTATTTATTATTTATATTTAACTTAGATGTGTACAAAAAGTCAGAAAATAGTATGAATATATAACATTGTTTGAAAAACTTTTCGTAAATGAATCTAAGTCAATTTTAAAGTTTGAGGGTATATAATATGTACATTAGTTTTCAAAACTTTTCCTTAAATTTTCATTACCGCTTTAAATTTAGTTAATTTTTGAAAGTCATTGAGGTCCAATTTTGAAAAATTTTATTTAAAAATCTATGCGAAACATACAATTAATTTTTGATATGATAAAGCAGTGCACTTATTATATATTGTTCTTTCTTCATCTATAAAAAGCACACGTATTGTAACATATGCGTCAGTGCGTTTACATCGATATTTTATGTGCCTTCTTGAAAATTTCGCTTGCCAACCCACAGGCAGAAGCATTATTCGATTTCCTTCCAGAAAAATTCTGTTTATGTAGATAGTGCCGGTAGGAAGGACATTGCATAACATAAGAAAGATTTTATTTGCATGTCTATGGAAAGGTTTTCAACCGCTTAACTGTATCCGAAAGGAATATTCCTATTTATTCCTTTTTTAAAGAAAATGCATATAATAATAAGACATTTTGCACTAATATTATTATACTACAATTAATAGAACGCAATATTTTATCAATGTTCTAAATAATTAAGTAAGATTGATTGATTTATCAATTAAAAAGTTTAATAATTATCATATGTTTGCACACGTAATTTATTTACTATTCTAATCCTATAAGTCATTAATTTTAACATCTTAATTTCAAATTAAGTTTACTATCTATTATGGTTACAAAATCAGTGAAACCTTTGAAACATTGCATCATTTTGAAGTGACATGAATTTGTTCTTTGGATTTTTATCAAGATTCATAAACTATATTGTAAAAGTAATTGAGTTGTCAAATAATTCAAGGTTAAAAAATGACTAGAAAACGACACGATTATTTAAAATTGTGAGGTCGACTTGATTAAAAGCGGCGAAAGATCGCGAAGGTTCTTTGTCAACGGCGCTCGTGCAAATTCCGGTGATCCGCAGCTTCGATAAAACAAAGGCAATCATCCCCTCATTATTCCTGGCTTTAATTATCATCCGAGCGCGTAAATCACCCGACATGCGCCAGCGCACAAAGGGCAAAACAAATGCGCGGGGCGCGCAGCTACTGCGAAGCACAAAGACGCGGAGCCAAGTATAATCGGAGTCGGACGATATACCCTCTCGCACCCGCAGAATTGATCATCGAAATTTTCGCTGGCCGACTATTAGTTAGGGAATGGTCCATTACGAGACTCCCGCTATCTGCAGGCCTGTATCGCGAGGATGCAGTCCTATAGTGCGCCATCATCGCCCCAATGCTCGCCAAAACTTCCTTCAGGACTGAATTATACACTCAGAATAGACAATTGTTATCGTTATTTGTAACTCGTGAGACGAAGCTCTTATGGTTCTTCTTAGGTTCATCTAAGAGTTGCACAGCAAGATTGTATAACCAGTGAAGCGCAGGGAAAATCGGTGAAGCAAAATGAATAGACTTCTTGCATAACTTTCTTTTTTGCGCAATTCGCTTCTTTTTATTGCTATTTGTATACGCGGTTGAATAAAAGATAATAATTAAGATTAACAATGGCACCAATTGTAAGAACGATCAATTAATGTACCAATTTATGTACAATTCATTAAATAAATGAATTTTTCTTTGACACGTGAAATGCGGTTAAGGTTCGGTATACTGTTCTGGAACATTGTATAAGTAAAATGTATTTTAAAATACTTTATTTTTACATATTTTTAATTATAGTATTCTTACTATAGATCAATATTCTTTCAAAAAAAGTCGGTCATTTATTATTTTAATATAATACCATAAATGGTGAATTTCAATCAAGCAATTTCCAATAAGGAAATTATATAAGAAATTATATAATCTTAAAAAATGTAAATGACTCTTATGTAACAGTAGTATGTAGTTTAAAAATAGAATCTTTAACTCATGGACACATGCAATAATCAACGCTATCATCAAAACGTAAGCTCTCTGCAGAGTAGTTATTAATACAAACTGCTTAAACTGGTGAAATCCAGTAGTGAACTAATGAGTAATTC
The DNA here is from genome assembly GCA_018906755.1 of Sycophaga agraensis. Classification (NCBI taxonomy): domain Eukaryota; kingdom Metazoa; phylum Arthropoda; class Insecta; order Hymenoptera; family Pteromalidae; genus Sycophaga; species Sycophaga agraensis. Next base: position 297,594 of record JACCIE010000020.1, on the reverse strand, counting down.
TGATTTCGAATAAGTTCGGGGGAAGTTGTAAATTGTAATGCCTTCATCGTCGAAAATTTATAGACTCAGTTTCTTGATTCCGTGATATATAGACTCAGGAAGTAGGCCAAGTGCGTTAAAAATAAAGTGAGCCGTAGGAATTTATGTTTATACAAACGTTTAAATAATGTTTATTAAATAGTTTATAGAGTTCTTAAAACAGATTTTGGCTACAATTCTTGCTTAGAAATATTTATCTTGCTTTTTGCAATGCTTTTAAATACTAAGAAAATATTTTGACCAATTTAAATCTTGGATAAAACTTGTAACTTTCTCCTCGACTTTTATTATTGCAAAATTGCATTGATAAGAAAACCATGATGTTATCAATCATTGATTAACGTATAGTTACTGTTACTATGATATGTAAAAGATAGCACCAATGTTCCACAAATGCATTTCTAATATTATATAAAAAAATTATTTTTTATGCAAAGATAGAGTTGTAATTTTCTAAGTAATAGTTTTTTTAAATTACAAATGCTTTGTGACATTCATATATTAATTTTCTTCAAAACAAAACATTTTTTAATTGAATTTAGATATGTAAAGTGAAAAATTAATACTTTTTAATAATTATTCGTACTTCTATATTGGTACAGAGTTAATCGGAGAATTTTTTTCTGATACGAAAACTTTTACCAATTATGAGTAGTAATAATAAGTACATATTATTTCTATAATCGTCTTTAATTTAGTACATAATAATAATAATAATAAAAAAATAATTATACGAAAATTAAAATCACGTTCGACATGTACAGTAATATGTTGAAGACACTTACCTTTTTGCTTTCTTGCAGCCTGATCAATTATACAATTACTAAATAGTTAGACCAAGTGACAGCAATTTCACAGAGTATTATTTTATTTATTTATATTCGAAATCAAAAAATTATACAACGTTCATAATGGAAAATTTTCCAACAATACCAGAAAATCCATTTAATCCATTAGCTTGACCAAAATTGAATACTTCTAATGCTTTTATTTTTAACAACTGATATATAAACAACGACTTCATACATATTTAAATTTCCAACCGTGACTGCAATCTGCAGTGATTATCATTTAGAAAAGTAATTAATCGATCAATTATAAAAAAAAATTAAATTTATTTATTTACTTTTTCAGATCCTTTCATTAGTATGCGGATAAGAAAGTTGGATTGAAATAAAATGTTTGGTAAAGATATTATCACTACGATAGAGGTTTCCTTTGTTCAAATACATTTGCACAGAGTGGCTCTTAAGTTTCAACGATCAGTTCGAATTAAAATATAGTAGTACTTAAATACCTAAGTATAATGTAAGAAAGTGCCGTTATATTTAAATGAAACATTGAAGTTTTAATGCGAAGTTAAGCTACGACCAGTACGTGAAAATGTATTCCCGCGATAATAAATGTGGCCCCGAGGGTATTTTATTATTTTTCATACACCGCGGGCTAACTTGAAAGCGGCAGCGCAAGATATACAAGTATAAGTTTGCAGGGGCGATTTACATGTACCTTCAATTAAAATTGCAGATCGGCCGAAAAGAGATCCCGCTCGGCCTTAGGTGAGGCCGGCCGCTCCTCGGCGCATCTCAAAGCGGGCTAATCCGACGGCTCGCAGGGCCCGGTCCACCCCGAGGAGCCGCGCTCAAATCCCAAGCAGACGGGGCGCGCGCGGCTCATCCTTCCTCCAGGAGGTGCTCGCGCACTGGCCCGGGGACAGGAATGCGACGTGTCGCCCAGGGCATAACGGGCGCGCGCGCGCGGGCCCGGGCTAACCGGCGGCGGGGCACGTCGTCGCGCGACTGTGCCGCCTATCCCAAGGGATCTGCCTTTTATGGCCGCTTACCGCTCGCGCGCGCTCCGTCCCGCGCGCAGGCTCCCGCTCACCTGCACGCGCCGCCCCACCGGCCCCCGACCTACACCCCTCGCCGGGGCTAATTCGCGCGCCCGATCTCGCTGCGAGCCAGGTGGCCTGCCGGGGGACGTTCCCCCCCCGGAAGCCTGACAATGGCCCGGCTGCCGGATATCCACCGATTTTCGGACGCGGGATTGACATCGCATGGAGAGTAAATTAATGCATTAAAAGTGGCACGCGGGCCGAGACTGAGCGGGATACGTCGAGGACCAAAGCGATGGATTATTGTGGCTGTAAGCCCGAGATATCGGAAAAACAGGATCACATTTGAAAATATTTGGAATTGGGTCCATTAGTTACCTTTCTTTGTCTATAATCATATTTTCGTAATCACAGGTGACCCATGCAATTGGGGAGTTAGAATATTTTGTTCACATACTTCCTTTCGTGTGAATAAGTAAAAACTCTTATTATATTTAATTAGTTTTTCCTTGTTTCTGCATGCGCCTCTCGTGATTCTATAGTTAATTTGATTTATATATCATACTTTCAAATATTAAAAATATGAAAATGTATTTAGATGCATGGATGGTGAGAATAACATCAGTTTTTATATTCGACACTTGACGTATAGTATTATGTTTTGAGACCCAAAATTTTATTCCTATTCATTTATTTAAATAACTTTGTTGTACTTTCTACTGTTATAGTATTAAAAAACTAATAAATATTCAATTGTAAGTAAAAGTGTCCGCGTATACCATTGTATAATTTAAAGGTGACAATCACAGCTTCAGTTTATAAATATATTTCACACCACTCTAAAATTATTAAATTAAACATAAAACTTATACAACTGAAAGACGTCAATAAAAAAAATCGCACGACTATTTACATAACATAATTTTCTATTACTGTCTAGTAATTCTGATTTAATATTAATTTATTATGCTAATATAATTTAATTCTTGAAAGTACTTTTATAAATTTTTATTTTTGCAGTTATACTCAACAATTGAATTTGCGCCTGTATCTACATACCTCACGATCTCTTTCCTCTGTCTTTCACGTATCACGTATTGATATTCAGTTTTCAAGTTAGATATTCGCCTAGAATTCACCCAAAATACACGTTGTCGCTGGTACTTGGGTTTCCAACTATAATTCGAGCTCGTACCCGACCAGAAAGAAAAGTTCCGATTGGAAATCCGAAAGGAAACTCATTTTTGATTTCTACAATTTCGGTGTTAGTTGAAGTGGCTGAAAACTACACATTCTTAAACTACCACTACATAAAAACACGCACTAGTGATATAAAACCACACACTCCCGATCAACTTCTCAAGCTTACTTACATACTTTAATTAATATAAATCCGAAAATTTCCAAAATTTAAAAATTTGTACTTCATTTTATTTACAAATTAAGAAACAAAAAATAATAAATAAAAACTAAGTTGAATTCTTGAACAATGTCTTTTGATATTCAAGCGTGTTCAAGAACCACTGATTGATTTCTTTAGAAACTGATGTTAAAAATTTTAAGAATGAATTTGGATTTTCAATATATTATTTTCTTGTGATAGTAAACATTTTTTAATTAAAATTTTTTTATATTTTTTTAATAACATGATACATATGGTTATTGTATGGTTATTACTTATGTAAACTTTATTTGTAAACATATGTATATAAATCGAAAAAAAGAATAATTAAAAATAATGGAATGCATACTGGTCAACGTACCCTATAGTAGAAATTTAAATGTACTTTAGGTAAGTTTAATGGTTAGAATTTTTAGTCTAATTTAGTTTTTGGAATACTACTTCTAATTAAATAAAAGTTTTAGATCGACGCACTAAAACATATGTATATTAGTTATGTCATATTTGAACATTATGGTTTCGGATTTTAATGATTTTCATTGCATTTATTGTTTCATATTATTAATTTAAGATTTTATTTGATTAGTACATAAACTATAAAAACTAGTATCTATTAGAGATGTGGACAAGATACTTTGTATTATTTGCAATTAGAATATAAATAAAGTAAACGCGCAATTAAAAAGGGAGAGTTTGGATTTTTTCAGAGTTTCCGGCGGATTTCAGAGGGTTTGATCTGTGTAGTTCAGTGGATTGCAGAGTCCTCGAGCCAAATTACCGGATTCCAGAAGGGGATAGGAGAGAGCCGCCCCAAGTCAATGATGTAGAATTTGCCATGACCAACTGCGGGCTACGAGAAAGGCTCTGAATCGCCGGCTTTTGTTTTGGAGCTTCACCGAAAATTGCCTGGGCAGGGAAAGCACTAGGGGCCATTGACCGCCAGCACTAATGTACAACACTTATGTCTTTTAGCTTTCGTAGCAACATCATCGCAGTTCAACAATATCTCAGCAGTTCTAAAACCTGCGGTCTTTGAAATTTCTTGGATTGTCAATAATTATCTTTTCAGTTCTTTAATTTAAAGTAATTTTTATGCAAGTTTTATGTAAAAATGATATGAACTTTTTCCTTTTAAATAAAGGAGAATATTTTTTTTTATAATTTCAAAAGCTAATAATAATTTTTTTTAATTTCATCGAGTATGGGTATCAGTGAAATTAATAATGAAATTTACACCACCTTAGAAATAATCTCCGACAGCTATATAGCATGATAAAGCCTCCTCTTTTGAATTTAAGACCTTTCACCTCTGAATGAATTCGTATAGCTGTAGCCTTTGTTTGCATTTGGTTCTATTTGCTTCAACCGAAAAATGTTAAGCGTAACATTAGATCAAAAAATTGTTCCGAATTTTTTCATGTATTAACTTTTGCGAAAGAATAAAGAAGAAAATGAGATGATCTATAAAAGGAAAAGTCATGGATTTTATACCAAGACAATGCGTCGCTCCAAGCGTCAGTCAAGAGGTTTCTAACTAAGTACAGCATTTCAGTGTTAGACCATCCGCCTTTTTCGCCGGATTTTGTGCTGTGCAACTTGTATCTGTTTCCTAAGGTAAAATCTGCATTAAAAGAACAAGATTTGAGCCCGTTGAAGCTATGAAAAAGAAAGCTGTTCGCATTCTGAAGGAGCTAACAGAAAACCTTTAGCAGTCATTTGAATAGCGAGAAATTTGCCATGGAGTGTTGTAGGGATACGTGATATCTGTACGTTGAATATGATAATAAATAAATATTATAAAAACAGCTGCATCTTTTACTGGTAAATATTTACGTTTAATGAAGCTTTTAATTGAGGAATGAGCTATGAGAATAGTTTATAACAATCCGTATTCTACCAAGAGTTTGAAATACTTAGACATTCGTAAGTTCAGCATTGCTTTGCCAAGTAGTTCTGAATAAATTTTCGATAGACAGAAATAATATAATCTAGAATTTAACAGCGTTAGAAGTTTTAATAATATTTTTGAACATATAATGAATTTTATTAAATAATAGCTAATATTATATTTCATATCATATTTATTTATAAGAATAATCTGAATACAGGGTTGAATTTGTTGTTTGTATTTGGTTTTACTTGTATTAAAATATTAAAGACTTTACTAGATAGTTATACTAAAAAATATACAATAAATGATTAGTAATTATACGTAAAAAAGGTGTAAAGAAAAAAAAAGTCAGTATTAAAAGCTTGAAATGATTGATAGGAAATGATATAGTTAAGATAATATTTTTCCACATTTTAAAAATGTTTACTGTTTTAATGAGCTGCACATGTAGGAGTCGAGTATACCGAAAAAATGGAAGAGTAAAAAGATGAAGTCAGGAGAAAGTTGTTCGGGACGTAATCAAAGTTTGGGATGCGACGCGAGCCGCGCATCAGAGACATGTGCCAGTAGTCATACTCCGAGTTTGGTAAGACTCCATTCCGGCGCGGAACGCAGAAAAGAACTCGGTCTCCCCATACCCCGCGGACGATAAAATCGGGCGAGGAGCCGGGTGAGGGGCATAGACCGCCGGGCCATCGATCCAGCTCGTCGCCCTCGAGGGCCGCTCGATGCCCCGGCCCAGCAGCTCGGGGCGGCGGCGGGTAAGCCTGACCCTCCGCCGGTAAGGAGGGGCGTGGGGCCGCGCGGGCCGGGCGGGGGCGTGCGCCCCCCGGCCGCGGAGGGGCGCGGCGGTCGGCCGGCGCGGGTGCCGCGGAGGCGCGAAGCCGCGCGCTCCCAGTGCTCGGTAGGCCGGCGACCCGCGCGCCGGCGTCGTCCCGCTCCTCCGCATAGCCCAGCCTCGCGCCCCGATGGAGGGGCCCTGAGGGAGAGGGAGTCAGAGAGCCGGAGCCGCAGCGGCGCCGGGAGCAGCGCCGCCGCCGGTGGAGCGCCCGCCCGGGGCGGAGTCAACAGGTGTCCGGAGCGGCCGGCCGGCAGTGCCGCGCCCGATCGGCAGTGAGCGGCGCCGGCGACCGAGTGACCGAGTGCGGGCCTCCGAGTGCGGGATGCGCCGCCCGGGCGGCAGAGTGAGGGGGCCGACCCGGCCGATGGGCGCCCCCAGGCCGGCCGAGTGACCCGCCAGCAGAGCCCCGGGCGCGCCATGGGCCCGAGCGCCGCGGCCCTCCTGCTCCTCGGCCTGGGCCTCCTCCTGCGCGCGGGCGAGTCCTTGCTGAGGGCGCCCGAGGAGCCGGACCGCCTGCAGCAGCAGCACGCAGGTACGCAGCCTCCGCCTCCGCGCCCCTGTAACCACCCTTCCGATCGATGCCCTACTCGAACTCCACTTCGACACTCGGTTTTACGATTCGGTTACTTTTTCAACGGCCCGCCAAGGGGCGGATCCATTTTTAACGGCGCCGCTTTATTGCAAGGAGAATATTACTTGTAATCAACTGATAAAGTCTTTTATTGTCTTTTATTGGCGCGCCGTTATTCCGATTCCGATGACAAATGTATTGAGTTTATCCTACTTCGGAAAAGTGCTCCTTCAAATTGGACCGGAAGAACAATTTTAATATCAGCAGGTAGTATTGTGCCAGCAGCCAGCCAAGCCAGTGCCAACAATTTCTTCTATTAAAACTTTAAAATACTGTTTTCCAATAAAAACTCTTATTGCGTTATTTTTTTTTAACAAATCAATGCTCAGAAACGAATGATTGATAAGAAGTAGACAACTTAAATTCTGATGCATTATTATATTATTGTAAAAAGCATTTTACAGCTTCCCGATATAGGATTATTTATAATTTATTGAAGTTGCAAACATTTATACTTTATGCCCGAATGACTTATTGCCATGCTAAAGCAACATCGAAATATTAAATTAAAAATTGAAAAATGACTCTTCGGAACGTAAAAAGAAAAAGAGCCGTGAAAACCCTCGTATTTTATTACTTCTTAATTCTTTCCTTATCAAACATTGAAGTAAAACAGATGTTACATTTTAAAGATGAATTTTTGACATCTTATACTTCCAAAGAACATCAATTTTATGTCGCAAATTTTTCGTGCCCTTAACAAAAACAATTTTTGTATTTGCATTATTCATACATTGAATTTGATACTGGGTAATTTTTATGTACTTAGAATAAATTAAATAAAAAAATTTCTTTAAAGAATAGTATTTGGAGTAATTCGTTAAATAAAAATAAAAATAAATTAAAAAACAAGATATTCTAAAGGAAAAAGAAATTATGTAATGCATTTTTAATTAGAGAAAATAGTACTTAACAGTTCTTTAAGATTAATATTAGATTGCTTAACATTCCCTGACAAGAATGTTCGTAACCACTTTAATAAGTGGAACTGCATAAAAGTACTTTTAAAAAACTTATTTCATTAATTTTTTTAGCCTACGATAGTTAAACTTTAATTATAATGATCAAACTAAATGAATTTTTAATAAGTAAACATTTGTAATAAAATTCCTTAGGTGCTGTAAATATTTATAAATGTTTTATAGACATTTTATAAAGCTACTTTGTTACATGGATTATGGTGGAATACGGTACGAAAAAGCAGCCAAAATGTATCGTCAAAAAGCAGATGTAAAGCGTTTCAACATCGTTTATTTAAACAATTTGGATTTTGATAATGCAATAATATATGTTTTAATCAATTTTGTTTCATTCATATATAAATGCTTTATGAATTTAATCAATAATTATTTTGTTCAGAAAAAACTTTCAAAAGGTTAATCAGTTTTATTATATTAATGATGATTTAAAAGTATATAGTTAAAAATTTAAACGAATTTTGTAACAAAATAAAAAGGAGCTAAAACATATTGTTTAAATACTTAAATGCGATTTGTATCAGTAATTTGCCTCACATCTTAAGGAAAATAAAGTTTATCTCTACTAGTAAATATTTTTATATTATACACAAACATCGTAATTTAGAGACAACTGATTATATCTTTTATTGTAACTGTTTGGCCGTCGAAATAACATCTCTTTGTATTTGCCTAGTTTCTGTTTTATCGATGCATCTGTTATGCGGCGCATCTCAAAATGATGTCGGTACAAGTTGCAGCAAGTCATTTGGAATTCAGTTAAAAGGGGCTATACACGACGGACTTATAAACATAATCTTACGTTGCGCGTAAACCTCTATTATCGTAGATTGTACCCAAGTTTTACCTTGTATAAAAGATAGGTCTTGACATTGTTTGCAAGTTTACCGCAAGTCTGATGCATCTTCAGATTTGAATTACAGATGCCGAAAGCAATAAAGCTTAATACGCAAAAGTGCGTCAATGCGAATCATAAAGAGTAATGCCATCAATAATCGTACTGGCCAACCAAGCAGCTGGCTCCACACGGTGGTACGAGAATTTCCGGGTCAAAAATCGACTGCTTATCATTCAAAAGCGAGCCATGGCAAAAATACCAGGGGAAGCAATTATTCTAAGCGCGAAAATTCGGCAATTCACAAGGGAACTTGATGAAACGCCCGGAGCTATCGCGGGGCGCCAACAGGCCCGACTACGAGCCCGACTATCGCTGCACCGTCTGGGAGAGCCGAGGCATTTTCGAAAGGCAAAAAAAAAAGGGGAAAAAAGTGGGGCGTGCGAAAGATCGCGTCGGCGGCGTCTATTTCAAAGGTAAAGTGCGCGTGTAGCCGGGGAGCTGAGGGCGAAGGCAAGCAGCGCGCCGCCCGGGCCTCGCATCGCCCGGAAATCGAATTTTTCCGCGAAAGGAATAATATTGGATTTGCCGCGGCTCCCGGAACGCGGCCGCGATCATCGCCTGCGACGGCCCTTGCGCCCGGACACTTAGTTTTTGACGCTGTTTATGCCGCCGCCCCGCCCCCGCGTTTTTAGGTCATTGCCGGTTATCTTTGCAGGTTTAGGTTATGTGCTATTGTGGAAAAATGCCTCGGCGAGATGTAAGTGGCGGATAAAGGATATGGAACGCGGGGACGTTTTAGTGGCGCGCGTTTAGCTTTGCCGTGCGGCTCCTCCCCCTGCCGCCGCCGCCGCCGCTGCTGCCTCCACCTTCCTTCAAACGTGCCGTCCTCCTCTTCGTCTTCCTCGAGGCTTCTCCTTTAGGTATATTTCTTTCCCTTCCCCCTTGTCGGAAATTGGGAGGGAGGAGATCTCGTTTCTCTTTATTTTACTTTTTCTTCTCTCTTCTTACCCTCCCTTCCCCTACATCTCTTTGTTTTGACTTTTCCCTTACCGTCGCTTTGAGCGAGCTCTTGTAAATTTGATTTGTTATGGATCGCGGCTTCCGTGGTGGGTTTCAAGAAAATTCGATACTGCTCTAAGAATGCCAAGAGTTTATTTACAAATATAATTACTACAATGCGGATCGAACATAGGAATTAGATTAAAAACTTATTTACTTTTCCGAATTTGTATACAATTCGGTTAATAACCCGATTACCTTTATCTTAATTATTCTGCGAGTAAATTATTTAACAGTATTTGCTATGCTTTATCACTTTGAGTTAATTTATTTCTACTTTTTAAATTTTTTCTTTGAAGCGAGAATTGAACCAGAGTTTTAAATATTTAGTTTATCTATTTACAATTATTCATCAGAATCATTTGTACGCATTAATTGAGATATTAAAATTTAAAACAATTTAATTATACGTACAAAAAATGACCGTAAAAAGTAAGTTGTTGTGAATACCCTCATTAAAAATTAAAATTATTTTAGTACTTATAAGAAAGCAGTAATGAAAGTTTATATTCTCTTCATTTTATTTACATTTTTAAAAGACTGTAGAAAAGTGTTTTGTCGCCAATTTATAAAGTATCACGTCAACAACAAGAATTTATGCAAAATATGCAGTTAAGGTATAATAAAAAATATCTATAAATAAGCTTTATCAATTATACTAAAAAATGTATAAAAAAGGATGAATCTTTTATTTCTTTTATAATCATCTCAGAGTCACTAAGAAAGTAATTCTTGAACAATAACATAGATTTTATTTGATATTTTTTTTTCTCTATGACTAATCTAAAATTTATCTAGAATTTTACGATCGTAGTATAAGGTAAATTTAATTTTGAAATCCGCACATATATATTTAACGTTAGTTTTCTATCGTTAAGCAGATCTAGAATGTAGTCTACTATGTAAATGTGCAAAGATTAAAAGTTTGAATGTTCTAATTTAAGGATATATTCTAGTTTTTATTAATAATTACTCGAACCAAAATACATCTTCTTTATATGACTACAATAAGGATTTTAATCAAAATATGTGCAGAAACCCAAGAAAAAAGTTTTGTTTTATATTTACATCACAGTAATTATAAAATTTACTTTTAGTATCCTATTGGAGGCATCGTAAAGAAGATTTTTTTCAACGTGCCTCCGCAGTTTCAAATTAAAGATTTTTTTGTGTTGCAAGTAACGAATGCATACGTTTCGTAGCTTTTGCTTTCAAAGCGGTATTCAACCACGAGCAAGTTTTTTTCCCTCGCTGTGTCACGCTCAATTTTAAAATGGAGTAAAACTATTTTAATACTCGTCGATTTATTCGATCGTCAAAGTCTTCTATGTGAAGTATCCTTACTCTCTCGGAACGAAATTAAATATTTCATTTCCCGTGAATGAAAGCTTTTAAAAACGAAGGCGAGATTTCTTAGCTTTCATGCCCGGATTTTTGGAAGCGCAACTTTAAAATTAGTAGGTATGTCATGTACAGTTAGCCAACTTTCATTTTAATAAAATTATCTAATATATTTCGAAATTAATTTTGAATTTTACACAGAGGTATAGTTATTTTTTAATATTTTTTTAATCCTATCGAAATAAAATGTTGAGAGTATTGCGTTATCAAAAAAATTTTCTTGTCTTAGATTTCAATATAGATCCGAATAAACAGTTAATGAGAATTTCATACAATAATTGAAATATTCTGTACAATATTTGATTAATAAGTCAAAGATTTTCTTTAAAAAAAGTGCATTATATAAAATGCAACGAAAAAATTCATTGGCTTCTGTCACTTTAAATATTAGTCGGAACCACAAGGAACTCATAAACCTTTCATTTGCTAAAAGGCACTTTCGGGCTTATAGGGAAATTCTCTATTAGCTGTCATATATCAGTAAATAACCAATTATCAGAAAATGTGGCCTTTTTCGAGATGACGCGGGTCTTTTTGTCGAGCTCTTTTACTTTTTTATGCCCAAAAGGATTTTTTACGTGTTGGTAGGGCTACGCGTATCTGAGGGCGCACGCGCCTCGATCGACAAAATAAAGAGTTCGATTTTATGGGGTCTAAAAGTTTATTCAGACGCTGGATTTTATTTGGTTCCTTGTTGCCTTTTTTATTCAAAGGAAAAAATCGATCCGGATTATTTTGTAGTCTTTCTTTGGGTGGCTAATGTTTTAGTTGCGGCTTTTTACGGACGACTGAATTATTTTCACTTCATTCTTTCGTATTTTATTCAGAGCCATATAGCTTCGAGATTTCGCTTGAATTTAATGGATTATATAAAAAGTACAATGAAAGATTCATAAAAAAAAATATATTCTCAGTTGTCGGTCGCGTGTAAGAGAATCGAATTTACTGCACGGATGATGGAGGGCCCGCCTCTCTTATTTCGCCAATGAACATAATTTATCTTTGCGTTTTACCGAGATTCTTAAGAGTTTGCGAATAGCAAATTTAAATAATTATTTAGCACTCGACTTTACATGCAAGTTTGAATTATCCGAACAGTATCTTCTGAAGTTTTTAAATATAAAGTTATTAAATATTGCGCGCGAACTCATTGAAAAGTGTTTCTTTGAAACGGTACCTTACTTATTCATGACACTCTTCACTTTGAGAACCTTGAGAAATGAAGTTGATTTTTTAGAGAAGATTTATTGTATAAATTTAACTGAGAAGGAAAAGTGGGCCAATTATGGAAAAAGTATAATGAAACATTTGAAGTACTGTATCTTTTTAATTATTTCTGATTTGAATATAGAATGAGAAAGTTTATAATTAAATGCAGTTTTGACGTACCAAAAAAGATACATTTTAGATTTTTCGATGTTAATTTATGTACACGCTTTATTTTAACTGTAGCTATTATATTATACCTATTATAAACAGATGCAAAGTTTCATAATTATTAATGAAATTGTTTATTATTCATTAAAAATTCATTTTTAAAATGTTAAATTTACTTTTGTTATTTTTAGGAGTATTTTATAAACGTAGTACAATATTTTTATAACTTTAAACATATTACAATACAGAATTTTTAGTAAATAACCTACCTAACATACATTAACATTCACTCTTTTCGTTATAATAATTGATTTTATAACAATTTAACTCAGATTTACAATATTGTATATAAAACAGTTCTTTATACATATACCAGAAATAGAAATAATCGTATTTGATAATTCACACCACGGTACGTTGCTGTACAGTTGATAAACTTTTTTAAATAAGTTGTAATGTTACTGATAAAACGTTTGGCAAAATAATGTTTAAGTTGTTTTTCGTATTACATCACTTAACTTTTACATATATATCCAGATTTATATTGTGTAGAATCGTTTAGTTATAACTTGTACGTTACATTTCAACCCGAGCATATTTATTCAGAAGCTTTTGCAGAAATATTCTGCGCTAATGTTAACTATTTATATATCTGCTTATACCATTCGAAGATCTTGCCTTCAATATCTCAGCCTGTCAGCTTCAATAAGTTCCATCGGGCTCGACATTGCTGTAGTACTGAAAGGTACCTAAAATATGCGTCAACGCGTTCCTCTTTGATAAGTAGTTTGCCGTCAGTTTCTGTATATCATCCACTCGGCAGCATTCGGTGCGTGTAAAGTTACACCATATTCAAAAGCAACATTTTACTATTGTGCGGCCGCCAAAAATCTACGAATTCCATCAAATACGCTCGTGATTCATTGTAATATTATTGTTTTTGTAATTATTTAGAAACATAAACGTAGATTATCAGAGTTCTATTGATAAATGTGATTTATTGAACAGTTGAATTATAATGACCTCTACTCTTTTTGATAAAATCCACCATAAAAAGAGTATGATTTAAACAATATTAGAAACGAGTTATCTCAATACACATTAATCAATTAAATTAATCACACTTTTGCTTTTTTTTTAAAATCGTGTTAAATCATTGATTTGATTTACAATTGGATTTTTCAATTTATGAAAGTATCAGGATGAATTTTATAATTGGACAGGAGGCAAAGCGCCAGGGCTCTTGGCAATTAACTCAAACTTTAGAAACAGAAGCTCCCCCCAAGTGACTTTATCCGAAATTAGAAGAAATAGACCAAAGGCCAGTAATTCAGAGGGGGAACTTTTATTTTACCTTCCCTCGTGAAAAATGACATCTTTAAGGTTTCATTATGAGCGGCGCCGCAGCCAGATGCTCCACTCAATTTGCTTTAAGGCACCCTCGAGGGGCGAGAGCGCGGGCATTTTTTCATATACCCATGATTGAGTCAAGTACCTAATTTCGAGAGCGAGCGAGAGAAGTCAATTAGGCGCTTAGGAATTCGCGGCTTCGCCGTCCTCCTCCTCGATCCCGGCGCTTCCTTTTTTTTTTGGCTTCGGAGGAATCTTGAGGCGGAGAGGGTAACCGAGTATCTGTCGCTAAAGACTCAAGTCGCGTAATTAAAATTTCAGCTCTCAAATCAGCTGCCCGGGGAGGTATAACGCGTGAGCGCGCCCACGGGACAAATCAATGTAGTAGCCTACTTTCGCGGGGCGCGGCGGCGGCGTGGGCGTCGGGCGATTTAAAGTATGTTCCCTAATTTGAATTTCAGAATTGCCAAATGACTTTGCCAAGTTTAGGAGGGGAGGAAAAAAGCAGCCGGGGAAGGGGATTATTGGCATACTTTGGGGAAACTTGGAAATTCGCCCTGCAATCCGCTTCGTGTAAAGGTGTGTACATAGTCGCGCCCACCGAGCGCGATGAGACTGATTTTTCTTTTTTTAATTATGCCTGCGCAAACCGGGAGAGTAATGAAAACGCCAAGTTGAAATCTTATTTCGCTCGCTTTTTAAACGGGTGTGAATTAAAACTTTTTGCGCCTTTATGGGTCTTGTTTCAATCAGTTGGAGCAACGAGTTTCTAATTTTTCCAGATATTGTTAGATTATTCATTTTCAGATATAATAGAGTTTAAAAAAAACTCATGATTTTTTACAACAAAGTAAAAGATACTTGATAATAATGGCTATCGATAACTAGTTTTAATAGTTGTACTACATACGTTGTAACACGAGTAATTCCAATCACGAAATTATCTCTGATTTCCGAAATTTGGTCTCATAAAATTTAATTTAATATGAAAGTTTATATATTTAACTTTATGATGAAGTTTAAATTTTTTGAAAGAATGATTAGGACGGTGTTAATCAATTTAATTCAGATATAAGAGTATAAAGTCAATCAAATAATAACTATTGCATATCAGTCAATGATTAAATTTTAATACCGGTATCTTAAAGCACCTTATCAGTAAATGGTTTCATTCATATGATGACTGTAGTTATTCATTTTAGCTTGCAAAGGTGAATGATTGATTTAATTATTTCGGTTTGATAATTATACATATTAATTATTCATAAAAGATATTGAATTTCAAACCTTTGAAGTTGAGTTCATTAATATTTTTTTTCGTTTTTGTTTAACTATTAATGTGATATTTGGATAAAATCGTTTCTGCTATAACATTAATAAATAAATTTGTAATAAAGTTCGAGTGCGTTTTTTTTGTTCATTTAAACGGATTATAATTCAATTAACTGCAAGAATAATGAAGTTTAACACATAAAAAGTAAAGAATAAATGTTACCGATTATACATTTCTATAGAATATGCATGTCTGAAGTTTATGTATTATTCTTGCAGTTAATTGAACTATAATCATTGAAATCATCATCAATTTGAAATCAATTTATAATTGCTTCTCTTCATTCTCGCTTAAGAAATTTATTGAATATTAAATTATAAATTTTTTAATGGTGAAGGATACATTGAAAATATCAAGTATGTTCGTGCAAAGCATATATTCTTCTGTAATCGTTAGAAAGAATAGTTTGTAACTTATAGCTGCAGAGAAATTCAAATAACTGCAGGGAAAGATGAACGAACCGGTTCAATTGTTCCATCTACATGATCTTTCCTAATCCTATCGGGAAACGTTGAACCGTAAAACCGCACTCAACTCACTTGTAAAATCCACTCTTATAAATTAACCCTCTTTCTCGCCTCTCACCCCATGAAGGGGTCTTTACCTTTCAACGCTGTTTTATGATATCTATGCAAAAAAATTTTATCTTAAAGCTGTGCGTTTTCAAAAAAATGTTACCTTCATAATGAAGTTCTGAATAGCTTTGCCGAGCATGCGATGCGTTTATCTAATATATATCCAATCGTAACATAAATTTTAATTTAAAAATCTTGTAAAAAATTATTAAAAATTAACGATTACATTGTAATGAAAGAGTCCCGCGAACACTAAGAGTGAATTAGCTAATCCTCAAGTGCATTATTGGAACAGGTACGAAATACAATCCATCTTGACTGTTATACGCTTCTCAGCAATATCGGTGAGTTGATAGGTCGAACCAAGTGAAATTGATCCATAAATCACCCGTTGATAAGCAGAAGTAACGGTATTCAATTTTTCTCCTTTGCTTTTTTCGTCACGAAGAACGATCCGATATAAGAGATTACGAGCCGGCGCTTCAACGGCTCATCAATATTAAATTATCAAAGTTGGCACCCTCCAATCAGATGCAAAGCCGCGCCCACGACAGCTTGCAAAAATGGCCCATCCAGCTTGCACGAGCGTAGGCCGGGCTAATTCCTTGGCGCGGGCGCAGACACGCGGAGGGGGTCAGGCCTCGTAACTAACGACGCGTCATAAACTGCTCGTGAAAAAAGCCCCGAGCTGCCCCCCCCCTGAAATGGCCGGCGCGCGGGAGATATTGAATCGGCGGATAATGGCCGGGAGCGGGAGCCGCCCCCTCCCGAACGACTCCCCTCGTGAAAAAGATAGCGCCCCCGAGGATTTTACGGATGCGCCCCGAGGCCGAGATACACAAGCCCGCGAAATCAGTCCGGAATATGGCGGGATTCGTGCGAGGGGGGGGGGCTGCCCTGCCTCGGAGGGATTAATATTCCGGGCGCGAGGCAGCGGCAGCGCGAGTTCGAATGCCTCGGATCCGGTCGGCCGTGTGCGCGCCGGCTGGGCAGATCCGGCCCCGGGATAAGGCCAATAGTCAAATATGCGCGCGGTCGGGGCGCACTTTTGAAATATTAATCCGGGGGACTCGGGCGACGGCTGCCGGCCGATCATTGTAAATTTCCATTCGGCTCCCGACGAGGGCGGGAGGAGAGGCCGGGCCGCGCGTGTCTCGCGGTCAGCGCCGCGCGCAAATCGTTTATACCGCGGCCGGCGCCGGGCGCGAGATTAGGTCCCGAAATTACGAGCCTTGGCTTTCACTGCCGAGTGCTTTACGAGTGCCTCGACAAATTACGATTGCCCTATTATGTGACGTTTGTTCTCTTGCAAATGGGAAATTTCGTTAAGTGCTCGTTTGTTCCTTTGATACTTTTCGCGATTTATACACCGCTGAAATATGGACGGCACTTGTGGTTTACGATTTTTTCATTTTTTATGAATTTCCATTAGTGATCTATGTGCGGTTTGTATAGCAACTAATCCTTGGAAATGGCGATTGGACCTCGCGATCGATACTCCGATAGAATTAAAAAGTATAGCTGTGTAAATATATATCTTTTCCATTAGATTACATTTATGATTCTGTGTGATGTGGGATGGCTCTAATTTATTCTTTGATAATCTATATGCATATAAGAATAAAAGCAATTTTGAATGAAACGTAGCTTGGCGAAATAATTATAATAATAGCTTCAACGCAAATTCTTTTAAGATAGTTCTGGCACTCTTTAAACGACCGACAACAGAATGATTTCTTTTAAAAATTATATATATGTTAATGTTAGTAGCGTGAACGTAAAAATGTATTAGCTCTTTAGACTTGCGGGTCCATCAGCTTTGAATTTTAGAATCCTCTTTATTATATTTTATAGATAAGAGGCAGTCTAGTATAAACTACATTCCTTTATACTTCTTTAACGCTAATTTTAACGCAAGAAATAAAATGTTTCTTTACCCGCATTGACAAAGGAGATAAGCTTTTAAAAGAAATGTGCATCATTCTGTTATAGCATAAAGCCATTTATAGAAAAAGATAATAATAGATTTGACAGTGGTAAAAAGTAGATAAGAATATATTAAATTTAAAGCGATTATAATTCAACGTGATGTTCAAAGAAACTCGTTTTTAAAATAATTTTCGCAAATTTGACAAATTTCAGGATATTCCTTTAACATCTATATACACGTGCTTTTGAACTACTCACGTACACAATTTACCTCCAGGCGTTCGTTTAAGGGTATCATTCGGGTCGCTTTATAGTATCGTAGATTTTTAAAACCAATTAAATTCATGATTTTAACGACAAGGTTTTACGTGTGACTCGCTTTCAGTATGAAACTGGGATCCAAATTGTCGTCGGCGTCTGCTTGCATCATTTTGCATCTACTTTCCTCGGGATCGAGTTGCAACGTCGGCAGTAATTAAAAGGAGAGTATCTCACATAGTAGCGAAAGGGTGGGGAGGGCGACGAGGACGGAATCGAAACAGAGACGACCTCGTAGAGGCTTGTTCGCAGTACCCAGAAAGTGACGTATTTTTTTGGCGCTTCGGATAAATGTGTTTACGGGTTTTATCGTGCGCGGCTTGACTTTGGTTTCGAAATAAAATAATTAAACTAAAAATGAATGCGCGCAAACCAATCTATTCGGCGTGGACAATTTTTTTTGTTGGCATCAATTGACACTGTTCCACGTCACGAATAGTTTCTCCTGCAAGTTCTTTTGATTTATAATCCGTTTGAAGCGGCTGCATTTCAACAATATCAAACCCAGATTTTTTCCACGCGGTTCAAATTCCCACATACTCTGTCATTCCGCTACGCCTCGATGGCCTATCCACGTTAAAACTGATCCGTGCGCGATAACTGCGGGGCGGCTCGCGCCGCGTTTAATATGCAATAAATAAACGACGATCCAGTTAAAAGTCCAACTAGCGTTAATAAAGGACAAAAAAAAAATTGCCCGGGCGATAACGAGGGCTCGCCTGTTTGCAAAGCGAGGCGCAGCTCAGCGTGTATCAGTGCCGGTTGATCGCCGCTAATTGACAAGTGACAATCGTCGGAGAATTTGTTGCTCGGCCCTCGGCCTGCGTGCACACGGACAAACCGCCCTTCCGGAATCCCTGACGAATGATTTCCCGCGAACTTGGGGCGCCCGGCTGTACGCTGATGTTCGCGGCTTGTCAGTTGTAATGCGACTTGATGCTCCCCACGCGACTACGCGGGCGTTTGCGCTTGACCTGGCATTTTGGCAAATCTTGGGTATACACGGCGTGTAGGTACTGCTTGTGAATGCAACGCGCCCGGCTTCTGCTCCTAAGCAATGGACGGATAAGAGGAATTCATGCCCGAGTTGGGAGTTTGTATAGGTCTCGCGCTTTAAAACTTTGATCGTGTCAAAGACGACGGATGCAGCACCGGAAGAACATGACAATCAAAACTCGTCTGTGAAAAAAAAATTAGCTTTGCACGCCACTGAATACAATTAACATTTATGTTCGAAACTCCACTGCGACCCCCACATTTCGTAAGCTTTGCTTAGTAGCGGTATAAAAGAGTTTTTTTTAAATTAGTCAAGACGATGAGAACTAAAAAGAATTTCTTTTGAACTGCGGACAAAGACTATTTATTTTCCCTCCTGGAATTTTTTTCGGGGATTTTACTTTGAAAGTTACACTTATAAAAGTCGTAACGCGAAACTTTGGATTGCCACTTTTTTTTTAGAAAAAACAGTAGTTTTTCTGATTTGACTGTTTTTTTATTTGTTTCTTTTAAGATAAAATGAGATTTTCATATTCTTTGTACAAACTTTCAATACATAGATAGCGAAATTTACTACATGGTAAAGACGTATGAAATCGGAGAAATTCATAACATAAAAACAACAATAGTGGTTTCTTAAATTTTTGACTATCTGCCATTAAAAGTAAAATTTGCGTCGAATAGCGTGGAATAACTTTGTGAAATTTCAAGTCAATTGGCCATTTTATTATTTACAATTCCGAGAATGAATTCCGATGTTCATCCTTCTCCGAAATGCCCCTTTAGAATTTATTATGTATTTATACTTTTAAATTTATATTTCGGAAGTAATAGCGTAATTTTATAGGAATTCGTAGAATTTTCGAATAAATATTACCTAAATTAATACTATTACAAAGTCACATCTTTTCGAGTGCATAAAAATTTAAATTCTTCATATTCCGCAGCGCATTTTTTCGACTAAAAGGGCGCACGGCATCAAAGTTTAAACGTATTTCCAGAGTCATGCACCATCGAGTTGGAAGCAAATAAAAATCTTTGGAGCCGTGCGAAACTTGTCAACGAAACGTCTGTTCCAGGTTTTTGTCACAGCGTGAATTGTCAAGTGCAGATATAATTAAAACATTTAGCATGGGTATACTATTTAACAAAAAGTATATTTAATTTATGTTAGTATAAAGACTAGTCGAAAGTCAAATGAGATGTCCATTCAGTACTAGCATAGATTCGTATACGTTAAACAAATAGATTTATCTCGAGATTTATTAAAAACTGAAGATAAAAATCGTGATTGGCTGGTTGCGGAAAATGATTTCTTGTATGCAATATTAGCTTAGATTAGATTCGGTTTCAGTTGGTATTAAAATAATAAATGGGCGGTATTTGCATCACATACGAATTTGTGTGAGAAGCACACACAATTGAATTTGGGCCACGTCGCCTTGGCGCTTCGTGGAGGCCTTAAAGTCGAAGCTTCCTAGAATCTGTATCGGAGTGTACGGGACTGCATGTCCCACGGCCTCGTTCTTGGCAGTGCCGAAGGTTGGAAAATTTCTCCTTGATTTAAAAATATTATATTATATTGTACGGACAATATATTACGAGGAGGGAAGGAAGGCGCTCGCGATTCGGGAGTCTCGTGTCTAGCGGCAGTGAGTTCCGCGAAAAGGGGGAAGAGGGGGAGGGCCGAAGGCGCTTGAGACTCGAGCGAGAGGGGAGGGGAGTCCGCGGGAGGAAGGCCCAGTCGTGTCGAAGGAGCAAAAGGGGGGTGGGAAGGGGGAGAAGCCCGTGGAAGGCTCTTGACGCGCTCGCGGATCTCCCTGACTGTGAGGAATGACGGGTAGTGCGTGGCGAGAAAAAAGGGGGAGGGACTAACGGTCGCGGAAGAGCAAATTTCAGACTCGAATAGGCCATCGAAGCCCAAATTATTATTGAAAATAGTTTAAACGTTATTTATTTAAATCCGCTCCTCATCAAGAACAACACACACGACAGCAGGACTATTATTAGTCGAGGCAAATTACTGTTATCAAGTTATGCTTGTTATTACGCGAAAATAGATACGTGTACTTATTTATTTTGAGCATAAATGAAAAAGATGCTAAATTTGTATTTTTTAAGTATTTTTATGATTCATAGATAACAGTATACGAGGTATTTTTTTTTATAAAATATCATTCTTTTATTGAAAAGTTAAGTGAATGATTTTAAAATAAAATAAATTGTGAAAAACGAAATTGAAATCGTATCCTGAAATTGAAAAACGTATATATTTGGGAACAACTGCGTGAGAACAAATTTATGTAACTGTTATTCTACAAGCTCATTTAATTTTAAAATTGAAGGAAAAGCTTGATATAAGTGACAATGATAGTTTCCAGTTACAAACTTTTAAAATTTTCTTATTTTATTCCGTTTACGGAAAAGAGATGAAAAGACAAATAACGATATTTACATTGATTAACGATTTAGCGTTAAAAATTAATATTTATCAAGATTAGTATGAAGTTTGACAACCACTAAGGTATTTTATTATATCAGTTTTTTGTAACTATCGATAGCAAGTGTGTTAGGGTGTTGACATGAGAAACATTATTGTTGAAAGTAACAGAAATCTTTCTATAAATTTTTGAGATACGTCTACCTGGTACATGTACAGCTTCTTAATCAATTATTTTAGTATTTAAATAATTTAGTGGCTAATTAGTTAGCTTCAATTAAAAAATATAGACAATATGCATATAACATATTTCATTTGTAAACAAATAAACTAATAATAATGAACTATTGTAAGAAATGTCTTTTTGATGTTATTTATAACTTTACCCGCAATAGATTTATTATAAGCAATTTATAAAACCGAAGTTAAGTCTACAATCTGAGGTGGTCACTTTCTAAATGCTGCTACTTCGCATTGTGAAACAAAGCGCGAACTCATTTTCGTCTTCACTGTCAACATAGATACATTTGAGCTATAAAAGTATAATTTATTTAAATTATACCTTATTTAAGCATACCTTGATCATTTTGATGGACTTGGTTAACCTCATTAATAATACAAAATATAGCAATCGAATAGATGCATGTAATGAAATAAAATGTATTAATATTTTATACACCCATTGTATTTTTATATTCACATAAAATATTTCAAAATATATGAATATGCTCTTAAATGATAATGAATCAGTTAATTTCTATAATTAATGAGTAAAAAATAAAAACTTTGTATATAACCCTTAAACGAACTGCAAGCAAAACGGCTGACCTGGGTGAAGCGTGCTATCAAGTAGTTACAAAGGTTATTCAGGCTCCTTAGCATGCAGAGGTCACAAACTTGCTTTAACTATTAAATTTTAATAGCAAATAGCCGTATTTGAAAAATTTTAATCTTCATTATTTAACTAGATTCTTTAGAGATAAAAATTTGGAATTCTAAAATGTTGCACATATCATAAATTTTTATTAGTTTGTTAAATAATCTTCAGAATTGAGATTACACCAAAAGAAGATTTTTTTTTTCGAAAATCAATAAAAAAATTTTAACACAATATCATTAAAAAAGAACATGATTATGAACTTTGAAACCCATAAATAGCAAGTTTCGATGTTCGTAAAAGGTATTTTTAGTTTATATTTCAAAAAGGAAGCACCATTTGGATAATAAAAGTATACTTACCGTGTTTTTTCGTCCTCGAAAAATATACAAAACAGATGAAAATACCTAGACTATGTCAAAAATATTATGCAGTCATGCACATTTACTGATTACCTATTATATAAAATAGAAATTTTAGGGTAAACAAACTCTCACTAAAAGTTGAAATATTCATGAAGACTCTTCAAGGATTTAATAACATTTTCATGGTATTAAACAAAACGATTACTATTTATATCATCAATATTTTATAGAAATAATTATACTTACTTATTACGCTATTATCGATGAAGTGAGCTGAAAAGTTGCAAAAGCGCTGATATGAAAAAATTTACATTATGTAGATGTTTGCCAAAAGATTGTAAATGTTATAAAGACTTTTATTCTAAAACTATGTTACAGAGTAATTATATGGTCCAGTTTTAAATAACAAAGTATCCATTTTCTATGTTTTGATATAAATACGAAAGTTAAGATACATATGTGTTCATAATTGTATTATTAGATATACACAGAATTGCTAGAATATGGGTAATTGATGGAGTATGGTGAATAGGTAAGGTGACTATTGCACATTGTTTTAGATTTAGAAGTTTAAGGTAGTTAAATGGTTTTTATCAATAAAGGACAATTTCGTAGACTTAGAAATTAGGTATATAGTTGAGACAATTTCATTACTCAAGATTTTGAATACTAAATACTATGTCATCAAGTTCCTCATCTATACAGACGCTAATTACTACAAGGTGTATTGCTTGAGTATCATCCCCAGGGACTCTGTGCTACAGAATATCTAAATTTAATACTGATTGTATCCAGCAGACACAATAGATCTACTACATCAATTAAAATTGAAAAAACTAAACTCTTAATCTATTTGAATCACTTGGATTGTGTGTTCAATTATAATTATATTCATTGAATCATTTGGGAACGAATCTATTCGAATATAATTTGATTATTCGGCATTCTTATCAGTATTTGATCAATTGGACTGTAAAGAGAATACTAAACAATAGGCGATTGATATTGCTATTCTAATACATATTCAAGCGTATCTAAAATAATAATTTTGATAATAATTATAAACTTTCGTCAATTAATACAAGTTTGACTATTATTTGAAATATATTTATGGCAGGTGGCTATTTTTTCTGCGAATGACTTTGCAATTTGGCCTGATTTAAAATTTTCCAATTTATTAGAGCTTTTTGCTCGGGCCGAGGGCAATATTAAAATACTCAGCGCTTGATTTTTATCCCCCCTGGCTCATAAGTCTTTTTGCAGGCGGGCCGAAATCGTAGCTCAGAAAAGCGCCGCTGAGTTATTATAATATTTCCCCGCGGCGCGATATTACGAGGTCGTAAAAAAAGGCGCGCTGCACACCCGTCCGAAATATCGAGAGAGCCGCCGCGCCGCCGCGCCGAGGGAAATATCGAGCGGGCCGTGCGGCGATGCCCGCCGCGCGACCCGTAAAACTCCCTCTTTAACCCGGGAGCCCCTGCACAAAGCGCGCCAAGGATGTCCCATAAATCACCTCGCGGCGGTCATCCCGCGACAAACGACTCGTCCTCGCGTGCACCCGCTAACTAAACAAAAAGATGACAAAGAATCTGCGTATCAAATCGGGCTGCGGTCCCCACTGAGGCGGCTGGTCATTTTTTCAGGAGGCGGCCTCCGCTTGATCGATGGGGCGGCGGCCGGGACCGGGGAGAAGCGGGACGAGGGCAGCAGCAGCCCTGGTCGCGGGGCCACCAAGTACCCGCAGCCGACGCAGCAGCAGCAGCAGCAGCAGCAGAGGACGAGCGGCCCGTCGCCCACGGGGAAGACTCATTTCGCCGAGGAGGGCAGCGAAAACGTGACCGCACTCGTCGGCCAGGCGGCCGTCCTCCTCTGCAGGGTTAAGAATCTCGGGAACAGGACGGTGAGTCTGGAGGGGGGCAGCCGAGCGCACGCGCGCCCATGCATATCCGTCCTGGATTTACCCGCGCCCACCGAGCTTAGCGATCTGATGCAGTCGGTTGATAAAGTGCCTCGTTAGTCGGTTGGGACGATGAATAAAGTCGGCTCTCCCCGCCGACCGAGGCCGGATCCTCCCGCCCCTGTCGCCTTTTTCTCCCGATGCTTCGGGATACACTGTCGCTCCCTCAAAAAACACGTTCCATTACTCAGTCGCTTTTTGTCAAATGCCTTTCTAGAAATGAATTCTTTTGCCCAACTTTCTGCAAAGCGTTTGTTTACAAACGAACGGACCTATAACGCTATGTGCGAATGGGCTGTTGCAACGTGCCCTTTGCGCCAGTGTATTACGAGACTTGGTAAAGGGAAAGTTCCAAATCGTTAAAACTTGGCAACTGCGTCAACGTAAATGCCCAAAATCTTGAATTTTCTTAGCTCGAGCAATTGTGCATAAAAATGGAAACACTTTTCGAACTTTTAATAAAGTGTCATTCTTTAAGGAAACCAAACTTGTTTTGGGGTTTCTGCAAATCACAAATAAAATTTAATGTGACTTTTTTTCACTTTTTTAAAATACACAATATACTGAAAATCTTGAACCTAGTGCAGCTTCATTTTATTTTGTATCAGAAAACATTTCCTATAAAGTTGCATGAAAATCAATATATCTAGCTCCAGTATACCATTCTATGAGACTTCTTCCTTTGTGAGATTTCATATGCTTCAGAAAATAGGCTCTTGCCTTGAATGTTGAATAACAATATTTTCGCAATAGTTTGTATCTGCAATACCGAAATAATCGAGGAAATAATACATAAATTAATTAGAATATAGATTAACCTTGACATGCTAGACTTAGATGGATCTCAGCGATAATAAAACTAAATTAATAATACAAATTCATATCTGTTCCATTGTGGTCAAATGCATTGCATCATTTTTTATGTAATTGCTTAAAGTCGAAGCTGCGTGTACATAATAGGAAAAGTTGTACCGTTCTAAAGTATGAAACTTTTGCAACACTAATTTAACTTTAATATTTTGAACATGGACTTTAATTATCTCTATTGAGATTGAAAGTTTATGAAAAAATAGCTTCAGAATGAATTGAAAAAAGACTTGAGGGGTATAACCTCATTTAGCTGCAAAATTTTAAAAGTTATAATTTTTATTCAAATTAAATTCTTAATGTCCTTCTTTCTTCTTCTTGCTGTTTATTCACTACAATACAATCAATAATTTAAAAGATTTAATGAGCTAAATTAGATTTTAAATGACCTGTTACTCTATGAATTACAAATATTGTATTGAATAGAGAATGTTTTTTTAAAGACCCTTTTTGATAAAGGATTTCAAGAATTCATTAAAAAAAGTAAAACCAAAAGTTCTCGACCAAGCTTTGGGCTCGAGTTTGAGTCTAATGAACGCAACGTTCTTTAGAAGTAGGGAAACTTAATAAGGAGAAAAAAGCTGTAGGGGCGAAGGAAAATAGTGAAAGCTTGAAGGTCCGCGTCATTATATTGAAATCAAAAGTCGAGCTCTTTCGGTTGGAATTAGACTTTAATGCCCCGAGAAAAGTGGGTTATTAAAATAGGTAAGCCAAAGCAATTAATGCAAATCTTCGGGATAAATTAAAATTTGCCTAAAAGATTCAACGTTGATGGCGAAATATTACCAGAATTTAATCGCAGCATTAGAAGCCAGTTTAAGAAATTTCATAGTCACATAAATAAAAATTCTTATCGTGGATTCAAAATTTAAATCATCCAGAGAGTATTTCAAAGGAAGTTAATATATTGATAGTCTGTAATCTCGTCCTAATTGGCATTAAGAAATTGAAAGATTAATAAAGTTCATTGAATCGCGGAATCATACGACTGTGAATATAATATATATCTAAAGCGCCATGTTAAATAAATGTTAATTGCGCAACTTCAATATCATTTGGAAGTTTTCTCAAAATGCAGAAAAGCGAGAACTCGGGGAATGAATCACGGCCCCTCCGCTGACAAATCCAGTGAATCAGACGAAAATTGAAGTCACAATCCGTGGAGCGCACCTCAAAAAGATTTGAAAATTTCGGAGCAAATCGGTACGCCCCGCACGAACAAACTTTCTCCCCCTGTGCCCCACCCGCGTGATCCCAGTCAAAACATCGCCAACTTTCGAGTGCAAACAAATCGGATTAAATCCTGTTTGTGTCCAACAAAGGAACCAGCTATGCGCGTCCCGCCTTTCATCATGGCGGTGAAAAAAGCCGCGCTTCCGCTAGGGAAATCTCACTAAATCATATTTATCGCGCGAGTGAGCTAGTCGGGCCTGATTCAAGCTCGGAGCGAATCCGAGGGCGAAGGAAAGACGCTGTGTCGGTCCAGAGTGTTATTTACATGTCCGGTACAACTTCACCTCGTGGATACGTCTGTTTATGTTTTTGATGCGCTCGTTTATTTTCCGATTTATTTTCCGATCCCTACATGAAGAACGGTGATTCGCTCCCTGATTTTCGAATTAAGCCTCAGCGATTAATCTGCTGGGTGCCCACGAGACCATAATTCACCAGCGCCAGCGAGCTATGACCGCGTTTTCTCCTTCAGAGAATTTCGAGTGTTCCTTTAGCCGAACGTATCGCGCGCGAAAAATGGGAGAACCTTTGTCGAGTGGTGGTCCGTCAATATTCAGGGGGTTATTTGATACCCAGAGGGATAAGGGGAGCATTAAAAGATAGAAGGGAGACTATGCGGAGAAGTAGGCGAAAAAAAAATTCAATTTCCTTAGGATGCTCTGGCAGCGCCAGCAGCAGCGACCCGATCGATTGCGCCCTAACGAAGCGCGAAGGTCTATAACCGGCAAAAAGCCGGTCGACGAGCATGTACTGCACGCATACATCCCGCACGGTCTAGATCATGCTCCTCGTTAGCCGATAAGGGAGTTATTGGCTCTCTCTGGGCGCCCGACACATTGAATTAGATCGAGCACGTGAAGCTGGTGCAACAAAAAGGCTGCCGTCGTCTCCACGACGATGGGAAAAAATCGAACCAGGACGAGATGTGCATGTGCGCGCGCGGCGGGAATTAATGGAGGCCCGCAGGATGAATTTTCAATGCTCTGGTCTTCTCTTGCAGGTGTCCTGGATGAGAAAGAGGGATTTGCATATCTTGACGTCTATGGGGCTCACGTACACGAGCGACGCGAGGTTCACCGTTATCGGTACTACCGAGTCCTCGGACGATTGGAATCTGCGAATAGATTACGTGCAGACGAGGGACGAGGGCATATACGAGTGCCAAGTCAACACCGAGCCGAAAATACACCGGGCGGTCTATCTCCGGGTCCTAGGTGGGTGTGAGCGCCTCTGCGTGCTCTGCACGTCGGCCAGATCCTGCCGAATCTTTCCTGGCTCCCGCTACTCCTGCCACTCCCGCCACTCCCGCTTGTCCCGCACGCCCGCGATATGTAATTTTCCTCTTCGACTGCTTGCGCCAGCTCGGCTTGTGCCGCCTGGGACGTATTATATTTTTCGCCCTGTTTTTCGCCCACTCGAGTGTCCGCTGTAGACGTCTCTTCAGATAAACGTATAGAAATACCACGTAGCACATCTGCCAAAGATCGCCGATTTTTCCTTCCCATTTTTTCTTTTCCATTAAGTTATTGTTTATGGCCAAAGTTAATTTAAATGGTAAGAACAAATTCTAACAAAGATACCGGGACTATTTCGTCTATGCAGTTCGGTTCAAATTTCGGAAATTTTAGTATATTTTTTATTTGCATCAAATTTGTATTAATTGTGCTTAAAGAAATTGACAAGTCATAAAAGTCACAATTTGTAAACAACAGATATTACAGATACATCTGATCTTAATTAAAAACGATTGCTGAAAATTTTGGGACATGATTCTGTCGGTAACTGCAATGCTGTGATTATCAATTTTTGTTCAAATCCTTTTGCTACAGTCAGAAGCGTTTTCGGCGCGAGGTAGCATTTCAATAACACGTGTGCAGTATCGTTCTACAAAGCTTAAAAAATGAGTTATTTGTACTTGATATTTGATTTTTGCTCTTGTTATGTATTGTCAGATTGACAATTTAAAAAAAATAATTATTTTAAAAAGTTCTGAGTACAAATAAAAAAAATATTAAAATATATTTTGATTGTAAATGAAAGGTTTAATAGAAAAATACAAACCTATGGAATTTGAATATGCGTGTATGAGTTTAGTTTTGGAGAGATCAAACGGATAACGATTATTTTTATTAACGGTAGCTAGTGTTAATATTATGTTATCGTTTTATAGTAAAACTTTTACGGCTAGTTATTTATATTTATTTTTATTTGTAGTTTTACAACAAGGATGTAAAAGAACTATGTCCGAGGTGTGGGTACATTTGAATGACAAAGTTTTATCTTTTGTTTGTTTAGATAATTTTGTGTGAAATGATATACTCATTGAAAAAACATAGCTCCTTACATGATGTTCATGTATTTATTTGTTTTGATTGATTTTAAGTAATAAGACGGAAAAAGGTATTTTTCTAAAATAAATTGACGTCTTGATTATAATGTTGTAAAATTCTGAAAAGTTCATGGTAAAAATTTTTGACTTTTTTATTTATCAATCAAAAGAAACAAATTTTCTGATAATTTCTTTCTAATAATTCTTTATATGACTACTTAAGTACGAATATTACATTTTCATAAATCAGTTTTTTTCAACAGATAAAGGTTTCACCTATTATTAATGATATACTTAACATTTGGGTGATTTTAAAGCTTTTTGTAAAAATAAAGTAGTAAAAATAACCTTTCATCAAATTTGAAAATATATCTACAAGCTTTAACTTAAAAGAAGCTACAAAATAAATTTTAATATACGTTTTTGATTTTATAATGAATCAGATTGTCATGGAGATATTTCTAAAGTATGTCTTAATATACGCCGGAATAACTATAGTCTTCACGATTTTATTCTTAGAGGAGAATTATTGTTGATTTATGTGTTTATTTATTTACTAGCAAGCCCAATTTATGTATTTATAACCGTTATCAAGTTTAAATACAAATGTCTTGCAAATATGTAACAGTGATACGTAACGGGTACAAATGTTTATTAATAATTAAATTGCAATCAATTGTTCATAAATAATATAACATCAGTGTAACACAGCGAAAACGATCAAATTAATTGTTACTGCTTTGCGATATTTATGCGGAGTAGTCAACGCAATTGAAATGCCATTTTATTTCCCCTTGTATCCCCAGATCAATATAACCATTAATTGAATCGTTGAGATTCACAAATGCCATTTTATTTCGCGTTCTATCCATCTGTAGCCTAATTTTATTGGTTACTGTAAGCTACTTTATTTTCAATATCTAGGTTTTTATGAGTTTTTAGGTTCCGACATTTTATGAGTTTCTAAAGCGGTAGTTACCATTAAAAAGTTATAGTGTTTTAAAGACTGTTACGCACTAAATAATGGCTACAGATACCGGATTATGGATCTTTTTTTCATTTTAACGAGGATTAAAGTTAATTATGATAAACGTATGAAAAATTCATAGTTTTTTTCAAATTAAATTTAAATAATGGACTGCTCGTTAATTAAATACGAATCGATTGATTATTAATTTACTTAACAGGAGGACTGTTATCGTGTGGACTATATTTTAAAAGAATACTTGTGATTTTCCATTTATTAGCTTTACCCGAGTACTTGGTTCGCGTAACAGTAATAATTATTTGAGTTATTTCATAAAGGTTATTCTACAGCCAATAAATGCATCAAATGACTGCTACAGAAACTTGGAGGAATAATTAACATCGGCACGTGGATGCAATTGTCGTAGTACTAGCAATTTAAATGCTATAATCGTAAACACACCGGCTATCGGTTCGCGTAGGTTTGGAAAAACTGTGATTTTCCAAGGCAACGTTTGTTCAGCTCCGGATTCATCCTAGCGCGTCGTCAAACAAGCCCCCAGCCCATTATTACGCCGGCGGGGCAGCGCGAAGCGACGCTGAAAGAAAGAGCACTCGGGGCTCGGTCAAACAGTTCCCTTCCCCAGAAACTCGGCGGTAATTGAAGCGGACGGGGCGCTCGCGTAGCGACTCATTGGACCCGGGCGCGCAGCTCGGGCTCGTGCATATTGCACGCGGCCAGTTCCTCCAACCTTGCCCCAATGAATAACCCAAAGTCAATCAGCGCGGAGTTATTTTCCCGGGACGCTATTTCCCCCTGAAAAATCGCCTCTGGCCATTAACTCGATAAACAAGCCCGGGGAGGTTGGAGTTTGGTACGGCTCGAGTACAGGCCTGTCTCTGTGCCCAGCAGACGTCCAGGCGGAGATTTTGGGCAAGGAGGAGGTGTACGTGAGAAAGGGCAGCACGATCAGCCTCACCTGCACCGTGAACTCACAGGGCGTGCCGCCGAGCAACGTGACCTGGTACCACGCCGGCACCGTCATTGACTTCGACGGCCCGAGGTAAGGACGTCGCCAGGTGTGCGCGTGTGCATGCGGATATACCTAACCGGAAGTCTTCCTGCTTATGAGCTCTGATAGAAATGCTCGCTGCCTCGGGGACTCGCGTGTCGCTGATCCGTACAAATCGGATTTTCGATCGCGTCTCGCCTGCACCAAAGCCTAGTCTTCGTCTCGAGGCCCCGGAACTTTCCGACCCTTGTTTTCTTGCGGGTTCGTTTTTGAGTAATACGTGCGTTCAAATTGGAACGCGAACTTTTTCGTATCGGGAACGAACTTTATTTTACTAATTCATGGAAACTCATTGTTCCTCAAGAATCCAATCGCGATTTAATTCAAAATAAGTGTAGTGTGAAACTGCTGGAAAGAAAGTTGAAAATGAAGTTGATCAATCGATTTCACGCTATTAAAACCCATGTGCTGCATTCATAAAAGTTCAAAAACATCTTAATTTTATCTATTGTAGCAACATTAATCTTCTGGTCAATTTTCAAGTCGTTTTTCCGTTTTATAACAAGATTGATCGATATTCCATGCGTGTGAAAGGCCTGTTCATCAAAATCCAGAGATATAATCTTTAACAGTAATGTTTTCCCACAAAAATGATGAATGAAATAAATTGTCACGAAGAATATAATCAATTTTTATACAAGATCGCATTTAACCTAATTCAAATAAATAATTATACGTATTCTCCTATTTTACGGATGACTCAGAGATACGTGTTTTTTGAATAAGAAAAAGCTCGAAACTCGAAATCCTTAATGCAAAATGCATTGTTCTGGATTGTATGGAACAGTGGAAGTATCGGTCAGATGTCCAATCCATAAATAATAATGGCTATGTTCTTATGTAATTAATGTCCTTCCATTAGCGCAGGGCGCAGTTTTAAATGCGGGTAACTTTGATTTTGCACGAGTCTTATGCCCTTAAAATTTTAAAATCACTTTATGACTAGTTGACTATGTATAGCATCTGGAATACGCCTTTTTATTACGAATCCCCGAGGCAGCGTTAAAAAGTTAACGACCGTAAATCCAATGCATATTAAGGCACGCGCACGCGGCCGCGCGGCCTTTAAAAATGAGCGGCCCAAACAGCTAGCGACCCGAGTCATGGACTAGCCGCGCCCTTTTACTAAAAAGGGTGATTTTTAATACCCCTACAAGGGGGCTCGCGGTGAATAAACCCTAATAATTACCTGTCCGCCCGGGCGAATATATTTCCAAGAATAAATTAAGTGCCCGTCCCCGTTACGACGATGTTGATATATTCAAGGCGAGCGCGCCCAGCAGCCGGACATTAAAAATATCATTCCGCTGAACGGTAATGACGCCCGGCTTAATTAATGGGCGAACCGAACGAATCGCCACGCGGCCGCGAGCCACGCCCCGAGTCCTTTGCGGCCGCGGATCCGGGCGGCCCGGTTAAACTGCAATTGAAATTTTTAATTGGGCGCTTTATTGCGGGCTCGCGAGCAAAGGTCGGTCAGCGGCAATTGGGTCGGGGCAAACCGAGCGCCGCGGTCGTCTTTAAATTATGATCGGTGCTTTTTTTGGGGGGGAAGAAAAAAGGACCGAAATCATCGGTTTCCGGGAAAATGTCGGGCAACTTTTCGGGGCATTGGTCACGCGAGGGACGCGAAATCGATACGGCCCGGGCGCCCACCAATTTTTTCCGCGGCCTGTACAGGTTGGCGCGGTGAGATTTCCGGAGACGCGCGCCTCGCCTCCTCGCGAGATTTCCCGCCACGCGTCCACCGCACGAACGCACACTCCTGGGTAAAAAAAAGAAAAAAAAAAGCCTCGGACGTCCCCAATCAGCGAGAGGAAGATTAATCCTCCGCGGCAGGTTGGGTGCATCCGCGGCAAAAAGCCGGCTCTTATATGAACAAGGGTCGGCGATAAAGTTCGGTTAGGCGGGAGTTTTGAGGGCGGGGGCCGGTTTACGAGTGGGCGTCGGCCCCGGGGCGCCGATAAATCCCGGGCTAACGCGATAATTCGTCCCCGGGCGGCGCCGCGGCGCAAACAACCTGGAAATTCGTCGCAGCGCCAAGTGATCGGGCCGCCGCGTGACGGACGACTGCGTCGGAGTCTGCGGCGCCGCCGGAGATTTAACCCCGGATTTGGCTCGCGAGTTTAATTAGGGGAGGCGGAGGAGCCGCGCCCGTCCTGGATTAGCCAGTCTCTAATTATCGGGGCCCGGGCGGCCGGCTGGAAAACGGAGGCGGCCGCGGCTCGCGATTAAAAATCGAGAGGGCACTTGAAATTGGTCCACCGAGTCGCCACTGGACCCGTGCAAAGTTAACGCGCCTCGCGAGGTTTTCCCCGTCGCGTCTCGCTAAGCGAGTGGGATTAAATTTTGCAGGTGGGTGAAAAAAGTTCCGGGACTGGCGAGCTCGGCGGTATCGGGGAGGCGATCCCGCCGCGTTGTCGGCCCTTACGGCCTCGTTAAACGCCCCGGGGCCGGACACGCGCGCGCGGACCTTATTATTCGGATAAATATAAAAAGTGCGAATGGCTCGTTTCGCTCAACGCCGGCCGAGCATAAGCGGCCCTCGCGCGTTAAATAACTAATTTAATCATCGGCGAGGGACCGGGGGACCATCGCGGGGATCGGCCGAACGCGCGACTTCTCGCGCGAGCGCCGGCTACACATATATCGGTTTCGCGTAAAAGCCCGCTCATAAAGATCTTTACGCGGCTTCTCGGCGCGCCGGCAGACGGAAAAAGGGGGCGGGCCGGGGCGTTTTAATGGGCTGGAGGGGTGGTGGAGGTCGCGTCGATTTTAGTTGCGCGCCGGGGGCTAATTAGGAACTTTGCCCGCCGGCCGGGACAATGGACCGGTGGCGCCTCTCGCCCGATAAAGCGTTTAATTGCCGGGAGTACTCGCTCATTAGCCGCGGCCGAATAATAACCGGAGTGGCGCGGGCGCGAGTGCCGACGAGTCAAAGGGCGTCGATGAAGAGCTTCTCTGACGCAGGGGCGGCGTCTCGCTCGAGACCGAGAAGTCCAAGGGCGGCACCACGAGCAAGCTCCTGATCACTCGCGCCTCCCTCGGCGACAGCGGCAATTACAGCTGCGTCTCCAGCAAGGCGGCCCAGGCGACCGTCGTCGTCCACGTGCTAAACGGTAAGTGAGCCTGTTTACCCGTCCCTCCCCCCCCCGACGTTCCTTCCCCTCCCCGAGCCCTCTCCCCACCACCCTCGCATCCATCTCAAATTCGTTAAAATCATTCCGAGCTTCGCGCGAGTTGCACGAGCAGAACGACAGAGTCCCCACTAATTCGAAGGGTAAAACTTCTTTAAAATGGAAACGACTGCAATTTTTTAAATTTTCTTTTTATTCGATTATTTGCTTATCATAAGTAAAAAGGTGTGAATTAATATTATAATGTGCACTAGCCGGATACATTAAAATTACAAGGTACTGCATTTTGTATATTTAAGTTTTTAATCCTTTTCCGTATTGTACACAAATTTGTAATTTTACTGTGCGCAGTCTCTGAGAAATTCATATAAAGATTTGCATACATTTTTCGCAGTGTTACATAATGTCGCTTTTATAAAAATGGAGTTTTATAATGCTCATTATAAATCGAGCAATACTAGTGTGTGGCCTATCCCTGTGTTTTTAAATTCACATCATGCGGTCTACTTTTGTTCTTGTGGTTGTAATATTTACAAGAGCTTTTTACTTATTCTATTAAGCATACTCTGTTTATAATTATTATTACTTCACACATTAAAGCCTTTTCATGAAGCCATACCGTTTCTGTTTGTTATTATAATTATTCTTGAAACAATTTATACTTTTAGTGATACTTTCGTTCATTCATTTGCTACTTGCAGATCGTTTTTTTTTCATGAGATGGTGTCCAATATTCGTTAATTACATCGGTTTCGTTTGTCATCGTAAATCATCTACCTACAAATACAGTTTTACTGATTTGTTTACACTCGCGTGGAATACTATGGTGATTTTTTGTTTTTCTTATTTTTATTAGTTTAATCAAAATCTGATTTTCTAGTATTGTTTATTTAAACTACAAATTCGTTTCACTAAAGATTTAGGAAATAACATTACAGTTTCCAGACAAAGTTTCAATGTCCAAAGTTGCCTAAAATTAGCTTATTTTTATACAGGCACTCGTTAACCGCTAACATCCATTTCTCCGGCTTTTTTTCTCACTTATTACACCGCATAAACTTTGTCCACAGACGGCTCGCGAGCATTATCCCGCGGAACGAGTGCAGCGATTGTTTCCCGAGGATCCCCGGTGGAGCCCAGTGTCGCCGGGCGTGTTTCCACTCTGCAAATGGCGCGCGACTCGCGCTCCAAAAATTCCAAAGTGCGCTCGAGTTCCTCCGCGCCCGTAAACTTTGAGTATCGGACGCACTCGTGCCCGTCTCGTTGATTGTCCAAAACGCGGGATTACTCGCCTACCCGGCAGAAAAAAAAAAAAGGAACGTTTATTGCTCGGTCTCCGATGGGCACAGTTTATGGTAAATCGGGCCGCGTACACGTAAATTCGAAGGGTTTTTTGGAAATTGCTCGATCGGAAGACGGTCTTAATGCGATCTCGGCGGCGCTCTTTTTTCCGCCCGGGAGCTGTACGTGTAAGCTCTTCCGGCCCGGGCTCTCTGTCTGTTTTTGGCTCCGACCCGCTCGAGTCGCGCACCCACTTCCCTGTGTGTATTTGCATTGCCCCGCCCCTGCCCACCTTTCCCCGACTCCCACTCGCCGCTCCTCCTTCCCTCCGTCCCCCTCTGTCTCTCGCTCTTTTTGTCGACACACTCCAAATAATGGATGAATTCTAACACATTGTCCTATTTCGCTGGCGCCAAATTTTCTGTTTAAACATCATTCAAAAGTTGATGGAAATGGCTGCAGCTATTGTTTACGCCGTGACACTCGTGCTAATTGCGTTGCGTGGATAAAAGAGCTACACTCATGCTACGTAACGAGCTTCGACACTCAGTTTAAACAATAATTCGATTAATTGCATCGGATACATGATACGGGATTAACACCTAAGGGAGTCCGGACAAGGGAGCGTGACATCAACGGATCAGTTGTAGTAAAGTATCCACCGCGAGAATAGAAAGAGCTCTTCATTAATCTATCACCTTGGCGATGATTTCTTACTTTAAGTGCACAATAATAATATTGATTTCGATGTACAACATCCGGTACTTTATAGTGATTTATATTGGCTAACTGCAGTGACGCTTATCTACTGTTCGAAAGGAGCATAAACTAATAGTTAATTAAAAAGTTAAACGACTTGTCCATTTCCGTTAGATGAAAATGCACTCTCGTAAAAAGTTTTACGAGTACTTATTGACTCAATTTTTACAGACAAGTTTACGCTTAAAATTATGGCTGTAAACTCTTGTGATGAAAAATACACACCAGAGCGCGCGTTGAGCTACAGGATACGAGGATATATAGTATAATACATAACAATATTAAAATGTTCACCGATATCTGATCAGTTTTTTCAGCGTGTCATAGGCCAGTTATTTGTTGATAGAACTATCTGGAATATCGTCGTCGACCATTTCCAGGGCAGTTTAGTATTTATTTATGATTATGATCCTCGAGAAAAGAAACAAGTATAAATCGAAAATAAATCGAAGTAGTGAATAGGAAGTATCGATTTCATGAATTTCATATCTCTACTAGGGGCCGAGCAAATTTGAAATTACGACGAGTACACCGTTACTTTTCCACACATTCAAATAAACTTTGGTCGAGCGCAGATAAGCAAAGCGATAAAACGCGTCGGCTCGGCACTTTTCGCCTCGTTTAATTCGGATATATTTCATCGAAAAAGGGCCGCGGGACCCTTTTTTTTCCCCCCCGAAACAGCCGAGAGGCTCAAATGGCCCCGAAGAACTGTTTAATTTACGAGTCTAGTTACACCGGAGCCCAGATCCACCGGGGGTCGAGTCTTTAGTTCGATCAAAGGCGTCGATCCGCGGCGGCAATTAAAGGCCGCCGAGGAGTCGGGAATCGGCGCGGGATCCGCAGGCGCCCCGGGAGCACAATGGCCGCAGCCCACCTTTGACTCCCTGGCTCCCTGCCGAGGGGCCGGCCACTTTATCTCCGCGTAATTGCCTCGGATTTTCGCCGACGGCGCCCACTTTTACGGGCCGACGCAGCCCCATCGCTGCCCGGCCCTCCCGCGACATCTCGCGGAGTGCCGCGCGCCGCTTTCAGCCTTGGCAAAAATCGGGCCCGTCTAATTAGATTGATTTTTTCCTCGGGGTCGGCCCTTCTTCCCTTCTTCCGCGCCAACGGCTCGCGCCCCCCGATTTTAATTAATTTTCCGGGGGGGGGGAGCGATTTTAACGAGGGCGCCACGCCCCCGATTTTTTTTTTGTGACCGATTACTTCGTGATTTTTCCCGTGTTGTGTTTTCCGCCGTGAGAGCTTTAGCCGCGACGGCCGGCGCGTGCGTTCCGCCTGGCACGTTAATTGGGCAGTTTTTAATTTTAATTAGCGATCGATTTAGCGGCAGGCGGCGCCGCTGTCGAACGCGCTCGTACACAATGCCCGGTCGTGAATTAGAAAAAAAAACCTCGATCTTGATACAGTTTATTGGGCGCGGTTAACGTCAAGCGCGTGCACGCGGTGGCGGTAATAATATTTGCCTCGCGCTTCCTCTTTATAAATTCGTATTTTATCTACGCTTATAAATACAGGGGAGAATAAAAGTCTTAAATGAAAACAGGTGCATAATCAGGAAACACTTAATTACGCATGGCTCGATAGGACACCCAGTATATTACAGTTGAATTATTCAGCAAAGTGGAAATAGGTCGGTTAGTATTCCGAGCACAGGGTATCGATGATTCAAAATGGTCAAGTAGAGGAAGCGTACCTGCGGTCAGCCGTATCTACCTCTTGCGCGACGCGCACTCTCGGCAGCCACACGAGCCATCCCCAGCGGTAACAACCGATCTTTCGCGGGAGGACAAAGCTCTTAGCCGCGAAGTGACGCGCGATCGAGATAACGAAAGGTGCCGTGGACTCGGCGGGCCAGGCGTAAAAAACGCAGGGCCGCGCCCGGGCACAAGCCCCGGGTAACGAGGCCTCGGGCGGCCTCGGGCCCGGTAACGAGCTTCCGGCCTGACGGCTGTCTCGCATTTGCAGGCGAGCACCCGGCGGCGATGCAGCACGGCGCGGCGGGCTGCCTTGTGCCGGGGCTCCTGGGGCCGTTGCTGCTGCTGGCCGCCGCCCTCAGGTGAACCCCGCGGCGGGTCGCCCGACGACCCGGCCCGCCGGAGCCCCGCACCCCTACCCAGGACTCCGCACCGCTCGACCTTGATTATTGAGTAAAGTAGATTTTTTTTCTAAAGTAAGCCATCCGGGGGAGTCGCGCGCCCCGTGGGCCGGGCGTCCCCCGAGGCGCCCGGCCGACCGGCCCGCGACCCCCGCACCCGCTTATCCGAGCCTAACGCCCTGGACACCCGCTGCGAGCCTGCTTCTCTCCGCCTGTCGGGCCCCCGCCGAAGGTCTCGTCACGGTAAGTATACCATTTGGCCTGCGCGCGCGGATTAATTACCGCCGGGGCTTATCGCGGAGGCGTCGGGCATTGTCCGCGCCCCCGGGAAAATCGGCTCGGCGGTTCGATAATGGGCCGCGGGCTCTTTCCTCGCCCGCGCCCTAATTAGCCCTCGCGCCAAGCAAGGCTAATTGCCCGGGAGGATTGCGCGCGACGCCCCGCCGTGGATACGCGGCATTCGGCCTCGCGATCCGCGTCGGATCTCCTCACGCGGCCGCTCTTAATCCGAGAGCTTGGCGCGGGGACAGGGGCTCACGGACTCCGCCGTGATCTCTTACCCCGGCTTCTGGCGGAATCTTGGCGCGGTCCATCCAATTTCTCGCTTTTTTCGGGGGAGCGTCGACTCGGCCTCGACTCCTCGGGCAATACAGATATACGTGTTCGTAGCAGCCGAATCACTTTGTTTGGGCGGCCGCCGTGGCGTCCAGATACCGCGGGCGCTGACGACGAGCGTCGCCCGGAGACTGTGTAACCGCTCGATCGACTGCGCCGATACGCAATCTTGGCAGCGCGCGGGAATTCATCCGCCCGGCGCCTTTCTATCCCGCCGCGGAGGAGTGCATAACGCCCGCGGGGGGCTATATTTATTTTGGAATGGGCGCAAGAGGCCCGACCGCAATGACCCGAGGCAATCCCAGTCGCGCGCTTGGCGGTGGTGGTGGGGGGAGGGGGCAACTTTCCTAATCACGTTGCAACTTTAAATAGCTTAGAATAGACCGCCGCGGTCAGGGGGCCGTGACGTCACTCGGCGCCGGGGGCACGATAACTCGTTTACGCGCCATTTGATAAATTCCAAACTTTGACGTATGCAGAAACGGCGATGCCCCTCTTATTTACGGGGGGGGGGGGGGGGGCGCGGCGAGCCGATTGGCTTTTGATGGAAATCGGAAGGCCGTAATAGTGCGTTTAAGGTTGGGCGCGCCCGCCGAGTTTTGTCAACGATCTATCACGGGGCTCCAGTGCGCCACTAGTCCATTCGCGCCTGCTTTATTTACTGCCTTGGCCGCGATCGCGCTCTGTACATGCATATGGGCATACTCGTATGTGGGTATTAGTCGCGCGCGTTTCTGGTATATCTTTTATGGTTTTATCGGAAAGTCGACACACGGGATCCGTCGGTAAAATCTGCTCGATAAGAGAAGTTAAATATTGACTAGGGAAATATGTTTAGGCTTTTATCGGCTCTCGGGGAATCGATAAAAATTTGGAATTCCGCCGGTCATCAATTTGTAGAGGCGTTATAAATCTGTATTTTTTACTGCCCCAAAACCACTTTCACAGCTATTGGAATCTCTATAAAATGTTTTCCGGGCCATTTACGCGGGCCAGCGCGGGGCAAGTGAAAGTCATCTATAACATTGTTTCTCGGCTAGAAATAAATTATCGGCCCATTAAAACTCAAGGACGAAATTGCCGGCTTTTACGGATCCGTAATTGCCCCTACGCCCGTAACGATGTAAAAAGGAATATCGGCGCGCGTTAAACCCCCGCGATAACTCGGCCGGTACTGAAGCGCCATCGCTACCGATCGAGGGCCGCGCGTCAAAATCAGGTCGGCTCTTGCGCTCTCGGGCCTTTCGCGCCCGGCGCTTATCCTTCTTTTTTTCTCTGTATTGTCGGGGGTCCTTGGACGGCGGGGGATATATAGGGGCCGCGTCATCTGCAGGGGCCGCGAGGCGACGCGCGGCCAAAGGAGCCGGCGCGGAAAAAGGGGGCCGGGGCCAAAGGGCACAAAGCCGGCCCGGTCATTATCGGGGAATATTCGGCCGAGATATCCCGCGCCCTGCCGGACAAAGCCGCCCGCGTAATCGCTTCCCGGGCCCGGGAAGAAAACTCTGTAAATAGTGCAATCGGACGCTGCCCACCCGAGACGTCCACTTTTCTCCTCCGGGAAATACACGGTAAATATACATGGAGAATACAAGCGGTGAGCTTTTAAGGCGCTCCCGAGCCACGGGCGATTGTGTATTCCCTGAGCGATGCGTGCCCGGTCAGGCGGGCCAACCGCGCGGCGATCGGCCTCCTCAGCCGGATGCGTAAGACATTGTTTGCTCTTCCGCGCGAGCGGCGCCGCTGTAAAAAGGGAGCCGGGCGCAAGTTTTCCATTGTTGCGCCGCCTCGCTCCCCGTATCTTTTAAGCGCCCGCGGCGTTAATTTCCCTCCCCCCTCCCCCCGCTTTCCCCGCAGAGATTAAAGGATTTGGCGAAGAATCAGGGCGGCGCGTTGTTCGTTTAGGAAAAGTACGCGGCCCCGCTAATGAGAGGAGATTCCCGGGCGATCGCGCGACGGCAGCCTCGAGGGGAGTGTTTTTTTTTCTTTTAATTAAGCCACGCGCCGCGAGGGCTTGTACCACCCGGGGACTTTAGCGAAGGGGCCCCGTTTGATTTGGAAGTCGGCCGCGGTGCAGTTGGTAGGACTGCCGGCACGCGAAGCGCCCCCCTTTTTTTTTCCTTTTAATAAAAACGCCGGGGCGATTTACCGGCCTTGGGGCGCAGCGCTAATGGGCAGCGCAGCGAGCCGCGGCTCCAGAATTACACGCCGGTTATATTATCGGGCGCGCGTCACGGGCCGCAAGGCTTCTTTTCCCCGGGGCGGCCGGATTCCGCGCGAGTTCCGGCATGCTTAACGATTATTGACCGGGGGATATAGGCGCGCCATCCTCCGAGGGCCCCGCC
This sequence comes from Sycophaga agraensis, assembly GCA_018906755.1. Taxonomy (NCBI): domain Eukaryota; kingdom Metazoa; phylum Arthropoda; class Insecta; order Hymenoptera; family Pteromalidae; genus Sycophaga; species Sycophaga agraensis. The sequence continues at coordinate 256,461 of JACCIE010000020.1, read as the reverse complement.
CGCGTAAATTCGGGCTTTTACGGCGCGCGGGATGAGCAAAGTTTATACTTTTTTTTTCTCTCTCTACCCCTCGGCCGTTGCCCGCGGGTAGCGGCCAATTATTGCCCGGGCGCGGCCCCTTAATGCCTCAATTTACTTAGACTCGCCTCTCTATAACCCGCGTGAATAGTGGCCCTTGAGGCTTCTTCCGCCGCGGAGGGAAGGGAGCGCCGAGGGCCGCCGGCCATTCGTCATTTTTATAGTTATGAGAAACAATTAAGGAGCATTCCGGCCTCGTTGCGCCAAGTCGTATAAAGGCCGGCTCTATTGCTTTCCGGAGCCGCATCGCCGCTCTCGGCCCCTCTTTTCACCGTATTATTCGTGGCCGCAGCGAGGCTGCCCCCTCCCCCGAGACACTTTTCCGCGGCCCTTCTGCTCTCCAGCCTATACATGCGGCTCGCGCGGCACTCGCGCTTCGGAAAAGTGCGCGAGGGCAAATAATCGGATTTGGCCCTCGACTCGGGCCCTCGCCCCGTAAATCATCCGCGTCCTTGGCCGGCCAACTCGCCCAACTCGCCGGGGATAGGCACGCGAGACGCGCCGAAAGTTGCCGCCGCCGCGGAGCATATTCCTCATTAGGTGTACTGGATTCCGGGGATCGAGGGCTGCCTTCGGCCGGCTCTCCTGGCTCCGGCGCGGCTCCGGTAATTGTTTCCAGCTGGAAACTCGCCGGGCGGATAACACCGGCCGGCTCCTTTTTCTGCGCCCCGGCCGCGAGGAAGCGGGCGGGCAAGAAGGGGATGTTACGAGGCGTTACGCGCGGAGAGGGGGAGGCGGGGCCCGCGAGTGAAATAAAATTTATCGCGCGCGCGTACGTATGACGCCCTCTTCGTTTTTTTTTTGTTGCTTTCTCGAAACCGACTCCTCGGCTGTTTTACATATACGTGCGGCCGCCCCGGTATAATAATTCAATTTGATTTGGCGCGTGCGCGCGCCCGCGCGAGTCCGCTTCCCAGCCCTCCCAGCCCAGCCCAATTAAATATTCTCTCCCGTAGGATATGCGGGGGAGGAAAAAAAGGCCGAGGGGCGACACGGGGCGAGGAGCGACGACGGCGCCCCGACTAAACTTGTATTATTCATCATCCGGGCGCGGCAGGCAGTCCTCGTCCAGCAACTTCAATGGTGAACGAAACAAACAAGAAACTAGATAAACTGAGGAGAGAAAAAGAGACAGAGAGCGTTTGTATTGATTAGTGTGTAAGTGATGTATTAAGGCAAAAGGATTTTAGCCGTTAATGTAGTTTAATTAACAGTCATCAATAGTGGAATTCAGTGTAAATAGTAGTTTCGCTTCAAAATATAAGGATTACGTACTCTATTGTATATTATATATTACTGAGGAAATAATTGAAATGCAATGTACAAAGAAATAAACTTGATGTTAAAATTCAAATGACTCTACTTATACGATAAACCCACCAGTCTACATTTCGATGCTTCCTTTTGTATTTAAAACGCCATCATCTTATACAAAGTAAAGCTTGCCAGATTTTTTGCATTTATACATTTTGCTGCAGCTTTTCCTTCCCCTTATTCCTATTTCTTTTATCTGTGTATTATTCGTTCGATGAAAAGAATGGCGGTATTCGGCTTTGTACTTGGATTCCAAGATTATGTTTTGTTCTTTGTCGTGTGCATATATGAAAAGCTTATTTTCCTAATATGTATATTTTTAATTTTTTTTTTTTTAAATAACACCGAGAACGGATGGATTTATTTCATTTTCATTACGGATACATAAATTTTAATGTCTGCTTTAAAAATGGAAAAACAGCAGAATTCCATTCTAATCCTTCCTTATAATTCACAAACATCCAATAAGAGTATTGGACCGGCGGATTTCCAGAAACAATATATTTTCTTATTTGACGTGTCCTCGTTATTTACCATTAGAGCTTTAACGGTAACTTTGCACTTCTTTTGCCGAACTATACCACTTTGGTCTTTTTTAATCCTTACAACACTAAATAAAGTTCGTAATGGTACGATGAAATAATTATTAAAGCAGCAATTTTATTTTATTTTACTAAATATTGCAAGGAGCGACACGCTCGATTTTACGTTTGATGTCACTCGCTGAAATCGGGGGAGTTACTTGAGTGAAATACGCACGTGGTAATAAAGTAGAAGAACAGACTGACGACGAATAAAGTGGTCGTCTCGTATAATTCAGCAAATGCTCTGTGTAAAAATCAGGAATAAGATTAATTAAACGTGATAGTACAGTATTCTTAAAATCTTTTATCATCGACGTTGAAGAATTTTATCCTTTTTTTTTTCCTTACTCGATAGTCTTTCTTTTGCTTTTCGTTTGTTCTGGAACGCATTGAAAACCTCGTTGCACATCTACGTGGAGCCACGAATCGCGTGGAGATCCGCCGGCGACGGGAGACGGAGGAGCCAGCGCAAGACTCGCACATTGTAAGTATTATGCTTTAATGAATCCCAAGGGTAGGCGAAAGTCGATACGGCAATAAACGTATTATTTACCCGTGAATCCAGGCTGCGGGCTTGGCAAGAAAACACGGGCTTGTTTATATAAGACAGGCTCGTCGGGGTGCAATTATAAGTTCAATTGTAGCGCTTGTAGGGGCGTCATGTCCCTCGTCAGGCAGTTTCATTACCGCGGCCCCGGCAGCCTCGGCCCGCCTCGGTCCCTCCGCCCCTCTCACGCATGAAAATGAAGCGCGATCGCGCGAATCCGCGGCGGCTGCGGCGCTTAGCGGCCATGAAATCTTAAAAGCCGCAAGGAGACCTTATTGGGGATTCGGAGGCGCGCCCCGCCACCGGAACTAAATCTCGAGGAGGCGGACGGGCGCATCTGCAATGCAAGTGAGCCGCGCCGGCGCCGCTGCGGCAAGACGGAGTGACGGCCCCCGCGAGGTACAACCGCGCCGCCCGGGGGACGCCCCAATAAAATCAATTCCGACCGAGTCCGCCGGCGACAATACACATTAACCGGCCGGGAATTGCAAATATAGCGGTATAACGCGCGTGCGTGGGAAGCCGAGGGGGACAAAAAAAGGACCGATGTGCATGTATATCGACCCCTCCGGACCGGATGTATGCGCGCTCCGCGGAATCCGGAGGGGAGGGAGGTGGTGACAGGGCCGCGGCGCCGCTGATGGAAACTGCGTTTCTTAATTTCTGCCTCGCTAATTGGTTTTCGCGTTCCCGACGCCCTGCGATTGAAAGCTCGAGGGGCAGGGAAAAAGCGCGGATTGTTTTATTAATTATCGAGAAGGCGTCAGAGCCCCGGCTAATAGATTATACGGGGGAATTCGTTTGTTTCGCGTATTAATATTTTAAGATGGCTTTCGTGTAAGTCATTAAAAGCCTTCGAATGCGATGCGTTAAAAAGCCATTTTACGATGCCAATGCATCCTTTCTAATGTCCTTTCTATGTACGACTAATTTGTTCGGCAAGAAAGAATCACCCGGAATTTGGTCTGCATTAACGGAGAATAAACCGTATGGATAAAGCTAGTATATTGCGAATATATACGTAGCGTCCGGCTAAACTGGGATATTTTCACTGACACCGGATTAACGCTCCTACTGCTTTTATTTCCTAGCTTTATTAACTTGTTACTTTCGTACGAGGAGTTTTTCTGACATTAGCCTACGAATCAGCGTGCTTAATTTACCTTTTCAATCGTATCGAATCCAATTAAATTAATTAAACGACTTTCCGTGTATGGGTGCAGGCAACCTGAGTACAGACCTCATACTAATCGAATAAATATCAATGAAGCGCAATTGTTCTAGTTTTCGATTTGCTGCCCCCGGTTTCGTTCGATTACGCCCTCGCTAATCCGGCGGATGAATTTCCGTTACTCGAACAAGTATTTCCGGCCCCCCGGTCCAAATGACCGCTGCCTCGCGAAAGTGACGATGACGTGGAAAACGGAGCTAGCATTACCGATTATTAGATCACGCGGGATTGATATAACGGGCCGCGGCTCCGATACTCACCCCCCCCACCCACGGAAAAGGAGGGCAGGAGCGAAGGGGCAAGTTGGGCGAGAAACAACCGGCTTGGATGAAGTTGGCCGGACTTATATTCCGGGCGCGTTGCCGCGCACGTAGCCCCCGGGGGGGCGGCGCACTGCATCATCGGCGCAATTAGCCTCATCTTTATCGCATGAGCGCGATCGGCCGAGCCGGGCATCAATATTCATCCGGCCGGCGGAAAGAGACGGGGAAGAAAGCGCCGGGCGATCGGACAGCCGCATGAATTTTCATCGGCCGCGGCCGGTATGTGCGCCGCGTCTCCGCGGTGGACACCTAACAGGCGTTTCCGTGCGATTTGCATAAAATGAGGCCGAGCCCTGGGCGCCCGTCCCCCGGGAGTCCCGGGCGCATACATATGCACGCGGCCACGCTACACGTCCGCGCATATAATGCCCCTGCGATTCCGCCAGGACTACCCCCCCACGTTTCCCGCCGAGGCGTCGATGCGCGCCGCTCTCCCCTCGATACACCCACACAACGGCCCTTCTCTCGCGCGCGCGTTAATCCCGGCCCTCGGGCGGCTTTTTATTTTGTGTGCGCGGGGTTCCGCCTTGCGCCCCGTCGCCGCCGGCTGCCCCGCCCACCGTCGGCTTCTCGCCTCTACACGTATGCACCCTTTATCAAGGAGCGGGCGCGGGCGCCTCTCTTTTTTTTTTGTCTCTGCTATCCTTCCGCTCCTCCTATTTTACCCTCTTTATCCAGTGCGCCCGCCGCGCTGTATCTCCCCGGCCTCTATTGCCGTCCATTCGCATCTATTTTTTTTCCCACTTTGTTTTCCTTTCATTAATGCGTATCTGTTTCGACCCCCGTATACCCCGTAAAACCCAACTGCTTAAAGCGACCGAGTGCTCACCTTTTTTTCCTCTGACCGCGCGCTATCCACCTCGACTCTTCCCCCCCGCCCCGCTTCTCTCGCTCTATCTCGCTCTCTTTCTATTTTTCGAGGGACTCTGTTTGTTTCTGCTTCGCGGGTTAGTATTGCAGCTTATCTATTCAGATTTATGATAATGCTTGCTAAAATGGATCGTAAGGGGCTACATCGGCTTTGGCTTTAAAACGTAAATGAATGTATCTAATGTTTAAATCTGTATTAATATTTTCGCCCATGCAAAGCACTACCTCGAATAGCGCGGGGTTTTTCGAAAAAAGGAATTTTTTTCATAACGGAATTTCTCCGCGGCGATTCCCCATTGATTATAAATTCCATTATGCACTAGGCGTTTACCGGCCAGGATGTAAATCAATAATTACCATATTTTTTACACGGGTGGCCCGTGCTAATTTTTTTATTTGCGCCCCGCGGATCCCGGGCCAAATTTAAAAAATTTAAATACACTTCGTGCCGCGTTTCCCACTGACAACTCAAGGGAACTGCTCTGAGGCTATTTAAATAGCGAGCGCGTACAGTCGCTCGAAGGAGGGGCGGGAGGTAAAACAGAAAAATCGAGGGCGCCGTATTACTCTCGAGGAAAAGTTATCATCGCCGACAGAATAGCGCGCTAAATGCAGCTAAATCGAAGCGAATCGCCGGTTACTCGGACGAGAGTTTCGTTCCACCAGGCCGGCGAAGACTTTGATTACCGAGGCGAACGAGGGGGAATTAGATTTGTCCTTTTGCACGTAGGCGAGGGGAGGCGGCGTGCGCTCGACGAGCGGCCCATCCTCGGATACCCAAAACGCGCCGGGGAAAATTGCCCCTCCTGCCGATCGCTGGTCCCAGGACCAGCCGTAAAGCCGAGGCCCGCAGCCCAATGTTCCTCATTACCCAGTAATCTCAGTCGGGGAGTCCGATCGCGTAACCGCCGGCCGTCCCGGGGAAAAAGGACGAGGGTAGGGTATCGGCAGCCCTCCACACGGTACACGTTTATATATACGTATGGGCGTTGATCCTTTTTAAAAAGGCCGAGTCCAATTTGGCGGGGGTCGACCGCAGGCGATCGGGGTTCCGGCCCACCGCCGACTAACTGCTCTCCCCGTGTGTTTACGTGATCGGAAATTTCCATCCGCGGGCCCCGGGCTCTTTACGGCCGGCCGAACTCCTTGGGGATATGAGGGGGGGGGGCCGCTCGGCAGTCGCCCGCGCGAGCTACGTTTATTGCTGTTTGACTCTTGTTTCGTTTTGCGCCCCGGGTGCCGGCGCCCGAATAATTCAAGCCCCCGGGTTTTTTTATACGCCCGCGGCCGGTAACGGATCGCCCGGGAGCTCTCACGTGCCGCGGGCCTTCTTTTTTTTTCACGCGATCGATCGATCGGTAACGCACCCCGCGGCCGCCTATCGTTCACGCCCTTCGTTCATTACCGACCGCGCGACAGATTAAACCTCCGAGCCTGCCAAGTCTTTGCGACGAGCCGGGGGCGAAAAAGCCAGTTGGATTTCTGACTTTACCGCTTGGCTCGGGGGGGTTCGCGTGGGCACAGAGATTTCTCCTGCGCTCGCTTGCATATTGGCGCGAGTACCAGCAGGCCCCGTAATAATGAAATCATTTTTACCGAAAGATTTAATTTACGCGATTGGTAATCGCTTTGATTATGTTAAACGTGTATAAATATTAGTTTTGCGGCCAACGGAAACATGCCTTAGATTTTTAATGAATGTAAATCAATTGGTAGAGTTAATTGAATTTTTATTCTAAATTAAAATATAAATCTATTTGTTTTAATATAAAATTATTCCCGTGCACGTTTTAATTACAGAAGATTAATATATTTCAGTAGTATGAAGGTACATATATAAGTCCTATGCAAATCGGTAGAGTAAAATATTGATAATTATAGAACATACATTTCAGTGCTTGAACGCTCTCCCGTATTTTACCGTGTACGTGATTCTGTGTTAACGGAGGGTCTCAAATAAAAAGAACTAAATGGATTTGTGTTAGTAATGGCTATGGCTATCTGCTGAATTACAATGGTTAGAATTTTCGAGACTCGTAAAGAAGGTGCGGCCAGTTTTAATTCTCTGGCAACTCTTTGAAATTGGAAAGCATACCGGTATTGCATATGCTACGTTATTGCATTTTTATTCATGTTGATGATACTTTGTCCGAGCTTTGCTCGTTGAAAGCATTTTGTATCGACGCCTTAGTAAACGTAATATATTGGATCATGAGATATTAACATAACAGACTATACATATTTTTCTTATCCCGCAAAGAGCATTAAACAATTCATTAGATTTTCTATTTCAAATTGATTATTTATTTTCTATTTCAAGTACAAATAACAGCAGAGGTACTGTTCATCGAATTGATAATTAAGAAAAATTGCAATTTAAAAGAAGATTTGGAATCTGATTCTATCTAGAGAATATGAAATGATATTTAAATATCAGTTGTTCTATTTTAATACGATACTTATATACATACGCGAGACACGTAGGGATGGTTTAAGAGGCAGTACACTAATTTACATTGAACTTGAGGTACAAAAAATATTTTGCTATAAAATTTACATTTTTTCAGGAAGCTATAGTTCACTGTGGTATATTAGAAGTTGGATTATAAGACATTAAACTCTTTCAACTCTGAGTTATTATGATTTAGCTCGAACTGCTTAAATTAGTGGATTTTATTCTGGTAGAGATTAAACTGTGGGTAATCTATGTACTGTTCAAATACAGTTTTGTGTTTAAAAAATGTATAATCTTTATATTGTTATTGAACTATCAAAATTTTATCATTCTTATCGTTGTGTGTGTTCTTCTTGATGAGGAACGGATTCATAGGAACAAATAATATTTAAATTATTTCCAATGATAATTTGGGCTTCGGCGGCCTAGACGAATCTAAAATTCGCTCCCCCGCGAGCGTTAGTTCCTTCCCGCTTTCTTGCCACTCCTTACCCATCATCTCTCATAGTCAGGGAGAGCAGCGAGCGCATCCAGAACCTTCCACAGGCCTCCCACCTCCTCCTCCCTTACCCCTTTTGCTCTCGCGGTGCGACTGGGCCTTTTCCCTGTGGACTTCCCCCTAGACGCGAGAGTTCCGAGCCGCGAATGCCTTCCCTCCAGGTAATATATTATTTGCGTAATTTTCTATAAGACTAATCTATTATTTTTCTCACATTTTTATACAATTTTACACGATAATTATTTGTTACATATGTATACATTTTGTGTACGGTTTAACTCCGCTGAGTCTTATGAAATTAATAAATAATACAAGTATTATTTAAATATTTCTGTCCGTTATACTTATACTTTTTTGTATGAAAATTAATTTTTCTATATTTTATTTCTTACATTCAATTTTCATTCTTTCGTTGATTTTCTATCTTACATTCAATTCAATTTTTGTTAAATTTATGTCTAAGAGCTGCATAAGTTATAGAATTTCATAAGGTCACATTCAAATACATTGATTGTTTTATAAAAAAAATTTCAAAATTTTAATTACAACATATATTTTATTATAAGTATTTCATGTACAATGGATAATTAGTACCCTACCCCTTTAAGAATATCTAATTTTTTTATTTGTTTAAATATCTTTAAATTTTTAACGTATTGTAGTTTATTAGTTAATTTAATGATAGTTTTATGTATATATATTAAAAATTTATAATCATTGTATGCTAATTAAATACGTAAACATAGTATATTATATTTATTATTAATAATAATTGTAAAATAATAATGTAAATAAATATTTAAGTTATGATATAATGATTTCACAGGTTAAAAACGAATTGTGTATTTAAAGAGGAGCACATGACCGAGCCAATTAATATCTAGTTGATAATGCACATACACTGTTTATATGCTTTCGAGGCACCTTATTATTCATCTGATACATTAGTAGGTACAGCTGTGTATAAATACTCGTATAGATTTGGTTTCACAGAAGTGATGGTTATAAGGGTGGTTTCCTTCCTCACTAAATATCTGCCACTTTTAGCAATATTTATTGTTTATGTTAGCCATTAATTAATTAATTGTATGAAAAATAATTACCGATTGGATGGTAGGAAAGGGTAGATTACCACTAAAATATTTTTTCTCTTTTTTGTTAATTAAAAAAATGTCTGCTTTTGACGATATTAACGTTTTTCATTAAAAAACATTTTGTAGTACAATGCGAATTCGCCATTGAATTAACGAAATACTTTTACAGTAACGAACGCGAATTCGAATACAAAATATGTCATGTTATGTATGTTTATTTGAAATGGTTATACCAGATTATGTGCAGTTTATGTACATGTGTGTTTATGTAGGTCATGAAAATGATCCGACGAAAATTGACGCTCGACACGAATATCGAATACGCGGTGTGACTAGAATAGAAAATTATGAAAAATAAAACGGCCAGGGGTACCAAGTTGTTGATAAAACAGAATCTTTTATTCTTTGTACATGATTAAATGGTTCATTGGAAACTGATAATAAATTCAGGTTTGTTTAAAAAGACAAAGCTAATTTTTTATACAGCATTCGGCTAATATTGAAATTGTTATGCAAGAGGACATACTGGTTTCATAATTGACTTGGAAGTGCTTGAATAAAAAAAGATTCGGCTTGTAGATTTATAATCTCTCGCATGAGTTTTAAGCCCATGAATTTTTCCATCGAGTCACCTGGATTTATGACACAGAGTATTGGAGCGAAATGTAGCAGTATCTAAAAGTAGAGTAAACTTTCAAATGTTTCGAGTTGTCGAATATATAAAAAGGTGATAAACTTTTTTCCTCCCCGAGATTCGAAATACTCAACGCGTTCCTTGTTTTATTCTCCAGAAGAGCACCATATGAAATTCGAGCTGTGGCAGTAGTTTAAAAACTTTTGCACCTACGGCAACGATTAGGAATTCACTTTTTCTTTTTGCTAAATATCACTGCTTATGGAGCGTTTTTAATTAGAGGTCCTTGAAAAGAGGCTTCATACAACTTTTCCACGCTTCAAACCGAGTGGCGAATAAAGCGCGTTGACACCCCTTAAAGGGCCCTTTAAGCCACTAGGAATAAAAATAACGAGGTGGGATGCGCGACGCGGGGAAATTGAACACCGGCGGCCAATTTCCGGGAAAGTTGATTAAACGGCAGAATCATCTAATCGCGGGGCGAAAGAATGCATAAAGTGGAGGGCGGTTTATATGCGGGCGTCATTAGAGTCGGGGGCGGCCTCGCAACTTATTTCATCAACGTCGTATTCGCGCTCGGGTCCCGCGGCATTCCGCGTGCGTTTCTTAACTGGGCCCAACTATGCGCAGCGTGCGCCCGAATTCCCCGCAGGACTCGGCGGCGCACTAATAACTAATCGATGGGATCGATTTAAAGATCGGCCCCCGGGAAACTATTCAATCCCTCGGCGCGGCTTTATTTACGCGGGGGCGGGGGCCCGGGTACACCGGTGATTAAATCCGGCGCGAGCTGGTCCAATCGTCGCGGGGGCGGGCCCGCCGAAAGACAAAAGTTTCGGGAGGGGGCCGGCCCCGGGCGCAACGAGAAATTCGCGGTTTGGCAAAGATTGACTGTCGGGTATAATTCTCGGGGGGGGCGCAAACAGCCGCGGCCCGGTTGTATTTCAAAGTTTCGACTGGCAGCTGCTTCGGCCGGCTCTCGATATAACGAGGCCCATTAATTACGATCGCGACGCGGCCGGGGATTTTTATTTCGGCCGGTAATCAAGCCCGCCGGCGCCTTGGTCGCCCTGCCGATTGATTTAGCGCCGCGGCTCATTAGGCGCACGCGTGCCGGCCGCGTGCGTGCGCGCGGGGGCCCCGGGACTCGAGGCGGCCGACCGAGTGAAATGTTAGATTATATTCTTTTTTTTACGGGGGGCGCGTTATTAGCGGGTGAAAAATGGGCCGGGCGCGCCGACGCGAAAAGCGCCCCGGGAAAAGGAGCATTGATTTACGGGGCGCGCATCACTTTCCTCGTTTACAAGCAGTTGAAGCCTTATCTCGCGCATTCGTTATTTTGATTTAAATACAGGCCGGGAGGGGGGGGGCTCGCCCCCGCGGAGAAATACCGTCGCCGCGCACGCGCCCGCCCGACTTTACAATTATAATTCGCGGAATCGCGCGCTCCGCTTTAATTCGGCCTTTATTCTAAAGAGGCCCGCGGATTTTTTGCACCCCCGCCGGGCGGCCGCATAAATGGGGCATAAATTCCCGGGGCGATCAGGCTCAATTGAAATAAAGCCCGCAATAAAGTTTTTCCGTTGGTAATTTGAGGGAGAGCCGCGGGGAGGCGCGTTTGGGGATCGGCGCCGCGGCATATAAGGGGGTCGCGGGCCGCCCGGGCGTAAAACGCGTTTAAAAAACTACCCGGCATTCGATTTCGCGAATTAATCCGGCCGGCGTGTCAGTTTTGCTTACTAAAGAGTCGTTTAAAGTTCAAAGCCGACTTGGTCGCCGCGCGGCCCTTCGGTATTAAACTCCGCGGATGAAATATTCATTACCGGCTAGCGATTAAATATTCATGCGAAAAGATTGATAACGAAAAAAAACCGGGAGGATGGAGAAGAAAAATATTAATCAGAACCCTATTATACGTACGTATATATAAACGTGCCTTTTTGTAAGGATCAACTTTCCGGGCGCAAAAAAATTACCTTACGTAGCGCCATTTCCATTTAACCCAATCAAGTATTTAAAATCTTTTAATAATTTAAAAGCACTTGATGCTTTTTAGGACTTTTGATTAATTATTCTGAGCGAGCGGGCGTTGTTCTCTTGTACAATGACAAAGTCGAATAACATTAGTATTGGATCGTTTCCATTTCCTTGGTAATTATCTGTATGCTCGCGATTTTTTAACACTGATCCTTTTAATCAGGAATTAAACTTTTCAAACTTTGTAAATTCCTCCTATTGAAGGATTGAAATTGTACTCTGATCTTATCAATATATTAATCTATCTGCGATACAAAAAAGAAATTAATAAACTTATGACACATATATGTATCAAGAAACTAATAAATAATTTTCGGATGTACGAAACTAAACCTACTTTATTGGTTCAAACATCAAACTGTAACTAACTAGTTCAGAATTTATTAAGGTAGCATTTACTGTCGAAACAATAATAGTTGATTAATGCAACTAAACTAACGTTTGTCATTCGATTAAGTTCATTCTTAATATTGCTAGATTAAACTTATGAAGTTTACAAGTTAATAAATTCTTATAATTACCAATCAATTCTTTGCATGTCTTCATTATTACACAATAATGCCAATGGAAATAACAAGTCAAGATATAACTAATAAACTTGGATAATTCTTTTTATTTGATTGATATTATTTTGAAATCTGTTATTCAATTTGTAGTTTTATCACGTTTGTATTTTATGTACAGTATTGTAATTGCATATCATACATGTTTCTGAACGGCACTATCATAACATGAATTATAACAAATAAACGATGATATTAATCACGACAAGAGAATTAATACGAGATACTTAGTACGCGGTGGTTTTAAGCCGATGGGCAATCCTATGCATTTGTTTGTTTCTCTCATGTAAATACTTGTTAAGAGAACATACACAGTAATATATTATTACAATAATTATTACAATTATTATTATGGTATATTATTTATAAAACTAGAAATATTTACTTATTCTTAAAATTCACCTCGTATTTACTGATTTTAAATCTACTTTGATTTACATATATGTTTTTGCCTATTTAAATAGCATTTTGTTGTTTAATTATAGATGAACGAACGTCTTATATTATATATTTTGAGTATATTTATTATAAAATACCTTTACCAGCAGCAAGTATATAAAATCAACAAAGGCAATTGCAGCCATGTAAGGGCAGTCCAGTGCTATGTCCGGCAAATCATTTGGAGAGGCGGGAACGTCGGTCAACGGCGAAATACAGCCTACAATTACCTCGAGAGACCAGCTGTCTGTCCCTCTTGCTAATGCAGGAGAAACATTGGCCTCCGTCCCCCGAGATCATGAATTCTTGCATCCTCCCAGCAGGGGCTACGGGATGCGACTTATATCAGCACAAAATGTCTGTCTCAACGGCCTGTCTCGTGATGCTTTGTCTAGAAAAACAGGAAAATGCGAGCTACGCTTGAGTTTTCAAAAATAAAGATTTGGCTATGATTCCACGGGGAGGATCTTGAAAAGATCAAGTACAAAGGAGAGCGGGATCAACGGCACTGGCATTGGGAAGATATTACAGATGCGAATGGGATCGTTTTAAAGAAGCTCTTTGGTAAGAGTAGCTTTTTTAACCGGTGAATTAACTTGGACAACTCTATAACTTTCGCGTGGCAGATCGTACAGGATCTTTAACAAATCGCTTCCTGATCTCGAGCTTTAGATGTCTGAAGCTTTGTGAGGTCGGAACATATTCCAGGTCATCGTTCTGGTAATACAGAAAAGTTTTCGTGATAGATTTGCAAACTGACACTTTGTAAAAAGACTAGGTGGCATGGCTAAAAGGCCTACACTCGTATATAGTCCATGATATAGCAATGCCATAAGAGTATGGTTAATATATCACAATTATTGGTTATGGGTATAATTAAGGAAGAAGTCTTGACCTCGATTCTCATAAGAGAAGGTCGGTGTGCTTTTATATGAGTAATTTTCTTTAGCGCGAAGAAATGGAGGTAGCCGTTTCAAGTAGGATTAAGCTTTCTTTCTCTCGCGGAAAGACCCACATGTAGTCTGACATCAGAGGTGCAAAGAGATCGGCGAGAAGCCGTGGCTCCTACGTTTTAAAGGAGATCTGACCTAGTTTAAACAACAGTCGTACAACAATTGTTCAATGCATGACGGGGACGCTGAGAATTACCGAGCCTGCGAAGGGACGCTGTTGACGTCTTCACGGTCTCGGTCTTCACAGACAATGGCGAACCGATTCAGAACGTATGTATCTGTATAGACACGTATACAAATACCCGGGCTTAATCAATCTGGAATAAAACATTAAAATTCCCCTCACAAAGCCGGGATTGCTTTCGTTTTAAAAAGCAGAAGCTCGGCCGGGAGAGCAGAGGCAGTGGAGAATAACATCGTCACTTCATAAGAAAAAGCCCCGTCGGCGCCCTCCTATCCGCGCCTTACTTTTTCGCCCCCGCGCGGCCCGCCCCTACGTCCAGGTATATAAAATAAAGTCGACAGCAGGTATATATAGGGGGGCGGGAGCCGGTGGGGCGGAGGCGAGAAGAACTTTGGCCCCCTGCCCCTGGCCCCGAAGAAGACCAAAAGTAACTTACTTTCCGGGCTCGCGAGAATCTCCCGCGCGGGGAGTAAGAACTTGATCAGCTCGGCGTCGGCGGCGTCGGCGGCCTCGGCGGCCTCGGCGGGGCGCATTCCGAAATCAAGGGGGCGATCGAGTCTCCCGCCGGCGATTGCTCCCCCCAACTTTCCCGGGGAAAAAAGGGCGGCGGGGCGGCGGGGTGGGGGTGGGAGGGGGCCGGGAGGGGGAGTTGGCCAAGTTACATCCATCATATTCCCGGGGCGCTGTCTCGCCGCCGCGCTACGTGCGCCCGCAACACGTGTGGAAACAAGACGACTCCCTCCTCGCAGGCGCTTAGCGCGCGCGTGCACGTATGCGGGGGCGGGCCGCGAGTTTCGCCCCGGCTGATGGCTCCATTCGACCGGTTTATTGCCCCCGAAACTCCGCCGATTCCCACGAGTCCCCGGCGCCGCCGGCGGCTTATTTATTTCTCGCGGCCAGGGGGGCCGAGCCGAAAGGTTTTGCGTGTCGGTAATAACTGCTTTGTCAATTTCCCGGGGATTTATGCGGGCCGGGCCGCCGCGGATCCCGATCGATCATTTCCCCGGATTTCCGTAAGGGAATAATGCGCTTTTTATTAGCGGGCCGGCGGGTTGCATCGCGCGGCCCCGTGACGCGGGCCCCGCCCCTTCCGCCGGGCTTTTTCCTCCGGCGACGGCCGCGCGCGCGCGCTTTGTCGGCCCCCCGGCGGATTAATATTTGTCGTGCGGCCGGTAATTGATTCGCCCGGTAATTTCGTTTGCGCCCCGGCTCCGAAATAAGTGCTCGTGGTCCGGATAAGCCGGGCGGCGCGCGTGTCGCCCCCGCAATTTTCTCCGAGGCCAACTGCCTCCGCTCTGTTATTAATTAATTAAATATCAAATTTAAGTTTCGCTCCACGGAGCCCGAAAGGCTCTCACACGCGCGCGCCCCGACTCCTTTCCGAACCATTCAACGGGCAACTCATCGCCCTGCGCGAAAATAAACGGTTGCCGCTTTTACCCAAAGAGTGGGATTAATTATGCTTCGGCCGCTTGAAAAATCCATTCATAAGTTCATTCGCGGCTGGTTGGGGCGCGTCCGATTGTTCAAAATATCGCGCCGATCTCCCTGATTAATCATGCTTCGGTTAAACTCCCGAGATGCTAGGTTATAAAAAGCTCGTTTGATAATAAATACCAGTTGTTCGAAAATACCACGATTAAACGTCGAGTGAAACAATGCCTAGCCAAGTCGTCCGTGAACGCACCGATGATATTAAAAAATAACCGAATTAAACGAATATAGCTTTAATCTTAGAGGTATCGACCTTTGCTGTAAAAACTGGAATGAAACCGTTATAAATCAATAATCGAGAAGCGGTATAACTATTCATACATCACGATGCGAAAGTTTTGTTCTGTATAATTTTAGCAACACGCCTTATATTCAATTACAATGCTTTTCCTGACTTTTCAAATAGACTACTGTTCGACCTTGATTAAGACGTTTATTACGACACGATATTCAAAAATAAAAGCGTAAAAACAATAAGTGGACATTTGCGGTAGAGATTGAATTTGCAGTCCTCGCTGCTCGATTTTTTCGAGAGGCTCAACGCCGGTCGGCGGGGCCCCGACGCAAGGATCGCCCCTCGGAGGCACTCGTCCGCCGGCGGCGGCCGTCAAAGAAGACCGAGGAGCGGGCGGCGAGCGGGACGCGGGCGCCGGGAGGAACGAGTGGCCGTCAAGCCGGCGATTATTGCTCGACGGGCACACGTGCGCCGCGGCGTTAATTCCCAACTTGGAGGAGTCCCGATGTAAACGGCCCGCTGCTGCCGGGGGCCCACGTGCGACTCGTCCAGCTGCGCGTCGGCCCGCAGCCCGTCCCGCGTGATTTGTGCCGGCCGCGCGCGCACCTGTGCGTACAATTACTCGGGGGCCGCGAGTGCGCTTGCGATCTTGTAAGCCCGCGGGCGGAATAACGCCACCTAGTGGATTCGCCCGCGTGATTTACTGGTTTTACGGGGAAGCCCCGCCCTACCCGCCGGCGAGCTCGTCAGACGTCACGTGGGCCGCCCGTCCCCCCCACCACCACCGCGCCAAGGCGGATTATACGAGGAATGCACTATACACGCAAATGCGGCCGCGGGCTTTATTGACGGGCGCCGCGGTATACGTATATATGTATATATAAGCCCCGATCGCCCCGAGCCCTTCCGCCGCGGGACCATTGCTAGTCGGCCCGCGCCCCAGATATTGACCCGCGCGTTTTGCCTGCGTGGGCGGCCGCCCGCTAGCCCCCGGGCCCGCCCTTGGGGCCGAATTAGACGGCCGGCCTGGGACGGGCAACAAAAAAAAAAAAAAATAGGAGGGAGAGAAATCGGGCAGCTGTAGCCAGTTGACGCGGCTCTCCGGGGTGTATACGTACAAGCGGCGCTCGGCTCTCCGGGCGGCTGTTTGCCCGGGCGATCGACCCGGTCGGTAAGCCGGTTCCGCGGCGCCATACTGCCCCGGGAGACTGGCGGCGCAATCGACGTCCTGACATCGGGACGTCAAGATTTAGAGGGCGTCCCGCGTCGACTCGGGGATTAAACGCGAAAAAGTCCGCACGGAATGTTATTACCGTGTGCGTTGTGCCCGCCGGCTGAGGGCTTTATTAAATTTCGGGATTTCACGGGCGGAAGTGACGGGCCGCCTCCAGGTTAACTCGCATTTCGGTCCAAATGAAAATTTCCGTGTTTTGTTTTGGGGAATTATAAGTACAACTGCAGCCTCGTCTGCCTGGATTTTCCTTTACGGCCCTGACGAGGTAATGCCGCATACTTCAAGGCGGCAGTTTAAATTTTGATGAATAAAATTAATAACATTCGGTAAGCTCGGGCCTCTGTGTGTCTAGCTCGCGGGAAAGGAAGACAATATACACAAGGTCTTATTATGATACTTGGTAATCTCAGTGTTTAATTAGCGATTCAGAGAGCGATTCCGCCCAAGCCGATTGTTTTTTTATCAAATATATCTTAACGGAGCTTTTGCTCGACTAAAACCAGGCCTTTTATAACGAAACACCCTTCGAATAAAACGCGCCCTGCCGCGTGCAATTTTTCAAGGAATTTTCATTCTTACGGTAAAATGTTTCGACATGATAAATTTGACGAGAGCCTTCTTGAATAAAAGCGCGAATCTGTTTAACATGAACTGAAGCGCGAGCGCAATCAAACCAAAGCTCCTGCGCCCTCACGTTTGATTCATATATCTTGCGTGTAATATTCATTTTGGCCGAAGATTATTCTGATCGTAGCATAAACTAGCGTAAAGCTTAGCCCAGAATCTTCTTCCTCGGACAGTAAAACAATTTGGACTCGAACCCTTGAGCGGCGCACTCATTGCAAATATAATGATGCTATATACTGAAGTATGTACGCTACGGTGCAAATTGAGTTTGCACTTAAGCAACGTAAGCAATCTCGAGAAAGCATTTAAATTCCACTTGATGGGACAACTGTGGAGAAAAGTGTATCGATCGGCCGTTAATAAGTAAATTTTAACACTCGAGCGAGTCAGTCTATTATGTTTCGAAAAATCCCCGAAGAATTCCAATTTCCTAGGTGACATCTCGCGTCCGCCGCGCTGGCGCAAAAATGGAAATGTCCCGTCGAGCAGGCCGCGGTGCCTTTAAAAGAGGAATAAAGCGGATAGCTCGGCTAGATAAAGTCCGCAATCAGTAATTACACGGAGTCGGAGTAAACCGGCTCTAATTTCCAGGAAGCTGCGCCGCGGACGAAGGGGCCAGGACAAAAAGACATAATTATCACTCGAGGGGTAATCATCCTCGGGCAGAGGGAATACGCCAGCCGCGTCCTTCGGCCCACATTCCCCTTGTCGGCCCCTCGCGGAGACGCGCCCGCTTCGACCCTCTACACGTATACGTGTATATCTATACATCCGCGGGCCTCCTCGCCCCGCGAGTCTGCCGCTTTTCACCCGGCCGCCATATTGGCCTTTTATTGCCGCGGGGGCCGCGCAAATTGACGCCATTTCTGGGCGGCTCATAAGTTGGGGCGCGACGCCCGGGAATTCGCCGTCCATTGTCCCGGGCCGCCGACGCGTCGGCGACGGCCCCGATTTAACGGGCCGCCGCGGGTATAATCGAGGCCGATCGCGCCGCCCTGTTTATCCGACCTTTTGATACCCGCCGCGGCGAGAAATCGCCGCGATAAAGCCGGGCGCGCAATTTATGCCGCGGGCGGAGCGGCATCCTAAGCGGGCCGAGACGCCGGCGGGTTGGGCTGCCTGTACCGACTCCCTCGGCTCCTCCCTCAATCAATGGGCCATTGGAACTTTTTTTTCACGCGCCATTCGCCCCGGATAATCCGCGTTATTATTTGATCTCCATAATGCGATGGAGTCGGTTGCGCGCGGGGGGGAAACAAAGCCATCGATGTACGGGACGGGGACGCCTTTGTGCGGCCCCGGGTAAACGATTTTATTTGGCCTTCAAATGGTAACGAGTCGCCCCGACGCTCCAACGGCCCGCGCAATTAAAGCGGCAAGTGCCGTCAGTTTTACAGGCCGGGTGTTTATTTACAGTGGGCCGAGGCAAAGCGCCTTACAGCGCCGTCCCCAGTTTGTCACTCGCGTCCGGCTTCTTACCGGTTGCGCTCCTTCCCCCTTTTGCCCGATTGGTAATTAGATCGAGTGTCCGGCCGGCGAAGAAAAAAGCGCTGACGCCCCGGCGGGACGTATCACACCCGACGCTCCCTTCTGTACACAGTGTGTAAAGTTTGTCCCACGCAATTATGGCCGGGGCGGAGTGCGATTTTCGAAATAATGGCACTTTCAATCGCATTATCAACGATAAATTACATTTGCCCACAATGCGAAGGGAAATCGGATTTTCCCGGAAATGCGATTAAACTTCTTTCTCGAAAATTGTCAGAATGCAGCGCAGTGGGGCGCGCGGGGCCTCCGGGCGTATCTGTCGGCCAGCCAGCAGGAAATTTTCAAACTCTATCAAAAGTTCGGCTCGTTACTGTATTTTTAGGCTCGGCGCAGTCGGCGCCCGGGATTATTTTTTCACCTCCCGAGCCACGTCGTCGGGCCAAGATGCGCGATATACGCACCGCGTGTACGCTGGCTGATCGGATCCTCCTCGGATCGGCTGCGTGGGCGAGGGCCCGCATCTCTATATACATATACACACATCGCTTTCATGGAGATCTTTATTACTTTTCGGAAACTAAGCCGTCGTAAAAATTATATGGAATGATTGTTTGCGAGACAGGAATGGTTAAACTTTTTCCGGACCATAAAGCGCCCTCGCGACTTGGAGATATGATCGCTTTTTGAGCAACCCTGTTTCCTCGGCTCTTTACGTATATTCCCCCCCCCCCTCCTCCTCCTCCCCTTTACCTCGATCGCCCCGTCCCTGGCACGTGCTTCTTTTTTTTTTTTTTTACGGCTGTTGGCAAACTTTCCAAATTTTTACCCGGAAGGGGGGCCGCACGAGCGCTCCCTCCGGGTTTTGGTAGTCGCAATCAGCGCCATAAATTATCTCGCCCCATTCTTTCCCCGGGCGAGTCGTCGCTCCTGATCGACAAGAGCGTCGACGCGCCCTCCCCGACGATTGCTTACGCACCCGAGCCTAAGCGGCACAGCGCTCGCTTTCAACTGGACGAGATATATGTAGGTCGTACATGTGTGTGTGTAGGAAAAAGCCGCCGACGGACACAGTTTTCCCCGCGGCCGGGGCATTTTGCGAAATACGGAGACGACCGAGTAAAAAGTAATCTCGAAGGGAAACATTATTCTCCAACGGGGCGTTACGTTATTATCCAGATCATGCAAAGTCGCCCGTATAATGCCACAAAGGCGTGAACGATGGAAATATTCGAGTATGCCGCCTGCACCGCCGCCTGGGATATGAGCGGGGGATTTTGGGGTTAAACTGGGATAAAACGGAATGAGTTACGTCATTTGGGCGCGATTAGAGGCGCGCGACATTAGGGCCTCCCCGGATGATTAGAGGGGGTGATGCGCCGCGCAGGCGCGCGTTATAAACCCTCGCCGCAAGCTCCAATCTCGTATGCGTGATTTAATCGGCATTTGTTTGCAAACTGTCATGAGGCAAATGGCCATTTTATGGCTCGACTGGAGAAAAGAAACCGATTAATTCTGATATCTTGAGAAACTCGGCGCAAGTATAAAAAAAGGACATCGGGCGCACGAAACAAGGAGCGAGTGAATTATCAAGGGATAACGCATTTACGCAGTACGTGCAATACTGTAATCCTGAGTACTGCACGTAACAGCATGAGAGGAGAAGGGAAGCTGCGAAACAGACGAGGACCTCCACGAGGACTTGTGTGAATCGATATTACGGTATCTTACAATATGTACGAGGTCATAGAAAAGGTGGGAACGTATTATAATTATAATTAATTTATGATGAACAATTATCCCGCTTTTGCAGGCAACGTCTAAATTTATCACACAGAATCGAGAAGAAATAGTACGACATGGTAAACGTAACATAACCCAATCAAAGTGAATTCTGTACAAAAGTACATACACTCTGTAAAAAACGATCTATTCGATCGATTAAACTAAAAATTAATCAACGTTAATCAATTTTGCATTGCACGACCAAATTCGAAACCATGCGTGCGTATCGATTTAATCGGCAGGGACAAAGTGCCGCGCGGGACGTGACGTTACAGAGAAAATAACGACTGGCATGCCATCGCTTCTCAAAGGAGTGCAATATTACACACGGCTGGGCAAAACGGGAGGAAAAATTCAAGACACGCGGCTTAAAAGACAATTAATTAAGTTTACTGTTATTAGGTCATGCTCGTGCAAGGAACAGCGGCCTACCTACAGGTATACTCGCCCGGGGGCCCCTGTTAGCCGTGATTGCACCCTTTGTTATATTGAAAGTCATTAAAGACTATCAATCTTAAGCTCTATCGATTACAGCTTAACGCTACAGCAGTTATTTTTGGCTGTAACTTCTTAAAAGAGATACTTTTATTGGCCGCGTGGACGGCCCCCGGGAGTTTGCCGATCAAAAAACCCCGGTCGCTTGCAAAATCTCGCGGCGGGCAGTTCCATTACCCGACCGGCCGCGAATCGAAGGAGTACTCGGGGAAGGGCTCAACACTTACCCCGCTAATCACGAGTTTGTTCACCTTCTTTGTCAACTCGCGACGCAATCGCTCGGCTTTAATTACGTGGCGGCGGCGCGCCCGCGGCCGGAATACCTTTTCAGCTGAGCGCGCGAGACGGCCGAGAGGAATCGTATTAGATCCGGGGGGGGGCGCGCGAATCGCATATGCAATTGCGCCTTTCTCGGTTATCATAATTGTGACTGCCGCGCGTGCGCACGTATAGGCGCGGCGCCTCACCGAGGGCTTACGCGCGGCATCCGGCGATTATATATACGAGGTGGCCGCCCCGAGCCATTCCCCGATTATTATCATTCCTTCCGAATTTAGATTGAAACCCGCCGCGGGGATATATGTACATATATCGGCTGTGTTCCCTCCCCCTCCGCGAAGCGTTTTGTTTTCCCCGGCGGCGCCGAACAATCAGTAATGTTCAGTCGTTGAAGTTGCAATTTTGGCATCGGCCTTAGCCGTGTCGGGGCCGTTTGTTTTTGCCCCGCGCGCTCCGCCGAGCGTGCGCGCCTGTATATATATATATATGTACACAGGGAGGCCCTGTGGCAAACTTGCCGAAATCCGAACGCCGCGGCAAGTTCAATTGTTGTGCTCCGCGGGCGACGGTACTTTCACTCAAAGTAACAATCCTGATTGTCTGAGCCGGAATTGTGCTTGCCGTCATCAGGTGGGCGCCGCTCCCGCGCAATCTCGGCCCCCCCTTCTTCCCGCGTTATTACTCATATATGCGCGCGAGTTACGGTTGCATTATTGGTAATTGCCGGGGCGGGGGGGAGGGCCATTACCCGCGAATCCGATGATTAACATCAATAATTGCAGCCGAGTGCAGCTCGGCTCGCGCGCGCGTGGGGGGAAAGAACCGGCGAGTCATTACGTCGGCCGAGGCGTCGCGTATATCCATTTTATCCATCTGCTCGACTTTCCCCGAGTGCGCCAAAGTTCCACCCGTACGTAACACGCGCGATAGTGCTGTTTTTGATCCATTCGCGTGTACACGCGTGCGCGCGTAAAAGTGCACGATTCCTTTATCTCGGGCTTAATATTCATATACGTTCCGTCGTTTGCCCGTTAAGACTCGACGAAAATTACGAGGGAGAAACTTTTAATAATTCAATTTAAATGCGACTCGTGCGTACACACGGGCGCAGAAAGAATCCCATTTGGAGGGAGTATTATGGCGCGTTATGCCGCTTAGTGACTCGCAGGGGCTCACTCGATTGGCTTATACTCGTATAGGCGCTCGCTCAAACTCGGGGGCTTCCTTTTCGAACGGCTCGATATATGCGCCGCGCGCAATTGTCCGCGGAGAATAAACAAAGCCAATTTCCCGACGGCTTATACGTATACGCACACAGAGAGAGAGTCGGGGCGCACTCGTACGTAAGAAAGTTTAATTCGGCCGGGGAATTCGCCGGGGGCATTTATCATCCGGGCCTCAAGTCCGAGGCTCCGCCCTCCGAAGCCCAGGGGCCGTCGGCCGGCAAGATCCCCCGGAACATTGTTTTTCGGGGGCCGATAAGAATCGGGCGATCGGCCGACTCAATAAAACCCCTGATATCCCCGGGCTTGATCCGACATTCATTACGCCGGGGCCACAATGGCGGCGGCGGGGGGACGCGGCCTGATTATGTGCGGACTCGCGCGCGCGCGCACTTAATAATATGGCTCCCCGAGGCGGGCATTGATCGGGCGGAGATCGAGGCGCGGGGCGGACGTGTCGCCCGCGGAGTGCGCGCTTTTCCCGAAGCAATTAGGCCGCGGCCCGATCATCGCCCGGGGAATTTTCCGCTCGCCCGGGCGTCGCGGCGCTTAAGATCGCGCGGTTATATTCAATTACCGATCGAGTTTACGCCGAGTGGCCGCGATTATCTAAATTGTAGCGGGCGCCGGTAAGTAATCTGTCAATTGGCGGCGGCGCGACTGCCTCGTCACTGCCGCTCTATTTGTTTATCATTTTTCAGGGCGGTTTTCCGGGCGGGGCCGATCCCTCGCGAAGGCATCGAATTAGGTGGCCGTTGCTCCCGATAATTCCCCCGATTCCCTTCGGCTTTCGACGTGTTTAACTTTAGTGTAAAAGTTGGCGAATTAGGGAGGGCCGGGCGATTGCATTTTATTTGCCCGGACTCACGCCGCGGAGCCGAGGGCTGATCCAATTTGTGTTTGTCTTCCGCGAAAACAGAGAGGTACACTTTCGCATTATTAACTAGGTATATAGCTCGTTGTACTTAACAAATTAGCCGCGCGGCGTATAAATGTTGGTCTTAGTCTTTGATAACGCAGTTAATGCACAAGTGTTCCCTCACTCGAGTTATACACACGTAGGATGTAAGATTATGGGCAACATGAATAAAACAAAGGCGTTAATTAAACTTTTGGAAAGTTATTATGCTTTTGAACAGTGGCCCTAGAGCTTCAATATATCTGATATGATAATTTATTCGGAGAATTATGAGTTGGCCAGAGAATGTGCGCAAAAGATATAAATTATCAACTTGAACTGCTCGCCATATAAAACTAATTAGAAAAGGTGCGTTTATTTTCATCGTATATTCCCTTTGATTGGGCCCCCAAGTTGACGATTGCGCACTCCAAGTCTCATTACGCCCGCGATTGTTTCAACATACAGTGGGCCGTAGTCAAAGGGGAGTCGGGCGGCTCGGCTCGTTACATCGAGAGCGCAACGAGGCCTTGGCTGTTACTTTCCATTGTTCGAAAAGGAACAGCCGGCGGAGGAGCGGCGAGCCCCGGCTTGTATCATATTGACGAGGCGGCAATAAATATCGCGAAAGGTCGAATAAGCGTTATATAAGCGCGGCCGCGGATCGGCGAGACAATAAAAATGCCCGGCGTCCCAGTTGACCCGGGGAAAAAACCTCCCGGCGTAAAAAAGCCCGGCCTCCTGGTGATCCCCCGGGGCCGCCGACGGCCGCGATCCCCAATACGGCTTAATAAAAGCGTTATTAGGGCCCCCCGGGGGAGGAGGCGGCCGTCGATTACGCGGACTCCTCGCGGACGGCCTCGCCGCGGATAAGCTCCCGGGGCCACTTCTGCCTTTATTTCCCGGGGAAATTCGATTCGATTTACGCGGGGGCGAAACAAGCGCGCGCCTGTAATAAGAGGCCGGGCCGAGGAGGCGCCCCGCGGAATTGCCGCTCGGGCCAAACGGCTCGGAATAATAGTCCGGGATTTGCTCCGGGCGGCCCACGTGCGCCCCTGCCCCCAACCCCCCCTCCTCCCACGTGTCCTCCCGGCTTTTTTTTTTCCGCGGCGGTGGCGCGGCGCTCGGGCTTTTTAAATTCCGAGTCGCCGGGCGCTGCTGACGCGGAGATCCTTATACGTCCTCGGTTTCCCTGAGTTGCAATTCGTGCCAGGGCGAGCGGTATCGATGCGCCTTTTTTAGTCCCCGCCCGCGGGTTGTTAGTTACTATCTCGCGCCCGGGCGTCGCTTCATTGTTATAGCCGGGGAAGCTGAATCGCCCGGGCCGCCTCGGCTTGCTTTTATTAGGGGCCGCCGCCATCCGCCTGTCTCAAGTCGCGACTCTATTTTACCCGGTTTGACTGCTTTTTAATTTAACCTCCATGTAACCAGCGATCGATCCCACATTCGCGCTGGAAATTGCATCACGCGCCGGGCCGATTCTCGCACCCGACTGTGCGTAAACTTCGAGATTTGATCCCTCACTTGATCGTTATATCGAGATTTTTCAATTCACGTTTTTATGCTAGATCTCAATGTACATCAAAGAAAAAGGTAGCCTGGCGCTACTGTAACAAACTAACTCGTACCAAAGCCCGCAAATAAAGCAGGGAATTCAACTGTGGCTCAGTGAATAAGATAATCGACAGAGCTAACCATTTTCGTATTTCTCGCATCATTAAATTGCACAATATAATACCTTTCCTCCAAAATAAGTACGTATGGAAGCGGTATTATTCTGCATTAGCTCCTATACATCCTGCATTTCGTTGCGAAATATTCAGAGCTATTTTTTTTTTTGAAACGCGTATTCTGTTACTGGTTGTAACGAGGGTTGTAACAATTAGAAATTTCAATAGTTTCTAGCTGTAGTCCGAGAGACGTTTCCTCGATAATATAGTTAATAATTACTTTGAACCTATTGAAATCGGATTAAATAGGTAACTTGATTCTGTTGCAATTATTCAAAAAGAACAATAACCCAATTAATATACAATTAAATAGTTTCATGCGATTTATACAACGATTGTATTTAAAAATTCACTTGTAATACGCATTGATTACGAAATAAAGAATAAAAGTATTTAAATACACAATTCATTCAGATAAAAGTGCAATAACATATACCGTGCTCCATTGCAATCAATATGTATGTATACATTGACCTACGCACGTACAGCACTACGGCGCGACTTTTTTCACTCTGTTTTTCGAATACCAAATCCGCAGAACGCACGTGTCACCGCCCGGACGCGACCATGAAAAAGGGCAACGACTTCACCTCCTCCCTCCATGAGCCGCCAATCAAGCGTCATTGCAGTGGAGGGGAGGAAGTCGTGCCGCGGATCCGTGACAGTTGTAGTTTGACCGCCGGGTCCCTCAGACTTAGCCTCTCGAGTATCGCTCGCGATGTATTATATACAGCGTGCCGACGAGCCTGAGACTCGTGTCTCTTGCCACGCGGGCATACACGAAGCCGCGCTCCCTTCGCGCCAAGGACGTCCGCTGGTGCGTACGGGTGGCAGACTTGCACGAGTATAGTGTCGCTCGAAGAGCCTCTAACTCTGGGGCGCTACTTGCCGCAAGCGCCGCGTCCGGGATCCTTCGGTGCGCGAAAGCCCTGCTTGTACGAACCGCAGGAGTGGTTCTTCCATAATTAAAGCCTAGTTTTATTTAATCTCCCTTTCTTTCCTATTCCCTGGTGCGCGTATTATCCCAGACACTGACTCGGCGCTCTCCCGTTAGAACACAGCGTCAATATATATTTCTTGGATTAAGTTTATGTACAAGGAATGCTTCTTTTTTTTTAGATTCGAACAAATTTGTAGAGTCTCTTAGAATAAATAGCGCATACATATTTTGCAGGCTTCTTAATTCAGTATTATGAGAGTTTCATCAAAGTTTCATTAAAACATATTTCCCAAAGGGATGACATTTTTTTCTCAGCTCAGAAAAGTACTGTACTCCACTCAAAAGAAGCAAAAGGATGCTGGTAGGAAAGGTAAATTATCATTTGTTTCATACAATTGCGGTAAGGAAAAGATAATTATCACCCATTTCATACTCTCAATTTTGAAGGGCTGCATAATTAATATAATATTAGTTTTACTTTATGGTTTTCATTACTTTAAAACTAATTAAACGGAAGTTAAAAGTAAAAATAATTTTTTTTCAGTTTTTTATTCAAAACATAACTTATAACTTGAATCGAATCCGTGGTATGTGTGTAGATACAGCACTTTATCTACATTTTTGCAGTATAGTCGTTCGGCACAATTCAGAAAAATTCTAACTACGTCAATTCAGATAAAATCGTCTAAATAGATTTTTATTTTTAGAAATAAAAGTTTTTACAATTTTGAAACCAGATTGAATTTGATTTATTTATTTTAGACTCATAGATTAAAAAAAATAAATTAATTTTAAATATGGGAGAATGAATATATTGAATGTAAATTGTGTCCAATAGCACAAATAATTAAAGACTGAGTAAAACAAACCCAGGGAATTTGTATTTATAACAATTCATTTCACTAACAGATCTGAAGAGATTGTAGCCACCTTATCGTAAAAAACAAAAATTTAATTAGAACAGCTATCTTGCCACGTTTGTAAAACGAATTTATTCAGTTAGACATTTTACCGCGACAAAAATTAATCAAAAGTGTACTACCTTTAAAATTAATGTTATAAGTATTACCATTTCATGAATATATCATTGGTATGATTAATTCATTCTTTGATCGAATGACCATTAAGGATTTAAACATGGATTTATTTACTTTTATATAAAGGCTTCATTGTCGAATCGATGCTTCAAATAAGTTTTGCGTATATATACCAGCCATAATAACGGGTAATTAATTTATAGCAAACTGCCGTTTAATCCTTTATTAAACTCAACTTCTGGCAGCAATTTTAATCTTTCAATTTTAATTATATGGATGGGCAATAATGTAACCATAGTTAAGGGGATAATTTCATTACTGAACATAAGTTGCAGCTTTTACTTGACGATTAGCGTAAATTGCATATATTTATATGGTACTGTTACGGATAGCTAAATGCATCATATTTTTATTATTATCTGTAGTAGTTTTTTTATTTACTTTAAAAAATATCGTATTGAACTGACTTATAGACCTCTTCAAACTTTTGGCAAAAGCTGTACAGTCAGAACGACCTTAAGGATTACCAGTCTCCAACTCTAATTCGATTTTAGATAAGTACTTCCTCCTTTATTGAATTTCACATTGCTAGGGTATATGGTAGATATATAGATACAGGGACAAATGTTTTAACCTGAAAACTAAGTACTATATACGCAGTGCTATTATTCGAGATAGCAGAACTGCATTTTCTGCTACTAGAACATCAATTTACGCTCGAATTTACGTTAGCATGTGCAGAGAAATTTTGTTTTTGTGTCGAATTTTTCGCATCTCTCGTGCATAATTTTGAGAATAGCGAAGCATATAATATGCAGAGTAAATAATTGCTTGTAAACACAGTAAAATAAGCTTCATTAGTTGTTTGTGTACACAAAGACGGAGCGTGCAACTGTTGCACCAATGTGGCATCTACGATTCATAATCGTTGGCATTATACTGAGTATATTATATACACATTTGTTTAGCCACGGAGTCGTTTCAAATACTCCGGACTGCGGAAAAACCGAAATCGAGAGTCGAAAGCTCAATATACTCCAGCGTTAAAAATACAAGGGTAGGTAGTAATCAAAATTGTAATAGTATTAACGTCACGAGCCAAATCAGGGTTAATCGGTTTACATGCAAATTCAGCGTAATTATTTGTTTTCGAATTTATTGATCTTTCTCACCCTCATCTTATCCACACGTGACATTATAAATAGTTTACAGGCGAAACACGATTAAAAAAAAATTGATAATTGTTGGGAAAATGAACAAGCAAGTGACGTAGCATTAGCTACTTCGTGCAAATCTCAGCAGCTTGTGCAACAGACAAACGATGATAGCAATAATGGAGATGGCTAACTATAACTAGTTCGGTAGGAACGGGTTCGAATAAACTTTTATTTCTAGAAATAATAGAGAAGCTGGCCGCGGGGGGAAGTCGTTGCAGAAAAAAATGGCAAACAGCACCGGTTTCCAGAGGACGATGAGGGGGTTGAGGGGGGTCGGGCAGGAGAATCGGGCGGGGTGTCGGGGCCGAGCGGCCGAGGGAGCGGGGCACCTTATCTCGGCGGGGCGCGGAATAGAAAATATTCCCCCTCCTCGGTCCGCAGCAAACAACCAACAATTTAGATAGCGCTCGGAAAGGATTACGCGAACGCGAACTGCCCGTGGGATCAGCCGGGGAGATTTCCATCCCCGGGCCGGCGCGAAAGTGAATCGGTGCGAGTCGACGGCGGCGGCGGCGGTAGGATCCGAACCTCTTCTCCGACTTGTAGCCCCGATACAGCCGCACACACGCCCGGGCATACATGGACGTAGCCCGGGGGACAAGGAAGCATCGCGATCCCGCCTCGATTCCCCGGCAGGAAGTGGGTCCGGGCGCGCGCGCGCGCCGCCGGCTCTGCCCGGGTCTCGGGGAGGGCCGAAGATTCGCCCGGGCGAACTTGGTAATTCGACGGGTAAGCGTTTCATGGCCGAGAAGTGGGGGCCGGGGGGACGTGTCTGAGCTCGCGGGGATGACGCCGACGTCCTTCGGCCCCCGCGGCGTAATAGTCCAAATCGGAATGACATAATTGCAGCGCCCGGCCCGTCCCCGAATAATAGATACGGATTCGACGTGACGTTATTAACGCGGCTCGTTACGTACTCGGGCTCCGGTTAATGCCGTCCCGGTCATCCGTTATCTCCCTCGCTCTCCCGCGGCCCCCGATTAGCCGGCTTTTCCCAGGGCTTTTCCGCGCCTTCTTTCCCTGGTCGGGAGGCGCGCGACTCGTTCACTCGGATTTCGCCCCGGGAGGTATAACGCGGGCGCTTTCGTTAACTCGCTTTGGCTTTTGGGAAAGCCGTCCCTTTTTTTTTACCCGGGGCCTTTTCTCTGGCAAATGGCCGGGCGAGGGCGCGAGGAATGTAAAGACAAACAGGCTTTCCAACTTTTATAAGAAGTTGGGACTTTGTTGGCAGCGCGTATAGAGCGTCGAAAGTTGGAACTAATTGAAAAGCGGGCAGCTCGCGGGGCCCCTGTTTTTATTTAAATAGGAGCCCGCGCGCCGGGATGAACTACCTCCGGGCTTTTTAGCGCAAACGAGCGTTTATTCCAGCCTCGACGAGTGATTGTTTAACATTTAATCGAATGGCCCTCGCTTGGATTCCGGCGGGGGTAGCCTGCCGAGTGTGGGTGATGCGCTGAAACGTAAAAAAAATTGCCGCTTTAAGTTTATAGAGTTATTCGCGTTAAAGCCGAGCCGGGCCTCGTGTACCTTTTTCCTCGCTAGACTCGCGGCTTTCTTTAGCGCCGCCAGCTGCAGCGCACACACGTACACGCACACGCGCGGGTATTGTATCCCATTACAGGAACGACCTCAGCGGCTGCTTAGCGCATAAACCACGCAACAGAGACGACGAGCCAATGTTTCAGCGAATTAGTCGATTAAGCCGCGGAGAATTTCGAGGTGTTTTTTTTTTTTTTTGTTTTGTTTCCGACCGGCCAACCCGACTTTAAGACGGGCCTTTCGCGAAACAATGTATAAAACCAGGGAACGGAGCTTCGGCGTTCCGCCGGGGCAGCGCCACTCGAAAACCGTGGCGCGCTCGCGAGACGAGGGACTATATATTCCTTATGAGCGTCCTTTTACATTCGACCGACGATTTATTTGGTTTTGCCAGGCGGGCTGCTCCCCTCGAGCCGGGCGCCGGGGCTTTTTCAACGGGGCCGCCTCGGAAATTAGGAATGAAAGGGCGCGGCAATAGCTCTTTCCTTTTTATGAAAAGGGGCATTCAACCCTTGACGGGGCCGCGACAACATAATAACACTGTAATGCATCACGCGGCGAGGAAATATAAACGTTGGAAGGCTCGGTAAAAACAGTATTGAAGCTGCACTCGGAATAAATCAGTCGGGCGGCAAAGACCAGGAAATTGGGGGATCTTTTTGTGTAATGGAATGTTTTAAACGATATATTATTCGGGAAATGGTAAAAGTCCGCTGTCGCGGCGAGCGAGGCGCATCTCGTCCCACCGAACCTCGCCCGCCTCCTTTATCATTTATCCGCAACGATGCAGATTTGGGCGTGCCTCGGACGGCCGCCGGATTACGGATTCGAAAGTTCATTACAGGCGTTATTAGCCGGAAATGCATTAGCCCATCAAACGGTAATTCATCGTGCGCTCGACGTCAAAGATCGCCCCTCGTGTCGATTGCGCGTGCGCTTGTTTATTTACACTGGGCCGGACAGTCGAGTGGCGTATTATTCAGCGCCTTCTAGGCCGGCCCTGGCTTTTCACCGGCTTTTCACGGCTCTAAACACAAAAGGCAATCCGATAGTAATAACACCCTAACCTCGCTGTAATAAACCGCCTCGATATATATATATATACGTGTCCGTTATATGCCCCTCTACCGCGGGAGGATGACCCCCGGATTTTTTTTTCCTCCGTCGCCGCGCGCCTGCAGCGCTCGTCAACCCTGCGGGACTTATCGTCCGCAAGATTAACGACCGCGCGCACGCCGCGAATATCGCCGCGGCCCTTATTTTTTGTCACCCCGCGCGCTTGACGGATGCTGCCTCCGCGAATTAAGAAATCCCGGGCCGACGCGCCGGCGGGGCGCAATGTCATGGCCGCGGGCGGATGTGGCGTTGGTGGTGGTGGGGGGGCGGGACGAGCCGTAAAGCGCGCGCCCGGCGCCGACATACTTTGGCAATCGTAAAGCGGGTGTAGGGGGGGCAAAAACGGAAACGGCCCGGAATGCGCCCCGGCGGCCGAGCGCCCGGAATTAGCGGTCCATTAGAATATTGAAAGCTGCGCGGGAGATATTTAGGGCGCATTCCCCTGTCGCCCCGGCCCCTAATCTCTCCCGGCCCCACGGCGCGGGGCTTCCGTTCCGCGCGCGCCCCCGCGTTCGCCTTCTTAGATATTTATGATTGTCTTTTTTATCCGCCCGCCGCCCTTCTTCCTCCCGGCTGTTCCGCCTGATTATTAGATACTGCCTTGCGACCCTCGCTGTTGCAGTTTCGAGGCAATTGTTTTTAATTTCGTGGGATTTTTCTTCGGTGATTTACAATGCGCCAGGCTCTGCGGTAGTTGGGAATCCTTGCGTATACCGGGACTGGACACGGCCTCGAACCCAGCGCTTGACGATTAAAGAAGTTAGTGGTAGCAACAATGTACATCGTCGTGTGGAGTATATGGGTGATTGGGCCGGTAGTGGAGGCTGGGTCATGTTGCGCATTGACCTACTTTTTATGTATGACCTCGAATCTTCAATAGGTTCGCGACGCGAGCGGCGATCAAAGCGGTCCGGGGCCATAATTGTTCTTGCGCCATTAATGTGTGAGAGTGAGAGAGGGCAGGAAAGGGTGTTCGCGGAGCAAGGGAGTTATGGCTTCTCACGATCGGCAGTCACGGAAATATTTGACTGCTCGATATACAATTGTAGGGTGGCTGTGAAGTGACGAACAAAAGGAAAGAGGAAATAGAAAGCAAAGGTATTAAAGTGAAGAATAAGCCGAAGAAACCCTTTTTAATCCTCTTCTCATTGTCCCCCGGGTACAATAAATTTCCGACTTATCTTGCCACATACAATACAGTATTTTTTTTCCTCAAAAGTTAAAGAAAAATAATTAATAAGGCGTGAAAATAATTAAAATAATTGTCTTCCTCTCGGCTCATTGGTAAGTAAGGGACGCTTGATTCTGAAATGATTTCCTTTGGTCAGGATTGCACGAAGTGATTAATCGCCAACTGAATAATACCGCGAGTTCCCCGGGCCAAGAACACCTTGGAGCACCTGGTACATCTGGAGGGCAGTTTCGAGGAGAGCGTTCGAGTAATATATGGGCGTTATATGAGTAATTCCCGCGACGGCAAGGAAGCCTCCGCGGGCTTTTGTTTATCGATCAGCTGTCGCAAGTAGGTCTTACAGGCAGGGGGTCGCACTCGTCCCGCGGCCGCGCCAAGGGTGCAATTTCCCGGGTCTAATTAACAAGTGTTTCAAGTGGACCGGGTCAATGGACCGAGTCAAATTGAGCGGGCGCCGGGAGGCTCGACGGGCCCGCGCCGCCTCATCCGGGGCCGATAAATAGCCGGGGCGTAAAGGCACCCCTAATATAACGCCGGGGGTGGTCGGCGTGGGGGGGGTGGGAAACTTTGACGTGGGGGGAGAATATAAAAAGCCGCCTCCCGAAGAGGCCCGGGGAACTAGACGTAAACGCGGATAAATTTGCATGGGAACCTCTCCTACCCTCCCGGTGGGGGGGACACAAAGAGCCGAACCATAAAGCGACCCCCGCGGCCCGAACGCGGCAGTAAACCTTTACACCCGCTGCAATTCCTTCATTCGACTGGCTTTTAAAGCGCGACCGTCGCGCCCTCGTTCAGATTAGACAGTCGAAGGAGCCGAGTCTCCCCTTCTTTTTTCGCACCCCCGCCGAGATGTTACCGTATATTTATACATGCATATACATCGACCGGCGGCGCATTAGGCCGGCCGAGTAAATAAAAGTTACAGGGGCCTTTTTTTTTTTTTTTTCGGGCGCCCGGGGAAATTGCGCGGCTTTATTCGCGCGTCCGTCGGGCGATAACGGCCTTGATTAACATTGCGCCCCGGCCTTTTTCCCGCGCGGCGATAAATATTTTCTCCGGGAGCCGCTGGTTTTTTCTTCTTCTCGCGGAGCGGCCGATAAAACGGCGCTTTGTTGGGCCGGTCGCGCATCGCCCGTGAATTAGACGGGGGAGATCGATTGTTCCCGGGGAGGAGATCGCGATCTTCGGGCCGGTGGGACGGGGCCCCGATCTCTGCCAATTCCAAGGCAAGCTTACAACGGTAAGACCCTGATATACCGCGCTCCCCGGGCTCCGGCCCTTCCCATAGTAATATTCCCGACTGTATTTTACAATGATACCGCTGCTGCGGGGTTTATTAAAAGCATATATACTCCCCGAATTCCGGGCAGGCGGAGTACTACTCCCGGCATTTCGAGTCCAATGCTGATTCTATTAGAGTTATGAGATTCAACTGGAAAAGAGTCAATATTTTCATCTTAATTCCAGGCGATGTTTGCTCTCTCCTGACTCTTATCCGCCGATCGCCGGAGAATACGATCCCGAGGAGGAGCCCGGGCAGCCCGCGGACCGAGCCAATCGATATATACGTATATCCGACCCGGGGACATTAAGAAAAAAAAAAACGTAACGCCGTCTCGTGCTCGGGTTTTTTTTTCTTTGTTTCCGCGGAAAATCATTTGTCTACGTCGGCACGCGGGACGAAATGAAAGTTTGCAGCGACACGCCGGGAAAGCGTGTAACGCGCTAATTACACAAGTTACAGAAAAGGGCAATTAGCCGGACGGCGGCGCTCGCGGGCCGCCGTCAGGCCTGATAAATCAAGTAAAGGGAAACGGCTCGACTTTCGTCAATGTTTATAATACCGAGGCGCGCGGCGGGCCGTAATAATAATGAACGGGGGCCGGCGGGATAAATCACTGGGGAGCCCCATAAATACCACCAATACCATTATCTGGGATAATTGGGACGTAGGTACCCGTCGAAAAATGGCAGGCCGCGGTATAAAGACGAACTTTTTTCATCAGTCCCGGTGAAATATCGTCCGAGTGGCGGAAAAAAAAAAAAGAGACGCCTCTTTATGGAACTGAAGCGGCCCCGACAGGAGTTGCGCCCGCGCCTCGAGCTCTCTTCGGGGCACTTTTCTGAAAGGGAAACGCCGCTGGCCGCTAAATCATGGGCCGCTCGTGATTCCCTGTGCACACACTCGCGAATTCTTGCCCCCGCGCGCGCGCATATATCGCCAGAAATGAATACTTGAGCGATGCCATTAACAAAATGGAATACATCGGCTCGGGCAAGCCTCGGACCGCGGGATCAATTAGTTGGCCAGGTGCAAATGAGCGCGCGCGCGCGCGGCCTCGCCCCTAACGCGGGCGCGCATTTGCAGGCCGTCGGCGTTGTCGATAACCGCGGGAGTACGCGTTAACGCGCTCAAGAGACGATTTAAAAGGATCCCCCGTGAATAAAACGCGGGCCTCGCTCAATTGGGCGAGTCGCGCGGCGCGCCCGGCAGACATAACAATAAATAAGACTCGGCGGGGATATATACGTACGCGCGGCGCGTCCCCGCCCGGGGGGAAAAAGCCCCGAGGCGGCAGGTGGGCTTGGGGCGGGGGGGGGCGCAATTACTTCGATATTCCGGGCGCATCAGCGGGGCGTCGGCCCTCCGAAATCCCCCGTCCGGCTAAACTGTCCGCGCGCCCGCGACAACTTATGGTAATGGCCGGCGCATGAAAGTCAATGGGGGAGGGTTATGGGGCGCGGGTAAACACCTTGGGCGGCGCAAGAAGCGCCCGCGGATTCGGCTATCTCGCCCGCCGGCCCATGAATCCTCCGGGGGTTCCCCGCTTTTTATCGGGCCCCTTGAGGTGCGCGCGCCTGCGGCTGACGCGCCCCCTCCCCCGGCACATACGGGCCTACCCTACCGATCGAGCCGCCCGCGGGTCTTTCTTTTTGCCCGGGGAGGGGGACGGGTGCCAAGGGCCGGCTGCGCGGGCTTTTATTGGTCATTCGGCGTCTTTATGGGGCGAGAGGGCGCGCGGGGATTTTCGAGCGCCGCCGTGTATATAGCTACGTGTTGTTTCGCTACGTGCGCTTCGGGGGATTCTTGAGGGCGCACGTGAGGGGCGAGCAGAGTTGCAGACTTGTTCGGCCCCGGGAGCCAGTGCACATGCGCCCCGACTGCAGACTGCCGAGCTTCCCCGATAATGTCCCCCCGATCGGAATACAAGGATCAAGTCGCAGGCCGCAGCGGCGGCCTCCCGTGTATCTCGCCTCGGGCGCCGAGTCCACTGCTCGGCCCTCGCTCGATCATTTCTCCCGCGAGATCATGCGCCTGGCGCAGAAAAAAAAAAGAACAACCGTTTTTTTTTTTCTTCGCCGGTCCCCCGGCTAAGTGATGGATAATCCCCTGGTTACTCGGGCGTATTTACAGGGGCACTTGGAGCGATCCACTTCTTTTTTTTCTCCCGGGCGCGGCCTTTGGGAAATGACGATTACCGCCCGACCGTTCGTCCTTCGCATCGGCCGGCTCGGCCGGCTCCGCGGGCGACGTTTATTTAATCTTGCGCGGCACATCCGTAGCCGGAAGTGTTTTTACTGCAGGCTCTGGGCCGGGGTAACGGGGGCGCGAAGGACGTCTACGGGGCCGCTCGGCTGCATGTAATATTTGTAGGTCTATAACTCGGGGCCGAAAGTATGCTTTACTACGGCGATACGATTTATAGCGACAGTTACAACCAGCGCCGGGGCCCCGGTCTACACGGAGGCTCCTCCTCGGCTCTCCGCGCCTCGGCTGCTTTTTCGCGATCAATTGTTGCCGGCGGGGGCTAAAAAAGAGGAAGCGCCGCGGGCGCCTCGAGGAGGCGGCCCGCCCAGGCCGATCCATCAGCCGGTGGGCGGGCCGCCGAGTCCCCCGGCCCCCAATTTACGGGCCTGATTTAGATTTCGATCGGCTAACGCGCCGTGTCCGCACTTGTTGTGCCGGCGGCCTGCATTTTTCCCGGCGCCCCTCGTAAACGTCTCCGGGATTTAGCGCGGCGTCTGTTTAGCGCTGATTGAAAAACGCGCCGGCTGATTAGCCTCCGGGCGACGCCGCGCGCTGCATCGATCTTCATCGCCCTGGATCATTCCTCTTCATTTCGCGAGTGGCTTCCTTCGCCATCGTCGAGCATTTTTACGAGGCGAGCTGCAGGCCGCTTTCGTCAACCTCGTCTCTCCTATGGGCAATGGCGCTGCGAGAGATGACTCACGCTGCCCTCGTGTCCGTTCGGCCATTATTTGCCTAATGGCATTTCCCATGTTATTTTAAAACTCCAACGCGAAACAATTCGATGGACAAGTTTGTCGCTTTATTCGAACGCCCAGAATTTCGGCCGGTTGTACAGGATGCGCCGGAACATCTTGGTGCAAGTAGCAACTGTGTGTTTTGTCCGAATGAATGGTTGCGGAAGTTTTTAAACTTGTTTAAATATCGGAGAGTCCACCAAAATAAAATGAACATTGATTGCGCACGATAACCGTGGCAAGAAAAATTCAGTGTATAAAGCCTTTTAAAACTCATGAATAATTTAAATTTAATGAATATTAAACCAAGTTTAGTAGATAATGTCGACGCGGGGGCTAAAAACGTAGAGCTGGTAAAGTGAAAATACCCGATGCGGATGTTTTGTCAGCGGTTCTTTTGCCAATTTAGAGTACTAAAAAGTACCTGCACCGGCTAAAATATGCGCGCACCCACCTATACGTTATCACTTACTTTTACATAGGAAGCTCGTAAATATCAGCAAACGGTGATCGCCACATCTGCAGGCGTCCACCGGTACAATTTGGCCGATTGCACTTTTACAAATTATAAATTTCAATCACTTCACGAATTCAAATCAGTTAGACATTTCCTCTCCACACATTCTTTCAAATCAAGTAATTATAAACGTGGTACAAGCTTAACTAGTTTTTTCAGTTAACGCATTGATCAGCAATAGACTCTTAAATAAGTAAAACTGTTGCTTGTAAAAGTAATACAATTGTTACTAATCTTGTAAAGAGTTTATAAAAGAATTTTTATTGCGTTGTTAAAGTATTTAATTATTTTATTTATTATCTTTCATTAATACTTAACTAATTTTTACTACAATAATTGTTTAATAAAATAAAAGAATACCTAAATTTCCGTAATCAAATTCAGCTTTTATTCTTTTATTATTTCATTAACAAATGTACAGTTTTTTAATGTATTTAATTTACTCGAATATTTAATATCGAGAACCAAGTACTAAAATCAATTACTTTTAATGAGCTTACACCTATACACTTGTTTTCTTAATTATTAACACGATAAAAAATATCGCTAAGTGATTCAAATACATTAATATTTTAATATATCTTTCTAGCAGCCTAGCCAACATCAGATACATTGCATTATATATGACAGTATACCTATATTTACAGATTTTGTCTTAAGCGCAGCTTAGGGAAGGTAGCTGGCGATAATTTCCCTTCCGGTAAATCTGTGTCACCTTCATAGCACTACTTAAACAGCTTATAATTGTTTGAAGTTAACTAATGTTGAATAATTTGAAAAAACAACAGCAGGCTAAAAATGCAAATAAATAAGAAACAAAAATAATATACGCTTATATAGGTCGTAGAAGTTACGTAATTTAAAATAATAATTACGAGCAGACAGCAGGGCTCCAAAAATGTATTTAATAATTGGATACCCAGGAGAAAGTCGGCGTAACTGTACACCTGAGGAAACGGTTGCTTTTTACTCGATAAAGATTAAAGAAACTTTGAAAGCACCGGTAAAGGACAAGAAGACAGGGCGCAGCTCCGAGTGGCTTTGCCAGGCTAATTTGGCGCTGGCGTACGTCCTTGCCGCGGCAAGTGAACAAAACCATTTTTCGCCCCGGCTGAATTCGTCGGGGGCGCGACGCGCGAGACAGCCATGCGAATTTACGAGTGGGTCCCGACGCTCCCGCCCCCTACCCGGGCTGCCTCCACCTGGCGTCGGGCGCATTAATCGCCGCTCGGCCGGCCGGCAAAACGCCGGATTAGCCAAGTTGGGCGCGATCCGAAAAGAGAAAAAAATGCCGCGCGGGGCTTAGCCGCGGCTCGCGTTTGAATACCCAATGCCGGGGGCCGTCTCATTAGCGCGGTTGTCACGCGGCCCGGGAACGCGGCAACTTTGAAAAAGCGACGGAGCCTACGTGACCGGCTTGCCGGAGTCGTGGCTTTTTCGCGCCCGTTTTCATTTAGCGGCCGTCCGATTTACGCGCCCGTCGGCCCCGACACCGCGGCTGTTTATTAAACGCCCGGCGCGCGGGAATATCGAGGGAACAATGGACCGGGGGATTGTGTCCGCGGCGGGCCTCCTTGCGTCGAATAAAGTCCGCCGGTACTGTTCTTTCTTTTTTATATTAAAATAACCGGCGAGCGGCGGCCGAGGCGACGGCTTAGCCGGTTTATTAATAGCGCCGCGGAGGCGCTGTGTGCCCTAAGCTTCCGATTCAAATGAAGCTTTTTCCTCTGTCTCCCCGGGCGCCATTAATAACGGCCGCTCGTTTAATTATTCCCGCAATCTTATATCATTTAACGCCGCGGGCGCCCCCCGGGCCCGGGCGGCCCGCGGCAATAAATACATCCCCTCGGAAATGGAGTAATTGATTTTTATTCGGAGATAGGGAACTTGTTAAAAACTTTCCTGAATATAAACGCGATGTAGAAACTTAGATGTCGCTTCGGACGCGGCCGCGCGTATATCTGCCGGGGATGGGATTTATCGGGCCCGTAGGTCGCGGGTAATCCTCTCGCATATCCGGCGAATTAAAAAGTACCGGGCGGGCGGCATAGACAGGGCTAAACAGCCGCGGGCCGCATAAGGCGCCGCCGCCTAGCCCGGCCATTAGATATTCCGGCCGCGGGCCCCGAGGGCGCCACGGGCGCGACCCGCGCGCCTCCTCATCGCCCGGCCACAAATCACGCGTCCAAAGCGATCGCGCCGCCCCATGACTTATTCATCGGCTAGATAGCGCGCCCCGCGGAAAACGCGCGGACCGCGCCGAGGCTGATTGCGGCCCCGCGAGCCGCCGGGGCCGCTCTCGGGTGTCGCGGAACCGGAGCCCCGGCCGAAAGCCTACACCACCCCCCGCGTTTGATTAAGCGCCGGTATTAATGCGCGGCCCTTGTCCCCGTCGCGGCCGCTCTAACGAGTCCCCCTGCCGGCGCGCGGATGTAACAGCGGGACGCGCCTCTAAATACTTGGTCCTTGCTGAAATAAAAAGAGTTTTCGCGTCGGCCAGCGATTGAAAATTTACGCGGGATTCCAGCCGAATATACAAGGATAGACGGGGGATTTGTATGAGCTGGGTTTTCGGGCAACTTTATTTCATCTATCGGTTAAAATAAATTGAAATTTTAATTAAAAAAAAATCTCTGTACTTGGAATCAGCCTAAAAAATGTTATTCAAGTAATTTAAAGCGTTGTACTGATTATTAATTAATTTTTGATAACTGTTTAATTATTTATTTATTAATTAATTAAACTTACTAGAAATTGGTTTGTACTACGAGTATCTAAATATATTTGTCTATTTATTATTTACGTATAAGATACTAATACACAACAGTGTGCCGTAACACAGTTTACTTTGTACTTCGCATACAAACAGTTACCAACAGTTATATATGCGATTTATATTTAGTACGCGTCGTGTTGCAGATCAAATATATCTTTTATGGTACTTTAAAGTTAGACTAAAGAACATAAAAGGTAAATATGGATTTATACAAAAAGCAAAAGGTAGTTTCATAGAATAGCGAGAGTTCACATACACCGAATGGCAAATTACATATCAAAGAGCGCATTTGCGTATATTTCAGAATAGTACCAAGTAGTACAGTAGCATTAAACCAATATAAGGTCCACCGGAGTAACCATGAATACAGCATCATTATCTTTGGAAAGTGCAATAAATACAGTGGGATGATGATAACCTCGATCAGAACAAATAAATCCTCGTGATGACAAACAAACAATTTGTTTTTCCTACCATCATTACTTATCCGAAAAGATAATCTGTTGTGTGCGTGTGTATTTCGTGTTGATAAGGAGTGGATTTAAATAAATATTTAATTTATTTCCAATAACTATTTGGGCTTCGGCTTGTGCCTCGGCGGCCAATTTAAGTCCAAAATTTGTCCCCCCTCGATCGTTAGTCCCTTTCCCTTTTCGCGCTGCTCATTACCCGTCATTCCCCACAGTCAGGGAGAGCCGCGAGCGCGTCCAGAATCTTCTACAAGCCCCTCCCCCTCCTCCCTTTAGCTCCCACGGCGTGATTGGGCCTTCCTCCTGCGGACTTTCCCCTTCTCGATCGAGTCTCAACCGCCTTCGGCCCTCCCCCTCGCCCCCCCTCCTTTTCATGGAAGTCGCTGTCACTAGTTTCGAGAGTCCCGAGCCGCGAGCACTTTCGACTTCGCGCTCTTTTGGCCCCCTACCACCTCCTTTTGGATCCCCCGACGCGACTGGGCCTTCGGCCCGCTTTCCTTCTGACCTCCCTTTTCGTGAAACTCAGCGTGGCTAGACGCGAGGGTCCCGAGTCTCCTACCCTCCTCGTAACGTATTGCCCACACAATTTGCTATAAATCTAACATAATATTTTTAAATCAAGAAGAGGTTTGCTGAGTTTTCCTCATTGCTGAAAAGGAGACCGCGGGACAGTACTATATAACACT
Organism: Sycophaga agraensis; assembly: GCA_018906755.1. Classification (NCBI taxonomy): domain Eukaryota; kingdom Metazoa; phylum Arthropoda; class Insecta; order Hymenoptera; family Pteromalidae; genus Sycophaga; species Sycophaga agraensis. Next base: position 215,413 of record JACCIE010000020.1, on the reverse strand, counting down.
CTGACTCAAACTCTTCGAGGCTTCGGCTTTAAAGCTTCCATGAAGCGCCTTGGCGACCGAGCCAAGGTCCTTAAAAGGGCCTTCATACATTTATCCCGACACGCCCATTTCTTGTTTTAATAACACTGGAACGCCAATCTAATCTAAAACTAAACTAATATTGCGTATAAAAATAATCGTCCGCGAGCGCCAGTTATTTTCACTCCGCACTTTTATTTAGAATTTTTATACACAAGTTTTTATACAAATGTTCCTGCCCGTTACACAATCCTTAAGAATTTCCTTAAAGAAAAGATAGTTGCAAATAAACTTTACAATGGGTGTGCTGTAAACTTGGCGCTAAGCCGAGTGCGAGCGCGCGCGCCCGCGGAAAAAGAGCGTCGCCTTGTTTTATTAATAATTCCCGGGGAAATGCAATTCGCCACGGGAACTCATCGGTGTGGTTTGCGGGGGCGAGGCAATTTTTTTTTTTTCCGAAGCGGGCGGCGCGTGCCGGCAAGCATATCCCGCGCAACCTTCCGCCCTGCTGCCGCGCGGGCCGTTTACGTCGCGGCGCCCTCCCCCCCCGTGCGCGAACGGCTCAAAGGGGATATCGCGGGGGCGGCTACCGAGTCCCCCCCACCCCCCGCGCCATCTCCTCGAGTTTATTCGCCTGCCTTCCGCCCCCGCGGGCTGTAACTTTGATGGGCTCGCGTGGGCCGCCGGATGAAAAACGCGTGTCCCCCGGGCCGCGCAAATTACGAGGGCTGCGTGTGGCGGTGCGTTTCGCGGGGGCGCCTTGCCGAGGGGGGGATATTTTCCCTTAGCCTTAAGCAGCTCCGCGGATGCGAATAAAGGGAGCGGACGACTCTCTTATGGGAAGCGAAAGGACTTGTGTGCCAGTGAGAAAGGCGGAAGCGAATATACGAGAATGAAGAGATTGATTGAATGGGTAGAGAGCGAGGCGCGCGAAGACCGTCTTGCTTGCTTGATTTAATCGGTTAAAGCTGGATTGAAAGGCGAAAAATTAGCGAGCAGTATGTGGGCTTATTTCGCTGATCTAGAGGCCGGAATGTTTTAAAGGGGGATAACGAGGTCTCCTTAAATGCTCGGGCAAGAGGAGGGACGGTTGGCGGAATATAAGACAAGCAAGTTTAACGACTGTTTTCTCCTTCAATAATTCTAACGGCGGATCGGTGACTAACCTATTTACTGTTGCCTCTGTAAATCCGAAACATGCACCTCGGCATAAATAATAACATCGTTATATCTCGCTAACAAGTACACCGCGAAAGAGCCGGACGGGAAAAATAATATCCCCGAAAGCATAAACAATATAACCGTTATGATTTCGCGGAATACAAAGAAAAAAAAATATATATACATATATCTAGCGAAACCCGTATATAATCGCCGGGCGGCCGATGAAATACACTAATGGCGGTCGGCAAATCAGGCGCCCCGGCTATATAAAAGCGGGAAAATCACTCGGGCCGGGCAGAATTATTAAACAATCCGCGGGCCTCGGCGTGTCTCGTTTGCGCGGCCCCTACATACGTATCCCGTGCGCTCGGCGAAAATCCTCCCCGCGCGGCCCGCCCGTTATCACTTATATGCGCGTGCTGAAGTCGCGTTTTCTCGAGTCGACTGCAGCGTCGTTATACGCTTAGAACAAAAAAAAGGAAGGAAGGGCGCCGCCAAGGAGCCGCGCCTCGTTATCGGCCCCCGGGGCGCGCGCGCCTTTTATTTCGCGTGCGTGTGCAGCACGCCGGGGGGAACAAAGCTTATTCCGGGGGATAATTAACGGGGGATGCGCGCTCCTCGCCCCGGGATTTTTCCCACGGCTGCCTCCGCTCCCGGCTCTCATCGGCACGCGATTGAGTTATTTCCAAGAGCCGCCGTTCCCGCGGCTTTTCGGATCATCGGGGGGGGATCGCCCGGCATTTTCCGTGCGGTCGAATGCATTTTCATTCGAGTTCAACAACGTCTTACATTAATTTCGAGGGAACTTGGAGAAGGAACCGAATTGAGAAACCTGAGGAGATATCTAAATTTCAGAACGGTTTTGGTGGAATGCTGCCGAGAAAGGAGTGCGGTACATGAAAATGTGGCCCTTCGCGTACTGTACGATATAACTCAAGCTCTGATGGAAATCTAGTGCATCCAGACAGTTTGTGGTTAGTATTTATATACTACATCGATTTTTGGATTCTCACGCGCAGTAATAAAACGACCATTTTACAGAGATACGTATATAACATTTTACTACATTTATTTTATTGTAACTCATTGATGTGTAGATGCAAACGTTTCAATAAGTCTAGTTGTGATTTTGCTCCATGGAAATAAGAATTTCAACGCAACTGTAAAGATTCGAAGCCGGATGCAAGACGCACTTCGACATTGCATGCAATTTGCAAGGGACGGCTAAAGGAAAAACGGATTATAAATATACTTACGCGTGATTAAAAAATATCGATCCTCGATAAACGCCGGATTGGAAATTCAACTGCACGCGGGCAAAAAATCCATTTTGAAATAAAGCCCTTTCAGCCCACTGCAGAAGGAGCAAAGCAACGCGGGGCACAAAGGCAAATGACCTAATGATTCTTTTTTCTTTCTCCCGACAGCCGTCAATCCGAAAGGAATATCCCGCCGACGGGGCCAGAAGGATAACTGCAGCCGGCGGGTGGTGTGCGGGGGCGGCAACTGCCCCCCCCTACCCTCGCCCCTCGGCCACCCCCCGCCGCCGCTTTATTTACAGCGATCGGTAATTATTTTGCCCGGGGCTCGGGCCGTGCAGCCGTTGTCCCCCCGTCGGCCCACCCCCCCGACTCCCCCCCGGGCGATCGGCGAATCGCCCGGAGCCGTGAATGGCTCGTTGCCGAGTTCCGCCTCCCTTTTTCTTTCACGGCGCGTTGAACCGCGCGCTCCAACTTTCTTCCTCGGAGAGGAGAAGGGGGGGCGGAGAACAAAAAAAAAAAAAAAGGCCAAGAGGGCGAGGGAGGAGAGAAGACGCCGCCGCGGGCCGGCGCAGCTGGCAGTCTTTTGCATCGGGGCCGCATCGGCTAGTTATTTAGGCCGCGCGTCCCTTATTCTCTCCCCGGAAGTCGTTCCGCGCGGCTCTGGCTAATTAGCCGACGTTTCGACGCCTCTGCTTCCCCGAGTTCCGGGCGGAGGGCCGGGGACTCCTGGGGCCGAGGAGATCACGGCCCGCGTATACTCTCTCTGTGGGCCGCACGCAAGATGCACGCGGTGGTGGGGCTGCAGCTGCGCACTCAAAATTTTTCGACGGATCCGTCGACTTTTACGCACACGAAATCGTAAAAGTTTTACCCCCATTCCCCCGGGCTCTCTCTCTCTCTCTCCTCCGGCCTCCCCGCGGCCCCCCTTGTCTCCCGCCCTCTCACTCTTTCTTTTTTTTTTTTTATACGAAGCGACTACTTTACTTCTTTACGGCCCTTACTCGTCGGCTGCTGAATGGGTTGGAAATTGTTTGAGGTGCGCCTTGACGGCAGCGAGTCGGCGCGCTTTTTATCGAGGCCGGGGGTTTCCTTTTTTTTTTTTTCGAACGGGTCGTTATTTTGGTTAAGAAATGCACCGCGGACAGTTAAATTATACGAGGAGGCGGTTTATGACCTATGCCTCGGAGGTGTCTCCGAGATATGAGGGCCGACGGCGCCGACGGATATCTGCCCCCCTTTTACGAGCCGATTGATTCATCTGTTATACCGGCTTAAATTCCCGGCCCCCGGCCCTGTTTAACTAGGGAGTCGGCCGCTTTTATCCGCGGCGGTCCCGCCAGCAAGGCGTTAAGCGATTTTCAATATATTCCCATGAAATCTCGAGACTTTGATTGCGCCGCCCATATACTCGGTATTAGCCAGTGCCGAAATCGCGCGCGAGCGCCTGTCGCCGCTCATATATTGAACACGCTCGATTTTCCACGGAAGGAGGGGCAAATACGCGTTCGGTCGATGTTTCATCAACATAATTTTAAAATGCTTCGAGAATAATACATGACTGCCATGCGAGAATATAAGGAATATGGGCAATATTTAGCACAGAACGACAAATAATTTTGACGTTTAATGTAATTAAAAGCAATCGGTCTTTGTTATGTTTATAAATTACGGCGAATTTCCGAGGATATTGGTTAATGCTTTAAAAAGTATTTATTACTAAAAAAGTAATTAGTGTCTATTATAATTAAAGTTTTAATCTTGCGCGAGGTATCGTCAAATTGATACAATATTTGATAATGTTGATCAAATCAACGTGATATTAACTTCCAATGATCAGCTGGAGCTTTCAAAGAATACTTCATAATTTGCGTAATATACTCCTAAAACAAGCAGCCCCCATATGCAGAACAAATTGAATATATTATGAGGAAAATATTAATTAATATCGAACGCACGAGTGAAGTAATAGTGCACTTTGCCCACGAACAATAGCCGTCGACCGACTCAATAAATAATAAATTCCTACCCCGAATTCGAAGAGAAGTGGGCGGTCGGCTGCGGGAATTAAAAATGCAGAAGCAGCTCGCGCCCGCGGAAAAGTCGCAATTACCGGGCCCTCGCTGATCATGCGGCGCACTTATGCGATCCCAGGCCCAACTCGCGCCAACCATTAAAACGGCCCCGCGGCAAGTGCCGCCCGATGGATTTACCGGGCGTGGAGTGCGAGAACCGCGCGCCACGGCCTTATAATTAATCACGGCTACCGGATGCGGGACCGGCCGCCCACTTGTCCCGATAGCCGGCCGGATAAGGGCCGCGCCGGCTGAAAAGCCCGGGCTGATAAGGGCCGAATTCAAAGGCCAGGCTGAAAAATCGAGGAGCCGATCGGACGCGCATTATTTATCGGGCCCCGGGCGGATTAATCGCGGCGGGCGCGGATAAATCCCAGGCAGGCGGGTTAATGCATCGGCTTCATAAATTCCCCGCGCATTAGTCAGAATGAAGCGGCTGATCTTGCTGGCGTTAACGCGCCCGCCGACCGAGCGCCGCTCCCGCGCGAAGGCTCGTTTTTTTTTTTCCTCAAGTTCGATGTTCTTGCCTGTGTTCTTTGAGCCGGAGACGCGCGCGGAATTACGGAAATGCTCCCGCGGAAATGAACACTCGCCTTTGACGGCTTATGATAGCCAGTCTTTATTTCGTATGAATTTCAATTTTATTGTCTCTAGGTTGGTAGGACTCGTTAGCTAACTCGCTGAAGTGCTTTGCCGCAAAGTTTCCGCGGCTTTTTCAAAAACGAGCGACGCGACAAACTTCCTTGTGCATTATTGTCTGGAGTTGAATGCATTGGGAGTTCCTATAGAATTATAGAATTACCGTGTGTGTTGTTCTTGATGAGGACCGGGTTTCAAATAAATAATATTCGAAACTATGTCCAATATTTATTTGGGCTTCGGTTTATGCTTCGGCGGTTCATCCATTCGCTTGGGTGGTCAAGTCGAATCTAAAATTCGCTCCCCCGCGAGTGGGTCGCGCTCTTTCCAGAACCGTCCACGCCCCCCTCTTGGCTCTCTCGGCGCGACTGGGCCTTCGGCCTGCTCTCCCCTTATCCCCCTTTCGCGCTGTCATTTTGTCCTTTTATTTATATTATATATACATACATTTGTCCTACAACATAATAAATAATACTAATAATAGTTTTTAATTTACATATTTCAGTCCGTCACAAGTATAATAAGTGGTGTTTACATTTATTTATGTGTAATGAATAAAAGTTGAAAATCTTTGCAAAACAGAATTATAATAGAAATCCCCAAGCAATGCATATGTTTATTCTGGTTCCAGGATAAAGATTAGTAGAAATGCGGAAAAGCCGTTGCTTTGAATTTTAAGCAAAGCAATTTAAGTGAGCATCAGTATACTGATCGTCACAATGTGCATACAAATGCTGTAGCCGAGAGAGCGATAGACAGAGAGAGAGAAAGCGCTTAGAAAAATTTGAAAAACTCATTCTGCTAATATAATTCATGGGTAGTTTAAAGTTCATCGAGTTTTTCATGTACACATACTGTTCTAATTTAAGTTGAAATTCATACAATGTTTGAAAAGCGAATTAACGCGCTGTTAATGCGGTTTCCGATTGCTCTTCTGTGACTATTTGTATTATAAATTTCATTGACTCCCATTGAGAACTTGGGGAGACACAGCTCATTAATACCGTTATCAGCCTCTTGGAAACTTGTCTCAGCGAGCGGCAGTTCCGCCAAGCCAATGGGACTACGAAACTCGATCCGCTTAATATTTAGCTACTGTTTTTCCGGCCGCCCATTCCGCGATAAAAAAAAAAAATTCCCCCCGGAAGCAAATCCCTCGCAGTCAAAAAAGCCCCGGTTTTTTTCTTCAAATAATTCTATCATTGTCGACGTCTCCCGCGCCATAGTACACCTGTCCAACTAGATAGGTTCCGTGCCGGACAGGCGGCCTCGTCCAGCGGCCCGTTCTTTTAATCGGGTGTCCTCGACCACCGCCTCGACGGGCTTTCCGCGTCAACGCCCTCGTTCTGTCAGGCCTGTTACGGGGAAGAAAGCCGGTGACGCAGTCGGCCGGCGCGCAACAATGGCTCCAGGGCATTGATCACCGAAATAACGGGTGGGCGGGCCGGGGCGCGCTGCACAATCGCGGAAATCGAGGCTCGTCCGGCTAATTATCCCCCCGGCCCGGGCGTTCAATTACAGCCGGGAGGGCCGGCGGCGCGTCTCCCCAGGAAGCGCCTCGGTCCCGGGGTCGGGCGTATATATATATATGTACCTCGCGGGCGCGGCAAATTAACCGCGGCTCCGCGGCCCTATCGCTGCACTGTAACCAATTACTTGGGATATTGATTATATCGGCGCTCGAGCCAGTCTTGTTAGCGGCCCCCGCCGCCGACTTAATGAATGCCTGCGCGGGCGGCACGCGAGCCGGGCGGGCCGAGGGGAAGGATTTATTTGTCAGGAGCGGCCGAGGAGGGGACGCCGGTTGATATTTTCTCCCTGGTCCTTGATCTCCCGGCAGGTGCGGGGAGCTTGCGGGCTTGTCCGAGCTTTGGGATTAATGCCGCTGGTTAATCGACTCGCGCGCCGCCCCGCCGATGAGCCGAGGGGGAAAATCCCGGCAGGAGCTTTCCGTATTTCATCCATTTTCTCCCCTTTGATCGGCCGCCCCCGCGGAAAACATAATGCGTTATACGAGCGCGGCGGATACAAGCCGAAAGTTGCGTATGCCCTTGTTTTTAACATCGTGGCGGCTTGGCAAACCTCATTGCAATCCTTCGTGATACGACGCTTTGAACAAAAGTACCGTTTGGCCGCTTGTGTAATTATTATCTAGGAGGCGGTATCGATCGGGCCTGTTACTGGCGCAGATGACCCGTAAAAGATAACCTCGTTTAGAAACGATGACATTTATATCGTAAAAATACAATTAATTCTTGATAAGTTATACTATCGCTATCTGCGAAAAGTCAAGTCATTACCATGGAAGAATTACGAGGGACGTAAACGAAGCGTGCAACGGCCCAAGTTGAGCTCAAACCAACCGAGACTTTGGTAATATTCGGAATATTCCGAAAAAATGTATCCCCGAGCTTACAAAGGCATGAAGGGAAAGTCGGCAAATTGGCAGACAGTAATTCACTGCCTTCGTTTTAAAGGCCGCAATAATCCCTTTACGAGCTTTGCCTTTTAATCTAATTGATATTTATCTACTGCTCCCCCTGGCCAATCGCCGCGGCGGCGCGTGTTTAAAACCGTACATTTAACCGCTCCCCGCTGAATTATCGAGAAGCCATATTTTTCATCATTATCAATTATTGTTTACACGCGCGATGCATTCGCAAATCGCTGTACGTCCGCCCAACTCCCTTCGGTTACGCCCGAGTCCGCGGACTAATTGGCCGCGATCGCCATATTTTCAACTAATCTCCCCGGCCCAAATTTTAATCACACCCGTACATATCTCGGGGCGGCCAGCCGATAATTAAACCGGCCGCTAATGAAGGGTCTCGCGGCTCTTTTGTGCGCCGGCCCGTTTTTCCGCGAGATTAGCCCCTTGCGGCCCCGGCGAACGGGCCGGTTCATCGGGCGCCCGGGCGCTGATGAGCTACACGCCGGGCTTAAACTGTTTTGTCGGCTTTTTCCCGTGTAGCGCTTTCGTCGGGTAGCGGTGGTGGGGGTGGGAAAAAAAAAAATTAGCCCGCGAAAGGGCGGAGCGAGTCGCGGGCTCGGCTCCCCATTGTCGGGGCTGCGGCTGCGCGGCGGCCTGTTTTTCCCTCCCCCGGTGGCGCTGGCGGCGCGTGTTTTCGGGGCTCGTGCCCCAGCCGAGAGCCCGGGGTTAATGTCTATTAGCGGGGACGAAGCGGTTGTTTACGGTAAATACTCGGTCTTCTCTATTTTGCCTCATCGCCCGCTGTCGGGCCAACGCGCGCCCGCAGTTATTTGCCGGGCGCGCGTTTGTTTATTTATAAGCCGGGGGCCGGCTTGGCCCCGCGGCGCTCGGCCGATCGAAGGGTGCGGCTCACCGCCGATGGCAATTATTTATAGAAATGCGTTTGACTTGGGGGGGGGGGAATAAGCCCGCGCCCGGGGAAGAGCCGGGGCCGACGTAAAGATGACGGTATATGGCGCGCGAGACATCCTTCTCTTTGGAAAGTATAATAAATGTCCCTTTGAAAAAGACTGAAACCCTGTTTTATTCATACTCTCTACACTCGCAAGGGAAGCCAAGGATTCCGAAACTCGGATTTAGCAGAAACTTGCCGGGGCGACTCCTTTCCACATAAAAATTAACCCCGTGAAACCTTTCTGAGAAATACCGAGGTTGTTAGGACGCTTGTTTATTTTTAGTCCATTCTTCCTGCCATTTTTTCCCACCTGGTTCCGAGTGAGATTGCTCCTAGGATGGCGAGAGATTATTTTCGAAAAGTCGAAGATATTTCATTCAAAAAGGTCAGAAGTTGACCGACCGTAAAAAATTTAGAAGAATCTCATTTATTCAAAAATGTTTGCCGAACAGTTTGCAAAAGCGCAACGATAAAAAAACGAGAAAGAACTCAACTTTACGCGTTACTTTTTTCTAAATATTCAAGAAAAGAAACAAATTGCAGCCAGCATTTGCAAAAGCAAGACAAGGCATAGCAATGGAAAATACAATTTTACCGCTTTCAGGGATATAGAGTAGTGACTCTCCTTTTAAAAATGCAGCAATTAGCTTTCTGGAAGACGATTTCAACCATGAACTTTAGCTGAGTAAACGTACCTTTGTAAATGAAGAGACTTCCTTTTCCGTCTTTGTGAACATTTTTATCTTTTATTATCTCCATTCACAGGGCGCAATATATTACTAACTCCATTAAAATAATGTAATAAAAGTCAGATGTAAATAAAGCCAATTTGAGTGCCTGGAAGGACGACAGCCACTGAATAAAAACAGGACGGAGGCGAAAACCGTCGAGCTACGAGAACTGGCAAAATAAACCACACAGGCAAAAGCCACTCTGACGTTAAAGATACCGTGAGACGATGCATTAGCGATAGCCGAATGATTCGCTTGCAAAGACCAATTGCAGTAAAACAAGACAATTACGGCAGAATAACGCGGGCAAAAATAAGGGGAGTTACGCCCGGCGGGCGTAACGCTGCAGCGGCGCGGCGCACCCCGGCGAACATCAAGTCAAAGTTGCGGGAGGTGTGGGGGAGGCGGGCGGCGGGCAGGCACGAGAGGGAGGGAAGGCGCTGCAACGCATTGGCAATTTACGAAGTTTCCCTCTTTGTGCTCCGAGCAGTTAAGCGCAATGAACGTAAATTCCTAATTATCCGAATCGGGCGGCGGCTCGCGCGCCAGGCACCGACCCACTCGCGACCATCGAAGGGGGGGGGGCAAAAAAAAAAGGTCGCCTCGCAGGCGCGGACGCGAGGCGACGGGGGTAGGCTTTTCATGGGGGAACTTTTTCCCCCGGACGGCGCGTCACATAAATCCTGGGAAAACGGAGCCCCGGAAGGAGGAGGACGCCGGGGAGGAAGAGTCGGCGGACCGGGCGCGTTACCTAATGGCCGGCGCAACGGGACTTTGATCTCCCCGGATAATTATCTCGGGCCGATAAGGAGCGCCCGGGTTTTTAGCGGGGCCGGGGAACAATTGAAAGGCAGGGAGATAGCGGCAAGTGGCTCACGCGAGCCGAATCCCATCGGCGCGCGCATCGGGCCGACTCGGTTCCGCGAGCCCCTCCCGCCGAGTCCGGCGAGCGCTCTTGCGAGCAAGGCTGATTATGCGCAATCGACGGCCGGATGTACGCCGCCGAAATCGGGGGATTTTCATTAGAGCGACTGCGAGGTAAGCGGCTCTCGCTGCCCTCGGCCGCCCGGCTCGGCTATCTCGCGGGGCGAAAAAGCCGAGTCCGTTTCGGAACTAAAGACAGGGCTGCATAATAAGATTAGGCGGGCGGGGCAACACAAAATTAAAACCCCCCCTGGAAGGGGTGCGCGGCGGCGACTGCGGCGCCCCCTGACCCGCGGCCCGGCTTACTTTTTCCTCCCGCGGCCGCGGCCCGCGCCCCTCCCCCAGAGGCCCTGTGTAATTATCATTAATTCCTAATCTCGGTTTAAGAGTGAAGATTTGCTTAAGCGGATCCGCCCGCGGCGGCTCCGTTTGTACTTCCCGCGGGATTATACTCGGAGGCCCGCGCAAGGAGGGAGAAAAACGCTTGTCCCCGCGCGGCCCGCAAGCTCGCGCATCAAGTATACATGTGGCGCGGGCCGATGATCGCGCGGCCCCGTAAGCCGAGACGTCGAAACGGATCGCGGACTTAATCCAATGTCCCGGGCGCGGCGGCGGCGGCCTAATGGAACTTAAATTTATTTACGAGCCGCCATTGCGCGGCTCGCGGGTAAAAGACGCGAGGTGTCCCTCCTAATCTTGTCGCCGCGAGATTCCCCGCGGAAAATTGCCGCGAAGCCCTATAAGAATTAACGGCCCCGTAAAATTACCCCGGCCGCGTTGCAAAGTTCAAACTGCTGCTTTAAGGGCGGCTGGGCATTGCGACTCCCTTCGTTACGTTATAACCGGGCGATTCCCCTGCGCGCGACTCGTTATCGATTCCGGGCCGGGGGCGGGGAGGGACAGTTGAGCGAGGAAAATCCCGAGGACCGACACTTGTACTTGCAGCCCGATAAAGTGTGTTAGCTGTGTGTGGGCGGAAAATTGCGGAATGGGAGCCCAAGGAAAAATCTAATCCGGCCCGATCAGTACTAGCGGGGAGCAGGAGCAGGCGGATCTACCGCGGTTAAGAAACATAAGGAGCGTGCCCCACTTTGATTTTTTTTTTTATGCCGTCGAGAGCGGGGCATAAAAACAGAGCTTAAAATTTGCCGTGCTCCGCTATTCAACAAGCATTATACCTTATGAAACCATGAAAAGAAAGGGAATAAAGCTCGGTTGGATGTGTATAGTGGGTAGCCGATACCGTGGGCTGATTAACTGTAGAAAAACATCGGTTTTTATCCTATTTACGTCCAGGTGAGGAATCGCATTAAGCATAAGAAAACCCTTTATAATCCACGGCGGAATCCCCGAGATTTGTTCGTCACCGACCGAGGGGATGATTCTGTAATTCCTAGGCCGATCTCCGAGCCTCCGGCTAACCTTCCCCCCCGCCCCCCACCACCACCCACCACCCCCAGCCTAACCCCCTTCCCCTTTGGGCTAACTTTCGCCAATTACTTATGCTGCGAGAGCTGATGAAAGCTAATCCCCGCGCGTGTGCGACGGCTGAAGGCGGGGAGGGTCGAGCTACTTTGCGGGGATAGCCCAGCGTTTGCAATGGAATTACACGGTTTCAACCCGATTTGTTATGTGCGCTTGATGCGATGCCTTGCCAGGGGATTTCATTATTTTTTACCCGTATCATCGGCTAATGCTTTTATCGACTTTCAGCCCGGGCGGCCGAGCCGCCTTTACGTAATTAAATTAAAGTTGCGCATAATATACACATAATGCCGGCGGCGCGGGCGGCGTTTAATGTTAATTGAAACATCGCGCATTGGGCGGCCGCGAGAGCGCCAGGGGCTCCTTCCGCGCCTCATCGCTTATTTATGGGGACGCATCTGTCCGGTGGCCGGGCCGAACAACCCCGGCGCTCGCGCTTAGTTAACCTTTCATCGCGTTCCTATAAGAATTTATCAGCGCGGGAAGAAAGAGCCGAGTAATCGCCGCGCCCGATTAGAAATTCCACGGACTGCTTTACGCCCCACGCGTTAGGACTAACGCGTCTGCAGGGCGGAACCGGCCTCGAGGCCATTACGAGACCTAGTGAGTCGTGTAACGCTTGCCGCGTTAGAGACAATTTTGCGGTAACCGCGAGAGCCCCACGTAAAACCCATGTGCGCACCCGCTAGAGTAGAATTGTCCATTATTTTGAAAAGTAACCTGCAAATTGCATTTAAAGCATAATTTTCAACTTTTATTAAGAATTACTCCAAATACTTTCAAGCGCGATATTCCTCGTTATTCCATTATTTTTTCGTTGCACTACTGCTTACTCTATTTTCATGTGACTCAAAATCTCTTTTGTAGAAACTTATTACGGAATTCGACCAGATAGAAAACCAGTTTGGAATCTAATCTTACAGTTAATACTGTTTTTATCCTTTTAATATTTGCATTCGTTAACAAATATATCGATTATCGGCGGTTTTTGTTTCCAATTTATTTACTTTTATTTTCCCCGGATTTTTAACAATGTGCTGTAATCAGAAGGGCTATGTAGGTTGGCTGTACCAGCAGCAACAAGTCACACGATGACCACACGAAGCAAGCGTTACATTCCCTATCGGGTCCATTCGATGCAAACTCAATTTCCTGTATTGGAGCCAAACCTACAGCAGTAGGGCTTGTCATTTCTTTTTACCAAAGTTTTTCTACATTCCACGCTAAACCGATCCTTAACAATTCAATCGCGATTTTCTGATTAAAATGTCACCATTGATTATCGACGCAATTAATAATAAACTATTGACTCGATGAGATATGAATGTATATATGTCTCACATATTAAATATCACGGTGACGATCAAATATGCATCTACCGAGCAACCCCCAATATGAGAAAAACGCTGATTTGAGAACGCAACCGTCTTATCAAGCATTCTACCTCGTGGTGCAGTTGATTTATTAACGTCGCTAAGGCACACAAGCGCGTCTAAACGAGATGCCTTTGAAATGAAGAAATTATCGCCCTCGCAAAAAACAGGCTTCACGTGCACAAAGCAGTTTCGTCACACATCGCTATCTCCTATTAGTCGATCCGATCCGATCTCCAGGAGTAATATAGCCAGCTCACGCGCTGGCATAATAGCAGGCGCGCTCGTTAGTCATTCTTTCAAGCAAGCATTTCCCCCCCAGAGACCGAGGGAGAGAGACAGCGTCGCTTAAAAATGTCAGCGCCGCGTTTCATTTGCATATCCGAAATTAGTCGAGGGCCGGGGCTCGAGACGCGCTTTGCGCCGCGGGGCCGAAACGCCAAATGGCCGCGCAATATGACAGAGAGAGAGACAGAGAGAAGAGAGAGAGAGAGAGAGAGCCGGGGGACGCCGGCAGGGTGCGCGGCTGGCCCGCGCCTTCGGAAGCTGCCTGACGCGCGTCCGCCCGGAAATGGGTCAATCTTACCGGGCTTTTCGAAGTCGTCATTCATTATATAACCCCCCGGATTCGCGAGGACGCCGCGCTTTCCGACGGCATCTTTTATTTTATTACACCCCGTGCCCCCCGACGATTCGAAAGTCGGTTTATTCCGGGCTCGGAGCTCGTCTTGCGCGAGCCATTCCACCCCACCTCGTTCTTTATATGCTCGATGCCTTCCGCGCGCATATTTTTCGCCGCGTACCACTTGTTCGGTATGCGCGAGCACTATGGCAAACTGTGTACTGAGAGGAACCGTTCGCCGAGCAAGAAGAGCTAACAAAATGTATATAATTCGATGATAGCCATGAGTGCACTACGGTCTTGCAGCAATATTAATCGATTCTTCCCCGCGTCCGTTAAAGTTCCCTAAATCAAAAATTAACCGATAAAACTTTTGTATTTTTGAGACTAACCATAAATTGAGTATAAAGTTAAGATAGTGATAGAGCTTAAAATCAAATGGACTTAACCGGAAAGTATCCAAGTAATATATTGAGTCAATGAATAAAACTAAAGTAAACTTTACGTAATATAATAGCTAACATTTCCTTCGGCATATCAATGTGGATACATTGAGGAATATGTCTATGAATCAATATACGTGTAGAGGAAAGAAATGTAGGATCAAGAATAAATGTAGTAACTCTTAGCACCGTCTCATTCGAAAGGTGAGCATGAGCTAGCCCCGTCCATCTCTCCAGAGTTTCCCCTCACTCTAACGTACCCTGCCTCCCTCTGCACGTCGATTTGATGATGTCGCTATGAAAAAGTTCTGAACCATGTTTCCGATCTTATTCGTACTTCCCGCCCTTTTCTACATTTTCTGCGTATAACCATAAAGAGAAGAATACCATGCTGTTAGTCACGTCATTGGTTACGTTCTTCCCATTTCTGATGACCTCTGGTCTCCCTGTGCACATCTGACATGAAAATAACGCAGGACAGACCTAAATAAAAATCATCAGATGCGACCGCTATGTTCTCACGATTATTTACCGTGTACCCACGTACCGTTTGTTAGTGCTTGGATGCTATTTTCTTTGTGTATTATAAAGGTATATATCTCATTTCAAAATAAAGCTCAACAGTAGTAGTTAATAATAAATTTATTCAAATAATGAAAGAAGTCGGAATATTTTAAAATATAGAAGCGAAAAAATTTAATTTTTTTTAATTTAAATTTAATTTAAAAAAGTATTTAATACTATGTACTGTAAGAGCTGATTACGAACAGCTCCGCGAAAAAGTTCAACCTGACCCCGCGTAAAAGTCTGCTCGCCCACGCCAATCCCCACAACAAGGATTGCATGCCCTTTTCATGTTCTTATTTTAGTGTTCGACACAGCGCTGCACAATATAGCATTGATTATCACGAATTTCTATTTCTAATAAATAGCAAGTAAAACACTATACTCGCTTGATGCGTTGAACTTAAACAAATGGCGGCGCATTTCTATTAGGCTCTCAAAGTCCGGCCACGTGCCAGGCTAGAGACGGATTCGTAAAATAAGGATTCCTTTATATTTCCTTTATATCCTTCAGTCATTATACAGTTAATGCGTATTTAAAGGATCCTTTAATTTTCCACCAGGGACTGGATATTTTTAATTTGCGATCTACCGAGAGGGAATAATGCGAGGCAAAACTGCGAGCGGGCAAAGGAAAACCGACGCGATGGATATTATAATTGCAGGTCTGGCTCGGGGCGATGAAAAAGCCAGAGCCGCCCCATGAATGCACCCGTGGGGAGGAAGGGAGGCGGGGGAGGAGGTAGCTTGAGCGCGCGCGCGGCAGCTGTACACCGTCAATTACACCGGGATTCATTTACTTCGACACGTTTTTCGGCCCGCCCACAGCTCCCGGGGGCTAATTAGCCGGGGCGCCAGAGAAAGCGACCGCGCCGCGCGGCTCTGGCTAAATTACCGACGCTGCAGCCGAGGTCGGGGCTGGCGCTCGGACACACGGCCCACGCACGCGGCGCTCGGCCCCCTTCGAACTTTTCATTCAATTATCCCGGGCGCTTAGGTGCGCGCTCGCTCATTTAAAATTGAGCGAAGGAGCGGCTCTCAACAGGTTGGGCGCATAGCGGAAAACCGGGATCACGTGCCGCGTGGGAGCCTCGGGCACGTGACGCTAGGGGGCGCCCTCGCGGGAGCCTCGGCCCTTTGGCCGTGCAGCGCAGCGGATGGCGCAGGGCGTCGGCCGAGGAAGGTCTTTACGAGCGCCTTGGCGCGCGTATTCTCACCTTGCGTCGGGCGCTTCGATGCGGCTCGCGGTTTACGCGCCGCCTCACTCCATTTTCCGCGGCGCTTTTTTGTCAGAAATTGAAGAGGGATACGCGAGAGGCGCGGAAGGGCCGCGCGGCTGCCTTTCGGAAACGTAAACGCCCCGGCTGGGGCACACCGCGCGGAAATTGAAAATTCCTCCGTCAAGGGCAATAAAAATGCGCGCGCGGCGAGCTGTAATATTTTTTTATTTGAAGCCGCGTGCGGGCTTTCAAACTGCGAGCGAGACTGCGAGGGACATTATATGAAAAGGCCAGTCTGGCAATAACTGGTAATTAAAATTTTTGTCTATACAACTGAACTGCTGGCACGCGGCCTGTTCGCGGTGAATTTCCGCCCGGCTTCATCGTGATGCGCTCTCGCGATTTAAAAAATGGACGATTTAATCAATTTTAAAAGCAGCCGGAATAATTTTACCGTCAAGAATAACATTTCCTCTCGCGGCTTTGGATATAATAGTTCGGTGACGCGCACGCCGGGAAAAATTGTTTATTCTTCACTGGGGAATAAAATGTGAGCGTCTTCGTTTCAATTATTATTAGGAGGAAGAGATAGAAAGAGGGAGAGAGAGACAGCCGTTATATTAGCCAATCTATCTCTCTTTATAATCTCGGGTCTTTGACGAGCAAGGTCGACGGGAGGAAGAAAGTTGGTTGGTTCGGACCCTATCGAGAACCCTATAGGGAGCAATGACGCGACGCTTGATAGGCAGAATATTCCAAGATAATCGAAATACTTGTCGAATTACTCTTTCGCGGCTGGGGTACGTTCGCTCGGGGTGAATTATGTAAAAGACACGCGGAAGTATTGCTAATAATGCCGGGAGGATAAATCTCTCGGTTGATAAATAGTTTGATCAAAGTATTTTTATATACAGATGATGAAACGCCTGGGCGATGGGGCAAAAGTTAGCGGCGCTCCTGGGAGCTCCCAGGGAGCATACGGCAGATTGACTGATGGAGGCCAAATTAGGTCAGCGTATTAAATATACCGCTACCGGAAAAATGCCCAGCCATTGGCCATTGGCTCGCTGGGGGAATGTTTACCGAGAATCGGAATAATGCCGCGGGCGGCCGCGGGGGCACAAGCGCTCATCGTTATACCGACTCCCCTCGCGGAACAAGCCGGCGGCGCCCGGTGCCTCGCTCTCTCATTGTAATCGGACCTCGTCACTCTATGATTGTCATGGCGGTCTTATCGCCCCGAAAGTCCCATGCACCGCGCCGCTATCTAAGACCGTTTCATTTCCACCTTTTTCTCGCAATCTTCATGTGGATTCTTTTGATTAATTTCTCTCTGCCTTATCTTTCCCTTGAAGATCGAGCGAGTAAAGACTCATTTTCGAAATAAATAAATGAATGCGATTCCGCTTGAAACAATTATGGCAATTATTTGCTTGGAGATAAACGCACTGTCAGCGCGGAAAAGTAATAACGACTGATTTATTTTCACGTGGATTGAAATTATTTTATTTACTATGTATGTGTGGCTTAGAGGATTTTCTAAGTGAGGATAAGTGATTTGTTCAACGAACGTTTTAGGCGTTGAATTTTCGTTTAGTTTCAGGATAATTATTTATTTTTTTAATTATTCCCATTAATTGCATGTTAATGAATAAGTATATAAATTTATTTTGTAATCTGTATTAACGTTCATAAAAATATCTCTTTATACATTTCATTTTAATAAAATTCGTAAATTATATTCGAAACATAAATTTGAATTCCAATTACTCGTTCTGGGATGAGTAGGAAAGTGCTCTTTTACGACGACAATCGTTCGAAAGTCATACTTTTTATTAATAATAATAATAATGATTTACAAACGATCGCAATTTTACATTTATTAAAAAAATGCATTGCTCTGTTAAACATTACTTTCAGTGAAGCAAAATTTGAGTAAAATTGAAAAGGTCTGCAGTTACTTTGATTTATTCCATAAGGAAGGTAGGCACGGCCGAGAGTGGGTATCTATACAATATTGATCGTTCTTTCTACAATCTGAACAAGAATTCTTATACGTGTTGCTCATCCATTATCTGATCCGTACGAACGTCGATGTTCACCAGTTGCGATGCTGCGAAGGCTTCTTGATCAATAGTAACCATATCATATTGTTGGCCTTTGATTTGGGAATTCGAACTCAAAGGTCGTTGAAACCTGTCGCATTGATGATATCAGTGATCCGTTGGTCTTATCAATGTAAAACGAGTTTCTGGTATCTGTAGTTGCTTTCAGGATCGGGTAACGCTTCGAACCGCTAAGGAATGAATTGGAGAGTGAATTGTGCTCGTAAGCCCTCAGAATTGGATAGTTCCTTTTGATGCTGGTATCAATACGTACCTTTAATAAGACGGTATTAATGGTCGGACATCCAAAAGTGGACAATGACTCTAGAAGTATAGTTACAAAAGAAAACTGCAGTAACAATTTTACTTTCGAAGGGTTAAATTCGTATTTCAAGCGTCTCCTTCAATCGTTCGATTTCGTACAATCTTGATATGTCCCTTTGGTACACTGTTGATATCCACACCGACAGTAAATCTGGAACAGATAATAGAGAATAGACAATTAAAAATAAATAGTTCTCATAAAAAAACGCAAACAGAAATAACAAAAGTATCTAGGCTACTATATAGAGGAAAGGGGTGTATTTATTAAGAAGTAAAAAATATTTTAAAAATAAGGAGAAACTGAAGTTAACACATATAAGCCTAGAAATAGTGCGGATTAAACATTTAATCCCGGCGGATAAGTACGTACACATGTTAAAATCCTCAGAAGGATTAAATTAATAAATTACCGGGTATCGATTGGCCGGAGGCACAGCCCCAGCAGCGTATGAGCGAGTGCAAACGCGGTGAAATTTCACAATTCCGGCATACGCTTCCGGGCCGTCGGGTGCGGGGGCCGCCTTATTTACTCTCGCCGAGGAATACTTCTATATTTGCCATTGGCGCTCATCCCCGCGAGCCCCTATCCGCCTTAATTAATCGATGGCCCCCGCGGGGTGGGCGGGGCGGCCGGGGGGGGTGGAAGGGCGGGGCTCGCCTCGCCGGCGCTCTCTGCTCTCCTCCTCGAGCGCGGGGCGATCCGTCTTAAAAAGAAATCCCGCGGCTCGACAACCGAATCACGTGCCGGCTGTCCGCGCGCGGCCAGAGTAAACAGCGCGGGTGCGCTCTATCTCTTTAATTAAAATTAAAGCGCCGGGGGGAGAAGTCGACGGGCTTCGACAACAGGCGGCCTGCATAATTCGCAATCAGCCGCGGCTGATCCGCCCGTCGCGGTCGACACTCGATTCGTGCGGGGCCGCCCGTTTGTCTCCATTCCCGGCCTCGCCCTCTGTTTTATTTTTGGCCGCGGCGCGAGAGCAAAGACGCTTCCCCGTGGCCGCGCCGCCCTCGCTTTTCTGCATTTTTTTTTTCTCGCCGGAATTTTTTTTTTCCCCGGGAAATTGCGCGCATTTCCCGGGGCTTTTGACGTGCTTCCGGACGGCGCGGCGCGCCCTCGGGAAACAGCCGCTTGTTTATTGAAGGATGATAAAAATCCACCTGCCCAGCCCTTTTTTTGTCTTATTCGGCCTATTTTTTTCATCCACTTTTTATTTATCATCGTGGTAAAAGCTTTGCCAGATTTTCGGACTGCAATATTTTTCTTTCGGAAGACCGAGTGTGCGGTATAATAAGTCTCCGAGCGCCGTTTGATATTACTCCACTCAAAAGAATGGGGAAATCAATAGCTTTTCACATATTCACTCTGTTGTGTCGTTCATGGCTCTAGCGATTATTCCATTACAGTTTCGTCTTTGCATACTTGAAAGATTGCCGTGCCGCGGTCTTAATGTGTTTCATTTAATAAAGCAGCCGTTGTACCATTCCGGAGGAATACTACAAAGTCAATACCGATTATACTTTCCACATAGCACTACTGACTTATTTAACTAGGAAAATGTCATGGTTCCGTTATGCAGCTTTCTAATGTTATCTTATGTAAATTTTAAAATTAATATGCTCAAAATTTAAATTTCAATAAATTTGTCTTATAGAAGTTCCTCGCAATATTAAAAAATACGCTCAAAATCTAGAGAAAACAAGTTTTCATTTGTTTTATTCGGATTGAAAGTTATTTAAGTTGAAGTTTTGCTTAACTAGAATACGCTGAAAAGTCGCTAAAAATAGTAGATTTGAATTTGCACGTTTTTCATCCATATTCGATGTTCAACTTTCAACTGACATAACTTTCCAGAAAATTAATATTTTTGAATTAAGGGAAAAGAAATTTTTTAAGTTTTCCCTTTGCCGCTTTATTTTTTGCTTTTTCGTAGCTCGCGCGCAAGACCTATCTGTAAACTGAAATATTCACGTTACAAAAAAATTTAAAATAATACGTATACCTTTACTGCGTAGATGAACAATTTTTCATGGACCTATTATTATTATTATAGTTATTATTTAAAAATTAATAGAACATCACATCGCGAGACTCTTTTGATGTAAAACGCGCCTAACAACATCTTTTATATTCTCCTCCGCTGTATACAGCTGCTTTTATTTGCAACTTTCTTTTTATCCGAGCCATTTTCTCTTTTCTTTTCCTTTTTACCCCTGCGCGTCAGTCAAAAGGTGGCGTTTCGAGGAGTTGGCTCGCAATAAAAAATTATTTTCCAATCTCGGGAGAAGCGGCGGCGCTCTAGCCGCTCAATGAACCATCTCCCTCATATACAGTGTCAAAGTAATCAGGCGAAAAGCGCGCGGGGGTGTTCGGATCGGCCATGCCCCACCCCGCGGCCGACGAGTTTGTCGTTATCAGAGCGTAGGCAGCCGGGAGTGTCCGGGCGGGCCCTCGTCCACTTGGCTTTTTCCCTCAAATTTCCGCCGGCCGCCCAGTATAAATCTTTTAGCGGTCTTAAGCCGGCACGGCGCCTCCGTTCCAGCGCCGCCGTCAGATTGCTCGGCGCGCGCGCGCGCGAATAAAAATTCCCCGGTGCCCGGGCGCTTTACGTCTGCTTTTATTTTCATCTCCCGGGCGGGCGTGCACGCCTTTGGCCCTTTACGCATCCCGCGCACCTCGCGCCCCTCATAATCCCCTAAGCGCCCGCGTCTCCCCTGTTGCGCGGAGGCTCGATTCGTCGTGGATTCGCTGCTCCTCCCCGGCGCGCCTTAAAAAACCCGGACAAATATTGCGCGGGTGCGTAAGCCGCGGGGCAGAGGGACGCGGGAAAAAGGCCGCGGGGGGACGGGCGGCTAAGGGATTCTAATTGGCCGGGGGATGCGTGGCTGGATCTCGGGGGTAACGGGGCCGCCGATCGATCGGGCCCGGCTCGGCGCATTCCGCGGCAACAATCGCCCGGGCCCCGCCCACATTTATTCCGCTAATTGACAATCTAATCCAATCCCGCGGGCTCATTCCGCCCGGGCGCCCGGGGCTCCATTTCCGCGCGCCCCTTTCTCCGGGGCGTCCGGGCCGTCTCCTCAAATCTCGCGGCGGCCCCCTCCCCCGCTTTATCACCCGTCATATCTCGGCTTAATCCCCGCGGCGTCCGCCCGCGACTTCCGGGAGCCAGAGGTCGGCGGGTCGCCCGGGGAGCGGCCCTCAGG
Organism: Sycophaga agraensis; assembly: GCA_018906755.1. Classification (NCBI taxonomy): domain Eukaryota; kingdom Metazoa; phylum Arthropoda; class Insecta; order Hymenoptera; family Pteromalidae; genus Sycophaga; species Sycophaga agraensis. The sequence goes on along the minus strand of JACCIE010000020.1, from coordinate 193,877 downwards.
CGCCGCGGGGGACATCATCGGCCCGACGGCGCGGACAATCGAAGCCCCGCCCGGTTTTGCACGTGGCCTTCGCCGGCCCGACGTCTTTCATTACCGGGGCGATATCGCCGCGCATGATTTTCGGGGATTGGCCCCCCTGACAATGACCGATGGCCGCGGCGTCTTTCTTCTTCCCCCGCGGCCCAAATATACACACATATATACATGTAGGCGTGGACCACCGCCGCGCGTGGGGCTCGATAGCAGCCCCCGGAGAAAGTGTAATTTATTCCTTTTGTCGGGGCACCGGTGCAAACTTTCCACAGTTCTGCCGAATTAAAAATGTTGATTGACCCTTTCGCGGGGAGTTGATTACTCGCCGCCAGGGGGCCGACTCGCGCCTTTATGACTATTTCAACGCAATGATGCCCCGATGCGAATTTCCGGCTGAATGCAAAGCCGCGGATCCACTCGCTCGGCCGGAACACGTGGCCGGCCGGCAACCGGTTAATCCTCTCTTTTTTTTTCGTTATTTCCTTATTTCCACGGGGCGCCCCTAAACGAACTGACTCGCGCAGGCCGCCGCGCCATTGATCGGCTCGGATTATCCTGCCGATCGTTAATCTCAATTAATTTGCGGCCGCGGGGGTAAAAGGTATTCCGCGTACGCGAGGACGGGGCCGAACTTTTGAATTGTTTTCAAATGCCGTCGGCCACTCGATATGCGTATATATATATACAGGTTTTATTGATGAGGCTCTCCGGCGGTTCCGAGTGATTCTCTGGCTGAGCGCTGATTTATAGGGTGTTATACCTCGTCTAAAAAGCGTTCGACGAATTCATTTCGAGCGCTTGCCTCCCGGGCTAAGGGCTCCCCCCCACTCTTTTCCCCGGGCGAAAACAAAAGCGACACGGCCGGCCATTGTCGGGCGATCCTTAGCGGTCGCCGAGATTACGCGCCGCCGACGCTTACAAAGGCCCGCTCAAGTGGCAGAAATTTTCATTTTATTCCCGCGGGTGTCTCGAACGATTTTCCTCGGGGGGGAATTATCCGCGAGCGCCACTCGTTATCGGCCCGAAAGATCTCGTCAAACGGCGATCGGCCGGATAACTTTGGAGGGTAATAGGGCCGGGATCGATCGGCCGGCCAAGGAAAAAAGGCCGGGAAATATGTCGCTCGATCGGCTATCGGGCCAATCGTTATCGCGCCTCCTAGAGCATCGTTCGATTTCGCATTCAATCGCGTTTCGATTGATTGCCCGGGCGCTCGATATAACGAATAGAGAGCCGGCGCGCCGGAGGTATGCTCGCGCGACTCGAGTCGCGAGTACAGTTGGATATTTATTTTCCCCGGTAAAGCGCGAGTGGTTTTCAAAAATATGGCCGAGCTATACGCGGTATAAGCTTTATTTCTGAGCGATATGAGAGACTCTCTGAAAGTTTTATTGCAGTTACTCCATTTCTTTTCAACTTTCCCTGTAGCACGTGTATAAACAAGCATATAACCGATACAATTTCGAGTGGCCCCTCTTTTTTTTTAATCAAACTTAACCTTTTACGTAGCAATGCCTACCTTTTTTTACGAGTCGAAAGCCCAGTGTTTCCTTCACAAGTGCCGTCTAAACAAGTTCGTCAAAGTTTTAGTAAGATATCAGACCATTGGCTTCGATTACTCTTCCGATTAGTGACTTGTAAAAAGATGAATAGAGAATAATGTACCAATGTATACACACGTACTAACCGTGACGTAGCACAGAATACGTATCAATTGATCTATTAGATTTTTGATAATTTCAAGGCCAGGTAATAAAATTTCAATAATATGAAGTGATTTAAAATCCGCTCGTTGTATAACTTGCGTAATTCTCATTGATTTAATACCTTTTCTATACATTTTCAGAAAGCCGCACAATAATCAACGTTAATTCAGACAACCATTGCAGATTATTATAAATCTGCTGCAAATAACGCGCGAGGGCAGGTACGCGAAATGAAAAGTGACTTCAAAGGCCGGGAGTCCACACAATCAGCAGTATATTCGGCAGGCAAAGCACTCATTTTCTTTTCGAAAAGTCAGCTCGCAATCGCAATTAAAAATTAATCGCGCGCCGACCGACCGATTGATCGTAAACTCCCAAGAGCTCGAGGGGCGCGGGGCTCGTCTGAAAAGCTCTCTATGCCCGCAGTGTACGCCGGGCGTGTAATCATCGCGCGCATCCTCGCGGCCTATATGCGGCCACGCGTCGATTCGCCCACATTGGCGCCCGGGGAAATATTGAAATTTCCCTCGCACGACTGAATGAGATGATTTTCCGGGCCGCTCGGTCCACGCACGCGCCATTTCCCGCGACCCTCGCCTTTTTTCAATGCATTTCGCGGGGCTTATCCCCCGCGATTCATTACGCGGTAATCGGGAAAATTAAAATGTCCGTCCCCGCCCAAGCCTTTAGAGGGAATTATTAACAGGGCATTGATAATGCGCTTTGTCCAAGAGGGTAGGGCCAGGCCCTCAATATACCCAAAAGAAGAATGCTTTTATGCGCAGCTGCCGTTGAAAATTATGACGATATCTAAAGAAAAGGTTGCGTGTGTCAGTGGCCTTTTGTTGTTGCCTGTAGCGCCGGTTTAGGGCTAATGGATGTAATATCTAGACTGAGCGTAAATTTAGCGAAATATACTCGGCCCTTCCTCTCAAAGGAGATGTGCGAAATTACACGAATGATATATACACGTGTGCTTTAATTTAGGACCTAACAGTTATTTTAGAAATTTATTTAACCCTGCGTCTGCATCTCAACATGTGCAGCTATTTTTATATAAATTTTATTTTCTTGGTTTATTAAAACAAATGTTTATCAAAAAGCTATCTCAATGTTTGGCCCATAAATATTTGAATAATTAAAAACGAAGTTAAAATCAATAGTACCAGATGGAGAAAAACAATAATAATCTCACGTGTGTGCATATGTATTTGTAAATATGATTGCAGCCGAGTGACAAACTTAGTAACTTTTTAATTTTTGTCATAAATTTTTTATTAATTAGTATATTTTGTAATATTTCGCCACCAAATATTATTGCATGAGTAAATTATCTAAATTAGAGATAAGTAAATGAAAATTTTAAATAGTATTTTTAATTATATTTTATGATTAAAAACTACAATTTCAAATAATAATTTTGTAAATATTGTCCTTTATAACAAGTGTGGATTTAAATAAAAGTGTATTTAAATGTGAGGAAGTTCAAAAAGTAAAAACAAAAATAAATCTGAACGATGCAGTGCACTCTATTATAATATTATGTAAGATGGTGCGGCACGGAGATACAGCAGCTTGCTTTACGAGAGTTTCCCCCGGCAAAACTGTATGTTTCCAAATTGAACTTACTTACTGTACATAAAATAAAAGTCGGGAACGACGAAACGACAATAAATGAAATTTTGTACACTCAATGGACATTCAGTAAGTTATGGTACATGCGAATTGTAAATATAAGCGAACCTAGCGATAGTGTACAGTAAATACATGGGTTATGCGCAATACGACTTTCAGCAACCAATAGCATTTATTGTAAGTGAGCGAAAAATACAAGGTGTTGTGTGTGTGCGTGTGTTTTCCAGGTTGAAGAGTGGATTTAAATAAAACAATATTTCATTTATTTCCAAATAATTATTTGAGCTTCTGCTTGTGCTTCGGCGGTTGATCTGTTCGCTTTGGCGGCCTGTTTGAATTTGAAATTGTTCCCCCGCGACCGTTAGTCCATCCCCCCTTTTTCTCGACACTCATTACCCGTTATCCCTCACATTCAGGGAGAGCAAGTACCTTCCCTCCTCGTAACATACCTCCCGTGCAGTTTCCTATAACGAATATAATATTTTTCTTAGATTCTAGGAGGCTCACTCCCCGGGAGTCACGTGATATAGCTTCGGCTTTAAAGCCTCCACGAACTGTCTTGGCGACGTGGCCCAAGGCCCTCAGGCCTTCATACGCCCATTTATTATTTTAATATCAATGGAACCCCATTTCAATGCAAACTAAACAAATATCACGTATAAAAATAATTGTTTGCGACCGACGGCCACTTTACTCTGCCCTTTTATTTACAATTTATATATATACATACATACGTACATAAATATGTCTAAAACCTCTTCGCTGAGATTAAAATAAATAATAGTGAATAATATAAATAAATGATAAGTTTTTATAATATTTCTGTCCGTTACACGCGGGAACGAAAAAAAAAGTAAATACACTTAAAATCTTTCACAATACAGAAAACATTATCATATCAATTGATTTGTTTTAAATTTATATCTTGCATCTTGTATACTATTTATTTAAAACAAATTTGACAAAAATCCCGTATTGTAATTGCAAAAATTGATTCAGTAAATATCAGTATAGATTTAAAAGGACCTAGGGATCTTTTTGTGTTTTGCAAGGTAAATTATACGGCAATATTCCTAGGCAATTTTTGCCAAAGCGGTATCTCCGAGGTACATTCGTTAAAACAAATATGGATAAATCTAAAAAATTTACGGCAATATTTTAAAAGAAGGAAGCGCGCGGGGGCCAATTTATAAAGTTAATCCGCAAGAAGGAAGCGGGCCGTAGGGCGGCCTTGGCCGCGTTGTAACCGGGCGATACAGGGATCCTCACTCCCGAAACCATTCCGCCGATTGCCGGGAAGCGCGGGCCGGCGACTCTTTAATAAGGAATAATAAAAGTAACGAATGAGCGCACTCTGACCGCTCGCGCGCGCGCGCGCCCCGCCCGGGGAATAAAGTAAACTAAGCCGCTCATTTCGGAAGAATGGGATCATCTCGGCGGGTGGGAAACGGCCCCCATTGGGCATGCATACATTCATAACTCGCGCGGCCGGCCCCCCCCCACGTCGCCTTGATGGCCCCGGCCGAAATTAATCGGCCCTCCCCCTCAGGACCCGGGGAAAGAATGGAGATCCGCCCGGGACGATTAACTGGCGATCGATTAATAAGTGGGCGTCGGCCGTATGCCGAGTGTCGGGGCTTTCTATTTAATTGCGAGGGGTCGAGTGGCGCGCGTTAGGAGCCGCTGCGAGGAACGTGTATATATACGTGTAGAGCCAGTCTTCCCGCGGCTGCGCGGCAGCTTCGGCCTGCACTTGTAAAACACGGGCTTTACGCCGATCGCAGTTCGGCAGGTGTACCCCTAGTTGCCCAATCGCGCGAAGGGCGCAATATTTCCCGGGGGCAATTAAAGGGGCAAAGTGGAACGGACTGGAGTTTAATCGTTTTTACCGAGGCCGCGCGCCGCCGCCCCGCGGCAAATATCGCCGCGTCGCTCTGTTCCGCTTTTTATCGCGGGGGTTTACGCGGCCGGATCGCCGTTACGACCTCTGGCGCGTTTTTACCGATCATTGGTTTTTAATAAACAATGGGCGTGCGGGGGGAAGCGGGAGGCCGAGCGCTTTCGAGTCACGTCGGGCCTCGGGCGGCTTTGAGCCCCGCGATGCGCCTTTCGCCTCATTATACAAACAAACTCGCGGCTTCCCCCTCGTTATCCCGCGGGGGGTTGGGGCTTTTTCTATAATTGCGCCGGGTCGCGGGGGCGCCTTTGATCATCCGCGAATCAGTATTGGCCCGAGCGCGCGGGCCGCGCCCCCATAAATTAATTCGGGATGCTTATCCCGCGGCGGCGGCAGATAAGGAAACGATAAAATAAAGATAATGGAAGGAGCCGAGGGTACAGGTATACAGATAAGGAGGGGAGGGGGCCGCGGCGGGAGGTAGAAAAATGGGGCCGAGAAATAGGAAAAGAAAGTGAGGAAAACGAATCGGCGGGACTTAGATACGCGGGCGCGAGGCCGGCTCTCCAGTCCCGGTAACAAGAAAGCCAAGAAGGACGCCCGCGCCGCCCGCGGAGAGCGGAGAAAAATAGGAGTGGGGCCGGGGCTAGGCGGGGTGGGATGGGGGGGGGGAGCCCGGGAGAGAGATACCGGGGAGGCGCCGCGCGAATGTTTTCATAGTAATTTTATCGAATCCCGGGCTCTTTCTCTCCCCCTCGGCCTCCGACGCGCCCGGGATCTCAATCTGACAAAGACGAATGCGTTATCTAGCCCGGCGAAATCGCAGTGGCCCGACGTCAGATCCGGCACGGGAAATGATTGATTGTCGCGAGACGGGGCCGCCCCGGCCCTGCCGAGCCTCCATTTTTTCCGCCGCCCGCGGATTATTCCCCCGCGGGCCGCCCCCCCCCCCCCCAAGTGCCTATTGTTCTTCCCGGCCCTGTCGCCGCCTCGGCTTTCCGGCGGTTTTTCACCCGCGGCCACACATCGCCGGTGACCCGCAGGCCTAATGGACCACCCGGCCGCCCTCCGAATTTACTCGGACGCCGGGTGCCTCTTTTTTTTTTTCTTTTTCGTCCCCTCGGCCCCGCGCGATATTCACCGCCGAGATTGGAATGCCCGTGCCGTCGCCTTTTTTTTTTTTCCGCCCGGTTTTTTGCGCCGCTCGGGCCGCGATGGATTTGTCGTTATGCCCCGGCCACCGCCGGTTGCCCGCGGGAAATTGTCATTTCGACGCCGGCCGGGATTAAATAATGCCCGCACGCCCAGGAAGAGTCGCGAATAAATAAAGCGCGGCGGCCGCCAGCTTATTTCGACGGGCGCGCGGCCGCCGGGGTTTTGTCCGGTGATGACCCTTCCGCTGCCGGCCGCCGTGTCGCTGGATATTCCGATGCGCCGCCGATTGGATCGTCCTAGCTTTTCGATTGCCCGCGCCCAAGGGATTATTTTAATGCTAATGCATATGCTGCCTTTTGATTGAAATTCGATGCCTGCATAAAGCCTTTTTACTGCACTTGCTCAATTTTAACGAATGCGCGCGAAATTGGATAATGCGCGAGATAATTTCATTTTTAATACAACCAGTTGCAGCCAGTGAGTTACTTTGCTCTTTTCCTGCTAGAAATCCAAGTTCACTCGATTCCCTTCATATTTCGATCAGAATTTTCGATCTGACTGGATTTCGCATTCAATACCCAACTTCTACATCCGAAATTTAAATTTTCTATACAAAGAGGAAAAAGTAAGGGAAAAACACTGTAAGGCAGACGAACCAAGACAATGAATATACCAAAGAAAACGTATAATAGCTCTCTTTATTTTGTAATTACATTTCTAATATTTCAATTTAACTCTCTCTCTCTCTTTCTTTTATGCGGTGAATAAAGATATTGAATTTGAAACTTCGATTCTGATTAGCCCTTTTCGGTCGATTATTCTAGTCTGGAGTAGAAAGGCATTTATATCGAGTCATTTTACGTTATTTATCGCATTTAATTTGATTCGTGTCCGAAGATCAGCTCGTATAAATATGCGAACCCGATGCTTCTTTCCCCTCTGACAATCATGGTGACCTTAGGCTGGAAAGATTTCATTCTAGCATATTGAATACGTGAGAGTAATAAATACTTACTATGTAAGTCGACCTTCAGATCAGTGATTTCCATAGCCTCATATAGTTCGATGGATATAATTTATTGTCTTTATCATATCTTCTAACCTTACTAAGATTCATACAGGTCAAGATTTTATTTAATTAGCTACTTTTCTTCCCTCTTCTTCTATGTCGTTACAAAGTTTTTGTACTATTTCCTACAGTATGAAATTCCTGTCAATACGATCTTTAACTATTTAGACATATCCTCTAAGCTTCAATATTCACATTACTTTGTAAATAGATTTTTGGAAAACAATTGTTTGGAACCTGTCTTTAGTTTGTATTTATTTACACAGTCGATCATGATTGAAATTTGTGTCAGTTATGCAAATGTATCTCTTTAAAGATGTTTATCTAGCAAGACAAACTCTCATGTAGGTCTTTGGAATTAAGTGACCCTCTTCTATATCTAACATTTATAGTTCGTATATGTTCTCATACATCCAGTATTATCGAAGAGTAACAGTTACTTTGAAACTTGCAGTCTCACAAGCATGTGATTATATTTTCTAAATCAACGCATTACAATCATTTTAAAATACTACGATATTGTCAACATTTTTATAATGGAATTGCAACTCTAAGTTATCTAGGATTGTTCTAATTTTGAGAGTGAAGGTGTTATCCATGTATTATAATTATCAATGATTTAAAAAGCTTTAACAACTTGTAATGGTACTTATTTATAAAACACAATTATTCATAACTATAACTAGAATACGGTCAATATTCCCTTATTCACAATCAATTAAGCCGAAATTTTTCAATCCGAACTGCTCAAACAGTAATGTCTACATCAAGCTGAATTTGCGAGGTGAAAACTAAACGACGTGACAGCAGAAAGGGTCATGATCGTCCAGCTCTCATCCTTTGGCGAATAGTGCACTGCACTTATCCGTTTCTCTTCGGGTAACATCGAAATGCCCATCGGAGGAACTCAGCCCGCCATGGCAGTTAATGCACACGACATCCGACGTGGGTCCTCAGCCCTCGAAGACTCCTACATCAATGTGACAAGCTAGTTTGAAATATCTTTACGGGCAGAAGTCTCTCGTGCGCAATTTGTATAATTTACCTTGTGTCTTTCTTATTAAATAAAATGCCTATAGATCTGCCAGTAAAATAAAATGATTTGTATTATTTGAACCTTTTTTATAACGAGAATACTTAGTTACTACTTAACTTATTTAAAATATTTTTGTTTGTTTATGTGGCAGTAATAATAATTCTTATTTGCTAATCCTAAAAAGGCTTAAGCTTAATTCTTAGAAGATTTTTCCTTACTTTATGTCTTCTCTACATTTAGAATATACAGCCTGTTTCTTAATTTAGTGCATTAATTTGAAAGACATGATAAAGATGATTATATTCTAAGTTTAAATATTTTTAAATTTTTCAAATCAGTTGACTTTTTGCATAGTTAGACTCAATTAAAATTTTCAAAAAACGAGTCTAATTAGAGCGAAGGAGAGATTGCATTAAGCAAGGTATAAGCTCATTGATTGGCCCACCAGGTTAGCCAATTAAATGCCGCGTCTGCGCAAAAGGCAAGTCTTGCGCACTTTCGTCGGTCGTAAGGAGGAGAGGTAATTGCCGAGCCTTGCGTGTTGCGCGGTAAGGGGAAGGTCGCCTGAGTCTGAAAATCGAAGTTACGACTCCTAAAAAAAAAAATGACTGTTTAGCTGTACGATGCGTACGGACGCACGCACATGCTATCGTCGCATCGTGCAAAAGTAACTAAAGTAGGCAAAGGTAAAAAAACTTTAGCTCAGAATGTTATCCGCTTTATGCCCTCCAAATTAACGAAATAAATTAGGGAACATTTTGTTCTTAGATATCTTTGACTATCGTTTTTTCGTATCCATTTTCTGAAATTCTGCTTTGAATTACAGATACATCACAATGCCAAATGTAATTAATCATAAACTTGATTTTTTTCTTTATTAATTCTGAGATGTTGACAATAGCAGTGTTACTTTACATGCAGATAGACTGCAGTTCAATGGAGATTCATGGCACTTGACGGAAGCTGTCTTTGTGATTTTGCGCAATTATTTTTACCTAGTCTTCTTCCTTTTGTTTTGAAAAGAATGGAAGTATAGAAAAGCGGTCTTACATTTAATAATTTTAAGCAAGCGATTACTTTTAATACTATATTCTTTAGTTATCTTATGCGTAAAAAACTGTAAGCTTTGTTTGCTCTTACAAAGCAGTTTTTTCATTTGCAGCGCTCCCCGCGCCCTCTTCTTATTTTACTAATAATTCCGGAGATCCTCCGTTTTGCAGATTTGTCCTTTTAGTACTGGAAAATTCATAAAAAGCACAGACAATGGCTATTGTGTTTCAATGGCAATGCCATGGCGACCCTCTTTTTTTGTTACGAAGTAAACCAAACTGCGCGGTCGATTAAACACGCAAGAGTGTACGTTACCACCTGGCTCTCGAAGATGAAATCATGGCTTGTCGGGGATAAAAGCGGCGTCCGCCTCGGAGCGCCGACCTCGGGCAAGCGCCCCCGAGAACCTGAGAAAAACGCGTTTTATTAGTCAAAATATGTCGTCGCGTAGCCTGGGCGCTTTAAAAAGTAAATCCAGTTCCGCGCGAGGAAAATTCATTTCGCCCTCTCATTTTTATTCATGCCGGAGACTCTGGTCTGGCAATGGCGGGCCGCAACTAAACAAAGACCGCGTTAGCCCGCAAACTTCGCCGCGGGCGAGTTTCCATATTTATCCCGCGCCGGCCTGGGGCATCGCCGCGGACGAGCCTTCGTTTATAAGCGTTATTCATCGCGAGCGATTCGCGCGGGCCGATAAAGAACTAGCCGCCGACGGCACCTGTAGATTCCGCAGGCAATTAAAAATTCGCGCGGTCCTCCCGGCTTTTATCGGGGCGGCCGGCAAGTGGCTTGGATCGGGAGATCGTTACGCCGCTAGGGGGCAGTGCGGCCACGCCGCGCAATTCCACTTTGGTCCGGGGCGCGCTTTCTCCCCTCCTAATTTGTTTCCTCCTTTGCCGACTCTTTTTCCCGCGAACTCTCTTAATTTTTCCTTTATCTCGACCGACGCCCCGTTAACCCCCCCGCCTCTTTTCCCCTGCTCTCTTTTGTCCGCTGCGCTTTCATTGACTTTTTTAATTTTCCTTCGATTCCTCACCGCGCGCACGCGCCCGCCTCTTCATCGGTCCGTCCGCGCGCTCGCGTTCTCTGCTTATTGCTCTCCCGAATTTTCCGCGCGCACGTTTCTCTCACGCTTGCTTGCTCCCTATTTCATCTCGCTTTCTATTCGCGTTATTTTATATCATATGGCTTCAATTCTTCGGGGCTCGTTGTTGATATTGCTTCTTTCGGGAATTACTTGAAATAAGTTATTTGATGAAATCTGAAGTGTCTGCCAGGATATTCATGGAAATTGAGCAGTGGGAGAAAAAATATTAATATAAAACTGCATGTGTTATACTGCTGTATGTACATAGCAGATTGTTATCTTCTGTATTAATAACCATGATGCATCTTCATATAAATCGACATTGAATGTCCGCTTAGATTCAAACTAAAACAATCTAAAAGAACTAACGCAAATCAAATTTTTGTTTTTTATTTCCCTAAAACCATCATACAAATTTTAGGTGGCATCAAAAGGTACCCTTTTTCGTTATTGTGTATTCGATGTATGTTCTGATTTATAAATTAATTTTATTGATTTAAGGTTCCATTTAATTAACAAGTATTTGCATGGAAAAAGCATTAAAAAGCATCAATATTTTGATCATTTTTGTATTATAAAACAAATAACAAATACAAATATTTATATTAATCAAACTTTGGCTTGAACATTTTAAAAAATAATTTTACAGATATCCGTAACGTACTTGAGTTTAGATATTTATTTAACAAGTAGGGATCAGTATTAATGTTTTTCGTGCGTTGACCTCAAAAACTCAATTGTCTTTTATGGAAATGTTGCTCTAGGTATAATTTTCAAGCAAAATACTTATTTGTTCGAGGTACATGCTTCTAAGTTGGCTATAAAAGAAGAGAATCTCGCGGTAAATCAAATCAATGCTTGTAGAGAGCTTTTGATAGACTTTAAGCGAGGTAGGAGTGTAGAGTTTCATATATTGGATTAATTGCTCTAACGAGATATGTAGGGTATCGTTGCACATGACAAAGCGAACGGCATTGGAAATGTTCATATTTTAAAAGTATTCTAGGAGGACGTCAATAATCCAATCAATTACTAGTTCCCGTCAATCAGCGAGTTTTTCACGGAAGTCATTCTCAAACGGCGAGGGTACGTAACTATAAATTCGGTTGTCAAAGTTTTGGATTTAAGAGGAAGTGACAAAGCCGACGATTGCGTTGCTGATGTAGAGCCAGCGGACGCGGTAAAAAAGATTAATAAGAGAGACATGGACGGATAAAAATCCAAGATGGGAGAATAAAGCGATATTGACGTTGGCCGGCTTAACAAAAGGGCTGGTTTAACAAAAATTGAACGGCAGGGGAGGTTTTGAGGCTAGTGTAATTGACCGTTCCATAAATAACTAGTAAGGGTAGTTTTACAGGCGGCGGGCAGTTTAGCGTGGCGCTTGGTTCGCGCATTAGTTCCGCAAGTAACTTTAAACTTGTCACTCGAGGATCTTTATTCGCGGTGTACAGGCGGGGGCATAAAGATTATTCGCTCTCGCAACTGCGAGATCGGCGGATACACAAGGGTGGGCCCCGGCGACTAACCCCAAAAGAGGAAAAATGTAAATTCACTTTATCCGTGAAATGTGGCACTTGAGGTCCATAATTTAGCCCGGGGGCAGGAGCCCGCGGGCGCAGCGGAGCAATCGGGTCTAAGACCCGCCGGTGGCAGCCGGCCAGGAGACAAGCAATATACCGCCCAACTGTCTAATATACGGATTAAAAATGCGCCCCGGGCGGACGGATCGCCGGCCCCGGACAATTTACATTCAATTGGGCGGGCGGCGGCCACCGGGGCTAAATCGGCGGGCTTCGATTCGGGGCCGCGCCGCGAAAAATCGCCCCGCCCGGGGGCCAATGCACTCGGCCGCTCACGGAGGCCGATAACGCGCGGCCTATCGCGCCCCGGCCGGATGAGAAACGCCCGGCGCCTACGGCGACTGATACGGCCCGGGCGCCCGGAATCGTCATTTCCCGGAGCCGAGGCCCGCGCGGCCGATCGATTAATCTCGCCGGGCGCCCCGGCCAACCCCTTCGTCTTATTCCCTCTTCATCTCGCGGAGTCGCTTTTTCCCGAGTTTTTTTTTTGTTTTATTTTTTTATATTTTGTTGTTACCCGGACCCCGGGAGGGGGGCGACCCTTTTTTTTCTTTTTCATTTTTTTTTTTTTTTTAATTCCATTTAGTTCCCCCCGTCGGGGCGGACGACTGCGCCGCTCCCGCTGCCGGGAGACGGACGCGAACAGATTGCTGTCGATAGGTCGCTTTTAAGCGGCCGGGGGGGGCCGAATTTAATTACGAGCGCGCTTAATCGCGTCTCGCCGACAAGCGACTGATAACCCCCGCCGCGGCGGTGTGCGTGAGTCCGCGGGGATCCCGCGGCGCGATTGTAAATAATGAGGCGCATCAGTACGCCCCCGTGGCGAGGGGCCGCGCCGGGGCTTTTCATACGGCGTCAGGCCCGAGGATGCACTCGATTTCCAGGGGATATGGATCCCCCGCTAATTCGAATGTAAAGCGCGGCGGCCGTGAGGAATATCAAAGGAGCAAGCGGCATGGAACCCCGCCTCCCTCCCCCCCTCCGACTGTCGAGTTTGCCCCGCGTGTGGCGCCCTCCATCCAAATGAAGGACGCCGAGTGCGCGCGTCTATTAGGTCCCCTTCGATTAAAACGGAGGAGGGTATGGGAGTAGGAAGAGGGCGCCATTTTGCCGTCCGTCACCGCGGTTTTATGCGCCGGCGGGCGCGACGCGCGCGGGATTCGCTTTCCAATGACGCGCACGATGTACGAATAATTTGCATGGTAATGAGTATCGGCGCGGGAGGTGTGGGGGCAAATTTTAAAAGTCGAAGCCGGCGCCCCCCGGCGCGCGCAAGAACCGCCGAGTCCTCGCGGCTCTTTTTCCTCCTCCTCCTCCTTTTTTTTTCCTTTTTTGCAAACTTTCCGCTCGCCCGCGCGGCTCTCGTTCTTTGGCGGCGCGACGCGGTGTCTAGTTGTCGGGGCGCGGGCCGCGCGTCCCCTGCATCGCAATTTTTCGCGTCGCACTCGCGCCCGCTCCTTTTCGTCTGGGCTTCCTTCCATTTCCGCTCTTCCGCCGCGCATAAAAAGCGCGAACGTCTGGCTAAAGAGGCCGGATAGACAGTGTTAATTAAGGAGGGACCTATATTGGAAATGCGTTCGCAGGAGGATTCCCGCATGGGGTTCACGTATTTTTCCCGCGCCGCCCGACTCGATTACCCCGCGCTCCTAATGCAATTGTAATCGGGTTTATTTTGACGGTTCGTTTGTTTTTTCCCCATGATGCGAAATAAAGTGTGTATGTGCTACTGCCGCGCGCCCGCTCGGTACGCGCAGTCTACTTTTTATTCTGTTACAGAAATGCGCGTCGCCTTAATGAATATTCGGGAAACATAACGAACCCATTGAAATTAAAAACCAATATTGCCAACCTAATTTCTTTCGATAGTGACAAATTGTTTTTCCGGCACAATCTGTGTAATTTGTCGCACGAGCATACAAATTACACAAATTTCATTATTGTCGGTGTTTTTTGCAAGAATAAAAAAATCGAAGGAAAAGGAAAACAAAACTATAATATATTAATTACATTACCCCTGTTAAAAACGCAAGTGGTACGTTTTCAAAATAATTTGATCGTATTGCGATAAAAAATAATTATACACGTATCCAATCCGACCCTTTCAAATAGTCGGCGGTCCAATCGAGTCAATTCATACATAGGAATAATAACTTGTACCGTACGCCGCGGCGAGCAGCGAGGCTTTGAAAGGAGCGAAATAATGATTGGAGAAAAAGAGGGACAAGTGGCCCACGCAGACAATTAGCAAAGAGAGACTGGCGGCGAGGGCGGCCAAAGGAATGACCATGAATATTCAATTACCATCGACGAGGGCGAATTCGCGAGGGCGCGCGGCTCTTTTGAAAAAAACGAAGCCATTCCGGAAGTTTATCGGGCGGCGCGCGGGCGCCTTGGCCATTAAAACCCCGGGGCGACTTCATTAGGGCGGCCTAATGCGGGATGAGGAAAAACGTCGAATAAAGCAGGGGGCGCGCGCGCGCCCCCATGAAAATTCCCGGGCGGCGGCGCGCCAACTTTTTAATTTTCTTATCTGGCGCCGGGCGCCGCGTGCGGCCCTTGGAGCGGCCGCGCTAAACAAATTTAAAAGTAATCACGGCGAGCCCCTTATCGGCCGGGCCGAGGGCCGATCGGCCCCGGGAAGAAGTTGAAAGCGCCGCGCGGCCCGCGGGCTCCGTTTGCCGGATTTTCCGGATTCCCGGATCGCGGCGGCTTAATTCGCGCGTGCGCTCCGCCTAGCGGAATCTCGCTTTTTTACTTTGCCGTGCTAATTTCTGCGGCATTGTGCGCGGCTTCTGGGTCGCGCACGCGCACACCGGCCCCCGACCCTTTTTCCGGCCCCGGGCCGCGAAACAAAAAAAGTAAAGCGCGCGCGGACCTCGCGCCCGCGGGGATGGAAAATAATTTTTTCCCCTAACTCTTCGGCGCGCTGGACCGGCGCGGTCTTGCTCAAATGCCGGCTTTTCGGGGCCGCGGGGGGCGTTTTTTTTTTGGTTTGTTTTTCGGCAATCGAATCGGCCCGTTTTTCCGGCCCCCGCGCTGGCTGTTTTTCGTTTTCCCGGGCGACGCGCTGCTGAGATGCGCGCGCTCTGCGCTCTGGTCGCTTGCCGATGGAAAAAAAAGTGCCAGTCCCGAGCGAATTGTTCTCGGATAATTAATGTTTATGCCGGGCGATTGTTCTACTGCGTTTTTTTCAGAATTGGTCGGCAAAGCATAAACGGGCCGATTAAGAGGTAAAAAAAAGCCCCGGCGTATACGTTGAAATTTCGTTGAAGTCGTGTAGCAGCAGTAGTAAAAAGCGGTGTATTTTGATGAATGGACGCGAATTTTAAAACTGCACTAGCGTATCCATAAATTACAGCGAGTACATCCATAAATTAGTAGCCACTACAGTTGCTCACCGATATCAGGGAAACGAAAAACCTGAACGCAAATATACAAACGGATTTACAATCTGGAAAAGTGTTTGCGTCATTTATGCAAAGCGCGCGGTCGGTTTAAAAATAAATCACCCACGGCTACTGCGATTATATATATCACTAGTTCGCGGCGGCCTTTCCGCTCCAAATATATTAATTTCACGCTGCATTTTCAAGTGTATCCGTTTTCTCAGATCCCACGGACCAAATCGACGACGTGATTTTCAAAACAGCGCCTAGGCTGATTGGAAGACAAGACTAAGGCGAAGGATTCTAGAAGATTACGATTTCTCTTTCAATTTCCTTTCCATAAAGGTTGATACGCTTTTTAATCGATTCCTCCCTCTGCCGATACACCTACATTCCATATTTTTGCATCCTTGGCACAAGCTTGCGCCATTCCGACCTTCTTATTCAGATTGCCAGTTGGCTTAAAGCGGGTTTATAATAATTATACCTCCTCAAGACCTGCATTACGCAAGAAATATCATTGCACTCGCGAGACCTCCTAATAAACTGGAAACGAAAATATTTTCATCGTAAATTTAATTCGTAACTTACCTTTGTAGACCACTTTCATTTTAATATTCATTCGCGTTAAATTAAGTAGAAAAATATTATGAAAATCTACATTAGGTAGGCATTTACCCGTTAATATACAATAAAGTGATTCTAAATCTTTTCATTACATACATGTTTTGAATTTCTGTCCATACTTATATAAGCTATAAATTGTATTCATTATTTATTGTTAAAATAAAAGTATATCAAATATAGCAGATTATGCGATCATCATTGATTTTTTATTGAAATACAGTTATCGAAAATGACGTAAACGTGTAACCTTCAATGATATATTATGATTATTAAACGATGTTTTACGTTATTAAGGAGAGGCATTAAACCTTTGAATTTATGCTGGAAGAGTTACAAAGCAATGTAGGAAAATATATTGTCTTCGGTTCTCCGGCTTGGTATAGCAGTTTCCTGGTCTTCTAACAGATAGAGTGCCCGTAGCAGGTAGTCCCTAAAAGACTGTAAGAACTAATTTTGTGCAACTAATGTATCGCTCTAATGGAAAATAAACAAAGTCTAGAACTCGCAATATAATTACATAGGCTTAATTTATGTGAATGCTGAAAGCACACGTACTCAGCTTATTCTCTGACTCGATGATTCACCTATAACACCGTAGATCAAATCAGTGATAATTAGCCGAATTTTCAGTGATTTCAATTACATAAATATTTTAGAAAATTCGTCACTGATTTAGTCAATGAATTTTCTCTAAATAATTTTTGGAAAGTACGTTTAAAAACAGTTCGTAGATGTTTTTCAAAATAGAGTTTTTAAATTTTTGAAAACTTTTAAGTATTCAGATAAGAATGTAATAAATTGTTTAAATAACTCATTTTTGAATCATTAATTTGAAAGATTGTAGAGCTTCAGAAGTCTGATATTTTTAATGGCGAAGTTTTTAAACAGTGAATTTTCATCCACGTACGGCGTTAGAAGCTGAAAAGTTGAATGTGGATTAAAACATAGCATAAGCAGTAAGTTTGAAAGCTGTATTAACCAAGTATGGCAAAGACTTGTTGAAAACAAAATATTTGAGCAACCGTGGCGGGCGCGAATGTACTAATTGCAGTAGGTGTGCAGTGTATAGCTTTTCTATTTCAATTTTAAGAATCTCTGCACTAAGTTTGCTATCGTAACAGTCATATTTCCGCCAACTGCAGTTTCCAATTTAAAAGTGCAAAAGCAACAAAAGGGGAAAAAGGGCAAAACGGAAATTTTTAATTTCCAAGAGCCGAATCGGGGCGCGCGGCGGCGGATCGCCGAGGGCACGGGGCAGGAACCTAAGCGGCACAATTACCGAATCGGTCGACGGGGTGTATTTTACGGCTTTATCGAATAGTTTTAGCCGGGAGGTACGAGCGTTACATGCGTGGGACGATGGAACCACGGGTTCTGGCCCGGCGGCGCGAGAGGGATGTATGTGGGGCCGAGCCCCGTGGCGCTCATAAAGCGTTCGAGGAGGGCGGAAAAAGGGGCGTCGGCAATCCGTGGAAAGGAGGGAATTTTTTCGATAAAGCTCTCTCGCTCCAGCGGAGTTAATTAAGGCCAGCCCGTGTTGCCCGCGTGTAAATGTAAAATTTAAAAGGTCGCCGGGCTCCGCGTGCGAATAATTCCCCGGGAAATTCGCGAGGCCCGCTAATTGGCCGGCTTTTCCCATGGACGGCCTGCATAAAACAGGGCCGCGCCGCCGGCATCGCCGCGCTTTTCCGCGGCGCTCCGTCCAAGAGCCTGCATTATTGAAGATGGTTTACCGGGACTCGGGCTGATACAGCCGGGGCTCGGGCCGCGCGGTCGCCTTTTCGTTAACCCCCCGTCCACCCCCCCCCGGCAATTGGCCGGCGCGGCCTCCGCCGGGGATCGGATTTCCCGCGATTGCCGGGCTCGCTCTAATGACTTTTAGGCTGGATTATTTTCGTGGCCGAGCCCCGGCGGATTTACCGGTGGCGCCCGGCATAATGGGGAAAATATTGACGCAGCGCTTTTCCACGCGGCGTTGGGGACAGGCCGCGAGAGCTCCTGCGGCGGAAATCGCGCGGCCCTCGATGGGCTTCGGCGGGAAATTTCTCGCGATTTATGCGCGAGTTTTTGAAATTCAAATGGGAACTTGACCAGCCGAGAGCCCTAAGAAAATTTGATAAAAATCCGAGAGCTCGGGAAAAATAACGAGAGAAATATTCAGTGGAATGAGCCGAGTATGGCCGGCCATGCATATGTACACGGCCATGCCTCCGTTTGGATCACTTACATATGTATGCGCGCGTGCGATTTATGGGGGAGGGGGTTTTAAAAAATTTCCTTCAGCACACTCGACAAATTTATCACCCGAGATTTTGACGGGGAGGGGGGGGCATTATAAAGCCTCGGCTCCGCGGCATTTAGAAACAATCGGCATAGGAAAGTAGGTGGTAGGAATAATGGGGGATTAATTCAAATTGAAATTGGGAAACGACCTTTTCATCTTTTGCCGGCAATTAATTGCCTAATGCGTCTCGATTTATACAAGCGCTCGCGCATCTGCATATAATCACAATAGTAGTTTATCTACGAGCACAAATATTTCAAGCCATCGATTCTACGGAGCAGTACGAATGGCACATCTGTGTATATATATATATACACGTGCACCCAGGTGCAATGTGATCCGACGGCCTCGTTAAACCGAACACTTGAGCAGCGACGAGTCACAATATTACCGAGTCCACCGGGCCCGCGCGACTTTGTGCAACGAAGGCGGCGGCCCGGCGATTAATAAATAATTTCCCGTCATCCTGGCAACTAAAGCCATTAGGCTCGGCCGGCCGATTCAATTTCGGGAGCCGCCGGGTAATCCCGAGGAGAGGCCCATTGTGGCGGCCCGCGGCCCGGCTTTAATTGCACGAGGTCCGGCCGCGGACAAAAAGGCCGCAACTCCAAGGGCGCGGGCCTTTTGTGCAAATAAGAATTATACCGGGCCGCGGCCGAGTCGTCCCCTCGTTAAACCCAAAGTCCCTCCGAGTTATTATCCGGCTCTCGTTAGCCCTTCCCCTATCGTTCGACGGGCCGCCGTTTTTTGTTTCCATCCCCCCTCGCGGCCACATCCGTCGTATACGTATATATATACATCGCCGGCGGCGATATTCGGAGATTCTCACTAATTTCGCCCGCTTATCTGCGCCGGCCAGGCGAGCCGCGGTTATTTTTCCAGGGGGGGGGGGCCGCGGGAGCCTCGCCCTCGTCGCGGCTGTTTCGCTTTCATTTACATTTTCAATACGGCGGGCCGGCGGTACATATATATATGGTTTATTGAAGGGGGGCGGGGGGGGTAGCCAGGAGGGCCGATACGCGGGCCGCCGGTGATTTGCTGTACTGGCGAGCGCTTGCCGGCGCCCTCGCCCGTTTCTCCGGGTTCGATCTGCCTTGTTTTATCCAAATGGCATACAGAGTATTATCATTTTAGTGCCGGGTTATTATTATGCGCGTTATAATGGAGAAATAAACTGGGGATTGAGTGGGCGATCTTTAAATGACCACTGACGGGCCATTTTTCACCGAGCCGACGGCTCCGAAGCTCTCCAAGTGCAGTTCGAAACTAATTTGGCTTTGGTCGGTTTCATTATAGTTAGAAAAGATCCTACATCCTATTAAAGCAGATATGCGTTACAGTTTGATTAAACGATTTAACAGCGGTGTTGCACCGTGTACGCGAGTTGTTAAATCTTTGCGGTTTACACGCCCGGTTAATATAGCTTTGGAATAATATTTTACCCCGGCTCCCGAGTCCTATACCATTATTTATTACGTTTGAAAAATGAAGAGGCAACGCGGCCACGTAACGCGACCTCCGCCAAATTAGAAATTACACTTAGCAACTTGGGAACGTATATGGCGAGTAAACTTATCCGAAGTAGTACACGTTTTCTCGGGAAATTTTGAAAAACTAAAACGAACAATGTGTCGTTGCTTTATACGTCACTCTAACTCGTGGTTTTCTCGCGCGCTCCTCTCAGATCGTAACATTTTTCTCTACTTTTCTCGCTGACCTATTCTCCGGCCCTTAGCGTTAGTCACTCATAATTATCTCTCTTTTTTTTTCTCTCCCACGCGCTTTTTTTTTATTATTCCCCGCTCGGCCGCCGTAATGCACTGTCCTAATTTTCCCAGTGAGCTTTATTAGGCTGCGATATAATTCAAGACCGATTCAGATCGATACAATATTAACTGAAGCCCCGTGGGCTGTACGCGTGTACACACACGCGCGCGCACGCGCGCATGTGTATATCGACGAATGCGGAGGACTTTCCGCGCGGCGAGCCTACGCGCGACATTATTAATCTTGAAAATAGCGCGTCTGGCTTGCCGGAGGTAAAGTTGAGAGGAATCCAGTAAATTTTCATGAAACCCAAAGCGCGCGCTCGCACAGTATATATACACTCGGTCGCGTATCCCGGCGGCGGGGCCGACTGTAAGCTTTGAGTTTAGTCAGTCAACTTGCGGAGTGATGCTACCCCGGCATTCGATGTATCCAGACGCACACTTTTCAGGTCATTCAGGGAACTTCTGCCTTGCGGCCCCTTTCTCGAAACTTTTCCTTCTGAAATATCGCGCGATTAGAAAACTTGCGCGCGCGTGCGCGCGAGCGCTGTGGGCGTTTTTGAAATACACCGATTTGGCTTTTCTCAGCCGGTCGCTTTTGAAGATACCCGGACTTCCGAGGATGATTATTTTTTTGGTCCGACGAGGGATAACTGACGTCCCAGTCAATAAAACAATAGCTCGATTTCAGCGGTTTTTGAGAACTTTGGAAACTCATCGAGAAAAGTGAAATACTGCAGAAAGTTGTGTTTGCGCAATAACAGCCGGGTAAAATAAGCATAAATAAGGAGGGTAATGGGTAAAATGAAATAAAAAACGAAAAAGAAAACATGGAATTTATTAAGTGAAAGCGAACTGTTTATGCGTGCATGAAATATTAGTTGATCATCAATTTGAAATAAAGTGATTATTCATACAGTGAATCACAATAAACAAGTGGTTCGCTTTGATTTATTAGCACTTTTTTCCAGTTCAAAAAACGAATTAATTAAAGAGCCGCTTGATCGCATGATTCACTTTCGCAAATTCCTCCAACGGAAAATACGAATTCAAGTCGGGAGCGGTAAATTTTTTCACTCGTTACAAGATGTACCCGTTACGTTGGACATCGAGCACAAGGTGCGCGTGACGGGGTCGTCAATGTTTTACAGGGCAATTTGCTTTCATTCGTTTTCACCGCAACATCGGCGCCGGTATTTACATAGAGTTAGTTGGCCACCGGCTCCCCGCGCAACTTTGTCATTTACATTGAAGATCTTGGTGGCGATCCGGCCATGCATCATTGAAAGCACCGCAAGTCCGGCGCAGCTCGGCCGAGGGCTGTATATATACCGGTGATAATAAAAAAAGAAATGTTGATAACTTGTCGTCGTCGGCGGGCGAGGCGACGCCCCGGTAATACCCGAGCGGCCGTTTAATTACGCACGGAGGCCCGCACAATATCCGCGGGGGCGCGCAACTAATAAAAAAAAAAGGATCTAATAAGATAGCGGGGGGAGTCGGCGGCCGGGCTCCTCTCGCAAATTCCCCGCGAAACTTGGCGTATAGCCTATAAATTAAGTTCCGATAAGGGGTAAAAAGGAGGATCGGCGGGGCGGCCTCGAAAGAAAGCCGGGGAGCCGGGGGAAAAAAAAAGGCCCCCCGGCATGATAACTCGGGCATGTAGACGCGCCGGCAGTCCGCTTGACAAAGAGTCGGCCGAAAAATCGATGCCCCCGGCCAAGTTACTTCATAAGGCTGCATCGGCGGCCTGCAATATGACAGGGCGGCGGGTGAAAGGGCGCGCTCCTAAAAGGGAGGCCCGGCGTGGAGGGGGGTGGATGCCGCGGCCCTGGCGCCCTCGTAAAAATCGCCCGATCGATTATGTAGGAAAGTAACCGCGCGGCCCGGCCCGGGGTATTAATATTTATTAGTTCCGCAACTCTTGGCCTTTCCTCGGCGGGCCGGGCGGCCCACCTCCGCGCCACTCGATGATTTATCGGGAAACTTTCGGCCAGCGGCGCTTTCGTTCTTACTCCCCGCGCCCGGCGAGTGCGCGCCTCGGAATAATAGCCCCGGCGATTTAAAGTTTCGAAAGCACGAGCGACATTTTTATAGATATCCGGGGCCGCGGGGCCGCGCCGGCCGAGCGAGCGAGACGAGCGGCTGACGAGTGACTAAGACGAAGTGGGCCGCCGCGCCCAGAAGGAGATGTAACGACCTGGAGAAAGTCCCCGGTCTAACGGCCCGGGGTGACGCGCCCGATGGACTCGCCGCCGCGCGCCTTTCGCCCCGGCCCCGCGGATAGTTCAATAAACGTCAGCCTCCAGTTGGAGAACTCTAATTAACGAGTTAACGGGCCAACGGCCCGGGGTAAGCGCCCGGATTTTCGGCCCGGGACGCGTCACCTCCAATGAGACCCGAGAGCCGGCCTCTTAGGTCCTCCGGTCGACCCACGGCAATTTTCCCACGCCCTCGCCCCGACTCGGCATTAACATCCCTTATTCCAATGTCACCTTCCGCCCGGCTCTTTTTACCCCCGCCCGCGGTTTATCTCGCCCACGCCCTCGCATTACCCGGCTTCGGCTAAGCCCTCTTCGCGAGATCTAATTATTCATTTGAACGAGACTGCCAAAAACAACAAAAAAAAAAAAAAAAAATCGAGCATCCTTCACTCCTTGCCTCGCGTAAAAAGAACCCGTGAATAAATCCCGCGTTTTGATATCCTCCATTGTAACCGCTTTGTCCTCGGCGCGCGGTGTCGGGTTCCTGTGCAGCCATGTCGCGCGGGAATTAAACTCCAATGCTATCCAATGCATCGTCTCCCCTCCTGTTCACGGCACTAACGGTCCGAAAGCGCCATTATGCAGTTCGCGTGTCGTTATGGAATGCCTCCGGGATATTAATTGGGCGGCGCAAAATATAAAGACGCCGCGGCAGCTCCTCCTTGCCGGAATTTAAGCGCAATTATTTTGGATTCGGGCGAGCGCGCGGGAATCTCGTCCCGGGCACGTTACCCCGAAATCCGAAGGTCCAAATTCGGCTTCGGGTTTTGAAATTGCCGAAACAATTTGCCCCCGGTATTTTAAGGGCCGGCCTGCCAGGGACTCCCACAACTACTGCCTGTCCCGAGGGTTAGTCGCCGAATGAGCCGCGACAAGACTCATCCCCCCCCTTTTTTTTTCGGCCGGATCGGCGGGCCGAAGCCGACCTCGCTTGGGGGATTATTTAAGGGCCCTTCGGCCGGGTTTGAGGACGGCGGGCGCCACGGGTGGCAGGTGCGGAAAAATGGGCCAACTTAGTGGGCGTCTCGGTGGGCCGCGCGCGGCCCTCCCCGGCCCCGTATCTCACGGGAACGAAGCCCGGCAACAATAGGCTCGGGAAATTCCCCGAGTGCGCCCCGGACGCGGAATCAACAAGCATAACCAAACTGAACGCACGCCGGGACGCGCATACATTGCATTTCGTTGGCTTTGTGGGGGCCCGCGCACTAATATTATTTACAGTGCCGGGGCCGCGCGTCCGATTCTCAAGTGCCCCGGCATCGCTGTTTCGTTTAATTTATTCCCCTTGAAGGGGGGCCGTCCCGAGTAATGTCTTGGGCGCGCGGGCGCTTGTAAAAAATGCATATTTACGAGCGCCCGACTGTCTCCGGCGAACAAAGCGCCGGCGCGCGGCCCGTGACCCCGCGGGACGCGACGACGACGCGCCCGGCGAGTATCCCCCGGCAGAGGCTTTGCCCGCCGATTGACGGCCCGGGGGGGGTGAGCCGTTGATTGGCCGGGCACCGCGACTCACTTCGCTATTCGCGATTCCTCCGTTGATCGGCGAGTCTGGCTCGGGCGCCGCTCCGCGGATTATGCGGACGAGGACAAACGGCCGCTTTAATGTTTTGGCCGGACCGAGCGGAATACTTCTCGGCGAGCCTTGATTTTCTCCCGTAAAGCCCGAGCCGTTGCGTAATGAAAACAGAAATAATGCTAATTTATGCGTAATGTCGCCCTGTAATAGATCATAGCAAAGTTTCATTGTAAACTTTTTGAATTTCCGCGATATTTTCAAAATTGAAGAAGAGATTTAAAGTTTTTGTGACGACACTCCATTACTGCAGTATGCCCCCGAGCTGCAACCGTGAGACTTTACACAAACCTAACTTAAGACCAGCTATAACTTATGCAAATGCCACTTTTTTTCCCTACGCCTTCGAAGCCAGTCCTTTTAAGGAACTTATTGCGCATTCATAAGCCTAAAATTATAATCCTGCTACATCGTACATGTTTGAAAGCACAAATCACCGTATTAGCTATTTCGAACATATCTATAAGTTTTCCTAGCTTGCGTTACACAACACTGTCTACAGTAATACTTGTATTTTGTACGATGGTATTCAGACATATATCAAATCCATGTATTCGAGTAACCCATCCGTTAATATTAAATTTTACTAAAAGCTATACATAGTCTTTTGTAAGCCAGTTGTGAATAATTCGATTTTGTGCACTTAATTTAAAAACCATTATCATAATTCTACCTTCTCAATTTTATAGTCTATTATATTATGGGTGCTTTATGAAAGGCGTGAAATATAGCAAAAAATATTGAGAGAATAAACAACCATGAGCTCTCGTTGAAAAACATATTTATTGCCCTGTAATTATTCCTAGTTGCAGCTTGACAGTAACATACTAACTGCCGTTATTTCATCACTATAATTTAACTTCGGACTGTCGCTTTTATACTAGATTTTATCGGTTATATTTACTTGTGCATTATTTTCAATATAAATTATCATTGTTATTTTTTTAATTTTAAAAGATTTATCGTATTTATACATAATATGTACGACACAATATTATATAATTTTGATATTGAATTTTATTAGTTTGCAAAATATTCAATCATTTTCTATCTACTTGAATAATTCTATCCACTTGAACCACAATTCAATTATTTTAGAAGTAGTCAAACTCTTCATTTGTATCAACAGATTTTAAAGGGTTATTGTATTCTAATATACGATTGATTTAATTACAGATGATGTAAAATTACCTTTTGGACAACAAGTTTAAAATGTATAAGAATATAATAAGTATAATAATCGAGATAACTCGTTTTTTAATTCAAATACTCTAAACAAAAGGATTGTTTGAAAGTTTCCACAAGTACCCTAGCATTTGTTTCACTCTGGCGAACATTTAATTCATCAAAAGTTTCCAGTTAATTCTACTTCTGGGATATGTATAAAATAGGCTTATCTAAGTTCGATTGAGAAAACCTCGGTCTGCGAAAATGTGAAACATAAATGCTCGGACTGTTCAATTACGAGTCTTGGTCGTGGCTACCGAAGAGTTCATCCTCTACCCCCTCCGGAATTTGAAATTACTTGAGCCATAGGATCTGCCCACGAGAAATTTATTTCGGGTAAAAAAGTTCCTTCCGCAGAAACTATCCGAAACAAAGTTGTGGTCATTTAAAAGTTTGGCCGAGCCCAAATTAAGTCATAAAAGCTTTATCCCCCGAGATTTTTTTATTCCCATTAGCATTATATATACATTACTAGTATACGAGGAAATACGTACAGATAAACGGTTTCTTTTATTTACTCAATTATTATTAATTAATGTCAGTATAATCCATGAAGATGCAATTAATATAACAATGGAATAATATTGGTTAGAAATTCGGATGTTTCTTTTGATTTCTTAAGGCTGAAAGACAAAAATTCTGTCGAATATTACCTTTACATTTTTAAATATACTTACACGTATATTATTTATGGAATTTTGTTACAAGCAACTTGATATTTCCGGAATCTTAGATGCAAATGACTCACAAATTTATAATAGTGTATATAATATTATATACTTTTTCACTGTTTTTTTTCTCTGAAGCATGAAATTGATTAATTATTTAAGGTGTTTAATTAATTCATAATGCTATTCAATTTTGCCACTTGTAGAGATTGCGCACTCCTGTATAAATAGCAAATAATGTTCCGAGTTATATACTTAACTACAATGGACAATTTACAGTATTTATTCAAAACTATATAGATAGTTTAGTAGTGTAGCTCAATGATTTAGGACGTATGCAAAAGTGAACATTTATAATTCAATATTTCAGAGACTTTTGTGTAGTTCCGCTTATAAGAGATTATTTATTAGAATTTCTAAAAGAGAAGCCCTGTCGCAATCAGTTACCTGTATATATTCGCTTTAACTAGGCTACCGATATCAATGCCTTCCGCTTTTCATCGAGTCATACCCGCAATATCGTAATCGCGTACTCGAACCTAGGTATTATCTTTGCATGCTGACATCACATAGCATACACATTGACAAATGTGAATTGGTATTCTCATCTGTTCAAAAAAAAAAAACCAATTGGAGTCAAGGATGGTTGCAACTACATTTGTATCATGTAAATCATGAACAGTAGCATACAGGAAGAAAGTTTCAGATCTTTCAAATTGACTAAAGTATTTTGCATATTTTTTCATGTTTATGATTCAATCTCACTACGAAAAACTGCGGTTCTGCCAAACGATTAAAGTTTTGAATGATGCATGAATTTATTACAAGGAATATTTGAATTGCTGTAGTATGCCGAAGCTTCGATATTTATTATATCTTTTTAGGTCAAGAAAAGCCCTGGTGTACAAAACAAATCAGATTCACTAATCAGAAATAAAACACATCATTATTTTACAAAAGCAAAAAATTGATAAGAGACTCGAAAAGGATTGTATATTTGCTTATTATTTAAAAATTAATGTACACATAAATGAGATTTTAAAACATTTTTTGGAGTATTCATTTATGCATACGAAAGAATTAAATATTTACGATGAAAAGTTTTCCATGAATATTTCGTATTAAACAAATAATATATATTCTTAGTTATAGTTGAATTTTACTAGAAATGTACACCACTTAATCGGCACTTACTGGCGAGATTTTCAAACTAATTGTCAGTATATAGCAGCAAAACTAGCCAAAAATCTCATCCTCTCGACGGGCACTGGTGATTTACTTGTGAGAAATTGGGCAAAATATTAAACCTGCATAATCCGCGTGTGTATATTCACACAGCGCTAATGATTGTGCAATTAAAATATTTGAACGACTTTCAAAAGCCTTTAGGTAAATACAATAATTATTACTAGTTTATTTTATTTTTGAAGTATTTAAAAACTGTAATATATTTACTTTTCAGTTCCAATTAACTACTTTTTTTAAACTAAGTATCCTTTCTGCTGCAGATTTAGCGCCGAGATTTTCTTATTCGAATTCAATAGTACTACTTATTGGTCTGCAGTTTAAGCACTCTAGAGTATAGCCTACAGACACAGGTTTACTTGGGTTTATTTGATAATGATCTACAATAGTCAAAAGTGATTTGAATTTGTTTATCATAATTTGCTTGATTGAAATCAGGCTCAAGTCCCCGAAGTTATATGAACGTATCCAATGAAAAGAAAAGAATAACTGTTCCAGTAATTGATAGATATGCGTAGATATGTACTATTTTAATTGTTTAGATCTATACAGGCACGTGTGATACATACATAAATTGTATAAATAATAATAAATATGTTATATAAATCTTTTTTCTTAATACATTCTTTTATTCTGAATACCCTACTCTGTATATTGAACAAAATTCATTTGAATCACGCAAAAAGGAAAAAATCAATGGGGATATGTTGTATTGCTTTATAGTTCTGCTACATGATAGCTAATATTTTGTTTTATTTTAAATAGCTTTAATAAAACAATGCACATGAAAAACTATTTTTTTATAAGTAACATGGATCAGTTTTCTTCTAGTTTCCAACTAATAAATTGCCCGATAAAACTAGCCAGTAAAAACTTTCCAACTACCAATGTTTCGGTCAGTTTAATGGTGAAATGTCTACCATGGGAGGAATTATCTTAAAGATGTACAATATAAACAATAGACTAATTATTCAAATTATATATTTATCTATTAGGTAAGGTAATACAAAGTAGTACTGTACATCTACAAAAAATAACGAAAAATTTCAAATGGACTACATGAATATCGCTGGTGTTTTTTGTTGCACAATTTTACCGTAATAACTCTTAATTCAGGTATCATAGAAAACTTTTGACGGGTGATTACTGTGTATCTTCATAACATTCAAAGTTGATTGCTGTTGCTAATACGTTACATAAACTGTATATTTACCAAACAACATTAAACGTTTATTACGAAACGTTTCGGAATCGATTAATTTTAAGCGATATCATGAATTTTTTCGTTACGCCAACTCAAATCGAAGAGGATCAAAGTATCGAAAACATTCCGGGTGGATTGAAGCCCTTTGGAAAATTTAAGCGATCCGGCACTTTGACAGTGGCTTTAAAATAAGCGAGCGCCGGGGGAGCGAGACGGCCCTCAGCCGGAGATAATTTCATCCCCGATTGTAAGCAGCAGGGCCGAGCGCACGGGAGCGACAATTAGCCGGCGGTTCGGCACCTCGGCCCGGCGAAGCCCCGGCCTCGCCCCTCTATAACCACTCGTGTGTACACTCGCGGGCGAAAAGAGGCGCACTCGATGAGGCAGAAAGTGCACTCGGGAGACGGCGCGCGGCCTCGGCAATTACTCCCCGAAAAAGCCCGCCACTTGTAAATAATCCGGGGGCGCTGCGCCGGCGGCAAACGCATTCTTCCGCGGGCGCGGACGGCCGCGGGGAGATTTATCAGCATGGCATCGGACGGGGCCGCGGTTATGGACTTACCTCCCGCGGACTTATATATTCGCGCGGGACAAATTCGAGGGCGCGCCGGGGCTTTAAAGTCAGAAAAACTTATTCCAACTCGGCGCTCATTTCTCCCTTCCTTGGCCCAGCCGCCCGTCCTCCTCGCGCTTACTCTTACTCTCCCTCCCAACTCTCTTTCCGACATGGAGGCTGCATGGTTATGCGCGCGCTTTTGCAAAATAATTTATGGCAGTTCGTGCCGTCGAAAGTCGCTCGCTCCAACTGCGGAACGGGCCAGAGCGAAGGAGATAGAGCGACGGCAAATGAAATTATGATTTAGTTCCCTCCGACAATTTCTCGCGGGAGACGCTACTTAAAACACATGCAAGCTCGACTCCTCGTACACGTACCTTCGGAGCCGGAAGATTGTAAGAATACTTAATTTAAGGGCGAGAAGTGTTCTTCAGCCGCTCTTGACACTCCCGAATACTATACGGGAAACGTTTATTTTTACTTATGAACGAGATATTCGCGCTGCGATATTATTAAGCGGCAGCGCCGAGGGATAATAACCAGAAAATATTAGAATCCCTTATACCTGCAGTTTAGAATTGTGAAATTCAATTTTCGAAATAATTATTATACGTATGCGTCCTTTCATAAGGCGAATAAATGTGAATACATCAACATGCAGATCGAGGTGCGTGAATCCTGAATATACAAGCTGCCGTGATTTAATCTTCGTCTTGCAGAGCTTATGTATAAGCGGCGTTTTGTTTCAACGAAGACGCCTCGCACCTTTGAAAATTATCCAATAAAAGGGTCTACTATCCGTGGATGGCTCCTTCGGTGTGCGCGGGCTTGGCAAAGGCATCGGGTCGAGTGGCCACGACCGCACGCGTTCATGAAGGCTTTCGCCGAGGCGAGATCTCGCCGACTCCTGGGGGGAGGCTTCAAGCAAGAGGGTCTCCTGGGTCACGGAGTCGGTGGCCTCGAGTTGGCTAGCCTGATCCTGGAGTCACCATCTGGACTTCAATCGGGTTGACGGAAGTCGGCCATCATTTTTTCTCTCTATTTTTTCTCCTGTCGTTGTTCAGCCGGAACTTTGCAGAAGGTGATTCGACTTAAAGCCAGCGGGAAGAAGAAGCTCGCCAAAGGGTGAGAAAGACGGGAAGCGGCCCGGCGGGATAGGTGTGTCCGAGCCGCTTGAATGGAGCGCCATTTCAAAGGTGCCCGGTGTAAAAGGGAGACGTCAGAGCAGCCAAGCAGCTTTTGATCTCGTACTATCGATGACTCAAAATTAACTTTGTACGCTGCGTCTATTATATTTCATTGATCTGCGTTTGTCCTTTGAGTTGTACATCGAGTGCAGCATTAATTTACATTGTTAATTGTGTGTGCAGTGATTTATAAAAAGCTCACCCTGTGCTAAACTACTGTGCGCTCGCACTTCCTTATATAAACAAATGCCAGAACCATTTGGAACTCAGTGCATAAAAAATACAGGCAAACTACTTCAAAGGGGGAATGTATTCGAGAATTGTTTTAGGTAACTTTCAGTATACAACAGTGTCGAACTTGATTGTACCTACTGTAGAAGGTAGAAACAAGATATATAAAAGTAGAGATCGTCGAATTTTATTAAGAAACAAATAAGTACATAAATTGTTTTAATTTTGAATAATTTATGCACATGCAAAAATTTCGTTATTAATATGTATAGTACTATAAAAGTATTGTTAATTATGTGTCATAGAACTTTTGTAACAAAAGAAATATTTAATGTTATAAAAATTAGTATTTTAATATAAAATAAAATAACATAAAATTTAACAATTTGTCTTTGTTTTATTTATTGTTATTTTTGATTGGTGTTTATTTACCATTTTTGCAGTTTTTATTAGAAATTAGACATGGACTTATCCTTATCATTTATCCTATAAAAATGAATATGAACTAAGGAATTTTATAAGAAGCTATTATTTTTTCCAAAATTAGCCCATATTATATTGATTTAAAATTATATTGAAAATTTGAACTCACAGTCGTATTTAAATAAATAAAGATTGCGTAGCGAGTAACGATCAGAAATATTTATATAAAAACTTATTACTTATTTATATTACTTAGTATTATTTATTTTAATTTGTAAGACTCAGCGGAGTTAAAACAAATTTATTTGTATATAAGTGTATCGAATAATTATTACATAAAAATTGTATATAACAGGGCAGAGCTAAATGTGGCTGGCGGTTGCAAAAAATTATTTCTTGTACGCGTTACTCTCGGGGAGCGAACCGCAAGAGCCTCCTAGAATCTCAGAAAAATATTATATTAGTTATAGAAAACTGCACGGGCAATATGTTACGAGGAGGGAAGGAAGGCGCTCGCGATTCGGGAGTCTCGTGTCTAGCGGCAGTGAGTTCCGCGAAAAGGGGGATGAGGGGTAGAGCAGGCCGAAGGCGCTTGAGACTCGGCCGAGAGGGGAGGGGGAGTTAGCAGGAGGAAGGCCCAGTCGCGCCGTGGGAGCTAAAGGGGGGAGGGGGAGGGGTCCGTGGAAGGCTCTGGACGTGCTCGCGGATCTCCTTGACTGTGAGGGATGACGGCTAAATGAGTAGCGAGAAAGGTGGGAGGCACTGACGGTCGCGGAAAGCGAATTTTAGATTCGAATAGACCACCAAAATCCAAATTATAATTGAAAAAAAGTAACATATTTATTTAAATCTACTTCTCATCAAGAAAAATACACAGACAACATAGTGAATTTATCATCGTTAAGTGAGATCAATCTTTATAGAAATGTATATGCATTAAATGATGTAAAAAATGATTTTAAAAGATGATTAAAATGAAACAGTTTAAAAAACTGTTAAGTGTTGATTCAACTTTAAGTCTAAGCATGATTATTTATCAATAAAATATGTCTACTTACATATTTGTTGACTAATCTGATCAACTTTGAGTATAAGCGAGTAATTTTCGGAAACCAGCAACTTATTACTCCAAGAAGATAATGGGATAAATGCACCTGAAACAAAGAAGAGGAATATGAGAGAAAAAACTGCCGAAGCAAGTAGCGGGTTGTTTCGCGCTAATGGGTTATGTGATTAGCTTGATGAATGCTATCAAATGTGGTCAGGATAATAATGGCTCGTTCAAAATCCCATTGTTTACAAACTCTTGCGGGCGCTTGTTGTTTTCGAAGCATCGAAAGTTAAATTTAGAAAATCGTAACTATCTAACGCTCTAAATACGTTGATGGTAATACGTTGAATAATACGAAATGAAGTTTTAACAAACTCGTATTTAAAGAAAACTACAAAACTATTGACTCATCTCAAAACATTGCAATTTAAAGTTGAACAATGACTGTATTTTGAAAATTCATGAGGAAAAGGAGTAAACTATTAATATTTTATTCAATACATTTTTAATGACCAATTGCAAAACATATTTTATATATTGTTGTATGTGACTTTAGAAATAGAGACAAGTCTTTTGCAAAGTGGCTTTCAATATTAAGTATTAATATTATAAATTAATTAATACCGGTGATCATACAGATATAAGTTACATTTTATTAATATTAGTGAAGCGATTATATATCATAGATGAGCCTATTAATAACGCATTCAATAAATCGTTTAAAAGTGGACTAACAATAAAAACACTTGTTAATAATTAAGAAGGTTTTAAGGAATATCTCGAAAACAAAAACGTTCGTTTTAATAATAAACTCGTTGTTATTTCATGCGCTTAAATTTAAATTTATGGTAAGCGAATCGTTAGTCTTTTCTGACACAGCTACAGTATGCGGTGCTAATGCGAAAAACATTTGAACAATAATTTCTTTGAATTTGTGATTACATTACTTTGTTAAAGTGAGTTAGTATAAGCTACCATTTAGTCACAAACAGGAAAACTACGAATAACCAAACGCATTTAAATGAATCGATTTTTTTCATGTGTTCGATTCAAACTGAAAGTTGCTGTAAAACTTTGTTGGGCATAACATTTTTGGAAACTGCTCACAGTGTGCAAGATAAAAATACTACGGAAGAAAAAGTTGTAAAATTTAAAAATCATTGAGCAATTGTAGAACAACATCGTAATTTTACTATGCATCGATATACACTTTGTTTTTCTACTTACTCAAATGGAATAAGCTTATCAAAAAAACTAAGAGTAGAAAACATAATAAAAAACAAAAAACAGAATGAGCGCATTAGATTAAACGAATAGATTAGTAAATGAATAAGAAAAAAACTTCGTTTTATGTGTTTTATCGCTTCATTGTTTTCAGTTTAGATTCATACTTTATTCATAGAAATTAATCGTCTATTCTGAATACGAAATTCGTGAATTATATTTCTAATAATGTTGATAACTAAATTAAAACGTACATTAACAATAAAAATGAAAGAATTCGTTTAATTACAAATAAAAACTGAGTTTTTCGGTTATTTTTTGTAATTATTTTTGAATAATCCTCATAGCACGTTTGTTGCGGTAAGCACAATTCATTGTTATAATAATGAGCAAAGCTTGGTAACTACGGTATGAGGCCAGACATAGTATTAACGTGAATATTACAGCATATAGCTTTTCACCAAATACCTTGATTGGTTCAACACTACTAGAATCCCAATAAAGTTTATAAATAATAAAAGCTTTTGTCTCATCCAGGAGGTAGTTGCAGCCTCGAAACAGATTACTCGTATGGTTCCGCAAATAAATAAACTTACGTTTTATTTATATTTTGTCAACATCCGGGGCGATACGCTCCTCTAGCCCGGAGAAAAAAATGGAGCAGCAGCCGGAGCGCAATAACAACGGAATTTTCGGACACCCGAGCTCTGGGTTAAAGGGCTTTAAAAGGGGAAATAACGAGGGATATTAACGCATCGCGGGGGCGGCGGGATGGAATAAAACCGAGGGCGGGCTCGCGCGACGTTAAAATTGGCGCATTATCGGGGCGACACTCGTTTTCGGCCCTTTGTCTCCCGAGCGCCGCGTCGAAGCGGCCGACTGGCGACGAGGCCGGTTGCGCCCTCGGACGGGCAGACAATGGGATTCCCGGGTAAAACTATCGCCGGCATCGCGATCGGCTGCGTTATCTCGCGCTTCCGTCGTCGGGAAAGTTGGGCGCAAACGGCCGCGCGGCTCCCGGCCGCCGGCGGCATAATAACGCGCATTCCGCGAAATTAACAGAGCGCGGGGCCGGCGGAGCCCGGGTCTTCCTTAAATAAATTGCCCAACAAGTTGGCCGCGCGGCCCCCCGACGCTTTACGGCTTCCAGCCGCCCCTCCGCGGCTCCCAATTTTACACTCGAGGGCTCCCCGCCGGCGCTTCCGGCGCTCGTTACTATTTTTCAGAGCGAGTTAGACCCCCGGAGCGGATCCTGGCCGGCTGCCTCCTCCTCCCCCCCCAAGCGCCTTTGACGCCCGGCCGCGTTTGCCCGTCGATCGTCGCGGCCGTTCGGCTAATTTACCTCCCGCGGGAGGTGGGGGGTAATGCCGGTATGCGCGACCGCCGCCCCGCTGTAATAACTGCGAGTGCAACTATAATTATAATTAACTTTGTGTGCGCCCTGGGTGCACGCGTGTATATGTATACATGAGCGGCGGCGCGGCGCGTAAAGCGCGTCGGCCTGTGTGCAACTTTGTGTGTACGAGTTCATTTTGATGGCACGCATTTCATGTCGCTCGTTTCGTAATTGTTAGTTGTACAATCTTTTCCGTTATTAGTGATCGTGAACATTTGGCCGCGCGCGCGCGCACGCTTTGGTCACGCACGGCTATTATTGCACATGATCATAGAAGTTTAAATAATTGCATGCTTATTTGCTACGAATAGCCATGTTTCATTCGGAGCAGTAAAACTTTTATGTGTGCCAATATATGTGATATTTCGCAATTAGTTAGTACACTCGAGTGCATGTCTGCGGGCATTCGTTTGTACGTCCGCGTATGCATGAATGTGATCCATAAAATATTTCACAAGACTCCCCGCGTGAAAGTTTGTTTTAATGTCTCTGCGGGGCAACGCGAAATTGTTTGCCAATTTATTTGCGAGTAAAATCGAAAAATCTTTGTTATGTCCTTATTCAGCTCTATTTTGCGTTATCGCAACTTGTTTCAATTCAATTAGATGTAGGGTTGTTTATGCGTTACTGTCCGTAAAATATACAGACTGCCGTCGTGGATATAGCACGCGCTGATATAAGTCGCCTTGGTTTATATCATGTTTTACGGTAAATCAATTATAATAATAAATTTTCGAATCCTTTTTTCACCAAAATTAACTTCATGCAGACTTTGGGTTGGTGCATAACTTTCGAAACTTCGGAAAACTTGAAAACTCAAGTTATGCGACTACTCCTTACGACAAACTAACAGATTTACTTTAGCTATAATTTAAACTCAAGTATATTTAGTAAAATTATTATCTTTTTCGAAAATAGCGCCGTGGATAACGGCGATCAACAAACAAACTTGGAGATAAAGGACTTAAATTAAGCCTTTATCGTCGCTATTAAAAATCCATTAAGGCGTTTGATCACGATAGGAGCGAGAGCGAAGTTATGCAAATATAGCAATCGTTGTGATGCAAAAACATTTATTCAAGATAATGTAAATATGGAATAATAATAAGTTGGCAACTTTAAATGCCAAGAATTCACGCGCTAAAGGATACGCGTTTCCCTTTGATGTATTAAATCGCCTTTAAAACTTGATCGTGCAGAATACCGCGGTACATAGCTGTTTATTTATAAAGCAGCGGAGGAATTCAGATAATAGGGGGGGGAAAAAAAGGGAGACGAGCAACGGCCGAAGAAAACAGGGCATTAATGGAAAGTAAACAAAGCGAGCGGCACCTCGTGCAGCGCCACGCGACTCCTCGATGCTCCCGCCGGCGAGCGCCTTTTATTTAGCGCCCCTTTTTACATTCCTCTATCGCGAAGTGGCCAAAAGAATTACAAGAGACAACGAGCCGGGGCAATTGAACCACGTGAAAAATAAACTGGCTCTTATCACGCGCCCGGGGCCAACTGCAGCCCCGCGCAAAAACTCCTTCCCTCGCGCGGAAAGGAGCGTCTACGTGCACACTTACACGCGCGCGGCACAGTGGACGCAGGATTTCGGTGCAGCGGCGGTTCTTAGCCGGTCGACTTTTCGAGAGAAACTAAAGTGGGCGGCTGAAGGGGCCGGGCGAAAGAGATACCGCGCCGACGGGAAAAAAAAAGGAGCGTCTCCCGGCGACGCGACCCGTACACTCGTCCCTCTAATCTGCTTTATCGCCGGGCCGCCTGGCCGGCACCGCCGAAGACAAAGCGCTCATATTTATACGTATATAGGCCCGGCGGTGCCTATTGTGCGGATCCGGCCGTGAACTTTGAAATTGACGGGTGGCCGGGGCAACTTTGATTTGTTATCATAAAAATCGGGGGGGAGGGGGGCACTCGGCGCTTGCCTCGAGTCTCTCTCTCGCGCTCTCCCTTGCGGAATCGGCGGCACATCTGCACGGGGAAACTTTGGGGCACGCCTGGCGAGCCCCGGAAATTATATTCCTATCGTCACGAGCGCAAATTGAAGTTTAGACATTCGGAATTGTTAACTTTCCCGGCGTATTAGTGGATTAAGATGCGCTTTGGAGTCGCGCCGGGGCCCGGGCTAAAAATCCCGACTACGTGCGCTACAAAGTTGGCGCCGTACGTGCGATAAGGATCGATGCGCGCGCGATGGGAATTGTTCTTTGCGAGATAAACGTCCAACTGGCGCGAGAGGACCTCTGGCTTTTCGCTCGGCTGTCATAACACTTTTTTGCCCCACCTGTAAAGCTTCCTCGGGACGTGTTAATTTGCGTGGATCCACTTTTATCAAGTTCCTCTACATTTATGGAGGGATTTACATTTTTGCAAAGGCTTTTTCCGGCCCGTATCCAACATTTTCTGCTCGAGTCAACCTCCCGGGCCATCTCCAATATTTTAATACCGTCGGCCAAAAAATGCAACTGAATATTTGGATTTCAATGCTATTTTCATTTGAATTATGTATATCATGATTGCACAAGCCTCTATCGTTGGCCTTTTTTCTCAACCTGATGGAGAATACAAAATTGATGCGTGTGCGGAATATGGTACGCAAGTCTGCAGGCTTATAGAGTTGATTGAACAAGAATAATGAAGAGTGTGCGGTCTTGTATATTATTATTATTCTACGTGAAAACATTTTCATATCCGCTTCATATATATTTGTTCGCCTCTTTTTTATCATGTATAAGAGTATGCTAATACTTGGTATACTGATTCGTTGCTGTTATTCGATATTTAGATTTTCTTTCACTGTTTGGGAGATTAATATTAAATATTTTAATTAGTTGAGCTGCAATAAAATTACTAAATACTTCGCTAAAGCATCAAAACTGGCTTTATAATGGAACACGTATATAGACTTATAGTTTAGCAAACATTAATTCTCGTTTGAAACCCTTCATAAATTTCATTTGAATTAGGACAATTTAAAACGGAATTTTTACTCGTTGATGTGAAATTTTAGCAGAGTAACAATCCTGATAAGGCTTGCTGCGAATTCCTTCGTGCGCATGTATATGTAATATTTGAAAGCGTCGAGCAAACTAAGGCTGCCTAGTTCACCCGCGATTTTCATATGAAAGTAAGGTCGAGAGGAGCAATCTAACTAACCCGTTTTATAAAAAAAATGTCAACACAATTTTCCTTCAATTTTCAAATTTATATTTAAATAAATACGTGGCATAATTTACGACGCAGTGATAAACATTATAATTTCATTTATTTACTCTTGAAATTCATAAGTACATAAAAAGTGCAATCCTTTGAAGAGTTTGTAAGTTTTATTTTACTTTTTAAGTGTTTATTTTGTTTTATATTCTTGTAAAAATTAACTGAATAGCTTTATAATATGCACTTTTCACAAAGAAGTACACGACTAAAGAATTTTATTTGCATTGTGTAATCCGAATATAAAACGTTTTTAATATTAAATCACATTGCATGATTATATTAAATTATATTTCTGATGTGTGTAGGACCTCTTACTTTGGTAGTAATTAATTTTCATGTATTAAAGACCACGAGGTGCCTCTCCTGATTATTGTTTTTAAAAAGGCTCCGACGAAAATGTAATTATTAGCTAAGTTATCTATAATTATTTATGTATCCGACTAGTGTAGTTATAATTAGTGTGCGTTGTGCTATACATCCCGGAGAGCTTTGTAGGACTGGTCGGTAAGTCTTTCACAAGCAGACTCTACCATAGACGCACTGCCGTAATATTGCGCTCGCCTAAACACTCCATATTGACTGAGCACGTGCGCATAACTAAATATATTATGTACACCGGGCTACCGCGCATATATAATTAAAAGTAAAAATAAATTACTTACCGTTTCGTGTATTCGCGGTATGCAGCTTAAAACTACTTGAGGCCTAACGCATTCCATCCCTCCTTGTTCCGTCAGGTCATAATTCCTGTCTATTTGACTAAATGCCTTTAGATGGGTCTTATTGGGCCCGACGCTCTTGCTATTCTGAAAGTTACTCTGAGTGATATGCGAATGCGACTCCTCGTCAATTTTATTCTCAACAGTTTTATTGTGTTAAATCGTGTTTCTAACGTACAGAGCATCTTTTTTAATAGAACAGTTAACAGTGCTATTGATAAAATATTATATTTATATTAATTCGGAAATATTAATTTGAGTTTACCTTTAAAAGAAATGTTTTTAAACACACACATCGTTATGATATAGAGGCTACTGTTAAGATGACGGTCTGACTATATCTGGCGTGTTCTACTTAATCAGAAGTTTTATTATCAGCATCTTACTACCATCGGTATATCAGGATTTATTTAAATAGATTATTTAATTCAATCGGATAACGGACATTAGTTACACTACCGATAAGAAAATTATGAATTTTCGCAAAATTTGCAAAAGTTTGCTTAGAAAACTTCAAAGAATAAATTCATGATTTCAATATAGTATCATTTAATATTCAATTATTGGTAATATACATGTCGTTTTTTAATAAAATTTGCAACATTATTAATAATTTCATTATCCAATTAACTGAAGGTTACTATAGGGTGAAATGCTTTAATGACCGTCCAATTATAATCTTTAGATATCTCGCCATAAATCTATGTAGATTACTGACGCAGGCAATAATGTAAACTGAAATTAGATACGTAACACGCATCGCACCATATTTCACTTTTGATTATTAATGCATATTTAACTATGAGCAGAAAAATAAATTGACGTTGACTTTTGCGGACTTTTGTTACGCCAGTGGGCAAAGTAATGGAAAAATTCATATCTATTAATCCTAACTCTTGATGGTGTAGTTATAAGAGGAATAAGTTTTTTTAGATGAACTCATGATTACTTGGGAGCGGGTTCGGATGATAAAAAAGAAAGCGTAAACAAGAGCCTCGCAGTGGGACATTGGCGTGAACGGACTCTTCTTCAAAAAGCAATCGAAGCAATGGGCGCAAGGCGCATTATCCTGGAAATGAAAAAACGCTTGCGACACTCGGCTCCACTATACGGCCTTAACCCTCAGCGGATTCGAAAAAACCGCTTGGAAGTCTGTTCTTTTTTCCCCCCTGCCATTCCCCCGAACGAAATTTCTCCCCTTCATCCGTTCGGAGGATCTCCTCTGGGGACGGCGTCGATGGGTTGGGTGCGCGCGTCTGGCGCTCTCCCATCCTTTCTTTTTTGAGTTCCTTTACACGCTCGGCCGTCACGTGAGCGCCCCCGCGAAATTCCTATTCATTGGATTTTCATACGTTTCCATTATCCGCCGGCGAAAATGACTAATCGAGTCACGTCGGCGTGCCTCACACGCGCGACTAGCGAAATTCTCCCTCCCCCCCGCGGGCGGCCCCCGTCGAATACAGTCGGGGCTTAATGAAGCCGCTTAAAAATATTCCTGCCAGTCAATAAAGCTCCTCCTTAAATCCCCGAAAAGCGAGAAAGAAGGAAACAAATGGAGGAGCGCCCTAGTGAACCCGGCGTCTCGGAGTCCCATTACCCCGGGGCTCCCACCGCGCGCACACACACGCGCGCGCGCCCACCTACCTTCCCCGGGCGATCTCTAAAGCCGCAAACACACCGGACCGCGCGCGAAAAAATATGAGAGCGATTCGCCGGGGCGGCGGGCGGGACGTGTGCCCCGGCGCCCGCCCCCCCGGCACACACAGAGGGAGCGGCACACGGACAGCCGGCGGGAGCGACGGGCGAGCGAGTCAATCCCGCATGGGAAATCTCAGATCGGAGGTCTGTTTACCTGGCACTTGGCGTCCCCTGGCGACGGCCGATGATAAGATTTCTCCGCCGGGCCGCGCTATTTATATATACCGTGGACGTGTTAACTAGCCCCGGGTTGGCCCGACTCGCCCCGCCTCGAGTACGACGCCCCGGTACACATACGGGAGAGCGCGCCTGGACACTCGGCCACCCGCCCCGGCTCCTCCCGATTGTTTTTTTTTTCCCCTTTTTCGCCCCGCCGGCCATTACAGCGGTAATAATCCAAGGGGGTTCTTCGCTCGCGGCCCGTTAAGTGACGTGGTTTTTTTTTCCACCGGCGGACGATGACGGGCCGTATCATTCCCGGTCATATCTCGCGCGCCGCCCGGCTGGATTAGAGCCAACCTCGGGGGGGTGGGACCCCCGTCGGACCTTTTATTCCGGGAATCGCCCCAATTTTCGACGCGCGTTTTATACGTATATATGTATCAGCCGGGCGATCTTAGGGGGTGCGCGCGACTGCCGGGCCGTAACGCCGCGCGGCAACGAGCCGTTTATGACGTTTTGCGGCCGAGGAGATAGTAAAATGACATTATTACCGGGGTAGCGCGCCGGTGGGCCGGTCGGGACAAAACGACGCGTTAATCCAGCGGTCGGTTATTTACGCCGCGCGCCGCCGGCGCCAGCATAACGCCTCGCGGTTAAAAAGTCTCCCAGGCTAAGGCCGCCGGGAAAGGAAAAAAAAAAAAAATCTCCTCCCCCCGCCCGGGCCGTCTAATTAATTCACGAGGCATTAGTTTCCATCGGAGCGGAGGCTCATTCGAGGGGGACTGGGGCTCCCCTCGCCCACCTGACATAATCCAGCGCTTCGAATGCGCGACATTGACACGCGGCCCTTTGAGCCGGAAGGGACGTCCGGCCCGGGCTCGCGAATGCATCTTAATTAAACGGCGCGGGGCCGCGGACTTTCCTTTTCAAAGGTAAATATTAATTTTGTCGGCGGGCGGCGGCGCGAAAAAATAAAAAGAGGACCGCGCGTAAAAAACGCGTCGGCGCGGAGCGTAATTAAAATACAGAGCCGAGCCGGGGGCAATAAAACTGAGACCATCGGCCCTGCCAAATTACGAGACAAAGTTTCACGCCTCGCGAGAATGCACATAAGAAAGCCGGGGAGGCGGCCTCGCGCGCGCGCATAAATCCGTCGGGTCTTTCTTTTTTTTTTTGTCCGAGCCCGTGATGAAACGGCGCCGGCCTGGAAGGGGTGAAAAAAAAAGGGAGAAAAAGGGCGCGCGGCCGGAGAAGTAATAATAAAAGCCCGGCGGATCGGGCGCGTGTGCGCCCGGAATTACGGGCATAACGCGGGCGGAGCCAGTGGCACGCGCGCGCGGCAGGAGGAACGAGAGGCGGAAGCGGCCCGCGGGAAAATGTATTCTTATAGCGCGGCGCCCGGGCGCCTCTGACTTAGGCGGGCCGCGACGGGCATTATGCGACCGCTAACAAAGAGGGCGCGCGTGCCGGGCCGCGGGCCGCCCCAGGTGAGCGATGGCCCAGCAGCCGCGCGCTGGACCGAGTCCATTAGCGCCAAGATTGCCAGCGGTCGCGCGCATCTCGCCCGCCCCGGGCCGCGTGATTATTGAGCCGACCTTGCGGCCACGTGTATATATGTGTACGTGGGGGGGAGGGCCGGCCTTTGTGGAATTGCGCGCGGGACGAGTTTTGACAGGGGGTATCGCTCGCGCTCGAGTTTATACCGAAGACGGATTATTCCCGTGATCTATCCCGCGGGATGGGTGTTAATTGCTCACTTCGTCAAGATTCCGAGGATTCGCTTGATTGATGCCCGGACATTCGGGAGATTCAGGAGCTTAACTTTTTTTTTTGCCAACTTTTTAATTTAATACCTCGGCTGCGACAGCCACTTGAAATATAAACCCAGTACTTTACGAACGTTTAAGGCACCTGCGTATATATAAAAGCTCAAGTGCGGTTTTCAAAATAATTTCCCTTATCTATGTAAGGACGATCTATGCTCCCGCAGTAAAACCCGCGAGAGTGGATATTAAGGAAAAAATTTTAGGACGTTTTAAATGTCCGAGGGGATAGTTTAATTTAAGAAACTGTTTCTCTAGATTTAATTACTTCGCCCGCCCCAAAGAAAAGCACAAAGAGGATTTTTCTATTTTTTTTTTTTTTTCTTTTCCTTCTACAGTGACCGCTTGAATTTATTTTTATTTCGCGAGGGGGGGGCCCGGCCGCGGTTACGGTAAAAACTCAAGAGTTACTCGCGCTGGCGGGTATTCGCGTAGGAAAAACTGTCGGGCGGCCAGTAGTGCAGCCAAGGTCCTGGGAGAAATCCTTTTAATTGGCCGTCGAGTGGCCCATCAATGCCACGGTGACTTTTATGATCTAGCACATGCTCGACACGGGCCGCGCCGCGCGGATAATGGCCTTTTCATCTCCCACGGCAGCGTGTCCTTTGTCAAAGCCGGGGAGGGGCCGCGACGTCCAGTCGGACTGCTGCCGGCCCTCGGCCCAATAAGCGCTAATAAAATATCGAGCTGCCGCGGGGACAAAAGCCGGGCGGATCAAGGGCGCGGGGGAATCGGGCCGCCCCGGCTCGATGTGTGTATATATATATATATCGCGACCGCGCGGGACAGTCGCCCACAAGGCGGAGCGACAGCGAGCCGTCGGGCGCTAAGCCTCCGGGGGTGTAAGGAAGCCCGCGAGGAAGCGCCGGCCCGCTTGAATAATAAATCGGAGCGGCCGGACCGCAAGCCCCATCGGCGCGGGGGGGCTTCTAATTAAAATTTAATTGCGGCCCCGATATCGCCGAATGAAGCGCTCGGCCGGGAATTATTGCGCGGGTTTATCCCGGGGGCGGCTCCTGCCCGCGGAATGAATGCCGGGACCAACTTACGCTCGGCGTAGTGCGCAATCAAAATTTTGTAGGTCGCCTGCTCCCCCGAGTGCCGGCGAAGGGATCCGAGTTAGGGACTCGCTCTTGGTTGTTAACGAAGCCGTTCTTCCAAGGCCGCAGGGCCGCTGCTCCCGCCGACTCGGCCCCGCGCTGATTATGCCCAAGCAGTTGTTGTGCGGGGGCGGCTCCTCC
The DNA here is from genome assembly GCA_018906755.1 of Sycophaga agraensis. NCBI lineage: Eukaryota > Metazoa > Arthropoda > Insecta > Hymenoptera > Pteromalidae > Sycophaga > Sycophaga agraensis. The sequence goes on along the minus strand of JACCIE010000020.1, from coordinate 150,449 downwards.
CCTCTGACCGGGCGACAAATGCCCCGCCAACCAATGCGCCGGGCTTGATTTTTCCTCCGTCCGTATTCGCCTTTAATTTGTACGTTCGAGCGTTAATGCGCCGAAAGCAATTTGTCCTGATCGCTCGAATGAAATAACAGCTACTTTTCCACCGTTATTGTATGAGTTATGGCCGCTTATCAGTTTATAAGGCGGCCGTAAACATAAAAATCTTAAAATTACTCGACAGTGAAATCTTAACCGATGCTTTCGATAGAGACAGGCCAAACTTTTATTAAAATGAATAAGTTTGTGTACCGGGGGCGAATTCGGAAGTAGTCATTAAATAATAATCGAACTTCTAAACAGCGTTTGTCCGTGCAAATAAAGTAGAGTTAAATCCGTGCACTCGCGCTTAATAATTATGAATGTTCAGAAATTTATTCGAATTTTTCAAATTAATATTAAATTTAATATCGTGGTATATTATCTGGAACGTATTAAATTTCTGAAAATTGATTAATTGCGACGAACTTGTTCCGTTATTAAAATACTCGTCAAAATACCACTTTTAATGTGATAGTTTTACGAGTAATTAAAAATATCGCCTCAATTATCAGATATATACATTCCATGCATTAACTTACAAACAATCATCTATTATTGGAATTATTTCATTTTTCCGTTGTGTTACAAATCCATAATTCAATAATAACACGTCTCACCAAATGTCAAAAGCCGGAGTAATGTACTAAAACTTAGTATTCACGTGCATATCTACATACGTGGCACTTGAGCGCAGTTTGTCGAGTTTTTGACGAGAAAACTAATGAGGAAACGTCCAAAGCGGAAAGTTTCCAGCTAGCTATTGACACGATCATTTAACTATGTTGAAGAAAAATCGCCACATTCTGGCGTTTAAATATAAATTTCCACGTATTAAATTCTCACATTTTTCATATTACAAATAAAAATGTTCGTTTTAATAATTAAATCTCAAATTTACCAGAGCTAATGGATTTTTCATTAGTCGTATTTATTTAATTGATTTTCCGAGTACGAATTTAACATACATTCATAATGTTTAGTGTAGGGCTAATGCCCAAACGTAACTTCATAACCTTTTGACCAAAGTGAAATGAGCTCTCCGACATGTAAACATATACAGCGATCTACGTCACGCAGTCCGAATTCAGTTGGAACGGGAAATTTTCGTATAAATCTATACAGAAATAAACTTCGATTTTGTTAAGATTGTATTTAACAGCTTTTATTTATATTTCTCGTCATCACTTTGTATAATTAATATAAAAGGCATTGAAGCGATAGATTAATTGGAACAAAATAATACATTATATTGGATTAATTTCCTACAGAGGTAATTAATGCGCATTTCAATTAAGTAAATCTTTTTTATTTTACACAAATAAGAGTTACGAGCTATCGTTTAATGCACATTATGTTGCAATTAAATGAAAACGCTTAAAAATGCACTAAATTGCAAATGCATTTAGTAAAGTCCTGCTAATGTGAACATTCAAAGAAAGCGTAAAAAGCGTAATCCCCAACAGTCTTGGTACATCCTTAATTTGTTGCACCCGAAAAAAGCCACAAGTAAGGGCTCAACCTAATCTCCATTCTTAATAGATAACCTCGCGGTGAGAGAAAAAACGGCAAGAGTCGCGCGCGCGCTCAGGGATAATGTAAAGAGGATAGAAGCGAGTTGGGGCAAGACGGCGATAAATAATTTTTTGGACTTCCCCGCCTTACCTATATAAGAAATGTATCGCAACAGAAAAAAGATTTTAGCGTGGATTTAAGCCTAGGGCTCACGCCAGCAGCTTATTTGCCTGAAATGGCCGCAGATAAGCCGCGAGAAAAACACTCGGACGACGCAATTGTTCGCCTCCAAGCCGTCCTTTAGCGAGCGTTTCACTGGCTGTTACAAAGTGCGCGCATAATTGTGCCCCTTAACAAAGCGAGTCTCGCGGCAAAAGACGAAAAATAACCCGTCGACAAGAAAGCGATTACAAAGTCGAGGGGCGGCTAAAAAAAAAAAACGAAGGTAGCCGCGCCGGCCCCTTCGACCCGCGCGCGATGTGCACGGGAAAGCCGGCGCGGTTCGATGCTCTTCCGGTTTGCCAGGCCACCGGAGCAATTACAAGTGGGCTCGGCCTACTGTCCCTGGCTATATACGGGCCGGCTTGCTGACTGGGGGATTAATTGCGAAGGGCGCGTTTACAAAGGCCGCGCGTTACCCAACTCGGAATCGCTCATTAACTCCCATTATTTCTCGCGGTCGAGCGGCCCGCGCGGGCTAATCCGCCCGGCCCTAAATTCCCCGCAGTCAAAGAAGGCACAAAGGCGGCCATCTGGCGGCCCTCCCCCAACTCGAGCCCCGCCAGCCCCGATCTCCGGCCCTAATCCTCCCCCGGGGAAACTTGCGCGCCCGTAAGCCCCGACAAAAGCGGACGGCCACCTCGCGCCCTGGACTTTGAAGGCGCGCGCGACGCTTCCTGGGGGGGGTGGACAAAAAGAACGGCCTTATCTCGGGGCAGAATTCGACCCCTGGGGTAACGAGGGCAAACTGGGCGCCCGGGACGAGGAGGAGTCATTTTGCCGGCAATTATTTAAAAGCGGGGGACTGCCGTCGCCGCGGCGGCGCCGCATTCCGAGAGCGCGACGAGCTAAGATTTTCGCGACTCGGACCCCCGGGCCCCTCCTCGCTAATTAATCTTTCCCTTTCGCAGGCTTCCACCCTCGCGCCCCTATCTCCCGGCCCCACCCCACGACGACTAACATCCTCGCTTTAATTATTACCTAGTTTTACTTATATCCTCCCTCCTGATCTCTCCGCCTTTATTCTTATTAGCCATTCTCATTTGCATATCTCCATCGGGCCTGTACTCCCGCGAAAATTACCCCGAGCCCCGGGCCCGGCTCCGAGCGAATTATAGATGAAATTGCCGGCTGCCTCATACCCAACTTCTCACTTCGTCCCGTATTTATATTGCATTAGCCGTTTGCTCCATTCGGCCCGAGGGCCGGAATTTTATCCGGAGCCTCGGCGAGTGTTTTGCCCGGTGCTCTGCGGACGCCCTGGCCTAGAATAAAGAGGCTCCGCGGCCGGCCGAGGCGCCCGGCCGGGTTTTAGAAGGAATCCGTGCGAGGAATCGGAAAAAAATCTGATTCTTTTTCTTTTTTTTTTTGCCGCAATGACGCGCTCCTGTAAATCGCTTTTGAATGGCTAATCGATGGGATCGGCGCACATGTGGAACGCCAGCTCCTCGGTTATATAAGTAAGATTTAACCTCGCGAGAATGCGGGGCCTTTCTGCCTCGGTGCCTAAGTATGGCATTTCGATCCTGGGAATTATTTTCTTTTGCACTGCTCGGAAAATTGATGGCTCCGCATTTTTACACGCGGCCTGAAAAAAAGAAAGGATGGAAAATTCTGAAAAGGAAATTTTATACCTCGAGCATGTCGTTAGCAATCGTGCGGATATTAACAAGCGATATTGAAATTAAATATCGAAAATATCGATAACTTGTCAACAAAAATTGAATTGATTTTATCTTAAATTATGCGCGTATGCAAATCAACGGCAACAGTACGGAGGCCATAAAATATGCTGATTTAATAGCCGCGAAATTATTATTTTCTGATACTGAGTTACTATCTTAATTATTCATAATCAACTACTGAGAGTAAAAAGAAACAATTCTGTTAGCTCTAAGACTATTGGGTCGTCTGACACGAGATTTAATTAATAACGTGAAATTTGCGTAACACTTGTAATTGTATAATCTTAATCTCAATTTGAATTTCACTTTGAATTCAAGTTTAAATGTAAACTCATAATTAGTTTTAATACAATTTTACCACTATTATAAATAAGCACAATGCGTTTTGCACATTATGTTAGCGATATTTTGAAAAGAAAAATGCAGCCTACTATTGCACAGGATTAAATAAATAAATGTAAAACATACAAATAACTGCGATTATTGATAATTATAAAATCTATAATAATATCAACAGTGAGTATTTCAATTTTGTATTCTTTATCCAAAAATTACTTTAAAGTATACTGATTCTTGAATTAAAGCTAGATAACTGAATTTTACCAAAATTAGTAAATTAATCAAGATTATATCAGAGTATGATAATGTAGAAATATAAGAAACTTTAATTTCTGCACACTTTTCACTTGATGACGTTTAGAGTTTTTATAAAAACTAACGTTGATAATTTATTATTTTATAAATTTTTAACCATATTTTTTGAATAAAATTTTCTCATTCTCTTCATTATATTTTGTATTTAACTAAAGATTGCCGAATATTCCTTTCTTGTTTTATTGCGTTGCCATTGTAAATTTTGTTCATGTACTAACACCTTAAATATATAATGCACTGCATAATCCTATTTCATAAAAGTCCATTGAATTCATTCTACAAAAATAATTGCTTAATTAATTTTGTTCTACGCATAAAACTATGTAGTTTTGCAATTTAATTTTTAAATGCAACAAAAAGCTTGCCGTTCACTTGTAAGAATGACATTTGATGTACGTTACTAATGTGTATTGATAAATTTTACAATTTATTTTGTTCTTGTCGTTATTTCGTCTCTGATTTAGATTATTATATCTGTTCTTTTTATAAAAAGTACCTTTACTCTTTGTATTTCGTGGGCGCAATTCATTTTTAATTTATAACTTATTTACCGGAACGAGGGTGTGTGACAATGTTACGGTTTAACACAATCCATTTATACTGTTATTGGAAAATTATAAACTAAAATTAAAATGTTAATTATGTCCCGTGTACTATAATCTTTCATTACTTATAATGTAATTATAAAGGCGAATCAAAAATGAAGGAACAGGAAATGCAGGTGAAAAATATAGTCGGGGAGTAATCTTTGGGTAAAATAGAGGTTGCTTAATCACCTGTTATAAGGCATAAAACCAGCGTTTGAATAAATTTCCCTCAAAGCCACTTGTTTCGCACAGTGTGTATAAATTGGTCCTCGGCGGAATATAGAATTTGCGCTAAGAGGATCCCCGTAGCCCATCAATGAGTGGATATAAATTACGAAGCAGTCCCTCACGATTACTCGGGGGCGCGAACGAGGCGCTTAGAGGGAAAATTATTCCTCGGGGCCTCGCGCGCACCCGCGTCCGCTGACAATTAAAAACCCGGGAAAACTCCCCCGGTATCCTTAATTCATTCCCGCTCAGCGGTTCCTCCGCCCGGGGGCGTTAAGTATAAGGAGCTCGGGCCCTCGGCCCGGCTCGCGCCCCTCATAAAAAATGTCTTCTTTCCCGAAATCACCCTTAATTCTCGCTCGCGCCTCACGACCGCGCTATAACGCCCACCGCTTCTTCTTCCCCTCCCACCTACCCCCGGGGCCCCCTCGCCGCGAGCACTGCATTTTCTCACCTCCTTCACATCCTAATTTTCTCCTCCATCATTTCTTTATCTGTCTCTCACACCACACCTCCGCCCAACTTTCCCACCTCCCCATTTTTTTTACGCCCCGCCCCTCGCGCGGGCCCGGCTTTCTCTACACGTAGACCGAGAGATGGATAGAGCAGGGGAGGGCGGGGGGCAGAGAGAGAGACGTTGGTTAGAGGAAGGGGCAGACAGAGAGTCGGGGACGCAATTTGAATATCGTTTCCACGGATTTAATACCTGAAAAAGTTTCCTAGTTCCGTCTCGATCCACCTCTCCCCTCCACTTCCCCTCTCGAATTTCCGTACAGCTGGCTCAGCCAAGGATAGATTGCGCCTCTGTATACGTGTATATACGTATATGCGCTCGAATCTGAGGAGAGCATTCTTTCACCGGACCGCTTTCTATATATTATTTCCTCGGCCTCTCCCTCATTCTCCCGGCTTATGTCTCACCCGCGGCTTTACTCCCTCCTCCGTCGCCCGGGCTTTTATGAATGTATCCGGACTCATTTCTGCCTCTGCCGCGCCTCTTATTTATTTTTTTCCTTTAACTCCCTCCCCCCCTCGGCCTCTATCCTCTGTATAAATAATTACGCGCGCCTCCAGTTTTGCAATCCGCAGTCGAATAGCGGCGACGGCGGCTCTTTGTCTCGGGAATTCGCGGGAGGCCGAGGCTCCTCCTGGCCGCACTTGGCTTTCCCTTTCATTTTCTCGCTCCACTGTGTACGAGGCGACGAGGTGCCACGGGAGCGGAAGAAGAGGAGCCGGGCCCACGGAGCAACAAACAAGCTTGAGAAATAAAGAGGAGGGGCGCAGGCGGTAAACCGGGGGAAAAAGGAGGAGCCCGGGCGTCGGGGGAAGAGGCAAAAGAAAGTGGAGACGGATTTCTTTGTGCAGTCGCGTGTCGGCTTGAAAGATGTATTTCATTAGCGAGCGAGGGAACTTTCGAGCGGATGCCCCCGAAATCGTTTAGTCTTTTTTTTTCTCCCGCACGCACCGGGACTCTCCACCCCTCCTCGCTCTCTCTCTCTCTCTCCTTCTCCTTCGGGGGCCGGCCGGCTTCGAGTAATGGAGCAGCATCGTTTCATAAAGTAGCGGAGCGCGAAAGAAACGCCGTTATAGCCGCGCTTATATTTACCTCAATTGTGCTGGGGTAGGCGACGGCCCCGGAGTAAACAGGATTTTCTTGAATTGTAAATGATGCGCATTTAAAGCGAGGCTCGCCGAGTGGCCCCAGCCTCCCGCGGGGCACTTGAACAATTCTGCGGCCGGATCGTAGCTATCCATTAAGCGACTGGTCCATTTTGCAATTTTCTCCCCTGACCTTAGCGGATCATTTTTAAGGGCGCTGCTGTTGTTCCGCGCTCCGAGGGCTTTGTTTTCGCGGATTCTAATCTACTTTCCTGCAGGTAAGTAGATTGATTCTATTGTCCAGCTTATATTTCTTAAATGGCAATAAACAGCAGGAATGAAAGTTTGTGTGCACGCTATTGGTAACGGTAAATATAAGTAACCTTGCTTATGCAATTATTATAGTTTCCTCCATTGTCTCTGACTAACCAGTTATGTTATTAGGAACAAAACAAGTTCTAATAAATAACAGATAACAAATAAGAAAGAAAGTTAGTTGATCTACGTTTAAAATACATGACAAGTGTCAGATGGAGAATGGAACAGTGTCAGCAAACTTTTAGTTAGGGTAGTTGAATGGCATTTGGAAAGCTCTTTTAATTGTACAATCCAACGAATTGAATTGCTTTAATCAATGTCTTGAAAAATAATAAAATTTCCAGAATTTTCATAATTTCATTATAGAGATAGATATTATCGCTGTTCTAATAATTTGGATCTCATTAATTATTGGACATTCGATATTTTCTTTATTCATAATAAATTGATTGGTTTTAGAATACCAACATTGTTGTACAAACCAATATTTAACAATTATTCACGAATGGAAATAACTAGATTATATTTCGACTTTGATTTTAATGTTTTCAATCATCACAAATATTCGTTATATTTACCACTTTATCATTTATTGATTGCTAACGCATCAATCAGAAATACAATCTGGCATTTTCCAACTTAAGCATATGAAAAGTGACATTAATTATTCTATAAATAATAGCTTTTTATTTAGTTCGCGCATTTTTAATGTATTTAAATTAGTTTAACCATATTATCTTTGCAAACAATTGCCTACATGATTCGATAATTACTTGATATTTTAGTTGATTGATGTTACAAGTAAACAATTTTTTGTAAATTATCTCGAGTGTTCCGAACCAAAAAATAGATTGAACAAAGTTTTATTCAAGCCCATCAACTCTTGACGTATACATGCGACCTTATTACTTAGACTTTTAATAGAATTCCCACGTATTCTTTCGAAAAATGTTTCTGTGTCACATTTGCGCGACTTTTATTGAGCACATTTTTTATTTCTTTTACTAAAGATATTCTATAAAACTGTCTAGAATAAAACATTTATTTTATATTTATTTTATCTTGTAAAGTTTTTGTTATGTTATGGATCCAATAGACATTATTAGTTAGATGGTGGAAAATAAGTGATAGATTTTGATATAAATATTATAACACATGTATATATTCTGTTGAATATGGTTTATGAAAATATAGTCGCAGAAAGTCCTCGGAATGTAAACAAATGCTGGATAGAATTTGAAGAATTAGGTAGTCTATGGTAAAGTAATAACTGACTTCACAGATGTCATTCATAAGTATGTAGTGAATATACTTATTAAAAAGGAGTACGTTTGTGTATCGTTGATGGTAGATCTCAGTATTGTAGTAGTGTAGGGCCCGTTGTAGCGGACAGGGATGAGATATGGGAATTCCAGCTGTGCTGATGGATAAAAGAGTAGATAAGTAATTTTATTATAAATTGTTTGTGCAAACGCAATATAGTAACATTATTGCAACTAAAGTGTCCGAATGTATATTTGAAAGCCTTACTGAAAAATCTAAAAGACAAACGCGAGACAAAACATAACGTATAGCGAATATATAACTGGAAAACGCGGAAAAATAAATAAATATAAAAGTGTCGACATTAACTGTGCAATAATTTGTAATGCAATGAGTTATTGAACAGATTTCAAGAGGAAAAAAAATAGTAAATTATAATGACAGGCTTCAAGTAGTCTAACTTTTGATGAAATAATTTCTTTACACTTTTTAATTTCTCTGCAAATATTTGATTAGTGATCTGAATAGTATCCTTAGGATAAAAAGTAGATCAATATTTGAAATAAATATAATCTACGTCCATGATCGAGGCTAAAGTGCCTGATATTATAGACAGTAAAGGAACATCCATAAACTACTTATAATAGGATATCCTTTATCTCGTCTTAGCCGTTAAAATCATAATGTCACAATATCGTCCCCCGTCTTCTCTAAAATCGCGTAATCTTTTGCGCCGTTCGGTCTTTCTCCCGGCGTTATTTCTCAAAAGGCACAAAGCGTCTCGTCAAACTCCGCGGTGACAAAATCCATCTCTCCCGTTAATTACCTCGTTTTATCGTCTGGTGGCATCGCCGCGGGGGAAAAAATCACTCGGAGGGCGAGAATCGATGGCGTGCCTTAAAATCCCCGCGACAAATTGCATTCTCGGGGGAAAAAAAAAAGAAAAAAAATGGCCCCGGCCAATTAATCAGCTCGGGCCGCGCTATCGTCCCCTCGGCCGGGCCGTCCCCCGGCGTCGAAAAATGGAAGGCCGCACACCCCTTCCATTGGGCGGTATCGTTCGAATCAAGGCGTAATTGTCCTAAGCAGCGGCCTTCGATTCCGCACGGGATCACGGGCGTATATCCGAACCAGCGAAAAGCGCATTTCCTTCGGCTCCTGGGGACGCGTATAGATGTGTATATATATATATATGTGTAGAGAGAGAGAGAGAGAGAGGTAGAGAATCGCCGCAACCACTTTCCTCCCGTGTCCCTCGGCCCCTTTCTCTCCCGCGCGCTCTCGCCACCGTCCATTTCTCCGTCTCTCGGCTCTCGATTCCCGCACTGCCGCGGTGCAGTCGACCGTGTCGGTGTCCTTTATTTGCTCCTTTCGACGCTTCACTGTTTCTAGTTATAGGCTGTATCTGATTCCAGGGTATTACGTTTAATTAGTTAAGCAAGGTTATGCCTGCGAGGAGGGACGAAATACGCTCTCCATCAGGCTTTCATCCTCACTTTGCGCAAACGTTAATTTGGACGGATGGGATATCGATCTCGCGCTCTCGAACGAGTTGTTTTTCGTGACTTTGCGCGGGGTGGTCGAATAGAGCTCCACGTTCGCCGTTCAATTATGACGAATGAATATGGTGAATTTGAGCCAGGCGCCCTTCAGTTGTAACAAAGCGGACGCAAAGCCAAGTGCTTAAGACTACGCAATATATAGTTATCGCGCGCTAGTTTTGATTAATAACGCGGATTGAAACGAGAGCGGCGAAGAGTATTAGTCAACAGTAATTACAAGGATCTTTAATGGGCAAATTCCAAAACTTGTAAAGAGTAGATTGCTTTACTTCAGTAGGAGTGGAGGCAGCAGTAATTATTAAGGGTACCGAGTTGCTGTTGAAGATAATTGCAGAGACAGTGCCGGTTATATCGCGGGGGCGCTTATATGTGCGCTAAAAACAGGCGCATTTATACTTTGTCCTATATCTAGTTTGCCATGTGGCACCTAATGCCGGAGACGTACACCAAGTTCGCGCAGTGCCATTTAGCGTAAATGCACTACAGCCGGCAATACGCGCGCCTTTATCTTTGGCCGAGTGGCAAAATTAAATTGTTGGAATTTTTCACTTGTCCCCCCGGCGAGCGGCCCGCGATTGCCAATTCTCCCGCGGGGCTAAAAAGAAAATTAACTTTATCGGTATCCGGCTGGAATTTCAATTTCGTGCTTTCCTCCCCGAAGACGCATTAACGCCCGCCCGACGTACAGCCCACCTGTGCGGCCCGGTTAATAAACCGCCTTCAAAATATCCTCCCCCGACTAATAAACCCCCGGCGAGGGAGCGACGCGCGTCTCCAAATAACCCGATGGCCCGTAATAGAGTATTTATGCAGCGGCCCGTGGATATATATCCGAGGCCCGGCGAAAGTTCCCCGCCACCCCCCCGGTCGTTCCGGCGAGAGGGCAAAAAACAAGTGTTTATATCCATTGTTGACCCCAAACCAGGAAGACCCCGGCGCTGCTCGCCCCGCTACGCCCGCCCTCGCATATCTCCACGCGCAGCGTTTCATCTGGCCCGCCGTGGGCTTTCGATATTCCCTTTTTTTTTCTCTCCTTTCGGACCCCCCCCGACCTCCTCTGTATCTCGCCGGGGCGACCCCCCCGCGCCACCCCCTCTTTATCCCCATCGGTCTTTTTCGATATTTCGCCCCGTCCGGCCGGCCGCGCGCCTCCCGCCGGTTATCGGGGCTATTTCCCGTGGATCGGGGGCTCGCGGCCTCGAGATAATAACTCTGAAAAATATAGATTCCCCCGATAAAAGGATCTGCCGGGGAATAATATTTTTCTTCCATCTGGACTTAGCGCGCGCGCGCGCGTGGAAGCTTGCCCTTTGACCGACGGCGGGCCGGCGGGGGAAGACGGAAAGTCGCTCGCTTGTGCGCAACCGCCTCCCGGGCACTTTTGTACGAGAGGCCGCCTCCTGCGCCTGTGTGCCGGCCCCGCGCGCTTCGATCGCCTCTGACCGCCGGTGGCGCTGTGTGCGCGCGCCCCCGTGTGCCAGGGCCACCCTCCTCGCCGATTCCTCCCCGCGGCCGCTTCTTGCCGCCTCTCCTCCTTTTTTTTTCCGCCCTCCCCCCGCCACCGCCGCCGCTTCGAGTTCCTCTTATTCTCGGTCAACACTTGCCTGATACTTGGTTGGAACCAATTAGATGGGCTGGGGGTGGGCGGGCGGAGCCCCGGCCGAGTATTGTCACCGGGCCGACGGGATAATTTCCCCGTGTCTCGGACGAGGCTGCTTTTTGCGGTCTCAGCCCCGGCCGGATTGACCCCCTTTCGCCTCTCCCCCGCCCGGGGTCTTATACTTTTACCCCGCGGCTGCGGATGCCGGGCGCGGCGCTCGCCACTCTTGCCTTTTGTTATGAGGAGAGGATTTAAAAGTTGATTGGCACGTACTTCCCCAAACTTTTGTCTCGCTCTCTCAAGTTGTCCCGCTTCATAAAAATATAAGAATTCGTATTTTATAAGAACTTTTCGCGCTTGGCGCCCGCCGCCCCCCCTCCTGACCCTCCTTTTCCTTCTGCTCCTCCGCGCGACGGCTGTGTCACTTTGTGGCCACCAGCTGCTGGATACTTCGTTTTAATTAAAAAAAGCGAAAAAGTCGTCGATTTATGCAAAACCCAAACTCACTGACCGCGCCGCTGTCACCCTCGCCGCCGCCGCCGCGGTTGTAATTCACTGCATTGTTCGAAGTTTCTCCGGGATGCTTCTACCCTTTGCTCGGTTGTAATCGGAACAGTCTTGTTACGCAGGTGGCCGCATTCAGAAAATTGTATAATGCCATTATCTTGCACTCGAAATATCCCAACTGATACCAACTGCCTTTGATTATTAAAATTATTTATTATCAAACTGTGATTTATGCAGCCCTAAATTGTAGATTAATTAAAAGAACTAATTATAAATTAATTGTCAATGACATTAATAATATATTGAAATCCATTGGCATAAAGGATTTCTGACAATTAATAGTCTTCATTAACTATAAAAGACTATAAATTCAAATACAGACTATATAGCAGATATTGTTTCAATTAAAAACTAATGTTTGTTTTTTTTTCGTATAAGAGGTCGTATATTTTTCATATAAATAACTAAATATTTTGGTATTTTGTAATTACTGATTCATTTTAATTCATTAGTTATAAAAATCTTGTTGTATCTATTACAATTAAACAAAAAACAATATTACAACTTTCCTTGATAAACATACGTGCATAGTTTATTGCATATTAAACTAAATAATTTATATAAATTTTGACATTCAAATGTTCAGTAAAATTCACAAAGTCTACGATATTTCATATTGTACAATATTTGCGATAAAACCAAACGTTCATAAATATTATCTAATGTAACTACTTCATTTTCTAACGCTTGTTGCTCATTATCTATTCCTTCGCATTATCAATAAAAAGATTTAAATAAATACTTTTCCTGTGATTGATAAAATAAAAACTTCCAAAGTCAAAGAGAAAACTCTTTATTCGCTTTTTTATCATAGCCAAATGAATATTTCAACGCGGATTTCACAAAAACAGTCGCATAAACTCTTATTCCCCTCTTTTGATGATCTCAATCAGTTCACGTACTTTCCTTCAAACACCAGAGTGACTGATTCGTGGAAGAAAAAACGAGAAAATCGGAGAAAGGAATACAGAAAAAAGAATCTCGGAATTTACTAGTTTGAAAGGGCGACTTAATGGAGTTAAAATAACAAAATATAAAGAGAAAAGTATCTATTTGTTTCATATTATTAAGGTCATTTTACATTACAGATATTGCAACGTTTTTAAATTGTGTGTATATTGAAATTAAGTGCACCTATCCTATTTTTACTTGCGACTCAGCCTCGGACTCAGCGGTCGCGCCGAAGCACAGGTCGTGGGGTCGCAATTCAAGGTCACAAAACCAAAACATAAATATGGCTCCAATCCATACGATTAAAGGTAGCCTCTGCCTCGAAATTTAAATCCCTGATTTTAAATTGTGAATTTAAACGAAACATTGTAATGCGGCAATGTTTATTTATTTATGCGACAATTGTTATTTAAAACGAAGATATAAAAAAGCATAGGATATTTGATGCATATCCGATATATGTAGATAGAGCCTGCGAAGGGTATCTCAGGCCTCGTCGCCAGGTGTGTTCTTGGATACAATCTAGCCAAAATTAGCCAGCGACGACTACTAGAGAGTTCCGAGGAGTTCTGTTCCTAAAGCCGGTGTGTATGCGACTAAGGTTTGATAAAACGTAACAGTCGGCAAATCTTGCCATTAAATAATTAGCCTTAGAGGTAAGCCCACCGAAGGCTGTAAACAACGGCAGTTTTCGCACCTCGGGGCTCACGCCACCGGCAACAGGGAGGAACTGCGGCAGTTAGAGTCGCAGCGAGGTAACGAGTGGAGGGAGAGCGGACCAAAAACATTTGAAAACGTGGACTGCGGAGTGGGGCGCACTCACGGGTAGAAGACCCGGCGCAGGAGGCGATGGGCCGGATTGAATTCGCCGAATTGAGGGCCGAAGCATGTAAGAGCGAAAGCCGACCAAGTTTTAATATACTTAATTGTCATTACACATTCATTTCTTAACCTCTTCTTACATTTACGACATCAGCAACGTGAAATTTCTGGGTCTTTTTGATTTCTTTACAACCATGGAATTTATAGGTTGCCAACGTTAGTATATTATATATAATACGTACATTCATTTATAAGTGTAGGAATCTAATAATCAAAATTATTAGCATTGTGTTACCACCCGAGGCATTAAATTGTAGCTTAAATTTGTGATAGTGTAAACAAAAAATACAAAATTATTCAGTATATTTACATTTCATGTTAGAATAATAATGTTAAGGTAACTTAACGCTCTCAACTTTAATATTTTAACGAAATTTCATGAATGATTATTTAAAATGAATGAGACAAGAAAATTACTTGTTTTGAAATCACTGCTTCTAAAATAAACTACATAAAGTTCTGATTTTTTGATGATAATACTTGTTAATTTTAAGGTATTCTTGATATAACTTTGGCCATTCAATCAGAAAAAATGTATAAAAGATAGAGTAGATATAGTAAAAATGTGATTTTTTAAATTATTGTTTAATACAATTTATGTTTGCTACTGACGTAATCTAATATTCTCAGAATTGGCAAATTATTTTTTGGTTATCTTTTTTCCGTATTATAAGTATGAAAGTATTATCTCTATTTTGTTTCTGATATTATTAATAAACTACAAAAATATTGTCATAAATGTAATTTAATATCGAGAAATAGTTTCTTCAATTCATGGTTGCTATATTTTAATAAAACCTTTCACATTATTAATAGTTCAGACAATTTTACGAAATATCGAGGACAAACTGCTTCATATTAAAAACTGTTATTTTTTTCTCAGGAATATCTATGTTTAATGTTGAAAAATACTTTCTGATAATGTAGAAAAGTAATATAAGAAGACAATTTCAATAACTGTATTATTACAAAAATATTATATTAGTTTATACTATACTTTTATTAAATTATATTATTCTGTGCTCTTTCATTATGTGCTAGATAATAACAATTAACGTTAATAATTATATTTTTGTAATTACTGATCTTAATCTGAATCATGAGAAATAATGATTTATATAGTAATTTTTTCCATAAAGCGTGTTTCATGTTTATAATAATATGATTGATACGCAAAAATTACGATTATAGATTAATTCATAAATAAGTAAAGTTTAGAATTATCCAATCAAAGTTCATGAAACAGGATAAATATGCGCATACAACTCTAACTAGATACAGTTTGATTATAGTAAAGCAGTACTTGAAGCATTCAGTATGTACTGTAGGTTAAGATATTCATATAAATAAATCATTCGGCTAATTTGAAATTTTTGAACTTTTAATTGAATTTTTAAAGTGTATAATATTTCATCGTTTTTGCTTTAATTAAAAAAATTAATTAGGTTGAAACATTATAAAGAGAGTCTTTTATGAAGTCTAGATTTCGCCTCAGTAATTCTTTTATTTTTAAGTTAATGGAAACATGCAGGAAAAATAAATATTTTACAAGCTAACTCAAAACGTAAACTACAAAGGACATAAAAAGTTGCTGTTACATAAAATCAAGCGTGCCGCCAAAGGTTGCCTAACCTTCAATTTTTCCGAGGCGCGCAGCCGTCAAAAGCTAGTAAAGCGTGACACGAAGTCTGACTTGGAGGCTTCGCTGGGCTCCGCCACAAGATCCTGCTTTACTTGGCCACCTTACCCCTCCCATGCCGTTACCCAATGTCAAACAAGAGGGGCGCGCGACACAGTCAGGAAGAATCTCCCTCTTTCTCCGCGTCTCCTTGGCTCTGCCGGCTACAAGCAAACCAAGAAGTAAATGAAAGACGGGAGAACCTGCCGATGCATTCGGTCCGTTTGAAAATTTAGCCGGAAGGAGAAGAACGCGCTACCGGAGATTTCCGGCGAACACGCCGATTGGCCGATAACTTTTCGAGCGGACTGCGCGGAGTTGGGCGCGGGAAAGAGAGAGAGAGAGAGAGAGTGTGGCTGGCTAGGGCGGACGGAAGGTTGCAGGCGCGTCTTTCCGCTTGATCCCGCATATATAGCGCGGAAACGCGGGAACGAGGTCATCGGCAAAGTTTTCTGAATGGCCGAGGCGCGTCGTGTCGCGTCGTGCGGGCAAGTTCGCGCGGACGCGACGAATCTCAAGTAACCGGGAACCGGATCCCCCCGGCTGTCTCCTCCTTTTTCTCCGGCGCCCGCGCGCTCCTTTTCCTCGCCCGTTGCTCTTTAGCGAGGCGCCCGCGGACTTTCCGCACCTCGCGTTTCAAAGTATTTATCTCGTCCTGCCGGCGGCGGTGCCGGCTCATTTTTTCCCGGCTGCCCTCCCGTCCCGGCCCCTATCGTCGCGGCCGATCGCCCCGGGAAATTTTTAGGTGGATTTACTGCGTTACTTAGGGCTTGTCAATTAAAGAACTTTGCCGGCCGGGGGAAAGTGGGCGAAGCCAAAGTCCTCGGGACCCGGGAATTACCGGGCATTATCATCGGAATCGGATTTGAAATCGCGAGAAATTAATCGCCGGATTTCTCAGATCGTTTTCTCCGCCGCTCAAGTGGGGAGGCGGGGGGGGCGGCAAGAGACAGGGACGCCGGGAATTTATGGGATATCGCGCCGGATTTTTTCCCCAACTTCAAATTTACCAGGACGCTTTTCTCGCCCGAGTCAAAAATGCTTTCAGCCCCCGGGACAAAAGTTTCCGTAACAGTTTCAATGTGAATTTTGATCGTCCCGACGTGCCCCGGGATAATAAGAAACGAAAATCCCCGCGCGAAAAATACTATTATACGGGGAAAAAATTGAAACGAAAATAACGCGCCGGCTAGCGCCCAAGGAGCTTTTTGTCGACCCCGCGCATATATACGCACTTTGTTTATAATATTATACGAGTTGCTACATGTAAATGACAGTATTACAACCCGTGAACAATTACATTTGCATGTCAAAACAATTCTTTCGGAAAGTTTTGAGCTTAACTTTTTGGAGCCCTGTAAGACAAGCATTTTTCATTGTTTCAACTGCTCTGTACACTTTTTATTATATACACAATTAAAAGTCAAATTGTAACATTATATGAGAGAAAGTCGAAATTTATGCCTTGATGACCGAAAGATGTATAATTTAGTTTTCATCTATATGCACATATATTAGGGCGTAAATTGTTTTGATTGATTCGAATTGGTAGTCCATTGGAGTTGTTCGCAAAAACCAATAGATATGTTTTCAAATTTGATTATTTGAGATAAGCGATTATATAAGTTTAGAAGAATTCAATGATGTAAGAGTTCCGATTAAATCTTTCAAAGACTTTCTATAATCAGAAATATATAACCAGAAATGTTATGAAAAATTAAAGCAAAAAAGTAAAGATACTTTAAAAGTAAGTTTTAAAAGTAAGTTTTAATATATTTGATTTGTTTTCATAATTGTGAAGTTAAACATGATTCTAAATATAATTATGTAAGAGCGAGTGAATGTTTGAACAAAGTTTTAGAATAATTGTCGTTTTTGTTAGATTTTAGTTGCAAATATATTAAATAATTGTTTTTGAGAAATTAGATTCTGAATCTTGTTGAACGCAATAAGCAACATTATTGCATGATTTAAAGTCATCTCAAAGTAAAGTTTTCACTTAAAAGTCAGTATTCTGCACTTTAATTTATAACGATAATGCATATGAATGCTTTAGATTCACTGAACTAATGAATCGATATTCCAATCAACATTTGTGACCAATTCAAAGTTTTATCATAACTTAAAAATATTAATCTGCTTCAATTTCTCATAGATTTTACGCAATATGGTTATATGATTTAGGTAATAAAGGACATTCTTGGGAATAAGTATTATTTTTTGAATATTGTTCTTTTTATAGACTATATCCACCTTGGTGCATATAAGAAAATCGCATAAAAACGTAGGTTTATATAGTTATGGTTATGTATTTTTCAAGTTATCTGCCGCAGGTAATAAAAACATAAGTATAAAAAATAAAAATTATGGTTTTTTAAATATTATTTTGTCGGAATTTTATATAAAAGCTACATCCCCACCTATACACAAAATGCTCTATGCAAATTTTAATAAATTGCGATTATTATTTTTCAATCAATAATATTTTAAATTTTATAATACCTACAAAACTTATCGATACTTTACATGTTATATATTGTATCATGGCACGCGTTTTCGGTCCACAATATCATAGATTCTGCATAAATTAAATATCATAAAGAATGCCGGGTCGAATTTTTTTAAAGCATTTCATCAATACTGGGAATCGCTCGATACAATCTAAAACCACTGCATGCAGGACGTTGAAATATTAGAATTTGATAAATCAATTCGCTGATAACCGAAATAAGAATTACTGGAACAAGAATCGAATGCTTCTGTGCGCTACCTCGTCCGGTTGTCTGACCATAATCCATATACACTTCCTGATCCTTTTCCTCTTCCCCTCCTTCCTACTACTTTTCCCTGACACTTTTTCCAACGCCCTGACTTTTTCCCTTGTTATTCACTCACTGGTTCGTTCTTCCCTTTCTCATCGGCTAAAGCGGCTTTATTTATAGAAAGGTTTTTGTTATTTGGCAAACGCACGTTTCCGCAGGGCATCCAATTCGATGACTCCCTAATTCCAAGTAAACTTTTCTCAATGGCAAGACAAGCAACGCATACATGCCATGCTATCTAATGATCTCGAGAGTTTGGCATTAACTCGTATAAATGTACTTTTACAAAGAACAGTCATCTTTACTTGTGCAAAGAATCGAAATGAGCTTTCGATGGTGCTCATTCTTCTGTTTTGGAAACACGTTAAATGGAGGAAAAGGAGGAGCAAGTATGGAATTGTTTAGCTCGCGGGTGTCCCGAGGGTCTGCGGTGACCTCGCATACTGTCCGCCACATGACGAAGTAATTAACCGGGAAAATAAGAGTCACAGGGCCGGGCGGATTCGTCTCCCGCCGACGATCCATCGTTATACTATTCCTTAGCCGCAAACACGTGCATTCCATCGTGCAGACGGGCGAGGCGAGCGGTTAAAGGCTTCCGTGCAATTTATACGGGGCGATTTCAGTGCGCATACCAAGTGCAGGTTATCCGGGGCGGCGGGGAAATACCGTTAAAGAATCGGGGGCTTGTAAATAGCCGGGCGTCACAAAAGGGGAAAAGATAATTCAAGAATAAGACCGCGAGCGGCCCTGGGGGCGAGGTAGGGGAGGGCCGGGGCCGGGGGCGCCCCGGGATAGCTAGGGGAACGGGCGCGCGCGCGCGGGGCCGAGATAAGAGGTCGTAGGACTTAAACGGCGGGGACGACAATATGGAGCAGAGCCGCGGACGGGTGGGGCCGCGCCTCGCAAAGAAGAGACTCGCCGGCCCGGTCAGATAGTAATGACTCGGGGAGATGTAAGAGCCAGGGGGGGGGGACGGGCCGCGGAAGGGCAGGCGTCGGGCCGATCTCGGGGCGTAATCGAGGCATCGCGTGCGCCGGCGGTAGGAGGCGCCCTGGAGATTGCCGCCGCGGCGGCCCTCGGCTATGGATCGCGGCGGGGCCGCAGGAGCGCTTCCTGGGACAATTCGAGTGGGCGCCCGGAGAGCCCAGCGGACGCCTCCGCCGCCCGCCCCTCCTGCGGCCGCGGGAGACGGAGTGGCGCCGCCCGGGAGGGGCCGGCCGGGGCCGGGCTCTCGGCAATAATCGTTAAAGCTCTACGTGGCACTCCGCGAGAATTGGAAGGCCTCTCCGTCTTTGCCCCCGCCCCCCCCACGCCCGCTCCGAGGCGCCCTTATCGCCTTTATCTCCCTCGGATCGCTGTCCTCTTTCTGCGCCGCGCGGCTCCTCTCCTATTACTCTTTGATCCCCGCGGCCTTTCTCGCGCTTTTTTCCCGCGCCTCCTGCGCGGACCCACCTTTTTCCTCGTTTTTTTTTTTTGCCTCGGAGGGACCTATATATCGCCCGGCGCGGGGGGATGAGCCAATAAGCCACGGTTATTCGGATCGGACAATGATTTATGTGCGCCTAAAATATTTAATAAAGCACCCTGGCCGCTCGGAATTGGGTCCGGGACATCCCTTTATTCGTGCAAATTGTTGTTTTATTACTCGGGATCACATGTAACCAACTGCCCATCGATCCTCTATCGAACTCATTTCCTTTCTCGCAAATTTGACCTTGTTTATTAGGCGACGGTAATGTGATGAGGATGATAAATAGCTCTCGGCTAGATCGAACTGACTCTGCTTTGATATTCCGTGAAATCTACATTTTACGCAGTAATAAGTATTACCTTCACATTTAACTTTACATGTAACTTTACACTTACTCGGCCTAATTTTATCGTGTCTAGTATATATTGCGTATGCGGTTGCATATTGTGACAGAGTATTAATGTATTATGCACAACTATTTGAATATTATGTTGGAATGGCCAGGTATCTGTAATACAGATAGAAATATTTCTGAATTAGTTGCATGAAAAACATTATAAATCTTTATGTTATTATAATTCATTAGGTTAACAAAAAAACGACCTTTTCCGTCAGTCGATAATTCTTTCTTAAACAGTAAAAAAAAGCCGACCGTCAAATTTTTTTAACAAAAGTAGCCATAACCAGGTATAATAAAATTCTGTCCTGGAAAAAATATGAGATACACTCTGGAAAAAACCACTCTTTTATATGTAAGTATATCCCTAAAACTTTTTCTTTTCTTTGAGTATTTCAAGATTTATACTTAAATAAAACGGAAGTAAATCATTTCTTCACTTGATGATTTATTGCGTCATTCATTTTATTTTATTAAAAACTCATATTTTATTATTGTACTGGACGAAAATTCAAAAAACTGATTCTTTAAAGTCTTATCAATATTTGCATCCTAGATGTCAAAGTGAAATTGCGAGACTTACGTAATAATTCAATGAATAGTCTATAAATTTAATTCTACAATTATGAAGATGAATGCCAAAAGGATAGATCCTCAATGCTTTCATTTGGAAATTATAAAAGCGAAATTCTCAAATGTCACATTAGGATTCACAATGAAAAATTGATAAAATTAATTGCACGGTTGTAAGTATAAATGCCAGAATAAACCTTGTGGTAGATTATAAATGGTCAAGCGACAAAAAGTATCTTATTAAAATCACAAAACGAAATCTCGGTTCAGTGAATCATCAGTCATATTTTATTATGTCGAGTCGTTCGTGAAACAATACTTAGAGACAATGAAATTAATAAAGAGAGGATCTCGTAAGAATCCGAAGAAAAACAAAGATTAACTGATTGTCTAAATAAAGACTACTTCATGAAATATTATTATTTAGTAAGGTCTTAATGCGGTCATTCTACAATCTTATTGAATTTCGCCTCATTATCCGCAGATATTCTACAATTCACGTCGCATAATGGGTACTGTATAAAAGCATCTGTCAGTTGCAGAAGAGTTTACCTCCGAGTGCTAACGAGTACTCCTTAGGCATGCAGTAAACATCGCGGGCATCAATCCGTTTCGTGAGTAAATCCCATCTTGCTTCCATTGGCACGGCGGCAGTGTGCGCGTCTGCGTCGCGCAGTGCCGCTTCTTTCCCTCGTCAATCGAAATTTCAGCGAGCTGTGAGAGATGCACACGCCGGGGCCATAAAGTGGCAATCGAGACCCGCAGGTCCTCCGCGGCTCGATTTCGCTCTTATCCGAGGGCGCGTTCGCGCTTTAGTGGTACGTGAAACGGCCGTTTATAGGCGCGGCCACGAACCCCTAGCTGGAATTGTTGCTCCGTGGCTTTACGACGTTTTTATTTGCCCGGGAAGGAATTTTCGCACCCGGGAATCACTGTCGGCTGTCCGAGGCCTCGAGGCTGCACAGCACGGAAGTGATTGCTTCTCATTTGGGTTTACGGAGGGAGAAGTTTAGCCACTCGCGAGATTGATAAAAGAGCCGGGCAATGAGTATTTGCCACTCTGTTGGGTTTTCGATGGTCAATTGAGCGGTCGATCGATTTTTTTATTCATGAATTTTACGAACAATAGGAAATTCAGCGTAAGGATTTATTTTTACCTGCTAGTTGTCTGAGAGGTCTTTGTACTTTGTTAACAATCGACTTGAAAGAAGCTGGAGGGTTCGCTAGCAACACTTGCCAAGATGCCGTGAGGATATTAGTGTAGCAATTTCAAGTTTGTAAGTACGCTCGTGATAATTGGACAATATTCGCTAGTAATCACTGCCGAAAACTCTGTTACAATAATGACTTTCTCTTTCTCTCTACCCCCTCTTCTCTCTCTCTCTGACAACAAAGCTTTACTAAAAATTACTTTATAAAACAAAATAATTTATCTGTAACTGAACGAACTTTTAGTAATACTTTCCAAAAGTTCACGATTGAATGGGGTTCTCTCAAATATTAAATTCTATAGAAGAGTATAAAGAGCCAACGGAATTTTTACTGTGACCCTTCAGAATTCAATATTGAACACAGGTTTTTCTCTCGAACAGGTACACAGCCCGGGTAAAGTTGAGACGCACAACTAAGTACCTGTTAAGTAAGGGTAGCGGGCAAACAGGTTAACTAAGTCTCTCGGGTTGCTGAGAACAAAAGGTAAGCATTAAAGTCAAACTAAGTTTGTAGTTGGGATTAGTATCAGCTACTCGGGCAGTTACGCTAAGCAGTAATTAACAAAACTGTTAAAGTAACTATAATACACGCGTGTATGCCGTGTGATTATGTGCAATTTTAAGTAGTGATTTTAACCTATCCAAGCGCAACCACAAATGGAATAGAAAGGGATTTTCAGTTCATAGCTTTCAAAATTTTCACTAAATAAATAGGAGAGGGGTGTAGAAAATAATATTATTTATTATTAATAAGTAATTAAATGATTACATTCAAATCATTACATTGACCATGATTTCTTCGGATAAGATATGTAATAGGTACGTTAAAGTGCGTCGACAAGAATTACTTTTTAAATATAAAAATGAAAATATTTTAAAAAAATGCTCGTACGAAAATATTAGGTAAAATTAAATATTATGTCAACTATATCATGCTTGTTAGGTTTATCGCGATGTAAAAGTATAACTTGTGAAATTACTGTCATTTGTATTATGAAAAATATTTAAATAATTTCATCAAGCTTGATACTCTAAATAGACATGTATTGAATTAATTAAATTAGCTATAAAATCGATTGAATCTATTATAGATTTTGTTACATTCAAAACATATTTTCGAAATTAAAAACATAAACATATAACGAGTATAACGTATTATAATCCATATCAGGTTTCAAATGTAGAATGATAAATCAGAAAAATTGGTATAACACGACTTAATAATTTATGTAGGGTATTTGCAAATTCTGGAAACATTTCAATTATTTTCCAGTTAAATTATTTTTGAAAAAGGTTAAGATCGTTCTATATTAAATTTCGGCAAGGAATTCAATAATGACCTTGGGTTTGCTCTTCACGATGAACTTAGTCACCACCGTTTTTTAAAATGGAAACGGGACATGTTTTAAATTAAAGAACTAAATATATCTGAAGTACGCAATTCAAGAAATAGTACAAAACTCACTCTAGAAATTTTTTTGATTACAGTGAGTAATAACCTTAACCCTGCTTTATGGCCTTTAAAAATGGTAAAAAAATTAAATTTAAAAAAAATAGAAGTAATTTTGAAATAATTTTTAAGATTCTCGTCAAGGTTACATTGAAGGTCACTATTAAATTCCTTGACAAAATTTAACATAAGAATGACCATTAACATTCTTAAAAAATATTTTAACTTGGAAATTCTTCAGGTGTTTTCTCGGATGCCTTCGACATCCTAAATAATTGCGACATATTTTTTCTATTATTTTCCGTAATATACAGTTCTGAATTCGTTCGCAAATAAATAACAAAGTATACAAATTTCTCGTTTGTTTTATTATAAGTGATTGATTTTTATATTAAATATAAGCATTTATACTATTAATCTCAGTAAATAAATTTAGGTTTACCAAAGTATTTCTGAATACGCGTCACTTAAATTTATTTGAGATTACTCTGTATTAAAAACAATAACTTTTTATGTATAAACTGGAGTTTATTTACAATTTTATTAAATTATTTAGAAAATTTTCATAATCTGCATTGATTTATAGGTAAAAGCGGTCGTCGGTATTGTCAACAGATTTAAATATACTCAGATCAAGGAATAATATTTAATTAGAATAAATTTTTTAGGTGTTATTAGCAAAAACAACTAGACTTTTAAAATCTGTACTAAAGCAAAAAATAAAAATAAAACGATGTACATTTGATTATGATATCGTTTAAAAAATGAATAGATATTTTACGTATAAACTACTGAACGCAAAGGCGCATTGCACTAACAAAGGTATACCGGAAGAACAACTAATATTTTGTCCATACAGGATACTAGGCTATAATTAATTTGAAATAGATAAGCTACACAATCGGAGTACGCGGACTCTATTATTGGGTCATGTAATCTTATTTAGATGCTCTAAAACTGAGAGAAGTTGGGGCGTGCAAAGTGCTTTTGTAATATCGGTATACATAATGAGATCCTTGCGGGTGGGAGGGCTTCGGAAAGCGAGCAATTAAATAAAGCGGCAGGGATAAATCAGCGCGGGCACTCGAGTCTCGGGCCCCACCACCCCTTGAGTTACGAGGGTAATTTTATCGAAAACAGAATTCAGCGCGCGAAAGAAGAGTCCAAATTACCGGCATAATACAGGGTACGCCGACAGGGGGTCTTAAAGTGCGAGCGCCGACCCTTGCGCGATGAATTTTAAGCGGTCGCAATGAAACGGCGATAGCCTCCTCGCCCGAATCGATCCGCGGGGCGATAATTCGCGGTCTGCGGGGCCCTAATAAAATACAAGCGTGCGGTCGCGGGGACAGCGAGGGCGATATTTCAAAAGGGGCGCGGGCCGCGATGATAAAACCAAGACGTTGAGGCATACGCTCATTTTCCCGGCGGGCGTTGGCGCAAGGGCGCTAAAAAAGGCCAGAACTCCATTCCTCCCGAACAATAACCATTACTCTGGGGCCCGCTCTCACACCCGCCTTACCCGCTCGACCCCCCCCCTATCCCATCCCTCGTCTTCATCCGGCGGCTTTCACTTTTTCTTCGGCTTTCTTAAATTTCACTAATATACGCTGAGCGTTTCTTATCAATCTTCCGAAATTTCTGCCGCTGGCTTCTTGGCACATTGGATCGGCGATGTTTTTAGTACCTTCGCAATCCGCTTGGTTAATATTGCTTTTTTGCTGGTTTATTGCAAATATACCAGGGGTTGTGCGTGAGTTTGTCGTTGTATCAAGAGGGTCGATGTCAAAATCAAGATTAATTTCAATACGGCATGGGTTCTCTCTGGGCGGCCATTGTTTATGACACGATGATTAAATTGCCGTTTCATTCGCACTACAGATGTTTACAATCAGAGTATCATTTGCTTGTTTAATGTATTTTAATGAAATTTCGACAACAAGTTTGCAATACTTTGATAAATGAGGTCAAGTAAGTTTGTTGCTAATGAACTCTAGAACTGAAGCTTATACACAACAAGAAATTTGAGCAGTACAGTTCGTTTAGAAAACCAACAGAAATAAATTTTCATATCTTCTAATCAACAATTTTCATACAAGTTTATTCAAATAAATTAACAAAATATTTGAAATGTTCTTTATTCGCTTTATCCTATAGTAAAGTGCCAGAATCAGCGTTAAATGGGGACACTACGAAAATTACACTTTTTACGTTGAAACTTGGTTTCCACACGTTTCACTGCATACTGTCAAAAACAGTTCTAAATTTTGTATACTGCATCAGCTCTAGTAGTATAGCATTTTTTGCATTCAGCCAAAGTGTAATTTATCAAATAAATCGTTTTAATTACAAATGCTTGCATGCTATATCGAGTGCTATATTTGAATACAACTCTCAACATAATCCCCTAGTCCATTTTCGAATGAAACAAATTGATTCGAGAGATATTATTTTACATGCGAACTCTGTTAAATGATTTTACAATATAACATCAGTATCATTTAAACTAACATGCTTAACAAGTTTAGTTAACATTTGAGTCTACGAGAGGCGAGGTTCGATACGTGAACCAACGATTTATCAGTTTAATATTCATTTTCAAAAAAGCATTATTAATGTTTTTATAATATAAGTATTATATATAGTAGTTTTCTTATTTGTTATTATTTTTCACATACATGTTATAGTAATATAAAACTCTGATCAGTTGTGTAAATAATAAGTTTCTTTTTTTCATGCATTTATCCATTATTCGTATTATATTTGATTTAAAGTCCTTGCAAGAATTTAACTTAAATAAAATCTTAAATTTGCGAAAGCACTGAAAGAGTAGAATGTATTGTAGCGAATGTGGAAAGGTCTAAAGACGGAAGCTTTCTAGAGTCCTTTGTTCGCATTCATTCAAGTGTCTACACTCAATGTCCACACTTGACAGCGAGCAATTTTAAAATGGTATCGAAATTGACCTTGAGTTGAGGAAAGCCATCAATCAATCATCTTACAAGTACTAAATTTGAAAATATAGCCTTCTATAAAAGTTGTAATAATAGTTTATTACATATTTTATTAATGAAACGAAGCAAAAAACTTTCATAACAATATTTTTCATTATGAAAAATGAATTGACAACGTAAAATTATTCTACAAAATGCAGTAATATTCTAAAGTAAATAATTAAAACAAAAATAAACCTTTCAAGTAACAAATATTTTACAAAATTGTATTACTTTTCTTCTTTGAAGATTGATGCTAATTATTGCAAATATTATTTGTACTCTTATGTGTATGAGAGTGAAAAGTAATATAATTACACATATATTAAGTATGAAAATTTCTGAAATCTACACAGGATTTATAACTATATAATTATATAAATATTTTGAAATAATTATGTGAAGTTGTTTTTAACGATATACCTTTAATCGGTAGACTTCTATTACATGTACACGCTTAAGTAAATATTGACTATGCTGGAATTTGCAATATCCTTTGAACATAGGGAAGTCGATATATCAAACGGTAAGAAATTCAAGTAAAAATATATTTTTAACTTTAATGTAAATTTACTAGTACTCTAGTTATTACTAGTTCGCTACTAATTACTACTTAGTACTATATTTCTATAAATAAAAAATTTTGTGAGAGTAACGAATTCTTTATTTTAATTTAATTATAAACTTTTTTCTGATTTTAATTAGCTCATAAATTTGAGATATTATTTAACATTAATATAAAATAATAATAAGATGATTTTCATCCAATGACTGTAAATGATTCATATAAGCATATATTTGTATTTCCGAGGTAGCGTTTCAGTATATTTAGTTCATTTTATTTACTTAAGGATTAAAAATTATATATTCGAAAAGTAAAAGGATGTACGCGAGGTAGTTATGAACCAAAAAAGTAATAAATCTCGAGTAGCTTCGTTCACGTGGATATCAAGTTGTGCGAGGTAGTTTAGGCATCGCTGCATAGTAACGCTCACGGCCCCTTCGAAAATCTCGGAAAATTTCGCGTGCAGAGGCGGAGCAATTTCTGCTTACACTATAACCTGGAAGGAGAGAATAACTTACGAGAATCAAGCATAGTTGGGATCAAATCATTGTTTTGGAACTCGATTAGCAAAGGTGAGTACGAAAACTCACGTATACACTTCTTTTTCAATCGTCTTTTCTTATGAAATTATAATAGTTTATGAACAGAAAAAAGTAGTTTCTATTTTCAAAAGTAATACTTATTTATTTATTAAAAGAAGTAAGTATCTAAAAAAGCAGAAACTATCTTTTTTAAAATAGCAGATACTTTTAAAAGGGAAGCTTTTACCTTTTTTAAAGTATCTGTAATCTGTGTATAGAAAAAAGCTACGATATTTTATTTTCAGGTAGTGACTACCTGTCAAAAAATAGCTATTGCAGTTTTACTTCATTGTTGTAAAGAGTAGAATGTATGTATTTGTATTGCGAGAACGCGATATTTAATATTTTTGGTCATATTTGATTGGTGCGACTTTAACATTAGTTATAGTAATCAATTAATGTTATTTTCTTTCAAATCATAGAATTAAAGTGTATGATTAATTATTCAGATGTGATTAATCAATGAATATGTTTTCAGAATCGATGGATACTGATACAGCAATAGATCTTTCAATAGAGTTTCAGCATAATCGTTAAGTTAACAAAGCTATATTCTCACTGTTCTTATTAAAAAGCTAAATTTAGTTTTATCAATAGAATGTAAGATAAACTTTATGTATGTGTATTTGGGAAACAAAAGAAGTTGGGTGCAAGTGTTTGTGTAGGAAAGCTTCGAATATTGAAAATCCATTAATCGGTTGAAGTTGCAGCAAACGCCGAGCTAGCAAAACATAAGATGAAAAACCGTTTGCATCTTTTGCGAGTTATACTACATCTATTGATTAAATCAAAGTGTCAGTCTAAAAAATGTAACGACTATCTTTTTCCTTTCTTTGACGCTAGTCGTAGGGTTTCTCCCGTCCCTTGTAATTCCGCGATTTGGCTGCTTCTTACGACGCGTGTGGAATCGGCGAGCTTGGCGTATAAATTAAAGCAGGGCTCAAAGCGCCGGCAATGCACGGGCGGAGTAATTCTTTCAGAGGCCTTTCTCGAAATCTCGACAGGGCCGCGTAAAAATAGTTGAAAGCCGGGGAATAAAAAAAAAAAGCGGAAAGCGTGGGCGTCAGTCAAAGCTGGCGCATCGCGCTCGATCGCGAAAACCAGCGGCGTCGGGGGCGCGAGCAAAGGGGAAAAGGGGGAGGAGGCGGCCGATCGTAAAAGGCGCGGGCGGGGCGATGCGTGCGCTCATCCCCCCCGGGCCCGGGCTCCTCGAGTCCCGGGCTCCTGGCTCTCCGGCGCGTACATCGACGGCCCCGCCGGCCCCTTAAAAGCGCGGGCCTCCCCCTTCCGACCTTTTACATCTTTCGTAATTGGCCGCGCCATCTTCCCATTACCGGGACGAGCGGAGTGCGAAGGCGCGCGGGGCGGGCGAGCGACTCGGGAAGAATGGGCGCGCGGCACAAAAGCCGTCGGGAGAAAGGCTCGCGTAAAAATTGCAGGATGCCGGGAGGTGGCGCCGAGTGCTTAGGCCGGCCCCCCACCCACCCCACCCCCGAGTATATGATAATGGATAAGGGGGAGCGGGCGGGGTTGCGGGCTGCCCGGGCGCCGATCGCTTGTTGGGCCTGATTAGATGGGGCGACGCGTGTTCCCGCGCCGTTAAGGGCCAATTGTTTCACGCCAATCTTGGGGGGAAAGCGCCGACACGGATGACGCGGCATTTTGCCCCGGCCGCTGCCGGTGCAGCTTGCGCGGATGGCTCCTCGCCTCTGGGGTTTGATTTAATTTTTTACGCGGACGTGCCGGGGTGATTTCTTTTTATGGCCGCGCTCCTCTTCTGCTGACGAAATTGTTCAATAGAGCCTGAGCGAAAATTACCGCTCACGCGGGGAATATGGCTTTTTTCCCCACTCGAGGCCGCAGTTTACTTGATTAATTTGGCCCCCTCCTCGTTTTCATCGGGGCCCGCCTATCGCTTCCTCCCCGGGCTTTTCCAAATTCATAAGCGGCACTTGTTTATGGATTAGAAGCGAGCTCCGCGGAGGCCTAATGAATTCGCGGAGCCGCCGACAGGCCCAGCGGTCTATGCGGCCCAATTAATAATTTGTCTACGCGCTCGTAAAAGAAGATTGCCTGCTCTAATTTATAGAGACCGGTAAATTTAATTTCGCATAAAATTAAGGCTTATCGACGGGCCGAGCGAATCAAAAGCGCAGGGCGCCGGCAGACGGGGAGGAGCCAGATACAAGGGAGGGAAAAATGCAAAGGTGACGGAGGGGCGAGATAGCGGCATTGAGAAACAGGACGGATAAGAGGGGCTGCGGGGATTCCCGAGTGGATGGCGCCAGATAAAAAGGATCGAGTGGATATAGATTGGTTGTTGAAATAGATTAGGAGATAGAGAGATGCTAATCTTTGTCGGTATGCAGGTCTATCGCTCTCCCGGGAACAAACAACTCGTGCATCGATATCGCTGTTTATCGAAGAAACGCCAGAGCGTCAGCGTGTCAGCGCCAGAGGAGCCACGACCAAATTTTTTATTGAAAACTCCGGGCTTTGAAGTTCATGCCTGCATCGTTCGGCGATAATTTATTTTTCGTATCACGCGGTCGATTGAGCTGTAACGATTGAATGAAAACAGTGTACATGTCGCTTCAAGACTTGTTTTGCAAAAATCAAAAATAATTGATAAGCTATTGTTTATTTATGTATTGTATGCCTAAATCCAGAAATTACGCTTTCTAAGGTTCTATACGCGTGCTCGGAACTGCGCGAATTTTATAAGTTGTACATACAGTTGTTGCGATACAACTTGAAACTGTCAATGAAATATAAAATCCGAGTAGTTATAATTTCTGCAAACTTCAGTAAACTATTTTACTAATTTTCTATGGTTATGAAGTTTGAAACAAAATTTCTAAGAAGTAGCAAGTTACAGCGCGAAACTTGTCCATAAATTAAAATTAGCATTCTAAATTATTAACTACTAAGTTGGGTATGCACAAAATTGTCCAATGAAAATTATAGTGTATACACGCGAGAGAAATGTTCGAACTACTTTTGCGAGTTTGCCGGTGTACGTTTCACCTTGTTAAAAATCCGTCCAAACGTCATAAATGCCTCTATCGTAGGATGAACCGGAGCCGTTCCCTAGCATATTCAAAATGTATTTTTATCGGCCGAGCGTGCTTGTTTACATTTTTAAAAATCGTTTTATTCAAAAATCGGCAGCAACGCGAATGCATTTTTGCGCATGAAACATGCGAGCCCCGCACCAACGACCATTACACTGGCCATCGAGATAACAAAATGAATCCAACAAATGTATTTCCCGGACGATGTAGCTCCCGCGATAAAAACCTTTTTCCAATTGTAAGTTTAACGCATCCGCGGAACTGCGTGCGGCCTTTCAAGGAAGCCCACGCGCGTCATTATGGATTCCTCGCGGCTCGCTCCCTCCCGGGAGGAGGTAGGCACTTCCGCGGGACGTCGACTTTTCCGCGGCTGCCCGCCGCAATAAATAAAGCTCCGGGAATCGCTGAGATATGAAGATTTCGATAACGCTCGGGCGGACGCAGATAGATTGCGGGGGGCACGGTTACAAGAAAATATGCAAGAAGCCGCGCGGCTGGGAGAGCGCCGCGCCCGAGTAGCGCCCGTTGAGGGGCCAAGACAAATGTGTAAGGGAACGAGGTAAGAAGCTTTCGAAAGAACGCGGAAAATGAGAACGAATGCCAAAGAACGAAAAAAAAAAGACCCCGGGCGAAACAAAGGAAACGCGATAAGACACTCGCGCCCCCTTACACCCGGCATCGCGTTCTCCTCGAGACCCGCGAATCACAGAAATGGACGTCATTCCGGCAACGATGAAACATCATTCCCGACAAACCTGTATTAGTGGGAATGTGTGTGTGTTTATTATTACTTGTTGCTCTGCTTTCAAAGTTATTTTTTCCAGTTGCAAAATACATTATAGTTTTATTGTGTTCGCGAGTTTAATTGGCTTTTGTATCATATTTCATTAAAAACGTCATACGTCTTTAATGCCAACGAATGTATTTTATTTGAACGATTGTGTTTTTGCAAAGCAAAGTTTCAAACAAATTTAGGTTAAGCGTTAGAAATATTTGAATTGTACAAATTTGAATGTTAATCGACCTGAAAGCTCTCGACGTTAAAAGAGTTTCTATGTCCGATGCTAGAATCGATTATTGACTCCCACGCTTTTATTTAAATTTGCTTTCAAATGCGGTTAATTTAGAAACAAAGAATCGAAAAAGTAATATATATCTTTATTATTTATATACCATTTGTGTATTTATATTATAAGTTAGTTTTTAAAAATTAATTAAAACAATTAATTAGTACAATTCAATCATTTATAAAAACATCGTATGTGTCTATTATAATTATGTTTTTAATAGTTATAAAATCGATTTTGACCATTTTACAAAATTAAAAATACAAGTTGTGAGCTTTTAAATCGGCACATAGTCACAGGGTACTGGGATAACTGGACAAGTAACTCGGGTTACTTCATTTTTGAATATTTGCAGAGGGATTGAAAAATATCAATCAAAAAAGTCAATAGCAAATATCAAACACAAAGATTTAACTATTTGCTAGCGTATTCGACAAACAAAGCTTTGGTAGGTTAGCGGAATTTCCCTTGTCCCTTGTACCCTTAGAAATAATATCAAAAGGTATACATTTTTACTGCTGGAAAAAGCGAATACATGGCTGTTTTTTTACTAACCCAACGCGAATTAACTTTAGAAATTAAAAGCCCGCAATAAAAGTAGCAAGGCAGGTATAAGTTCCCAAGAGATTGTGAGCACGGCCACGGAATGGAGAACAAAATGTCGCTCCCCTTCCTCAAGTACAAAGCATTAAAACACTCGCCGTCCCCTATCAAGCGATTGCACCACCGACTCCACGGGGATGAAATAACTGACTCCAAAATCCGGCAACGCAGCAGCCACTGAAACGAGGGCGAACACCATCGAGGCTCTTTTGGGGTTATGCGCGCTCACAGGTCCCCGTGAATCGTAAGGCCGGCGATCGGGGCGCGCGCACCGCCGCGAACTTGTCCGGGCTGCGGCGCTCGGCTTTTTCCCCCCCTCCCGGCGGCCCTCAGTGTCTTTCAGGCCGTACGGCGGAGAGCAGCTCATCCATCACGGGGCTCGGGCCGCGAGTCGCAAAATAAAATAAAAAAAAAAAAAAAAAAAAAAACGTGAAATTCCAGGGTAGCGCGAGGCGAGGAGGCGGAGAGGCGGGCGGTGGCACGCGAGGTGGCCCCGCGGCAAACTTGGGCGTCGCCGCGGCGCGTCGTCGCTCGGAAAAGTAAGTGAGCGCCCGGAAAAAGCCTCCGCCGGAGTTCCGAGGGGGTAAAGATGCCGGGGGGAGCGGTTAAGTGGCCGGCGCGGCCCCCGGGGCGCTTTTCATTTTTGGAGGATCGCCCGGGGACGGCTTCTTGCCCCGGCCGGCTTCCGCTCGACACTTTGATTGGGATTGCCCGGGTGCAAACAGAGGCTAATCGGTTGATAGGTCCGGCTAACCTAAATGCGTTCCGCTTGTTATTCTTGGGTTGTTATCCGTGTCTCGCTCGTGTCCGGTTGGCGAGGTGAGCTTTTCTTTTTTCGTGATTATCACCTTGAGTTATTTGGGCTTTCCGCTGGTGGGATATTGTAGTTATAATGGGGTCTCAGTGTGCTCCGGAGCAGCGGAACTCGTCATGCGATTATAAAATACTTTGAAAGCTTCGCTTTAGGGGTCAGAGAGGATATTTTTCGTGCAATCTGGGCGTTTTGAAAGTTTGAAAAGTCAACGTGTCAGATCCGCGGACAAACGAATGTAATCGAATGCGACGGAATCTCCGAAAAATAGTTTGTAAATTAAGAACATTCTCGACGCTCCTCGCTGCGGCTTCTTAAAGTTTTAATTGCTGCTTTAACAATATCACCCCCTAGAATTGGGTAGTTCAGTTTTACTGTCACGTAGATAAGCAAATTGCTGCTGATGTAGGTGCAGTTGTAGTTGAATTTCTCACCCCTCGACTCGACTGTGCGGACGTTAGATTTCAGACGGAGGAAAAAGAGGCTTAGTCGAAGTCAAACAAGAATAGGACTTGAACGTCTCATCAATGATCTCGGTGACATAGCCATGCAGAAAATAATCTTTAGCGAGGAAAGCTAATTTCCTGACGGAAATTACATGAACTACTTGTGAATTTAATCAGTAGTGCATTATAAAACTAAATACTTTCTATCTTCCCCTTTAATCCGAATTCCACCTCAATCTGCATTTTATTTTATCTGATTCGCCGCTTCTTACACATCGTTTTTTTTTACGTTTAATGGTCACAAGGATAAGCGGAGATAAAAAGTATAATGGAGCAAAGGTTATAATGAAAAGCATTTGGCGAATGCTGCTTATAATTACCGAATTACTGAATCACTTACTTTGACGGTCGTCCCTCCCCCCATTATCGTCATAAATTCCCGCCAAGGTAGCACGGAGGCTAATTCAGCGCCACGACCCCGAAGTTAAATAAATTATAAAAATCCATTTTCCAAGTGGGCGTCAGCATCCGCTTCGGATCAGCGCCGAGTTCTCCGCTCCCCTGCAGGCCCGCCTGGCAATAAGCGCCTAATCCCCAGCGACGCGTCCCCCGGCGAAATCTGAGAGAATCTTTCTCTACTGGCACTTGCAGATATCCATCCGGAGGAGATCGGCGTCCCCGGGAATCCCCAGCGCACCCCCGAAAAATTTCCTAGGAGTAGCCGCCTCTCGGATGTCTGAGGCGGTAATCCGGATGAGCCCCGGCCGCTGCGAGGAGGCGCGGATTGAGAGACCGGGGCGCTAGAGGGCCCGGAAGAATTCTAGGGCGCCCGGGAGGCGCGGCCCCGCCAAGATGGTGTCCAAGAGGATTAAGTACGCGCGGGCGCACCTCTCGCGGCGCAGACACATGGCCGTCCTGGCCACGCCGCTCTGGAGGCGCACCCAGCCGTTCGACGTCAACTGCACGGTAAGCGGCCGAGGGGGCCGCCCGGGGACCCCTCGTCGCGGCCTCCTCGGACCCGCCGTTCGATAAGCGCCGACGCGCCTCCTCGGGGGGCCGCGCCCTTCGCTCCCCCGTGTATTTGCACAAGCTCTCGGGAGCCCGTATCCGTCCAAATTTCCGGGCCGCGCCTTTGAGACAAAGTCGATTATTGGCGTGAGGGAGAATCAGCGAGAAATTGTTTGTAAACTTGCTTATCAAAACCGAGTCGCGAAAGGCCCGTCGAACTAACGGATTTTCCCAGAGGTGGATTTGATGCGGTTAGAAATTCTGCCGCTGCTTCGACGAGATGGCGTGATGAGTAGAAAATGCGAGGTGCCACTGCCCGTTTTTACGCGAATTTTCAAACGCCAGACGATACTGTAAATTTTAAAGTACGTGTGGAAATATTCTACTGCTCTTGAATAATGCGTATAGTGGCAATGCAAAAAATGACTAGAATTCCTTGACAACTTCTTTCCACTATGATGGATATGTAAATAATTTCAGGGTAAATTCGTGAAAATGTGGGGTCGTTAAAATAGTTTTTTTTTTTATTTTTATTTTGTTATGAATAAACGTAACGAGCATTAGTAAATAGTTGCTCTTTACCTGTATATGAATCAACTTAAAACATTGCAAAAGTAATTCCTGTAAATTTACATCCCTTATTAATAAATGCGCTTTGATAGCATACGTACTCGTGCAAATCATATCTTTAAATCGCTTTTTCGTCGAAATACGTAGGTGACCTATTTTTGTCGGAGTTATACGCAGAGTTTCTGAAAGTCGGAACAAAAATACATAAAATGACAAAAAAGATACCGTTACAAAAAATATTACAAAAATTATTAATAAATTATTTATAACGAGCAGGGAATTCAAAATTATATTTATACGCTGTGCTAGACAATTTGAATTTGAAAAAGCATTTTCTTAAGTATATATGAATGTACAATAAATGTTTATATGCGAAGCGCGAATTGTAACTTATGCATATAGGAATTCGTACAAGGAATTCCAGTTAACAGTTGCTCTAAATTCTATGAAATCTCAGAGAAAGTGTAAGAAATCTGATATGTATTTGACTAGGAGATTTTGAAGATTATTTAAGTATCGTTATATCAAATTTGAGCAACTTTAAGTTTTTATTTATCGGAACAGAGTATATTTCTAGACCAATGTTAAATCAAAAGTCGAACTACAATAATACAGATAAATTAGAAAATTCATAAAACAAATATATTTATTGCAACTATGTACATAAGAAGTATGTCATATAAAAATCTATAGCATAATTTCATTACGAAAATCGTAAAAACAAAATGAAATAATACGCGATAATAATTAGAAGGTAATATTTAAATAATTTCGTATTTAATGTGGTAAAAAATGTAAATTTGGAAATTCAACTACAATAATCTCCATTTGCTTAAATATAAATAAATGTATGCTTAAGTCTGTCCATTTACGTTCCAGTATTACTTACAATACAACGGGCTTCAGTATGCGGTTACACTCTTTATATTATTTAATGCCGAATTGAATTATTCATACTAACAAGTTAGTTTACAGTATTGTACAGTGTGTAATTAACATATCAATTCACCAAATGCCTTTATTGAATTATTTGATCAAGATGTAACGACCTACATTAAACAAATAAAAAATGGATTCAACAGATATCGGTAACAAAATATGTTTGAAAACATTCTGTATGAATTCTATGAATTTCACCAGAAAATAGAGCAACTTTTGCTATTCTGTACACGAAACACGGTTTCCTCAATAAAGTGCGTAGCATTCCTTTTATTCTATAGTACTTAACCGCCTAGGGCTAAAAGTCCAACAATAGAATGCAACGATTGAATATCGCGGAAAAAAAAGCAGCCTGAAAATCCTCTTTTTTCTTCGACATGTGTTCGACACGGAGCTTTCCTTCTTCGCGCATCGGCCGCAGCGGCTATTGCGAAATTCTCCAGATTATAACGATCGGTATTTGCCATTTTCTAACACTACCACTCCCGAGGTCATCAGAGCGCGCTGCTCGTAACTCAGGAACAAAGGCCGGCGCCTGAGCACCGGGGGGAATAATCGTGAAAAACTCTCGAACGCGACAGGGCCGCGTAAAAATACGCTCGACATCACTAACCATTACTCGAGGGCCCTAACTCACTTAGGGGCCGGCGGCCGCCCCGTTTTTAAAAACCAGCAACCTTACGCATTAGCCGGAAAGCCGGGCGGGATCCCCCCGGTCAGTGGGCGGAGGCGCTCCGCCGAATCAGGGCCGCGCGCGGGCGCAGCTCGAGCGTTTTATCGTCCCCGCATGCAGATTATCGAGTGCGCTTGGTCGTCCGGCATCCGGCGTCTTTTCGACGCCGGCTCGCGGCGCCGGGAGCGAGGCGCGCGCGCGCCCGATATAGGTCCGCCCGGCGCCGCTTGATTGCGCGCATTTGCCGTCACCCAGGAATTTACTTAGGGCGCGCGGGGAGTTTTGCGAAAAAAAAAGAAAAAAAAAAAGGAGGAAAAATGAGGCGCGCCGCCTCGAAATTGCTTGTCGCTTAGCGCGGCTGTCGCCACTTTTCCCGACGGCTATGCCGCCGAGCGGACTTTTCGAGCGCATTCGCTCGCGGGACGCTCCTTTTTTTTTTCGGGCAGGAAGCGCCCAGATGGAGCGGCGCGGCGAAATTGATGAATGCCGCGAATGCGCGCCGATCGATAAAGCGATGACGGGCCCACCTTTTGCATTACCACCGCGGCTGTGGGACGAATAGATTGGGCTTGCCGTTAATTATTACGCACTGCCAGAAATGTGCAACAAAATTAGACCGTAATTTAATTCACTTAATAATTGATTTAATCAATTTTATAATTAAATGCTAATAATCGTGCATAACTGCAATAATAATAACTGTGTCACGCACCAATGATTGTTTTCAATAAATAACAATGCTTCCGAGCGTTAATGCGGCGCTGCTTAGAAAGAATGCTTAATTCGGCTCCAACGTAAAAATGATCTTGAAACAACAATAATACAGCGCTTCGAAACGGGCTATAAAAATAAATTTCGAGCTGGGCCGCGTGCAGGAGGATCGTCGAAGGGTCGCCCCTTAAATCAGCCTCGGGACGATAAATAAAGCTTTATTACAAATACACATTTGCGTGGGCGGTCCGGTTTCATTTTTGTGCACACTGCACACTGCAAGCGCTCACCGGCTCTCGGCGGCTGCATCGAATGTGCGCCTATTCTTCATTTGTTATTCATGACTTTTAAGGATACTAATACCAAGTAGAATTCGTAGGCACCGCCGAGATATTAATTTGAGATTATAGCCGCCATGCTTCACGGATCCGTGGCAGGCAATCAAACGATCCCTGGCTTCTAGTTATTTCTTGCGAATGCTTTTTTTGTAATTTTCTTTGCACGCGAAAAAGAACGTCACACGCCAGCGAAAACAATGCCGAAACGATTCGTTCTCATTGCAAAAAGGGACATTTATTTGAGAGTCAAATGCAGATACGTATGTCGATGGGGATGTAGTTTGAACACTCTTATAAAATATTCAAAATGTATAAAAGTTTTACATCTGTAGTTGAAGAAAATAAAAAACACAGAAAAGTATCGGTTTTACTTTTGAAAAAACCTGTACATAACGATATATTGCATATCATCTATCATTTCACTATCAATACGTATAAATTAATAACTAATACATAACATATTTATCGTATATAATAATTACATTTACACAATAAACAATATAACAAATATATAATATCTTTTAAAAGAAATCAATTAAAACGAATTAATTTTGTTTAAAATGTCTACAATAACCAAATACTGTATAATAATTAATTCAAAAAATAAATATAATACAGAAAAAGGTTAATCTTTAAAATGGAAATGCTAATCTCTTAGCGAAACCTATATATTTTTATTCAATATTTTATCAGATGTATAAAAAATATAAGTCATTATAGATTTAAAAATAATAGAGGAAGTTTAATTTTACTTATTCATAATAAAAAATCCCCTTAATTCGTGAATATATATTAAAATGCATATTATCATGCGAGTTTGAATATATTTTATATCAATATATAAAACGGAAGCAATTTAGATAAGTATCCAATAGAAGCAAAAAGAACAGTTTGGAACAATAATAATAAACCTCGATGGAACGGTTAAACGAAGCCAGACGTGCAGCTGAAAAAGACATCGACATCGTCTCGAAGCACCCCTTCATCACCCAATAACCGACTCGACCAATTCGATTCCGCGCTCGCGCGCGCGCGCGCGTCTAGTCACCCGCTTTGGAAATCTTATTATAGAGTGGGCGGGTGGGGGCCGAGCGAGCGAGCGCAGCCTCATTCTCGAGCGGATTTGATAAAAAGTGTTGCGGAGCAAACATATCCCGGTGTAGCGCGTCCGTCGCTTTGCCCTGTTACAGTCCCTAAGCCCGCGCCCCGGCTAAACAGCCCTCGTCAGTCTTGGCCGATGCGTCCTTCCGCCGCGATACCGCCCTGTAACCGTTTCCTTATTACTCCGGAATTGGACTCGGGCGCGTTATCGCCCGGCGCGCCCTCCACCTCCAAAAATTTCCGCGCCCGCAACCCGACCGCTGATTTGCTTTTATTAATCCACACGGCCGGAGTTTCCAACTGCGATTAAATTTTGGAAACGGAACGCGATATGCAGATTTCGGGGAATCATGTAAGTTGTCATGACGGCGCTCCAGTTGTTATTAACGCAATTAAAATTTACCGACGAGGCGAGTGCCGCTGCCGCGGTTTTCCGTTCGGTCCCGTGTATACCCACGGACCAGCCGCTACCGTTAAAAACAGTCCGTTTGAAAAGTTTCAAATTTGATGTGCAACTTTGGCCACTCGGGCGCAAGTACACGGTAACCAAGTAGTTACGCTCGTGGTTTAGTCGGACGAATGCTCGCACGAGGTCGATTATGTATTCCCATAATTCTCGTTAATTCGCCTAAAGCTATAAACGCGCATATGCTTACGTTTCCAACAAAGCTAATAGATAGCTAATTATCGTGTTTATGTTTCTTTGACCGATTCGGATATTAACTACATATATCTTGAATATGTTTTATCCAACTAAAATGTATTATACTTGGAATTATTTTAGCAAATACATTGTGTACGTGATTGTCGCCAGACATAAATATTTATAAGGGCTTTACATATTTATGTCTAAAACTGATTGCATCATAAATATGTGTTTTACACAAAAATTAGAAACACTTCATCCATCCATAATAGAAATCTGCTAACAAGAGAATGAGTTCAGAATAATACAGTGAGAAAGGGATAGATGTTTGTCTACTCATGCGAGCATTTTAAGATGGTTCTTCACGCGTATATAACAACGTGCTCAATATGTATAGATATAAAATGCTGAATATTCAGTGGTAGATGAAAATTTAAAGATTATCTCTGATTAACCTACATTATTATTGATTTTAAACTTTTTTATGCATTTTTGAAAACTACTTTGCAAATTAAAGATTTTTTCGTTTCGAATGACAAAAAAAATT
This sequence comes from Sycophaga agraensis, assembly GCA_018906755.1. NCBI lineage: Eukaryota > Metazoa > Arthropoda > Insecta > Hymenoptera > Pteromalidae > Sycophaga > Sycophaga agraensis. The sequence continues at coordinate 110,457 of JACCIE010000020.1, read as the reverse complement.
TTGTCTGATCAGAAATAGTAGTACATGGAAAAATTCTGGAAAAAAATCATGGAAATAATACTGTTGAATAAACTATAAACTAAAAAGAATTACTCATTAGAAAAATAATAGTTTATTAATATATTGATGAAATTTTTGCCATTGTTAGGTATTTAGGTGTTGCCAAGCAAGAGGTCCAGGTTGTGCACGTCATAGCTTTTCATATCTCGAATATCTAGACACAAAATAATCTAGATACAAACAAAATATCTAACCTAACTGACGTATTGAACGCTGTAATGTCCGTCAAAAACTGACAGTTTTTTTAAAGAAGTTATTGTATAAAGCAGAATTGGGTACTCCGTGTTTTGAAAATGGCTTATAGTTACCATTACATTTTTTCGTGTAAGTTCTACAAATTTATTTAAAAAATAATTTATTTAAAAAAACAAATTATTATATTATACTTTTACTGTCGGTGTTACCTTCATTTTTTCGCTGGAAATTTCAGATGAAGATTTCATTTTAATCTATTTTGTCTTTTTATTTTGTAATATATTTATTTATTTATTGCTGTTATCGTTATATGTTGTAAATTAAGAGCTGTAATTATGCTGAATTGTATACAGGATGCATTAATTAGAAAGTAATAGTTTATTATTAACGAGTTTATGCACATGTAGCGTGTACACGATGACAATTTAAAAAAAGCGATTACAATTACTAAACGTCCTTGTAAAACTTATTTGAAGTAAGTAAAGGAGTCGTTGAAACAGTAAGAGATTAGGTGCAGAAAATGGAAATAAGTTAATGACAAGGGCTTGACAAAGCGCCTTTGAACTATCGACAAACCCTTCATCGGGCCGTTTAAAATCCAAGCGGCGGGTGGATCGGCGTGGACTCGCGAGCCATTCTCACTCCTCGAGAACTGCAATCACACTTAAGATTCGAAGGCTAGATCATCTAACCGCATCAGTGTCCGCAAACAAGTGGAGCGGAGTTAGCGCGCGCGCGCGCCCGCCCGCTCGTTCCCCGCCCACACGTAATGCCCCAGTTGGCGGGCGGGACTTTGGTTTCGGTTATATACGCGTCCTCATATAAAGGTGGGACGGGGGGCGATTATACGGGGCGAGATTAATTCGTCCCGTGGCGGAGGCGGCGCGAGCCTTAAGCTGTTTGAAATTCATTTTGCAGCCCAACCCGTACGCGGTGGCCCGCGCCGCACTCACGGCCAACTGCAGCCAGCGGATCAAGAAGATGGCCAGGCCGAAGCACGTCCACAGGAAATACAGCAGTCAGTCGTGAGTGTCTTTCCCCGTTTATGGGCGCACGTGACCCATGTGCAACCCTGTACATTTTACATTCCTTTCGCCCTTCCGCGGGCCGGATGCAGGCGCCGAGGCCCCGAGGCTCATATCAAGTGGTCCGCTCGCGGGCTTCTCGCCGTGTGTGTGTGTGCGTGTACGGGAAGGCCGCCGCGCGTCAACTGTCCTCGCCCGAAAATTAAACTCTCTCGATGACGCGACACGGCCACGGTTATCCGCACTTGCCCACCAATGCGTTTTAATTGTCCGCGGTGTTTACTGCGCGCGACCTCCAATCCGATTCCCTCTTCGCTGCCACTAATGACTCATGCGAGGGCTTTTCCGAGCTTATTCATCAACCGGGATACCGTTTTAAGCAAAATTATCCTTTATCAGACATTCTTTTAAGAATCGTATGACAAAATATGTTAAAATACTAATTGTAGAAAAAAACCGCAAAATAATATACTGCATTTTTTATCTACTATTTTCAATTTAATGATATATCATTTATTTTTTGGAATTTTGTTGCAGTGTTTTCATTTGTAAGTATTATTGATTTTGAATAAATAAACATAAATATGTGATCAATCCAATATTTTTATATTGATTATTCTTTGTTAAAGATAAAATAATCGATTTAACTTTTTGCAAATCTGTTTCTTCTTAGCAATAAAATGTTGCATCAGACGGAGAATTTTAAGTGAACGAATTTGTCTATAATCAAATTTTATAATGTACTTTACAAACTTTAAGTTACAAATTATCTAAATTCCAGTTTAAATTCCAGAGCTCGTCTATGCCATACAGTTTCTTGACAGATGCAATTTAATTAATTAGAATTTAAAAAAAAATTAAAAAATGCAAAATATCCTAATTTGTACATTTCCAAAGGATATCGACAGGCCGGAATATAAAGGAAATTCCTATTTTTACTCTTTTAAAGACGTTTCTAGATAACATTCTTTCTTAGTAGACCCTGGCTCTATACTCGGAATTTGCCCTCAAAATTCCAAGTGAATCGATGAGAGGATTCGGGCTGGACAATGCCAGTCAGTACGACCGCTCATTGATATGTATAAAGAATACACTGTTTTTCCGTAAAATTGGATTCTCCTTAAAATCGTCACATGATCACTCGCACCGGCAGTGAGAAAATTCGTGAAATAACTCGTGAGATATTTCCCCGCTAAATAACAGGGAATCCGCGGCGGCGGCGGCGGCGGCGGCTCGTTCATATGTCATCCTGAGCGACGTTCGGGTAAATAGCTCCGGGTTGCGACATTTTTACCCGGGCGCTCTTTTTTCACGCGCGTTTACCTTCTGCCTATTCATTCATTTTCGGGCGGCTCGTGCGCGATCGCCGGACACGGAGTCCGAGCGCCAGGAGATCCTGTTTTAGCAAAGCCGGAGGATTTTTGAACGGGCCAGGTCGGATTCAATCTTGAAAGTCAGCCGAGCGTTAGCGGGCAATTAAATTATCTGGGCTGCGGGGCGGGCAAACAGCCGGGGATCGATCAGGGGAAACCCTTCCGACCTTGAGCCGCGCGCGGATAAACAAAGCGGCCGAGGAGGCGGGGAAAAAAAAGCCGGCGCCGCGGGCTTGCGGCAAACAGCGGCTGTTTGCCAATCTCGAGGAATTTCCAACTGCTAACCGGACCACTCGACACGGATCCCGCCGCGACGAGCCCGATGGAGTTAGCGAAAATTGCTCTCTCCCCCGGGGGGAGGGGCGGCCCTCGGCTCTGCCTCACCTCCGTTTTTTCTCTCCTCTTTTCCAGGCGGGTGTCGCTGCAATATCCGCGGCACCGGGAGGCCTTGGCCATCGAGCCGAGCAAGCGCACCTTTGATCTGTCCCTGCCGAAAAAAAGGTTGGTGCACCGGCCGCCGGCTTATCCGACGCCTTTGACCGCGGGAATCAGCTAAGTAAACGCGTGAACGTTGGCAGCGGCGGCGAGCCGGTCGGGCTGGGAGATTGAAAGATTCGGCGGGTCCGCCGGCGGCGGCGGCGGCGGCGACTCGGGGTTTTTCCGGCGCGCGGCTGACAGCGCCAATGGGAGTGTATCGCCGATACGCCCGGGGATTTATTCGACAAGCGGGAATGAAATACGCTTTTGCGCCCCGGCCGGGGCTTTCGGCCCCGAATACGTAAGGAGAAAGGCTTTCCGCGTAAATGGTATTATTCGGGGATTCTCGTCACTTTGATTCTCTTCCTCCTTTAGCGCGCCCGCGCGCAATTTTTCCCCCGCCGAATATTCATTCGGGAATTGACTTAGCGTTTATCTTATTGGCTCCCCGTATAATTCGAGAATTAAACGAGATCCCCGGGGACACTGTGTGCGCTCTGATGGGTGATAACGCTTTGGCTGGCACTGCCAGATGAGGATGTGGAGGGAATCAATTACTTTCTTGTCGAATGAGCGGACATGGAAGCTGTGCCGTTGAATTTCATGAATTTACGTAGCGCCAGTCGACCCTCTAAGTAAGTGGAAAGTAGACTTCTATTTCCATAAGTAGATATCTGCTTTGTATGAGGCCAGACAAGTACTCCCCGCTGCAGGTGTACGCGGAACTTGTGTTATTTTCCCTGATTCCTTCCTTTAAATCCACCCGTCTGCTTCCAACTCTTAAAGAGGTCAAAATTTTTTTTAAATTCATGAAATTCTTCCGCGTATAAGATAGCACGTGGTTCAGCCATGTATCTTTATAAGAGAAATATGGAAGGTTCTCTTTCCTATACGATGCGAGTACTGCTATCAGTGGAGAGCATCGCTTGTTTGACTTACAGATTTGCTGCAAATTTCGTAAGATGTTTACCGATACCAGGATGTAAATAAAACCATTATTCCATATGGCTTATCGTTTTCAAAAATCTGAGATCTAAATATTTTTAATGAAAATTATTTAAAAACCTTTCCTCTCAAAATATTATAATACAGATATTACATTTTAGACTTCAAGAAGTATACCACAAAATTAATGCACAAAAGAAATCTAAGAGAAAAAGTGTTATATGACTTTTTCAAAATTCATTCTGTGATAAGTAACTGGAAATATTTTTCAGAGAAAAGAATAATATTTTAACATTTTTTTAGTGCAGATGTTCTTAACAATTTAATAATATTAAAAATCTCTATAACTTTTTTAAAAATTGTATAAAAATAAAAGTAATTAGTATTTGTGTTTATACGGTATTTTTCCTCTTTCACATCAAGTATATGACTAACGTTTTAGATGAAAATGATCAACTACAGTGATGCATTAAGCGAGTTATTTACCATAAACTTGTGAATGGTAATATGCACTACATTTACTGCACTAATTAACTCGGTAGAATATTAGTTTAGTTGAGTGTAATATTCTGCGCTATAGTCGCTCACCAAGGCTATACATTTTTTTAACGATAAGTTACTTTAGGTTGCAATCAAGTACACGTTGCTTCTGGGTAATTACGAACGTACTGGTAATACGAGTTTGAAACTCTTAAATGGAATCAATGAGAAATCCAAGAACTTTATTGAAGAGCTGCGTGAAAATGATTGACAGTTAATATTCCAAGTCCTTAAAAGGAAAGATTGTTTGCTAGAATTGAATCGACAATCTTTCAAATTTACGTTGAAGCATAAATATGCAGTGCAGCCTTCAAATGGGGATTTCTTGATTTTATATTTTAAAAGAGAGTGAAAATACAGATTGCACGGAAAAATTACTCCATTCATCACTTTTCAAATTATTAACAGGCTTACAATAGTAAAAAATTTATTGTCAAGTACAACGGTTGAGTACTATGAAATAATATTTTAAATTATGATTCTGACAATGTTTGAATAAAGCAGTTGCGGGATGATATAAATTCGTTACAACTTTGGGCAGATAGTCGTTCTTAATCTAGCGCCGTGATATCTAAAATGTCCCAAATTGAATAGTCGGGAGTAAAGTGAAAGCGAAAACTTAAGCAGATCATGATTTATTATTTTTACACAAATAATTAATAACACAACTGACGGATGGTGTAATCAAAACTTGGCTAGCAAGTCGGCCCTTGTAAACGAATAACCAACGCGGCGCGAGATGATTAAAGAAGAAACCGCAGTGGAACAATTTTTCTCGAAAGTAAATAATGAACCGGGCGGAAACAAAGTTTTCCGGAAGCCTCTCCCAACTCATATCCAGAGAGTCGCGGGACGCTCCCTTGAACGGCCCGGAGATCCACTGGCCCAGTGGGAGGGATCGATACGCGGACAGGCGCCGATAAAGCAAGCACACCCGGAGCACCGGTTTCATTATCCCCACCTATCGAGCGCCCAACCAACAAAAAAAAAAAAGGATCCTGTCCCGGCACGCCCTTAAAAGCGGCAGCCTCCCGTTGTGTTAACAAGGGCCGACGGAAAGGGGCGCCATTACGGGTGGGGGGAGGCGACGTGTTAAAAAAAACGAAGGGCTCGATAATTGGCCCGGGCGCATCGATCGCGCCATCCTCTCGGGCGCATTAGGGCCGCGAAAGCGCCCGGCGAATCGGGCCGTTTGACTGTTGACGCGGCACTCGACGACTTTCCTCCGCGGCGTCGTCGTCTCCGCGACGGTTCAAATCTCGCGTGCCTCGCGGCTGCCGCGGCCCCCTTCGCCCGGTTTAATTTATGTGCCTCTTGGCGCGCGCGGGCGACGCCCGTCTTTTCGGCGGCGCCGCGTCTCCCGTTTTGCCGTTTAATTTATCTGCACTCCCCGGCCCTCCTCTGTCTCCGCGCTTGTTACGCGCCCAGCCTCAATTTATAGGGAGACGAGGCGCGCCTGTCGTGGGAAATAACGCGCGGGCTTAAATCAATATTACAAATTGGTGCCGGCGGAGCTTGACTTCCACGGGGCCGCCGCGGCCGGCCGAATCTCGACTTCTCGGCGGACCAATAATTACCCCCGGTTTATCTTTCGGCCCACGCCCTAGCGCCCGCCAACTTTTCCCTGTGGCTCTTCCCTTTCATTTGGTTCGCTCGCCGATCGCCGGATATGTCCTTTCTCTAGGGCGGGTTGAGGCTAGTCTCGTTTTGACTGCGAATCGGACACGCCGGGCTGCGCGCATAATCTTGGACCGGGAGAGTAATGCACTGCTCGAAGAACGATAAATTAGACCGACTGCGAGAAGTTATTTTTCCGTGAGGAAGTCGGAGCTGCGTTAATAAGACGCCGTGTAACGGAATCGACGGGGAAATTGTCAAGTTGTTTAACAGCCGTTTCGACTGACTGGAGAATTAATTAACCATGGCTATTCTGTACTGTAACTTTCTTGGATTTAAGCTCAGAATGCATTTTCTAGGAGCATTCTTGTAAATTGGTTTATTCGTATTTTATGAGTTTGTGTAAGTCCAGTTAGTATATTGCATTCTGCTGCGCACTGGCTTGTGAATAATGATGTATTGGAGTATTAATAAAATTTATGTTATTTATGTTATTTAATTAAATATTTATTTCGTTTCTTTTTCTCACTCGTCCTGCTGTATTACACTCGTCAATGCCTGCATGAAAATAAAATGATAATCTGAATCCATTATTGGAATTCATCGTGAAATAAATCCATCCCTAAACATGCCTACAAATGTTCAATTTTATTGTCCAATAAGGAGAGGCTCGCCCTGGTAGACATTTTCCGATATGTTCGAGCGAGAACTTTAACAAGAGCTGCTAGATAAAATATCTCTAGAAAATACAATGATTTCTACCATAAAACCCGCGATAATCGTATGCGTATGGGCAATACCTTTCAATGTACGAAACTCGTACTGTCGAGCGTATCTCATTCACAATACTCTTCTGCCTGTACGTGATTGTTATAACAGATGGTTAGGTAAAACGGATTAAGTTAAGATTTAAATAAAGGTTAAAAATAAATTACTCTAATATAAGTATACGTATTAATTAAATATAATTTACTCCATTATTATATGCACGATATTCTTATGTGGAAATCTACTTGTATTTTTTAAATTTAGAGAGTGTCTACAGATTTTACAATCATTATTGCAATTGTAGGATCAAAATTAAGGTGGTTTTCTACAAAATACTGCAAAGTTAAAATCTATAATTCATAAAAGCTGCAGATCGTTTTGCAAAAAATTTGCTTTATAAGAAATATTTTTAAATTTTAATAGATGTTAATTGCTGAACTCATTATGTTGTGTATGTGTTCTCTTCTTGAGGATAAGGATTTAAATAAATATTTAAATTGTTTCGAATAATTATTTGGGCTTCGGCTTGTGCTTCGACGGCCAATTCATATCTGAATTCTTCTCCGCCACGACCCTTAGTCCTCCCCTCCTTTTTCTCGCCACTCATTACCCGTCATCTCTCATAGTCGGGAAAAGCCGCGACAGTCTCGATCCACCGAGTGGCGAGCGCCTTCGTTCCTCGTAACCTATTGCCCGTGCAGTTTTCTATTATACTAACATAATATTTTTAAATCAAGGTAGGGTTTTGCCAGCTTTCCTCATTATTAAAAGCCCTCATTATTAAAGCCTACACGAAGTGCCTCGACGACGTGGCCCAAGGCCCTCAAAATGGCCTCCACTCACAGGTCGGCTGTGATGCACATTCAGCCCATTTATTATTTTAATATCAAGTGAACTCCAATCTAATTTAAAATTAAACTAATATCGCACGTAAAAATAATTGTCCGCGACCGCCAGTTATTTTCACTCTGTGCTTTAGTTAGAATTTTTATACTAAAAAAAGATATAAAGCAGGATAATTATAGTTTGCTTTTCTACACCTAGGATCTTAAATCTGTAGATATATAAATCTATGGATAGATCACCAAGAACGCCAACTTTAATTCTAAACGATATTATTTTACTAAAATTGACTGAACTTTCTAAATATTAGCTAGAATAGATGTTCACAGTGGTTTTTTTATTTCATTATTTTTATTTATTATTATTTAGATTTAATTACTAAATTGTATTTTTAAGGTACATTTAACATGCCAATTTAGGTTTCTATTAAATTTTGACATTACACTGTATTATACGGATATTTATCAAAGTAATTGTTTAAATACCTGTGCATATTGTATCCTCTATTGTATAAATAGCATGCACGTACCATAATATACTATAAAAGTACAAAAAGTCGGAACAGACAAGTTGGAAGTATGTAAAGTTATTGCGAATAGCTGCATACAGGATGTTGTTGTCGCGTGACAAAAGTAGCGCTTGTAAGTTACAAATGCGCGCATTTCCTGCTTTTGCGCCGTGCGAGCGCGTAAATTTTCCAGGATGGAGATTCCAATGAAAGTTGCAAGCTTCAAAGGGATGCATCTTTAACATTCTATGAATTTTTTGTCAGGGTCATATAGTTGTCCCTCGCGTAACCGAGCGGCAAAAATCTCGTATATTATAAAGCGCCCGGGAAAAAAAGTTGGTAATCTGACGTTGTTTTAAGAAAAAGAACCGCGCCAGCCTCCAAAAAGATGGTATGAAAGATGCATTCCCTTGGCGTGCGCGGTCGCACGCCACTGTATACCAAAGCGGAATGAGACGGTGCACGTGCGCTCAAAAGGTTTCTCGAATAACCGACTCGTATCCCTCGTGCGCGGGTAAACAAAGTGATAGCGCTCGCAAGTCAATGAATTAGCGAAAAATGTTTACAAACTCGTCGGTTCACGTGCATCGGCGGCAATTTCGCGTCCATAACAATTCGAGTTCGAGCCCGAAAGCAAATTGATTTGTCATAAATGCCGAGAAGTCTGAAAGCAGCATATAAATACCGGGGCACTGCAAGTTTGTTATTTATGTACTTTCTATTATTCATGCGAACAGTTTTGGATGGTAAAACTTTAGAAAAATCAAGGCGCACGAGAAGCGGGGCTTTCGTATTACGGATATAGGTCTTCGGGGGCAATGTTTATTTCTCAAACATCGCGGGACTATTACCGACCGAGACATATAAAGCATCCGCGGCGTATCCATGCATCACGCCGCGATCCATTTATTACGGGATTTCGGGCTGCGCGCGCAAATATCATAACTCGGGGGGGGCGACCTCGAAAAAGGCCACCGCCGATCGAAGCCTCAATCGCGCGCTTTAATAACTCCTTCCCCCGCGAACCAATTGAAACTTTGTGACGGCGGCGGTCGCGGCCCCCAGCCCTCGCGCCGAGGTTGTCAAGGCCACCGACGGAAGACAATTATGAAGGCTAACCGGGCGACAATCGGGGGCCGGAACCCGATATTTAGCCCCGCAAACGCGGCCGCCGGGTTACAATTACAGCGGATGCTGTCGCGCGGCCCGGAAGCGCCGATGGCCCCCGTTCATTTCCGCGCAAACAGGGGCCGGGGTGGGCAAAGGGCGGGGCCGGCACGTGCGCGGCGAAATTAAACGCGGGCCGCGCGTCACATTTTGGAAAGGCGCCACTGGGGGGGATTTGCATGAGGCGCGGGGCGTCGACGTCCTTCGGTGCGGATTTCAAAGTTGCCCCCCCCCCACCCCACCGCGCCATTGTCTGCGCGGGCGAAGTTTGCCCGGCGGGCCGCCGCGATGGCCGCGCCCCCTTGAGCTTTCTTCGAGTCGGATGCGCCGGCCGCTTTCTTGCTCTCTCATCAGCTTTGTCTCCGCCGGCGGGTGTTTTGCAAAGGCGGAGATGAGCGCGCGGCGGCCGCCGCCGCGTCAAAGGGACTCGAGGTGCCGACGATGGCCCTCCCCGTTTTTTTTTTCCCCCGCGCCGCGCGCTTTGTCGCCGGGATTGCGGGCGTGGCCCGGTAATTGAAGAATTGCGCGCTTGCGCGACTTGGAGGGGCCCGGCATCGCGGGGAAATTAAACGGCTTTTCGGGGCCGGTCATCTCGAGGGGCCGAGGCCGAGGGGCTCCTTCGCCGATCATTGCGTTCGGTAAATCTCGGGAATACGCGCTTCGAGATAAAAAGTATTATTACCGTATAAATTGCCGTTACACGGAATAACGGGATTTCGGGGGCAGTGAGTTACTATATGGCAATGGATTCGCCGGTGTTGCCGCGCATGTGCAGCGATAGCATCTTTATTATCTGAGATTTGTATCATTCTGGCGTATGCAATATGAATCTGCCACTTCCACTTTATCGCGAGTCTCATTTCCACGAGCAATATTGTGTATTAGCAAACATAAAATTTATCTTCCTTCCTTTATGCGTCCCGTCTTCAAGGCCCATCTGTATTATGGATTGAAAATCAGTCAATAGTGTGCCTTAATGTAATGGAAAATCTAACTGTACAAGTTAAGTATGCAATTAAAAGATGACTCCGTGCTTTACGCTTTACGATTTCTGCAGCCTTCGAAAAGATAAAGTGGTATTCTATTGTATTCGGATCTACATCTCTATGTACATATTTATTTGAGTGTATATAGGCACATTTCTAGACATTCATGGCACACGGTTGCATGCGTACGGCGCGGGATAAATCAACACGACTTTGATGCGAGTTCCTTTTTATTAATTGCAATATTTATTTCTTACATATCCTCTAAATGTTGTTCCATTTCTGCATAGACTTTTATGCTCCAGTTGCCTTTACATTTGAATTGCGTACAGCAATTGTAATAATCGTCAGAGTAACTACGAATTGTAATGGGGATCTGAACATTTTTCAAGCATTTATCCACGGGTTGTTTAGCCAAGTAATGGTTGTGTACAAATCGCTTATACCTACTATTATTCACATAATATACTTTGTACACAAATTATAATGCCGTGTTTACGCAGTCTAGCCGGGTTCCCGATATTTCACGATACACGCTATAGCACAATGCACGTTCTCAAACTAAATTTGCAGTTTACTCTTTTTGGAAAAAAAAAGCAAAATCGCTCAAACGGATAAATGCCATCATCGCGCGAATACCCATCGAGTGAATTCCTCAGGAATCCAGCGGCGATTCGGTACAGCCCGACAGCCTCTTCACACCAGGGCTTTCCCAGGCCAGTGAACTTGACAAAAAAAAGTTTACAGCGGGCGCGTACAGCGCCGCGGTTGCCGGGCAGGCGAGCGGGAAAATCGAAAGCGGCCGGTATTGAAATTTCATAGGACCTGGCGCCTCGGTTACGCGGCTCTTGAATTAATCAAGCCCGAAACAAGGACTCGCGAGCGCGCGAAGGATCATCGAGGACAATGCGCCGCTAGTCCCGCGGCGGCGTCCCGAGGAGCGAATTCAAATTCCTCCGGGTCTTCACGGCCCCCGAGTCCTCACCCACTCGCCGGGCATAGCGAGGCGGAACGAGATCAGAGAGCGCGAGTAGTTCCCGGGATTCATCGGGAGGGGCGGAGGGGGGGGGGGGCGCACCCGGCACGCGCCCTCTTTCATAATGCCATGGGGGTAGGCGCTACAATGGCGCGTCGATGCACTTTGACGGCTGCCGGGGACGCGACTCCCGGGGAAAATGAATTTTCGCCCGGGTGAAATCTCGACGGCCGCCCCTCCCGCCTCGCGCGCCTCGCGCCTTCTTCTCCCTTTTATGACTCGGCGCCGCGGAAAGTGCATCGCTTATGTCGTCCGTGTATGAGCGGAGGCTCCGGCACTCGGCGCCTCGCCCTTTTCCAGCCATTTTTCAGACTCATCTTTCCCCGGGCTTTCGAGGGACGCGGAGCCGCCCGGGGACTCCGGCTTCCGGGGCCGAATATTGATTCGGAGAGGCGCGTAATTACGCGCGGGGGAAACTTCCAGGTGCCGGGTGTAATTTGAAGTCTGCCGGGAGCGGGTATGAGATCCAACTGCTGCACTCCGTTCGGGAACCGCATCAAAGTCGGCCGCGCCAATGCGACGCTCGCGCTTTTTCATCATTTTCCCGATGCTCGCGACTCGCGCACTCACCCCTCAATTTCATCCTGTGTTTTCTTTACCCCAGTCGCGTATTGGGTGACGAAATGCTAGTTCGGCTATAGCTTTTCATAATAATTCGATTGGAAGTGAAAAGTTTTCCCAGGCATTAATGTCATCGGCTGCAAATGAAACATCTAAATCAGAATTGTATTTAAAGGGCCTGATAGACAGTAGAGTGCATTATGAAGACTTAGCGAGATAATTGAATGCTCGTGTATTCGATTAAATTTAAATGCTCGATTAATCGAATTAGACGATAGTTATCAGATTATATCTTCAGAAATTCAAATCAATAATTTCATCATTTAAACTATATTCTTTTACCTTGATACAAGTTTAAGGTTAATCAGTTTTTCAGGATTTCTTTTCTTAATTATTTAAACATTTTAAACATAGGAAGACACCGTCTAATTTTCTACCACTGCAAATAAAATCCTTGACGTTTATGAACATTCGAAATCACTGCTATCAGAAAATTAGAACTATTACTACATAAAGTTTAAATATTATTGACATATATTCAGCATTGATGTCGAATTATTATGTTTTCGGAATTATTAAAGTTATATACGTCACTGACATGCTGTCTGTAAAGTAACAGAGTAAAGACAGGTAATTACTAGTAAATGCTAAACAACTAAAATCCATAACCTACATTTAACAGCCAACGCACTCGTATTAAAATAGTGTTCTTGTAATATTTTTGTACAATAATGTAAAATTGAAAACTGTGTGAAATGCAAAATTTTTACGTTTTAACTATACATTTATTTATTTTGTTTTTATCCGTACATTACGCGTTACAGTCACAAAACTTAATATATGTTTAATCTTTTGCATGTTGATTATTAAAGATGCCATATTTCAACATCAATTCTGACAACTCGAAATCCTTTGCAGCTGTAACGTGCGAAATGATATAAACGAAATGAGAATTTGTAATCAGAATAATTCACAAAGATTTACGATTTGCATATTAAAAGTGCGTCGCATTTAGCAGTTTGGGTTGACGTGGTAAATGAAACATTATTAAAAACCGATAAATTTTGAAAAATAATGATCCAACTCGTAACATCATTATTCAATGCATGAGTCACAAATGTTGAACATGTTTCTCAGTAGGGGGAAGAACGTATTTCTTCAAAAGTTTATTGGTCAGCGTTACTACAAAAGTATTGATTACGATTGACAATAAAAGAAATATGGTATTATTAAATTACCGGAAAAAGTATACTTTACGTGGTAGGTCCATACAAAACGGCATATAAATTTCAACGAAACTCGATATGTGCGGCGGTGAATTACGCATCAAAGAGATTGAAAGTAGTGTATGTCGATTAATTTAATTTAACGAATCCAATCGCAGTCGGTCACGCCGCTAAAAGTGGGACTTTAAGGGAGTCCCGAGTTAACTAACACAAAAGCGCATTTTATTCATTACATCCGATCCATCGGAATTCAATGAACGGACCGTAGCCCGGGCAAGGATAAAGCGTGAGCGCGCGTGAGAGCGAATATCAAACACACCGATGGCTATCGGCCGACTATTATTTTTCTTTCTCCCCTGTACCCGCGTCTCTTTGTTTTCCACTGTCGGCATTTAAATTTTCAAGCATGAATATTCGAGCGGTCGGCAATGCCTCTCGGCAATTCGGTGTAATAGCGAGAAAATGTCTTTTTGAAGGAAATCGAACTGTTTTACGAGGGCACGAGCGTCGGTCGTCAGCCGAGGATCCGGCGGACGGCGGACAAAAAGCATAATTTGCGTCAAAGCTATGCGGGGCCGGATTGAATTAAATTCGGCCAAAGTTCCTTTGCCGATCCTTCAAACGGAGCCCCCGGGCGGGATAACTTTTTTACGAAGAGCCGTCCTTACTCAAAGAAACTATAAAACAAATAGTAAATAATTCGGTCGGCCCCGCGGCCCTTAGGGGATAAATCCCTTAAACTCGGCGCGTTACGGCCCCGTGAGCGAGGGGCGCAAAACTTCTCCCCAAGTGTTTAAAATGCCGCAGTGCCATCTATCAGCATCTTTATTAAAAGTGTCTTAACCCAGTGGGCGCACTCCGCTGTACAACTATCCGGGGCACTCCGGAAAAGAACGCCCGGACCGCTTACAGGCCGGCCCCTCACCGCACAAAGTTGCCGACCCAATTTAACAATGAAGCCGAGCCCGAATCGATTCGATTTCCATTATACCGGAATTAGCAAAGTAGCGCTCCGATACACGGCCGGGGCCCAACTCCCCGGCAACTGGCGCCCGTGTCTCTTTCCCACGGTCTGTAACTCGGGGCGGGGGTCTGAAAAAAAAAGGGGAAAAGTCACGGGGTGTTTTTCCGGGGTGACCGGGCGGTTTTTGTGCCTCACCGACTGGTCTGTTACAGCCATCTGCAGCACGCGCGGCGCTACCACGTGGTCCTCAAGAACAAATCCTTCCTGGCCAACATCAGCAGCCGGATGCACGGGATCCGCAAGTCGAGATATCAGAAGTATCGGGTTATCTGCAACTCGCTCCTCCAGCGCGCCGCCAACAGGGAGTAAGTTTCCACCTTCAATCTACCCCCCCAGTGCCCTCCTGCCCCACCTTTGCCTTGGCTTGTCTCGAGCCGCGCGCGCCAGTACGTGTGTACGTGTGCGCAGCCTCTCCTCTGGGATTCCCGGACCCGGCGATTTTCCACGGGAGAGGGAGATCGCGACCGAACGAATCACTCACTCAGTCACTCACTCAATTTCTCCGCGCGGCGTCTCTCACTCAATGTCCCGTGGCCGCCAGCCATGCAGGTAGGGAGGACGCTGTGTGTATAGACGTGCCTACCCTTCTGCCCCACCCTCCGTTTACTTTCCTCCCTCTTTTCACCGGGCCTCTTTATCATTCGTCTCCGGGAGAGTAGCTTAGCTCGACCCGTGCGCTCGAGGGGAAAATGCGAGATAATTGGAGGAGAATGGCTCGGGCGCTCTCCCTTAATTATATTGTTTGGACTTTTAGATTGGAAATCGCGGATCATCTTTATCAGAATTTCATTGTCGAACCTGCGCACGGAGATTATTTAAGGCTCGATTAAGCTCGACTTGTTATAATTTATGGGCCCGGGTGCAATTTGTAGGGTTCGCGTAAAGAGCCTGACTCTTCAAGTTTTCTAAAAGTCTATCGAAAAGCGTTTAAGTAGCTATTTGCCAGGGAAAAACGGTACCGAGTGATTAGCGCAATTATCGCGTAGGCCACTAGTGACCCGATGAAAGCAATTCAGGGTTTTCAACCGCACTAGTAGAACGGTTTCAATTTTCATTAAATTTAGCTCTATCAAGCACGTCGACTCTATTAAAATTATCTTACTCATGTATCACTGAGGATAGCCACCGAACGGATCATTCGTTCATTCAATTTCCCATCTACTGTCTTTCACTTTTATCTCTATTACTGCCACAGACCATTATTCCTATTTTATTATTTTTCAAGATTTGAGTTTAATAGAGCATAAAAACTTAATCGAATTTAAATAATTAAAAGCTGCGAAAAATTTCTCTTAAAATTTTACTGTTTCTCGCTCGGTTTTGTGCGCAAAATAATTGAGCACAAATAGTTTGCGATGAATATTTAACGTTAAAACTTTATTCCTCAAGGCTGGATAATTTAAACAAATTCTTGATAGTGAAATTATTTTTTTCCACAAATATTGTTTTGTAGTTAAAAAGAGAAAGAACAAAAATACGGCACGTCTACACCGTCTTCCGACTAAATTATTGAAAATATTCATAGGGCTCTTTAAACAGCTAAAAAAATGCAAAGAATAGTCACAAAAAGGAGTTCTATGTGCAAGCGTTGTGTAACATTTCTCAACATATATACTCAGTATTGTACAAATGGTAATGTACCTTTCATTTTATGCAACTCTTTGGCTTGCTAAAATTTGACTATCACTACTTTATTCGCTCAGAACCTACATCTCTTTGTTTCTTCCTCACTCCTCTTTTCCATATCTTTTCCCTAAGTGTTCCCCCGACTTTTCTTCCCTTTTTCCCAAATTCGTTCTTTTGTTGGATTTCGAATAGCCCAGTATATAGGTGCATAAATCCCCGTCTCACTTTTACTGTTAATCCCTCCTTCTTTCGCTTACTGTATTCTCGCCTATTTGTCCCGCTCTTTGCCTCTGTCTCTATCAATGCTTTGCTTTCTCTCTCTTTAGGACTTCACGTTTCATTGTGTCCTTTCTGGCCGCCGCCGCCCCCGGCCTCGTTCGAACGCATTTTCTCGCTCCCTCTCTCCCTCGGTTTCTCGTTGTTGCTCTTCCTTCAAGTTGGCTTATCGATTTTCCGATCGCCTCGCAAATGGACGATTGGATGCACTGTGTTTTCTGATTTTCCGTCCGCTTTTATTTTCCATTCTTCTTTCTCTTCGTAATGCACCTTTCTTCGGAGTTCTCTATGTCAATTTTTTTACTCTCTCCTCGCCTTTTCTTCACTCCGTTCTTTTCTCCTACTTTGGTTCTACAGTGTTTCCTCCCTCCGTCCTCTTTCACCTTTTCTTTTTTATTGTTATGTTCGACCACCGGAGCGCATTTTGTGCTGCGTTCTTTTGCGAAATTGCTCGCGTAAGAGTCGGAAATAATTTGGGGCTTTTTTCCGCTCGATAGATTCTTCTTTATCGCTCGTCCGCGCACTCGCCTCTTCAAATGTGAAATACTTCGTTGGCTTATAGCGAAAAAATATCGCTTCGATCTAGATTGTCTTAGACATTTCGATTCTAATATTTTTGCATGCACGAGTGGATGTACTTTTAATCCGCCATATGCGACAGGCAGTTTAATATAAAATGATTTACGAACAGAGACTGAGCGTATCTATAACTTTCTAAACATAATTTATCATGAAATCATATTAATTATATACAAACATATGTATATGCAAACTATATAATAGTCGACCAATAATTTTTTATACGATATATGCATAGCTACATTCTTCTTTATTATAATATAATTAAAATTATAATTTAAGAATTTGGCTAAAGTTTAAGAGTTTTCAAAATTTTAGTCTGAAATCCAGTTTGGATATTCTTGGCGCATGTACACGCTAGCTTGCGCGCAACCTCCACAAATTGTTCCTAACTCTAACTATTTTTTAATTTTTATTCTTTTCTAAAAGGTAGCATTTCTGTTTAATTTTTAAGCGAATATGAAGAAGCTAATTTTTATTTTTACCTCAAAAATGATACTAGCATAATTTTCGATTGATTTAGTTAAATTTTAATTTTAATATCCTTGGCATACCTTTTAATCAAATATAGAAATTCATAATATTTACCCTTGATATTCATGTAAAAGTAATGATGTACAATTAAAGATATAAACATTAAAATTTTACAAATAAACCACATATTTTATTACTTAAATTCATTTTTTTCCATTTTAAAATTAATAATTAGTAATCAGATTTATTTGTATGAATTTTTTTACTAATTTTCATTATTTATATCATTTTATTCAATTGGCTCGTAATTGCTCTTTAATTAGCAATAAATGTACAAAATTAGAAATTTAATCATATTACAAGATTTATTATGAAATATGTTACTTTAGTGCCTAATATTTGCATTTAGTTCAATGTTACTAAATTATTTAGACATTGTATGCACTAGTTATATTCGTATAGTATTATGAGGAATTATGATTAAATTTGAAATGTGGGCGTATAATGTAAAATACAATGTATGGAGAAAGCGAATACCTAAGTTATAAAAGCTCGTAGTCTATGTCTCATTTTATTATACTATATATGTCTACAAACAATTATGTAATTGTGAATAATGCTAACAATATTGCCGACTAGTATTATTATTTTTATATTTCAAAGTACAGTAGTTTTCTGAGTTCTTTGCAGTATATATGGAAGTAATATATAGTAACAATATATATAATATTTTTAGATTTCAGAAACGTTGGCTTGAACAATAATTCTAGTAATACAGTCATTTATATGCTTTCACGAATTCGAGCTTTTATTGTGGATTGAGGCGTATACCGCAATTAAATCTTTAACTTGGTAGAGCATTCATAAACTGCTTTATAGACTAATACTCTATGGTAAAGGCAACTTTATATCGTATTACATCTTTCGCGTATCAATCGCCTATGCGCCTTTGACGAAAATACGCGCATAGCTTACCATTTCACAGAAAATGTTAGGTTCATCGAATTTTCCGGCGTGAAATGTGAATCGTACCGATCGTAATCAAATTGACGCTACCCTTCGGGAATATTTTCAAATGCTTTTGACGCTCCTCCAATTCGCACGAATATACGCGCTTTCATCTCGTCCCTTGGTCAAATTATCGCAAGCGCTCGAGTCGAAGCGTCGACTCGCCCCACTCCTGGACTTAATTGCACACTCGCAAAAGCATTAAATTTCGATCGAACCACGGGAGCTCATCGGGCTTTCCTGGGTTTCGAGTTCAATACGTCGAGTGTAATCTTCTATCGTTTTTTTCTCTGCCCTTGTGTTACGGGACTTTAATAATGTTACAGGAGTCATCATAGAGATTCTCGATTTTTGTACCATTGCTCGTTGATATAGGATTCGAATCGAAAATTCGAATTATAAATTAGAATTTTTTTTATTATCTCGGTAAATAATTTGGTATTACTTTGGAAATTAGTTGCCGTTTGCTATATCTTTGTACAATAATTCACTCTACGTTTTGTCAAAGCATGCAATAAACTCATATGTATCTTGTAATATCCACATGTTTGGGCACAGTACTTTATACAATGTATTATTGAGATGTAACCATTTCGAATTTGGACCGTTTATCCATATATACTTAGACAATAATTTAAGCTCCATAGCTCACGAGTGTAGTTGTTTACTTGGGCAGTAATCCGAATTTCAGCCCTCCTGCAACTCTGTATTGACTAAGAGACCTTGTAAAGTCTGTAGATATATTTCAATCGACGGTAAAAATGTTAATAATTATCTATTTTTGAGTAAACTAAAAATATTCAGTAGTTTATGCTATCGTGCATACTTTTTTAACAATGTAATTCCGAAATGACGGTCAGAAGTTTGTTTTGGCTAAAAAAGATTTGAAATTTAAATGTTCATAGAGTGGAATTAAAAGTTAAAGAAACCCGGAACAATAACGAGCTTCCTTCAGTTTACAGAAAAAAGAAGCCACTTGTTGAATGAATCGAAAATAAAAAGCTAATTAAAACATGCAACGGAATGAAATTAAAGCTCGTGGCACGAACGAACCGTGTGGTATTATTAGCACTCGGCAGCAGCGCTATCTCTAGCATCTCCGGCCTATGAAGCAAGTCGTGTAAAACGCGTTAATTAAACAGTGGCGTGCTCTCAAGCGCCGGGGGGTTAGCGGGCGAGTTTCGGTTTAAAATTAGATCGGGGTGGGCAGCCCCGAGTAGATCCAAGTAGATCAGCCCGAGCTCGGTCGGACGTCGCTCTTGCCCCGTTACACCGCGGCGAGTCTTCGCCGGCAATGAAGCCGCCGACGGGCCGATCGGGGATGCGCCGGCGCCGCCCGACGGATGACTCCCCGGCGCTGCGTAACCCCCGCCGCGGCATTAATCCCGGGGCCGGCCGCCGCGGCGACCTCGTAAATACATCGCCGGGCAGCGGGCCGCGCGCCGCCCTCGGAATCATCATCCGCGAGCATGAAAGCTTACCGCCCAGTGAATCTTAGCCGGGCGTCCCGCGCGCGCTCCTACCCTCGGAATCATCGCCCCGTGATTTAACGCGCGCTTTAATTCCCCGGGCGAGTTGGGCCGGGCGGGAGGAGCGCTTCCGGAATACCGCGCGAGTTGTCTCGCGCGTCCCGCGCCCGTGTATCGCGCGGCACTCGTAATCCCGCGCGTCCGAGGAATCGAATTTATCGCAGTTTGGGTAACAGCGGGAAGGGGGGAGGGGGTCGTGCACAATGGGCCTGGTGACGGGACGCGGGGGCCGTTTGTTGCCGGCGAGCCGGGTTAGGCCTCCTTAATCACTTTAAAGATTTTCCGCCTGGGCTTTATGTATTTTTTTCCCCTCAATTTCATATCTGAATAGCGGCCTTTCAGAGTCTCATTATCAGGGGATTTTCATTAAAAGCATTGAAATCCTTGCAT
Source organism: Sycophaga agraensis (assembly GCA_018906755.1). NCBI lineage: Eukaryota > Metazoa > Arthropoda > Insecta > Hymenoptera > Pteromalidae > Sycophaga > Sycophaga agraensis. The sequence continues at coordinate 90,224 of JACCIE010000020.1, read as the reverse complement.
TTCCATATTTTAATTTGGTTTTAATGACAAAATCGTCTCCTTCAAATCTTTGCCTGGCCCCACAATTCATTAAAGGCTAAAAATTATATCTTTAATTTCGTCGGACGCTATAATACGTTTTTCTAGTAAATAAAGGCTAGACGCGGATGCTGTTGAGAAACGATTGGAAAGCCATTAGAGTTTATAAAAGTTTTAAAAAGATTCCGTTAACGTGCATCCGGTTCTTTAAGAAGTATCATTTGTGCCCCGAAGGACTCAATGGAACCATATTCATGCATGGGGTAGAATACTTTTTAAATTTCTTTTAAACTTCCCAACAACTTCACTATTTTCCTATTTGCTGTAGTGTTTTGCAATTTTATCTTGCATAAAATGTCAAAAACTTGTTGCAATTGTTTTAGAAGTTTACTCCGAGTATCATGATAATAACTGGATTAGGGTAAATTTTAGTGACTGGTGCTTCATTCGATTGGAAATAAAAACAAAAACAAGCCGTGCCGCTAACCCAACGTTAAATACCAATGTTTTTGTTGTTGAAAATGTGCAGGCTAACAGAGTAGTTATTTGCAAATTATTTGTAAGTACAAAGCGTAATCATCGGCGCTTTTACTACACGCATAAAATGGCTATGCATTAATATCCCCTAAAATTATTTTAATTAGCACGGGCCATAATGAGGGTCGTCCATGTATTAAGTGTTAATCCGCAGTAGAAAGTATTAAGTGCTTAGGTCCATTGAGAGAAAAAAAAAGTTTGACGAATGGCGCAACTCCGGGGGCATTAGAGGCGCTCGGGAGACACGGCGGCAGTACAAGAGTCGAGCTTAGGTATTCATTAAGAAGCAGCCGTAACCGGCCACTGGAACTAAGCCCTCGATTACGCGCCGGCCGCGAACGCATCCCGCGCGCTAAAAGTTGTCTCGCGGGCGGGGCCGGCGGCATTAAAGCCGGCTCGCGGACGGGGCCGTCCGAGTGTCGTTACCGCTAAGACGAGGCGCGCCGGTGGGCGTGATCAAAAAGTCCACCTAAATATTTCACGACCCACTCGCCGCGGCGCGCGTACTTACTCGCCCCGGGAGGGAACTTTTCCGCGGCGGATAATGGATTTTTCAGCCCGGGGAATCCCCGGACGGCCCGACACTTGGCGAAACCAAGTTTTAAAGCCGCGCGATACGCAAACGCGCGCGGCCGCGAGGTGCCATCCTATTTGAGCGGGAAGGTGTCCAACTTGTCCCCGAGTCGCGGCGCGCGCGCGCGGCCTCCTTCCGCAGTCTCCCCTATGAGCGCTTTGTTCCCTAAGTTGGTTATCCGTTTCTCGTGCCAGCTAAAGTCATGAGGGGCGGGGGGCGGACAAGTTGCATGGAGGATACGTCTTCTTCGTCCTGATTAGCGGGAAAAGCGAGGGCATGTTTGTACTGAGAACCGGTAGTGGCGGCCCAAGTGCCGACATCGATTGCCGAAGGGACATTCCTGTCAGCAGGATGGATGCCTGACGACCGCCTGATTGTCTTCTCCACTTTTTTCTAACTGAGCGTCCAAGGTGAATGAACTCGAAGTAAGGGATTACGAGTACAAAAGAGTGAACGTTGGATTCTTTAAATTGTATTTTGTAAACAAATTGGTTATCAGTTTCGTTCATAGGTTGATCGTATAATTTTGATGTGGAAACGCATGAGAGTTATCTCTTAAGTAAATTGAAGTCACTTATTAACGAAATCGTTCCTTATTGTAGAGAAGTGGATGAATTTCTAATCGAATTATAATGAGTAATGGCTCTGTATGGTCTTGTCTGACTAAACACGACACTCTTGTTCTTAGATGAAATGTAAATCATCCTGTGGACTGTCTAACCAAACTTGGTATTTGTCTATTTACACACACACTATTCACATGTACAATCCCTCTATTAATTTGCGCGCTTTGACATAATTATCCTCCTTGTTAGTTTCAAATGCGAATATTTCTTCATAAAACATTTTTTATTTTTTATCCTTTACAATAGTTACATGTATTTACAAAATTTTTACAAAAAAATTCAAGTATAAAAATTCTGTAAAATATTTTTCATAAGAATAATAATTGGCAATAATGAAAAAAAAATCAATTTTTTTATAATAAAAATATTGCCTTTAGTAAAGTAATCATTTTGTGTAATTCGACTAAAAATATAAATAAAAAATACTGATAAATTGTGGTTGTCGCTAAGCTTTTACAGTCAAGTAAATAAGTCTTTGGAATGTAAACATGTGTATTAGAGAAAATTTAGAAAATTTCGTTGGTTAGACGATAGTATAGGGTAGCCTCGCAGAATCCAATCAGTTTATGTTACGTACAGAATGGTATTGAAGGTTTAGTGAATAGTAGCGAACTACATATCAATGGAACATTTGTACAGTACTTAGTGTAGTCCTTAGTCTCGCAGCAGTATAGAATTAAATACGGGGCATGAAACAGGCAAGGTTCTGTGAGAATCAACGTATTGATACTTTATGCATATATGAGGAATTAGATAAGTAGATAAATTATTATTATAATTTTAGGGCCAAACAAGCATGAGTGCGCGATGCTAGAGAAATACGTATTATTTGTTTCTTTCGGATAGGATCTACCTGTAAGCCTTTAAAAAGAATTCCAATGTTATTTGATCGTGGAAAATATTAATAAAAAAATATAATTACATAAAGAGTAGTAGTCTAGTTTACTAACAAAAATTAATTATCTTTTAAAGATAGAGAAGTGAATTAAAAATTCATTTTTATTTGGAAAATCACGAATTACATTTTATTTAGCAGTGATTTAATTTTAACTTTACCTAATTGAGGAAAATTGCTGTACTTATAAATATATTAGCGATTTATAATTTTGAGCAGTAGAAAGCATATTAATATTAATTATCGACCATAGTGTACCAAGGGCCTTTTGATCTTTTTACAGGTCTGTAATATCTTACAGATTTACATGATTCTATCATAACCAAAAGAGTAAACAAGAATTATTTTTCATAAGAACGTGCTTTTACCAAATTAAAGTATAAAATTCAATTTCTGGCTTTAGAACTATGTAGACTTTTGATACTTGAACCAAAGTATATTTGTACTCTATTTTATGCTAGTTTAACTCATTCAAATTCTATATGCTATTCATCGCACGACTAGGAGATCGTTAATTAAATAAGGACAGATAAAATGACATAATTTACATTCTTTTGAAAGTAATTAACACCACGGTAATATTGTACTGATAATGGATGTATAAAGTATTTTAAGTAAGGATTATAGAAGTATCAATTCATTTTCGTTTATACAACAATATTATTATAATTTATTTATTTCTCCATCTATCTATCTCTATATTTGCAAAGAAGACAAGTGAGTTTATATGGCAGACGTTTAATACGAAGTTTAAGAAGTAGAGCTGATATTGATATCGCTCTTGTCAGTTACACTCAGTTTCGAGAATAAGTATGTTTTGGCCAACAGGTGGCGCTTCTTCAAAATAAACTTGTGCTTCGAAATATTTTTATTTAGGAAGCTTTTGAAGGAGACAACTGGAAAAGGCTCCAGTTGAGGAGCTCGAGGGTCGCGTCTTGTGTTCCAAAGTATTGCTTCTCGGGTAGTATCGTGTATCTATATTTGTTTCTCTTGTTTCCCGGGGAAGCAAGGCGGTATCGATCGAAATTGAGCTCCGAGAATCCTATCAAAAGCGGCAAGATAGCGAATCCAGTTATCAGTTGTTTAGAGCAATTACCACGGAGTAAGCGGTGCATCGGCGGTGGGTCGAGGCTGAGTCGCGATCCTTTGATCCAGCCCCGGGCGCAGTAGGCGCTAAGCAGATAAACCGGGGCATTAGCCCCGGCGTCAGAGATTGCGGGACTCTTTGGCGGCTTGCCGGTTGAGGGCCGCGGCGCGGCGTTACGTCCCAAATGCATCATTGCCGCGCGCTCGGCGCAAAGTGCGGCTCTCCGGGGGGGCGTCCCCGTAGGCGTCGCGCGCAGCCCGCGGCCAACGCCCTTGGGCGGACAGATTGCGCGGCAAAGCCCGGGCGCGCCGCTGGAATTGCCCGGCTAAGGATCGAAAAGTTTCGGCGCGGCTCGCGTGCGCGCGCCCCGGAAAAGATTTACTCCGGCCGGGCCGGTGTATATAGAGCTTGCGGCCGGTCTCTTAGCTCGAATCACCCTCGGGAGAGAGCTTGCCGTGCAAGTACAATGTACTGCGTAAGTGGTGTGCATGATTTATGCACTCGGCGGCCCCCTCCCGGCGAAAGTGAGCCGCAAGCTCCCGCGGGTCCAGATTCCATCGGCCCCCGCGAGCTTGACAGATAGTCGCCCTTCCGCGTTTGTCGTCGGCCGGGCCATCCGTCTTCATGCGACCCGGTTATTGTCATCGGGACTCGCTCTCCTCCACATAGATTTATATATATATATACACACACGCCTGGTAATGACCGGGTGAAGAGTCGGCCCCGCGCGGCCGCTTCCGCGTTTGTTCAATTAATCAAACCGCGCCCGAGGAGCGAGCGCCTCGAGTCGCGGCTCCTCGAGGTTTGATCGACCCGCGGCTGACAGCTTTCCCATGGCCGGCGAGTGACCGGCCGGCTAATGTCGCTCCTGACCTCGGGGACGACTTTACAAGGGGTATTGGGCCGGCGGCCGCTCGATAACCGGCCGAACCCCTCGGTGAGTTGACATCTTTATTCGGACGATCATCGGCCTGGCTCGTTAATCCACGGGAGGCCCTTTTCACTAATCACTCCGGGGTCGCATTAGTCGCAAGAGCAGACTCGTCGAAAGGGGAGGCGCCCCCGGGACCTCGGCCGGAAACAAACAGGGTAAATCTTGTTATTAACTCAAATTTCGGCGGGGCCCTCGCATAAATTATTCATGGGCCGACGGCGGTAAAGCGCGCTATCGATCCGAAAAAGAAGGCGGATTAAAAAAAAAAAAAAAAAACCCCTTGAATCATGCCGCTCGAGGGGGACAATGCATTAGAATTAAGTCGGTTAGCCTTCGGTGTCCGCGGCTAAGTAACGGGGGCCGCGTGCGCAGCTTGAATGTGTTTACAGGGGCGCGCGTACAGCCACTCGATGCGGCCGGCGGGCGATGAGAACAAAAAAAAAAAAGAAAAGAGTCGCCGGCTCCGTGCGCGGCCCCGGGCCCCGGTGATTTGCATAATCCCGCCGGCGCTTTCATAACGCGCGTGTAACCTTTAAGCCGTAAATGCTGATACGCAGGTGGAATATTCAGGGAGGGCCCGGCCGTAAAATGATTACATTATGCCGGCCGGTCCGGCGTCTCGGCCTCGCCGGCCAAGCCCGGGCTCTCCCCGGCACCTCGTAATTAAAGCAAAATCCGATCGAGAGGGCCACTCGCCCCCCGCCAGGCAATCGGCAAACTTTTACGGGGGAGGATGGACCCCGGCCTCGTTCTAATGAACACCGTCGTCGTCGATCTCCTTGGGGGGGAAAAAAAAAAAGACGCGGAAACGGCCGGTCCCGCCGGGAGCCGGCCGCTCGGAACTACTTAGCGATAGGAACCCGGTGATTCGGACCGTGAAACAGCCGGCCTCCCGACACGGCCCCGGCCTATATCGACTCGGCCGATCGCGGGCCGAGCCTCGCGGGGGCCCCGAAAAAACACCAAAAAAAAAAAGAAAGAAAGTCGAGGAGAGACGTCGCAGGGAGACAGGGCCGGGGCATAACCCGGGCGCCGGGGCCGCGGGTTCGCGAGGACGCGGGAGATAGCGGCGCTCGGGCTGGGGGTCACTTGGACTCCGACTTGAAAACTTCTCGCCGGCGAATTGCCCGGGGTTTCTTTTATCGCGGGCGCCCGCAGGAGCCAGCTTATGAGGAAGTCGCGCCGCGCCCTGCGGAGGCCCGAGGACTGGGAGAAGCACCTCAAGGTGCTCAAACGCCTCGCCGCGCCCAAGGTCCCGCCGAAGCCGCCCACGCTCCGGGTACGTATATATGTATGCATGCATGCATGCATGCAAGCTTGTTTGCTCGCGTTCCAATTTTTCTTGTTGCCCGGCGTCTTGTACTTTTTGTTTTGCTCGCTCTTATATTGGCTCGGGCTGGCTGTTTTACCTCCGGTCGCGCCACTCGAGCCATCGAGCGGCGCCTTCTCCCGGGCCGACGGGCCTTTTAATCTGCCCGCGCGACCCGCTCGATTTTTCCTTGTTGCCGCGGGCCGCGCGCCCGATTAACCGCGAATACGCTTTTATCGACAGGGCTGAAACTTGCTGTAAGCGTGAATCAATAATATTTCTCGTGTGAACGGGAAATTTAATAATTGCTAAAGTTGGCCACAATGGGAAAACGAAATTCTCGCGGGTTCGTTGATGAATTCGACCGTAAACTTGCTGCTGATTAATAGAAGAGATCGTTTTGTTTTAATGAAATAAATACACGGCCTCGGCAAAGTCATAAAATTTGAATTTTAAATATGGACACTGTGAAAGAAGCTCCGGCGAATGCGCGTTCGCAACAATCCAATCTAATGGTACATTGTGGATAATAAACGGGCGTATCAAAATGTATTCAAAATGAAATTAAAAATAAAAACTTTCAACGATTATTGCATTTCCTGGTTATTATTTCAATTAAGTCCTCGTATTGCTTAAAAGGGAAAAGTGCCACATCCTAAGGGGAGAAAATTTTTTAAAAGTTACCAAAGGCATAATTACCGAAATCGCATCGCATAAGCGTTTAGATTTCCAAACGGATTAGCCAAGGAATAAAAAAAGAAAAGAAAGTCGAAACTTTTTTTGATTTTCGTTCGGATTCGCGATAAACTTCGGTCTTTTTACCTACAAGTATACACGTCGGTACAAATGCGCTTGCGCCAAGGACTAGGCGTCAAAGTAATCCCGGCAAGTTCCGACCTCGTCTAACAAACACCGCGGTGCAGTCGCCGCGCAAAGCGCCGGAATTCGCGAAAAACGCGATTTAAGTTTTGAGATTGCGCGCAGCCCGCTTACAGCGGCGTCGACGGGAAACTTTGTCGATTCTTCTCGCGCGCGGTAGGTCGCGCCGAGGACTATCGGGGAAATCTGGAAAATAAAGGTCAACCCTCGGGGTCTCTCTCTCTCTCTCGCGACGGCGTAACTTGTAACACCAAGAAAAAAAAAAATAAAATAAAAAATAAAACCCACCAGCAATACCTGGGCCTCCCGCCCCCGGCCAAGGCCCAGCGGGGCAAGAAGAAGCCCCGGCGCGTGTTCAACCCGGCGTACACCCTCGACCTGGCGAGAGTACCCTCGAGGCGGAGGCTCCAGCCCCTGGAGCGCGACCCTTTCTCCGTGGCCCGCGGCGCCCTCTACTACAACATCAGCGAGCGGATGACGAACCTGGCGTGCGCCAAGGTTCGCCCGAACAACCAGAACACCCTGGAGCTCGGCAAGGTGAAGCCTGGCGCCTTGCAAGCCAAGGGTGAGTAGCCCCTGTTTTCAGTGAGCAGCGCTGGGAGGGCACCGGCCGCGAGTGGATGTACTCAGTTAAAGGCGAGTTGTCCTGTTTTTGTTTTTTTGTTTTTTTTTAAAGCGAACCATTGACGGCTTAAAGTGCGGTTCCCTAATCCAGCCGTAAAGTACTGCGTAATACTCGAGTGCCCGGGCCGATACATTTAGAAAAAGAAGGATCGCGTCCGGTGGAGGGAGTGACAATTGAGAAATGCGCCCGGGAATGAGGGGAAATGCAGTGGAAAGGCGATACAAGGCTGCCTTAAAATCCATTCGAGTTAGCCGATGCGTCACGGGCGTTGAAATCGAAGCCTCGCCGGGGCTTTTCCGGGCGCCTTATTCCCCTTATTTCTTTATTGCCTATTCCAAACATAATGACCACTCGGCTAAAAAGGGGGCCACAAAAGGCCCCGCGAGCAAGTTTCGCGCGCGCTTTCCATTATGGGGAGAGAACGCCGGCGGGCTATCCCCGAGACACTGCCAAATGCGCCCGGCCGATTAATCACCCGGGACTTAACGGCCGATATGACGTGCCGGGGGTCTCGCGCCCCCGCCAGATGCCAGCCTCGATCGGCAGCCCCGATTACTTTGCATGAGCTGTTTTACGAGCGCCCTTTTGCCCCGGGAATTAATCGCGAGCGGTCGATCGGCCCGCGGGCCACTCGGCCCAGCATCCGCGAGAGAGGCCGATCGGGGCGCCGCGAAAAACTGGTGAATCACTTCGCTTCCATTCCATTTCCAGTTAAAATATGAACAGAGCGCTAGGGCTGACGCACCCCCGTAATTTATGCGGACCGCGCGGGCACGACCTCGTTCGGTTTATTCCGCCGCTGGATTGTGTTCCGTTGCCCGCCCCCACGACGACTGTCAAACTCTATCGGCCGGTTCTTTTTTTTCGTATTTTTTTTGTCCGCCGGGAGAATCGTTGTAAAGTTGTTTGCCGAAGCTCGGACGCGGGATCGGTAATAAACGGCCAACGTCGTAGCGGGGACGATACAACCGCGCTTCCCGACAAGCGCCTCGTCAAATTTCTTTCTGCGGCTTCTGCGGCGGTGAGAATTTTTCGATCTACGGTCTTTCGAAGCATTTAAAAGAAGCGCACCTCTTATCGTAAAACTTTCCCCGGGCCGTTGCTCAAGGAAGAATGAAGTTCGGAAACTGCTCAATCGAGGTTCGACTTTAACAATTTTACTCTTACAAGTTCCGCGCTTTTGAAAAAGTATTTTTTGCCATAATTCAAGCTGGCCATTATGCCGGCGACTAATACAATATCAAAAAAAAAAGAAAGAGAGGGGGGGGGGCTCGGGCCAACAATAGGACAGCCCTCGTCGCCGTCTCGCATTATCTTTTATTTTCGAGATTCTTCACTTTTATTAACATTAAATAAGTATAGCGCGTAAAATTTCCATCACTTTTTCTCGTTTACTGCGGCTCTCTTGATGCCTTCAACTAGACATTTACGGCGCGCTTCACGAGCTGAATATTTTCACGTAGGGGAGACTTTCGCATTACGGGGCCGCTCGCGCGCATGTTTATATTTTTCCCCGAGTAATTCCCCTCGCGCGATCCGCTCCTCTCCCCGCGAGATTTTCTCTTATTCCGCGCCTTTATCGCGCGCTTTTCAATCGGCCCTAAGATGCCGATAAATCGCTCGCTCGGATTAGCGGCTGAACGAACGGCGGCAAAGGCGCCGGGGGGGATTCCTTAATCACTCGGCGCGCCCGGCCGTCCATAAATATGACTCGCGGCGCCGATTGCCGATCCGCCGAGATTACCGGGGCGAATTAGCGAAATAAGACTGCCGGCGGCAGCGCCGGGGAGCGAGCTTTAATTGAGAAGCTCGTATTTTCTTCGGGGGATTGTTTACGCGACGGGGCGGTGTAATTTTTTCCCCGCCGGCCGCCGGCTCGGTCCCCCCCCCCGCCAACCTTCCGCGCCTCGACCCGAGAGAAGCTCTCCCACGCGCAGTTGGCAGTTTAAACTTTCGACGCTTTTTAACGGAAAGTCTGTTTTACAGTTAGCTACTTCGCTGCCCGGCCCGGCCGCCCGAGCTCCGCTTCTTTTTTTTTCCATTGTTTTACCGTGAATACTAATTAAGTACTTTTTAATCTTTGAACTCATTATGACTTGATACTCTCATCTGCATATTTACGCGGGCCTCGGTCGCGACGCTTTCCCGTTTGTTTCGAGAGTTCGACTGGGCGCCGGCTCCGCGCGCCCCACGCATTCATAAGAATTTGGGATTAAAAGTTCCCGATAAACGGTGCAATTGGCAAGGTAAAGCACCGACTGCCTGCTCGGGAAAACTTTGTAATTGCCTAGTCTGATTAAATTTGGTGAATAATGCCGATAGTTTTCTTTTCGAAGAGGCTTCGATCTTTTCACTTGCAATTTTCATCGATCGGCTTTCCCGGCTCCTCTTATAATTATATCGTTTCAACGCGCGCCACGCCATAGACACCGACTGTTGACTTTCATTTCTTCAAAAGACTACCGTAAAAATGAGAAACTTTTACACCACTGATCCGATTTTAATGGTACTGGATTCATTTCGCTTGCTCGGATATACTTTCCAAGTTTATTGAAAAAAGATTTTCTTCTCTTTTAATCTCGGAACCACATAAAGACACTTAAATGTGCTCTAGCCTTAGTATTTTTTTCATAAGCAATATTACTTTCTGCTTAAACAGCTCTAAATTTTTCATTAAAATCGTAATCATGAAGCGATTTAAATGGTTCTCTTCGTATATACGTATAAAAGTAAACTAGTCATATCGTGTGCAAAGTCAATTGCAGTATTCATTTTATTCATTACAGAGAACGATTCTTTTAAAGTGCATTATTTTAATTAAAACTATATATATATATATACAGACAGTTTTTAGTATTCGCTTTATAATTGTACTTTATTCGTTGTCCCTTACGCTAAGATTTTAGAAATTTTAATTCTTAAAATTACTGTTTTAGTTACTGTAGCTTATGTACTGCTTTTTCAAATTATTAGAAAAAATTTTTTTAACATATATTACAATATTTTACGTGTATAGTAAAACTACGTCTTGTTTTTTGCTACAATCGCAAAATCAAATTTTCAGTATAAACTTTAATCAAAAGTAGTGCACCCAAGGGCATCACGGTTTACTCGGTCTTAAAAGCGTGGAACCTTCACTTACATGGAATCTTCCCACGGGAATGTGGAGAAAATAGCTATTCAAGTTGGTAGATCTAAAAAAATAACAATGCGGTGCACATAATCGAATTCGTGATGTGTTAAAATTATTATTTAAATTTGATGCAATTATTATGTTCCTTAAGAAACAATACATACTATTTATAGTCTTATAATACAAATTATTTGTAACTTTGCCATTTATTAATCAGTCTACACATATAGATGCATATTTTTCAATTATAGCAGTATTTACAGTAATAAAAATAACACAGTGTTTAAATTGAATGTCTAAATTTTTCTAATTTTAGATTTTCATACCTTTAAATTTTAAATATCTAAAGTTTAAGTGTTACGAAAATTTAATAGCTATTTTTAGTATTTATTGCATATGGTCAGTGTTGACAACACCTTGGCAAAATTTATATTTCTAACTATAGAAAAAACAATATTTTAATAATTTATTCTTCCTTTCGTGCCTTACGGTGCGCTATGTATACTAAAATATTTCTTTCTTGCGTTCGCATAAAACTTTCGATACTCTAGAATTTATTGGTTGTTTACATTTGTATATTTCCAGTCGGACAATTTTGGAAGTCTTGCATTATATTTATTACTTGCGTTAATGAGTTTGTAAGAGCTTGTTAGTTTTGCATTACAACTCACATCATAACGAACCTTACAAGCAGCAAACATGCAAATGAATTCTATAAACATTAGGATCAGTTAAAAACTGTATTTTAGATTATATAGATAGATCACAATTTAGAAATTTGTTTAAGTTGTATCAATCTGATGCCCGGTCTGGTCAAATAAATTCATTAATATACTTGTATTATTTAGGTTATTTTCAAATGAGTATAATACTAACCAGAATATGGAAATTATTACAAACTTATTCATAAACAGCTCAATTTTCATACGCGCGAAATACGAACAACTTCACAAACATCAGTCTTTTCTATCCCTTCTGGCAAATCTCAAAACTGAGAAAAGCATATCGTTACGTATGCAATGTACATCGTTATCCTCTCGAATCACATCGTAAAATTTTATGATTCAAAAATCGTAAAATGAAAAAGTACCAACTAAACAAGGAGGCAAAGTCGCGTCGTTTAAAAAAATTCTATTTGATATGTTTTTACGGTTTTCGTATAATAAAATATTGCGACATTTCTATCCGTACACGAATTTATTATGCAAAACCCTCACAAAGAGCGCTTACATATTTTCGAGAGCGTTCTACAACATCCAAAGATCATCGCGCTGGTCGCGTCGTAAGAATAGGGAATCCTTCCTTCCTCCTTTTAGGTTTTTTCGCTCCAGTGCTTCAGATCCGCGAGGGCGATTTTCGCAGACTAAGTATAAAAAAAAAACCGTGACATCGCCAGCTTGCCGACGCGCATATTCCTACGTGTGTCCCAGATAAAAGTAATGAATTCCTCAAATCGATCAATTCGAGTAGGTCGGTAGGTAAGCGGGAATCCCGCGTCCGCCCGGTCCCAGACGCTGCTCCCAGATTACACGAGTCGCGCGATAGCCATCGGGAATAAGGCCTGATTCCTATTCATTTGACGAGCCATCCTCGAGTCACTTGGCCCCCTTTTTCATACATAACCTCTGCTCGGCAGCGACGGCGCGGACCCTGGAGCTGGCCAAGTCAGCGGCGCGGCCCCCGGGCCTGGAGACGGACCTCAAGGAGAACGCGTTCAGCGTCGCGCCGCGGGCCCTCAAAGCCTTCTGCAGGCCACGCATAAAGATCCTCGCCCAGCCGAAGAGGAGGAAGAAGCGCCACTGAAGCGCCTCCCCGCAGCCTCGGACACAGCCGTCCACGCGCACTCGAGCCCCACCTGACGAGCCGCTCGGCCAGTCCGACCCGCCGCTGAGAATAATTCCCGTGTCACGCATACGGCCGGGGGTGTCCAAGAGCCGGGTCTTGCGAGATTCGTGCTCCTGGGCCCCGGCCAGTCCTCGTTACGTGTCGTCGCGTCCTCGTTTCCCCACCCTTTTGTTCCCCCGGTCCAAGCTTTTAATAAAGACTTTTATCTTCACGTGCCGAGCGACTTTATTATTCCCGGACAGTTGCGGCCGCGCGCGGGCGGACGCACCTGAGTCCTAAGACCGCCGGCGTAAAATGGAAAACGGCAATTTGATTTTTATGCCCGGAGCTGCCGCCAGCCTCTCCGGGAGACACTTGGGCACTCGCGCGTGCTATTCGCTCCCCGAACGGAATCCTGGAAATGCCGGGAATAGGGGAATGTAAAAAGGGCTGCTTTTAAAGCGATTGCCAGAGTGCCAGAGGACTCGGGCTCGTTTGCGCTTGATTCGTAACATTTTTCATCCTCTCGAGCGGCGGACGAATTAAAAGTGGCCGCCTCTTCGCATAAGGAGATTTTTACATTGACGTGGAATTCGAGTCTTCCTAGACTTTCTTATTGCTTATATGTCAGCCGTAAGTCTGATACGTGGTTGCTTATTCATTTTATGCCGGAGGTATTATAGCCGAGAAGCGGTAGCGTCCTTATAATATGCGTCATATGAGAGCGAGTTGCATTCATGAAAAAGCGATAATTCAAAAAAGTTTTATTTCAATTAAGAATAAGTCGGACAAATTAAAAGGATCGTATATTACTACGTGGACTGAAAAACTCATTAGTCAAATTATCATGTCCCGCTGATAAAATTTTAAACGATGTTTTAGCTAATTTTTTAGACCTACACTTTAAAGGCGTATACGTTTTATTTGGTAAATTAATTTTATTGATTCAATACTCTATTGTATTAACATGCTAGCAGCTGGCAAAATTGGTTAATTTTCGACTAAGGGTGTAACTTCTAGTTGAGACTCTAGAGTTTCTGTCTGTGACTTCCTTCGAGTCTATACTAGTCAAAGACAAGGACAAACGAGATCATTATTTTGGTGAATAGTTGCCCAAATATCGACTAAGGAATGTCACGCTAAGCACCGAGCATCTATTAATGAGCATCGGAAATTATTGGTTTTCAGGTTCATGTACAAGCGTGAGAGGTACAGCCATGGATTCGTTTCAATTTCCATTCACGATGTGCATCTAATCGAGGTGGAGCTCACCATTGACGGCATAAATTAGTTTTCGACCCGTAAATTAGTTTGCCTGGTAGTGCGTATTCAATTCCAGTACAGTAATTCCACCCATATGATTTTCTGTTCCACAATATGCATAATATCTCACACATCATGCGTTTTGGATTTAGTTATTTTTTATCATATCCTTGAAAATTTCGTCGGAAATAGTCGAGTGTTTATTATCATTAAATCGTTGTTCAAAATAAAAGAAAGTTACGCGAGTAAGAATTGCACTAGAACTATGTATACGTAAAACAAATGGCAACGCGTAAGAAACGAAAGATTTTGTATGTTTACGTATCCGTTTTATTATAATTACTATACAGCGCAAGAGCGCAAGTAACTTTTGGACGCAGGGTATTGTATTCTGCTCCATCATTAGAGTCTCTAAAAAGTTAATGAATAATGAATACACTACTAATGGCGTAAAAATCTCTGCGGATGTGAATGCTTCAATTAAAACTTTGTCAATTATTCCTTTTTTGTTCTCCCGGGCAAACTGCTAATAATATTGCTAACTTTCAAATTGGTTTCAAAGCAGGGAATCCCGTATTTTGCCCAATTATTCCTCGGACGCGGGCGCGCGGTCGCATTAAAGAAAACATCCGCGTCGAATGAGTAAACCGAATTAGCCCCGGTCGAGCGAATCTTTTTTAACGATATTTCCCGCTGTTCGGGGCCTCGGCATTAAATTACCAATTTGCGAGATCGCTAGAGATTCCGGCGAGCGGGCGATCCGCGAGAGCTCCTTAACCCAAATCAGATAAACAAAAGCGCTTGTGAGGCCGCGGCGACGAGACACCTCGCGGGAGATATCTCGGGGCGTGATATTAAAAAAATTGCACGGGAGCCGGAGGCCCGCGGAAGATCCCCAGTCGATATAAACTCCCTTAACGGCCCGAGCCAATAACGAAAAACCACTTAAAAACTTTTATCAGGATAGCTCGGGCTCGTCAACGTAATAATACCGGGGGGGTGCGCCGCGGCAACTTGGCAATATCGGCTATCGGCTCGGCTGCACCCACACACCTCCGGCGCGTGCCATAAATGGCTTTGTTTTGAAAAATCTCGAGTGAGCGCGCCGGGCGTAAACAGCCCATTAATATCCCCGGGATTCCTTTGTCAATGCACGCGAGTGGTATCGATTGTCGCCAAGTAACAAACTCATTGGAGAAAACGGCGGGGAGGGCCTGTGAGTATCGCGGGAAAACAGGCGGGCCCCACCACAAATCACGGCTTGTTGTTCCCACGGCCGGGCTAATAAACCTCCTGCGGGCGCGATTTTAAAACGGACCTCCATAACCGCGTCGCGCGTGGCTTATTTGTGCGGGGCCGCGGCTTGTTTCGGCGGCTGGCTCTTCTTTTGGAATTCAGCCAGGCAACTTGAGGTGCACTCGAGGAAGGCCGCCACTGCAGCCGCTGCCGCCGCGGCCGCCACCGCCGCCGCCGCCGCCGCCGCGAGGGGAGAGGAAAAAATGGTACGGCGCACTCGAGGAGTCGCCGCGCGCTCGAGCTCGTAGTATTTTTACGGCCACGGGGACGTTTAGTGGAACTTTTATTGGCTTCTTTGCCGCTTTTGCCCAGGACGGGAATTGGAAAGAATCGTCGCGATAAAGTGACGTCCGTATGGTAAAGAAGTCGCCTGATTTAGATTTTCCCGATGCCGAGAGAATTTTTTGAAGAGGATCTGGCGAACGGAAACTGTACCAACGAGTAGACCGTTGACTTTTGTAGGCGTTTATAGCTGTAGAGCTATAGGTTAATCCTTACTAGTTTTTATTCAATTATATTTTTATCAGTATTTTTAATCACGCTCTTGGAATATTTTACAGGTAATGATAGCCGAGAGTAAAGCTCATTGTTTAAAATTTTAATTTTAATTAATTATAATTAAACATTTTGAATAAATCGCAAATTTTTTAATTTACACCTCATAACAAATATCATAAATTTGAGCTATGGATTAAATAGCGTTTTCGTTAAGGTAATTATTTAAGGTTTGAGATGATCTGTTATTTTATCTTAAAAAATTTAAACCAACTAATTATGGATCTTCTGTCATTTCAATAAAAATACTAAAACGTCTTTCAAGAAAATTACAATTAAACTAAAAGTATTTCAACGAAAAATAATTAACCATAATTATGGAATTGTTTAGCTTTCCTTTTCAAATAAGACCTGTAAATAATATTTGTGAATAGACTGATACTAATCCTTTTCAACAAATTGTGTAAAAAGTGAAAAAGCTGCCTAGACAGGATACATTATCAAATACGGTAAGAATATAAGGGTATACGTATTTTCAAGAAGCCAAAGATATTCTCTTTCTTTTCCACAGCCTTTTCTTGCTCGCTAATCAGTGTTGGCATTCTTCTGTAAAAATTTTCTTCACAATTTATGTATTCACTAAACAATTTTAACTGATTTTTTTAACAAAAATTATTTTGTAATAAAACGCTCATTAATTTGATAAAAAGCACTTACAGTACTGAAACTTCAGAGGCTTGGTACTTTAACTCCATGATATTTGTTCTCTGTCTTTAATGTCTCAGGCAATCAGCGTAAGCAAAGAATATATTCTCCACGATTCTGGAGATTTCAAACGTAAGGACACTAGTAGTCAAAACTCATACCTTGATTCATGTAAAACTGTTTTCATTTGCAATCTTTTCTTCGACACTTGACTTTTAGCGACAACGAGCCCTATGATATTACGGGGCTCTCCAATACTGAGAAGACGAAGTTTCAAGACTTAAGCACTAGTAAACAATATGTGAAGTTGCATGATATTTAATCAATTTATTAATTTAGTTTACAAGAATTAGTGTTCTGTATTGAACTCAAGTTATTATAATAAAGGTTTATATAATAAACCTATATAAACGATAAATATCATGAATGGTATAAAAGGATTTAAGTAATATTTATAATATAGATAAAATTTTCCTCTTGTCTAGGTCTAAAATATCCTCTAACTCAGGCACATTTAGTATATAAAAAAGGGTGGCGCAGCTAAAGAAAATCTTCAAGCCTTTCACCTGGAAGAGATAAGCTTGGTGAGGGCTAGAGGCCATAAACTTCTTCTCCTCAAAGGTATCATCCCAAGCTATTTGGCAAAATGAATTCGAAAATACTAGTCTTCTACTAATCACAATTCAAAGTTATTTCTTTAAAGAATACTCAGATAATGTCAATGTTATACACTTGAGCAACTAATTTTTATGTACGTAGAAATATATTCTACAGAACAAATCATCTTCGATCAATCGTCTTAAAATATGATCATACATTATCAATTCTGGTTTTGAATTCAGATGTAAGATTGATGACTGTAAGATATCTTGTAACATAATGGCCTCTAAATTTACCTAAGCGTTTCTAGAAATGAGCTTGCTCTTTGATAATGAAGATCGCCTCCCGTGCACAAGAAGTCTTAATTCCTCGTAACCGCCAGGTACTCATTCACGTCTAAATTCTTATTTTTTGTGTTGAGCAGCGTTGACTGAGGAGTTAACACGTTAGTTACAAAAATAAAGCTACTCGAAAGGCAATGATTTGATTTGTGGAGAAATATGCAGATTGTTTAGCCCTTTTTTCACTGTGAAAAAACACAAGATACTTTATACTGTTTCGAGGCAAGTTTTTCTCTGGATTTTTGCGAATTTTCCTGCAGAGAATTCTAGATTTTCTCTTAGCCCACAAAAGTAAGTCTGAACGGAATAGCGAAACAGTACTAAGATGTTAGGCATTGAAATATAGGTAAAAACGAAGAGTAACCGACCCGATGCGTTAGGCAGACAACGTCGGCCTTACTAGCGAAGATTTTGGACCTAAAAGATGGAGCCTTTTTCGAGGAAGCTACATTAGAAGCAGACCCGATTTCCTTGCAAAGGACAAAGAATATCGGATTCACCAGCAAGTTCATGCATCATGCTCACACCAAGAAAGCTTTCAGCAAAGGAAAAAAATACTAAGGAAGGAAATAATATTGGTTGGAAATAAAGGAAAGATGGCTATTAGGATCGGACATTACTTCCACACAAAGGTGCCGAATGGTCTCCGCTGCTTGGCATAACGGATGTTGCAGTCGTAAAAGAATATAATAAATTTTTAGCAGTTGAATTTTCTCATTTGAAATATCCCATAATGATGTTAATGACAAAAATACAACATCATTTGATGTTTATAAATATCTGTATAAAGAATACTTTACAGAATAGGTACTTCCATATATCTATCCTTAGACATGTGTCTGTAGGTATTAACATGTTAAGTGTTGTATATGTAATTGTAATATTTAATCGATGAACTGTGATATATTATGATTTATTATGATTTATTTTTAAGTCACTTCAGATAAAACTTAATGAATATTATTATAACATTATATAATGCAATATTTCATAAATATATATTTTTCTAATAAATATTTGCCTATTTAGTTTACAAGTTTAATTTAGTTAGTTAATAAATCGTAAATATTTAAATAAAATTATTGAGTATTCAATTATTTCAAATCTTTTTCAACCATTTAACTTGTTACTTACAATAAATATGATTCTAAAGTCTTAGGCGTATTAAAAGTCCTTATTATACTCTCGCGACAAAACTTGGCTACTAGGTCACAGTTAAAATAATGAAAGATGCAAACAATGCACATTGAACACAGTACAACATGCAATGCTGTAAAGTATAGAGCTAAAATTTTGTTACTTTCGTCATTAATATAAAAATTATTATTTTTTACGAAAATTAAAATTATTTAATTTTTTCAATTATATTTATAATTTCCAAAGATTTTTCACGTAGTAAAGTATGAGAGCATTGCGATGAATATTGCAAACTTTCATTTTAATAATTTGACTTTGATTTCTAGAATAAGTAAAAAATTAGTAGTATAAGTGATTAATAATCACTTTAAGAGTTTATGCATTCATTACAAAAAATAGAAAAGTTATCCATGATTCTTTTATTATTTCTTTATAAAGTAGTTTTGTTCATAAATTACTTTCCAAACTTGTATTCAGTTGCTAAAATGATGAAATGAATATTAACAACGGTTTGTGTGCATCCGTAGGGTAGCATCGTTATGATAGTTGTGAACTCCAGACGCTCGACTGAAGCGGAATTTTCTATTATCGATAGAGGAGAGCGGATTTGTATAACTATCGAATAGAAGTTTTATCAGGTTAAAACTCATGATGGAAGGGCCAAAAAAAGTATTTTGCTCTGTAGCTAAAACAACGGGTGAAGTAACTTTATTCCTTTCCGTAAACGCGTGCTGATTCTCTCCGGGACACAATACATTCCATTCTATTTTGCAGGAAGAGGGGCGTAGTTGTCGTGCGAGCTGGGAGTCAAGCCGGAAGGGGCACAAATAGTTTTGTGGACCTCGCGCCCGACGCCTCTGCTGATAAGAAGAGGGGCCGAAGGAGTGCGCTCAATCCGAATCTCTCTTGCGAGGACCTCCGGGAACTCGTCTCCCAAATCCCAGGAAAGGGTGAAGAATCCTTTTCTTCTGTCCTTTCCCTATCCTCTTGGGTAGGCTCGGCGAAAATAAGTTCGCTTACCTGTACGCGGAAAAGGATTTGAGATAGAAACACAAGTGGAATTGAATGTTGAACTTTGGATTATATATTTTTTAGACTCTAGAAAGTTGTTAGTAAAAGCAGAGCATATTTAATAGCTAATTTTAAATTAAATTAAATATTGCAATGTGCGTCTTTGTTAATATTAATATTAACTTTAACATTAATTTCAACATCATAGCAGTTACCCTATCACGGTTAAACTTTGTCAGCACCAAACCATTTGTAAACGTCATTAAATTATTCGACTATTATGGATTATTCATTTGTGTGATTCTCACAACAGAAACCATACCTTTCACTACATTTCAGATTCCTCCGTAAGTTTCATGAACTATTTCGGTTACTGTATTTGTACAGTAACTCGAGAAGCGCGTCCTATTGAATATCATGCTGTCACCGCTGCCCAAGTATCAAAGATAAATTTACAGCCTCGTCTATTACTGGGTATCGGCTATCCAAACTGTTATTATTCTTACTTCATAGTTGCCGTAAAATAATTATTATCATTTAATAAACTGATTGATATTCAAAACATAAGAAATTCAATGAAAAGATTAGAAAACATTCGAAGTAATTAAATGTGCGATAATCATTGTAACATGAAAATTATCGACCATAATGGCATCCGATTTGAATATTATACATATTTCTCCTTGTTCGAATGGAATGCTGCACGCATTCATTCAAAACCTCATTCAGAAATTGAAATGACATTAATGATCAAAATATTTCTATAATCGAAATACCATTGTTAAATACATAACAAAACGCATCGAACAACGTTTGATTAATACGAAAAACCACAAAGTCTGAAATGCATTTTGAGATAAAATGGCATTTAGGTAGAAAATATTACCCATTTTCTCACTCTTATAGATGTGCGGATTCACATCTAGGGTTTCCGACCCTTCGCAAGTGAACTTCGCGAATTCGAGTTTTCGCAAAGTTAAAAAGACACTAGCGGCGCGGGCGATAAATTCCAAAGCGCAAGCTCATCGCTTCCCGGCACCAAGAAGAATTTTTACTAACAAAGTGAAACGTTGCAGGCGCAGCGTCTCGAGAACGCGGAAACAGAAACAAGGGCCACGAGGAAGAGGTGTGGCGCTAGGCGGGGGGGGGAAGCTAAGAGTAAAGAGGCCGCGGGACAGGAGGGGCGGGCCGGCGGCAGGAGGGGATCCGAGCGGCTTGGCACGGCCGCCTAATCGCCCCCCTGCGATAACGGCCCCCTGCATCATAATAGCCATAAGTATTTTTCGAGGTGGAAGCAGCCCTCGAGGCCCGAGCGGCCTCGCCCCCCCTACCCGAGCGGCTCTCGGCGCCGGTGTACAGGCATGAGCCGAATCAATTTAAACTTTTTGCTCGACGCCCCGGAGGGCCGAGGGCCTGTAAGGGTTGCTGCGATGCGGTCGATAGCGCACGCACCCGATGCTATCGAGCGAGGGCGCGCCCTTACCTCCCATCGACTAATTAGGCCACTTGCGTAAATATAACACTTTTATAACGCGTGCGCGCACCTTATGATTGACGCGGGAGGTATTTGCCCGGGGAACTGTCGGTTCATGTAATAAATAGAGTAGTAAGTAAAAGGGACATAAAATAATTTTACCGTCCGTTATACCCATGCGTATTTGTACACGGGGCACTTTGTTTATTCGACGGGCCCCAGCGGAGAGGGGGCAATACGTTTAAGTAAATGTGTCTTTCCCAGTAAATAAAAGCACACTTGACTTGCTTTTACTTTATTACCTGGGCTATAAATTGTTATAAAATTGGTGTAAGTTTAAAACACTGTTACAACACGCTTTAAAAATTGTAATCCAATTTTTGAAATATTTCATCATATTTCTTGGTTGAAATAAACGAAAATTAAAGGATACAGCATACCATAAATGAAACAATATTTCTATTGCTTTTGTTTTTAAATTAATTTTACGGCAAATAATTGACAAAGAAGAAAAAGTTCCTTCAATGAAACCCCGTTGAAATCAGTTTCATTTGTAACTAAACTAATGAACAAAAGTTTCAAATACGTAGATTACAATAATATTTATATTATTTTCAAAAAATACATATTTGCTTTCATCTAAAAGATTATATCTAATGGCCGCTGGTTATTTATTGCTTTTAGGATAAGCAGAATAGTCTATAGAAACAGTTGTAAAAAACTCTTAAAGCACGCACTGCACTAAATTGCGAACAACTTTTGACCACTATACCATATCACTCCTCGCATATCGTAAAGGTCTTGGATTATCGCGGTTAATGCGCACTGTACTGACGGTACTATTAAGTATATAAACCCGCGTTGTTTACTGCTGATTATTCACGTTTAAGATTATTCACAATTTCAGCAATAAGAGAAATGAATTCGCATCATAAATTAAGTCTCATTTGCATAAAACGTTACAGAAATTGAATTTATCATAAGCACGCATATAAATTATATACATAATGCGATTAGCTTTCATTTTCTTCAGCTGAATAAAATAGCTTGTATCGAGTGAGTTTTCAACGCGAATGAAACTGCAGGGAGTCGAATAATGGGGAGACTCTAGTTCGGCCGCAGCAGAGCACACAGCTGTGCCAAAAAATCTCGCGTAATATACTCAGCGAATGATTTTTCCGAGGCTTGCAGTAAATAACGGGACGCGATGGAAAAAAGGAAAAAGCGCGAGGTAGAGTAGGCATTGAAAAAGGTAGTCAAAGAAAGGAACAATGACATTTTCCGGGCGCCCTCGACATATCGAGTACATCCCAAAAGTCATTGACAGCTCTTCGGAAATCCCAGGCGGGCTCGGCGCGGCGGCGTCGGGCGGCCTCGGCTCACCCGCGGGCCGCATTTAAAATTCAAATTCGGCCTCGGTCCCATTTTCCGTTAAAAAACACAGCGAGGCCTCGAATAATAATGGAGCCCCGGCGGCGGCGGTGTCGCAGGCGAGTCCGAGTCCGCGCGGGCCGGCACACAACAAAAGGGACGAGCAGCCGCCGGTCGAAATTTTTCACGCGGGTGTAACAGGAGTCAACACACGCCGCGGCCCCCCCGGAAGACAAAGTACCGTGAATTTTTATCGAGCCGAGTGAAATACGCTCGACAAAGCTTTAAGGGCGTTTTTCACGCCAATTGCTTGAATAAATTTGAAAAAGCGCGGGCCGCTTTATTTCGCCCGGGCGCTTCGTTACGCGGGGATGAAGTTAGCGCGCCCAGTCAGCGATCGCAATCAGGGAAATATCGCCGGCGGCGGCGCCCGCGCGGAAAAAAAAAGCGCGCGGACGCGGGCCGCGAGGCATCGGCCGCGCGACCGATATCAGGGGCCCCGCCCCCTTCGCCCTCGGCGCTTTATTGCGGAGCCAAGCTACTTTTCGCCGGGGGCCCGGAGCTGGATTTCCGCCAAGACTCGGCACTTTCCCCACCCGACCTACCCGCCGATCGATGTTTTTTCGGGCCGGTCGAGGGGGAGGAGGATTTCGGGGCGCCCGCGGCTTTCTTTCCGACGACGTTGTCTTAGTTCCGCTCTCGGCCCCGCCGGCCCCGGCGTAAGTGCCCTTTTACGTCCTCGGGGGAATTCGTTAGCATTCTGATGCCGCGGTTCGACGTGACGCGAGGCCATATGCGTGCCTCCGCTCCTCGGCCCTGTGTCAATTTTATTAATCTACTGGCCCTCCGCGGCTGTTTTTCCAGGGGGGAAGCGCACGGAAACGGAGCGCCGGTATGAAAACTCTTACATGGAAATTGCCTGTTCGTTATTCGAATGACTAGACAAATATCGATCCTTCGAGCGCCAATGCTCGACTTTTTCTTAATAAAAGATTTTCCTTACCGATATGCCGCCGCGGCTAAATTTGAAAGCACCGGTGTGTTTTGCTTATTTATTTTCAATCGCGCAAAATACATACAGCGCACATAGAAATACGAGGAAAATAGCCAAACAAGGGTGGGCATTTACTCTGATCACAAAGTTTAACAAGGGGTACTCTACAGTTTAAAACTAAAACGACATTGCACTAAAGTAAACGGATAGTATCAATTAAAGTACTATTCCATGATAAAACAACCACTACAAGTCCATTGGTATACGTTGGCGATTGCGGAGATTAAACTTTTATTTTCAATAAGAATACAGAAATCCATGTTGAAATAGCACGGTTGATTTATAACTTTAAAAATAATGTTCAACGCGTAAAATTTGGAAAGTGTATTATTAAATAATGTAAAATAGTATGTAAATGAAATGTCTTTTCAGGAGATTCAATAAAAATGTTACAGTTTAATGGACGATAACCATGAGTAATATTTTAGTAAAAGTTATATAAGCATCATGACTTTAATCTATATAACGCTAATAAATGTTTCATATTCGCATAGATCCAATATTTCAATTTAAGTTTACTGGTTAGAAAAATGAATCTTCAATTTATGTAAATATGTCCTCAATAAATGTAGTTTTAAAATGATTATAGTTACGGCATACCATTAACACTTTATTGTGTATTTAGTAGCTTAAAGGGTTTTTACTCTAGAACTAAGATATCATTTTTTTTTCGGTATCATTATAAAAGCATTACTAGTGAACCATTACAGCAACTGCTTCACAGTCACTTTTATACAGTTTATCACTTTGACATTGATTAATATCGTTTTACTTCACATTTTTTAATATAAAAAGCGTATTTTAAGAGAATAAATAAAGAAACAACGACAATAAATAAGTCGACTAAGAATATCTAATAATTGGGTCTGGCGGTTTATTCGCGACTACCTAGATTGTATATAAAAAATTGGCTTCCCAGAACGCTCGAATAATTTCAGCAAACTGGGCGAATCGCTGCGGTCGTGTTTTCAAAAGAAGCATTGATCGATTAAATCCCTTCCCCTTTTTTAACTTTGAAATGCAATGGGCATGTTGCGCCAACAATTGAAAAAAGGAACCAGATCGCTCGCTCGAGATCTGTACAAAGAGAAAAGAGGAAAAATGGCGAATGAAATCCGCGCCCAGATGAGGAAAGCGAAGTGATCGCGAAAACGAGTAGACGAAAATGATGAATTGACGGCTTGGGCTTATACTCGTCGCGGCGAGCCGCTTAGAAAAAATCGAGAATATTAAAAAGATCCGATTAAGAGCAAGTTGGGCGGCAACCGCTTTGTTAGGAAAGCAATCGAGTTTGAAACGAGTAATGAGTAGCCCATCGACGAGTAATTTTGATTACGAAGGATAAAATTTGCATCTTGGAGTAATTTAGAAAAATAGACTCCAAGTGTTTATATTCCCCATTTAGGGCAATTCGCTTCTATTAGCCGGAGCCTCAAATTAAGAGAGGTCTGAAAGTAAGCTTGTTATAATAATTCGTCGGTTTATTCTTTTAAATTAAATTTACTTTTTTCCTAGTAGATTCATTAAAATTGTATTAAGGTATATACAAATCGGAATATTCCAAAACGATAAAATTGTGAAGAGAATATATACAAGTTTTTAATGCATGAGGTGGAACATAGAATAATAACACGAGCATGCGAAAAGTCTGTGTTATTTTTCTACGCTTGAATGTATTTTTTACAATTCTATATTCTAACTGTACATATTTCAAACCTTGTTTCAAACTTGATATTAAATCTTACATTATACATGTATAATGAATAAGTTAATACGAAAATCTTCTGCATAATCTATACACAAGTAGGCGTTCATAAAAAGTAATGACATCCCATTATCTTTTTATCTAGGCATCGTAATTGATTGCCTCCTCCGCATTCTATAACTGCGCCCTGACGCGTATCCAAAGCTTTCCACAAAAACAAAAGCTGGAGCGATCCGATCGAGCGATAAAAATTGCTAGGACGGAAAGAGATCGGGTGCACCGATATTAGTGGTAAACAGGGTGAACTTTCATGCGCTCTCTGATCAAAATTTTCTTTTTTTTTCTCCACCGATATCAATTTTTATTACATTTTCATCCCGCGGAATCTCAAAACCGGCGTATTACAGATTCATGCTGAAATTGGCTTCCGCTGATGCGAGGTAGTCAGGGCCACAGTCTGTGGGAATAAGTAAGGCAGTCTAATTAACTCCCCGATAGAAGCAAGCAGTGGAAGGATCGATCGGTTTCGTACAAAATGAACCCTTGCTAATGCAGACAATGCGATTACAGCTCAAATTACTCTAACCATATATATATACGTTCTGCATATACGTTCTGCATCTCTCAAAAGGATATCCGAGCCGGAGAGGCACTCTTATATCTGACTCTACTCGTGTCCGCGCCCGGCTAGTCTACCGTTGGCACTTGACGAACTTGCACTCGAGCACATCAGAGAAAATCTCTCCATCCTCAAACGGAGGATCGGCCAAAGCCTCCCGGCCTCGTCCGGCCTCCTCGTCCGCCGCGCATATTTTCGGCCGACCGAGCTTGCAGTCGTCCCCGCGGCGGAACTGCGTCTTTCGCGGGGGGGACAGGCCAGCGCCACCCCGAGCAATCTCGATAAGTCAGAGCGGCGGGCAGATCAGAATCAGCCGGTGACTCGGCAGCCCTCCGGCCAGTAAGTCGCCCCCGCGATCAAAGGGCCGAGCCGTTGGCCCATTTCCCGCCGCCCAATAACTCGGGGGATTCCCCGCCCTATCTGCTCGGCTTCTCTTCCGTGGCATTGGGCCGCGCGTAAACCCCCACCGGTTTAAACGGCCGGGCGCTTAAATCTCCCGAACGCGCTCGTTTAATGCCGGATGAAAATCTGCTTCATTCCGGGCGACCGCCCGTTTAATTGTCCCGGCGGCCGCGAGGGGGTACGCACGGCTGCCTCGCCGCCGCACGCGCCCCCCCCGCAAGATGCACTCGGGGTTTTACACGGGGATCGCTTTATTCGGATCGTTCGCGCTGATTCGATCCGGCCGCCCCGGCTTGCGCACAGCTCGTCAAGACATTTACGGGCCGGGGATAATGCGTCGACTGGTGTTTCGGCCGAATTTTAGCTTAGCGGCTTCTCGATCGACCCTGTAATCGTATCTTTTCGAACGCCGCTGGCAATGTGTAGTTTATACGAGGCCGTTTAAATCTGTTTAACGAACGAGACGGAATACGCGGAAGACGTCATACTTTCGGATGCGTAAATTATTGTAAGTGTAGTAGCGATCACGAATGTATTTACAGCCGTAATGCTGTAAAATTTACAAGTCATTCGGATTAAAAGTAAATTATATATTGCTCTTTTCCTTCAATCCTTAAGTATTGAATTACTTGCATAAATTAAATTAAAAATTTCCAGTAGCATACAGTTGAAAACTAAATTAAAAATATGAAAAAAAGTTATTTCAAATATTAATACCACATTTAAATCGTTTGAATATTCATTAAATTCCTAGCCATTTCATATTTTTTTTATACTTACCTTCAATCTTTACCAAAATTACGTTTGAATTTTTATTCGTACAAGATTATGTAGCTATAAAAGGATATAAAATATTGTAACATCATTTTTATAAATAATAAATTATGTACTATTAAATGTAATATTAAACCAATATTTAGCGGTTGCATTAAATTATTTTAAAGCATTGAAGATAAATCAAAAACATTTTTATACTTTGCTAACCCACTTAGGTGCTCGAACTATTCTCTGTTTTATTTCATCAGGTAAACTTTGAGTAACATAAATATATATGTACTTAGCAGTGTAAATCCTTAATGAGTTGCTTTTTCACATGATGTTTCATTTGCATACAAACTGAATTTGCATAAAACTAGTTTAAACTTTAAATTTCTATTTGTCCATTTACATTGGTATAAGTACAGGCATATTTAAATTGCTGGTGAAATATAATTTCTGATGGAAACTCTTCGACATCACAGTTGTTAATCAAGTTTAAAACGTTTAAACAATATAAATGAAAATCCTAAACTATAATACCGATAAATTTATTAATAAACAATTATTTAAATTGTGTTTCATAGTCGTATTCACATTGTCTATGAACTAATTTGTCATTATAAAAAAACTTATGAATAACAAAGAAAAAAATAAAACTCAGGAGTTTGATTACTATTAAATATAGTAAGAATAACTTACTACGAGTACATGTTAGAGAAAAATCTCCTATATAATTGTATACGAGCAACTGCGCATTTTATACGTGTTAGGTATTGTCGATATAATATAACAATAAAAGTATATGAGCGGTATTCGTATGTTCCACTGAATCTTATATAACAGTAATTCATGATCGGAAAGGTAGTAGAAGGAAATCGTAGTCACGTCAAAATATCGAAATATCTCTGTATCGAGGTAAGTTTGGGCTGGAATCTGTGAGGCTTTGTAGTAGTCATGTTAACCGGTTAGCTAACCGCAAGAAATGGTTCCTAGGCTATTTTGGATCAACTACGAGGCTAGTCCTTGGCGATTTAGATTCCGCATACAAGAGGTCGCCCCGTAAAGCACCTCTAGGCCGTCTTTATATTCCAAGGAGATTCTGGAAAGGTGCGACAAACGGGCTATGCAGGTTTGTGGGATTTTAAGGATTTTATTGCGTTTAAATAAGAACAGTAACAGAAAGGGAATCAACATAGGAGAATTTACATCGCTTGAAATTTATTGGGCTGCCGATTATGATAGTCTAGTGGTATCCAGACAATGACTATTTCTACTATTGTACGACAAAGCAATACTTTTTTCCAATTAATAATAAATACTGATGGATCGTATGTATGGTGACAAGAGTCTTTTTCATAATGGTATTTGCTATTTATCGGAACAAAGTATTGAAATGCACGTAGAAGTAGCAGAAGCAGTTTACCAAACACACACAGAGTTGTTTGAACACAGCCGTTTGAAGAATAGGCCTTTTTTTCTATCATCAACTAAAAGATAAAAGATATTAAGCAGGAGATGATCTAATAGCGATCACGCAGTAATCACATTTCATGTTAATCTATGGCATTGGACTGGCAACCGGGCCCGCGGCCACCGGCACCGTCCATCCTAATTTCATTGAGGTCTACCTCGGCTCCTCCCCCGCGAGAATTACGCGAGGCCGCGACTACCAATATTTTTCCATCCCCGGCCATAGATCGATAATTACCCCGGGTCGAGCGGCGACGGGCCGTCGAACCGCGCGCTCCGGCCGCCGGTGGAAACCGGGGCGAGCTTTCAGACCGAGTGAAAAATCAACCCCGGCCGCGCGGTCCGAGTGGATTTCGGAAAAATCGCGCCGGACGTCAAAAAAGGAGCGGGGGGGGGGGAGGCCGGTGCGGCGGCAGGTGCGCCCCCACCCCCTCCCCGGGGGGTCCGAGTGTGTCCCCCGGTATACGTGGGCGGAATAGCGGCGCCCCGGCCGCTCGCCGACCGATTTATATTCCGGGCAACGAATGGCGAACCTTCGCCCTCGGCCCCTTATTCTGTTACAGTTACGGGCGAACGCGCCGCGGTGCCGCCGGGGGGTGGGGGGTCGAAGGAGCTCTCGAGGCGGTTCGCGCGGCTCGAGCTCGGGGAGCGGCTCGGCCTGAAATCTGAAAGCTCGAACAATTATTAACATAATGCGCGTGGAAGAATGCTCGAGGGCTTCGGGGGATCCCCGCCGGCGCTCGTAACGACAGTATTGCCGCGTCACTTAGTGGCCTTTCGTGAGCCGCATGCCTAATGCGCCGGATCAACAGACCCGAAGGACACTTCGTTAAAGCCCCCGCACATATTCGGGGCGGACTCGCGTGAGCTTTCGGGCAATTTGGTTAGTCAATTAATGCCCCCGCCAATAAGCATCATCGATGCATCGCCCCAATCCTGGGAAGTTAATGCCGTTATAATTCACTGTCGGCTCTGTTATCTACGCCCATTTATGTTTTTTTTTTCCCCCCGGGGGGGATTGTAAGAATCGGCAGATAAGCAACTTTTCAATCTAGTTTTCTGTACAGGCACCGTATCAGGGTGTTGTGGTGGGGAATAAAGATTTTCGCGAGCTTTGTTAAATGTAAAACGAGAGCAATAACACGTTTTCGCTCTTAATCTGAAAAAACGTCACTCCTATACTTTCTTGTATTGACGCATTGAAAATTCAAATTGGACTAGGTGATGCACTTGAATAACAATACTCGCTTTACACGCGGTCATTGTAAAAGATCTATTACATGTCCGGCGGTTTTATTAAAAAAACAGGGTTAAAAGCTTTCAAGCTTCTAAATAGCATCTAAAATATTCTATTTCAGCTAAAAAGAAATTCAATTATTCTCCGGGGAAAAACAAATTTGGCGCAAACTTGCAATAACCAAAGATTAAATTAATCCACTCCATTGTATATATCGAGAGGAGCTTGTTGTGTAACCTGCCTTTATTTTCTTTTTATATATCGTTCGGCGTATCCCGTTAATTGAATCGAGGGCTCGGCGTATCTCACACGAATGTTTACGTAATATGAGTCAGGTAGAAAAGAGAGGAAACGAGCGCGCAAATCGGTTCGTTGCGCCGCGTCGATCAGATTCTCGTTTTTTCCCATGGAAGGAATACCCTCGATTGGCGGAAGCTGCGATTTGACCGGCTCGCGCTGGGATTTCACGCCCGAAAAGCGCGCGTCCCGGCCGCTACACCTGCAGCGCGGCTCATTTCGATGCAGCGCCCGGGCCGGGGCGCGCCAATCTGAAAAAGGTCAAAGGCCATTCCGGGAGACGCATCGGGAGGCTGCGTCGGATAAGCTCTGGGCCGCGCGGGATCATCGATTCCACGGGGCGAGGAGCCGAGGGAGCCAATGCGCGCCGAACAATGGCCTGTATCGGCGGGTGCTGCAGGTGGACTCGACTCCTCGATTCTAATTCTCGGAAGGTACTGGATTGAAAAGTGCGCGGCGCATCTCTCGAATCCCGTTTTATGGACGAGCGTACGAGCCCGGGCTATACAGCCTTTGAGGATTCCGCCCGGTTTAATATTGCCTTTGATCGAAACGCCCCACGGGGGGAAATACTCGTTTCGCGCGTAAACGACGTATGCGCGCAGGCCGCAACCGCGACCGCCGCTACCGCCAGCGCCTCCGTCGCGGGGCGTTTTATATTTGTAAAAAATGGCTGCGACGCGGGGGATGAAAGAAAGCTGAGCGCGAGAGTTTGGATGGCTTGCGGAGAAAACGGATGGGCCGAGCAATGCTTCATCCGGTAAGATGTCCTTTTGTAGTATCGCTCTCCCGGACCCTGTATTTGTTTCTGGAATAACTATTTTCAATAAATCGATACGGGAAGGCTTTCGGCGCATTTTTCAAACTGCATTTGCAGGTTCTGCCGAGGAAACGGGACATAAATCATCTTGCTATTCAAAATCCGCGTATTCTTTTGAAATTTTCAACTTTTTTACTATTTCCTACTTCTAACAATACTCACGCGTACACTATATACTCTTTAGAGATGTTACTTTGCAGTTAGTTCATTAAAAAGGAATTCATTTTAATTCGTTTGTTGATGTACCGTTTATTAAGGTAGAAGGTAAATATCTTGTTTTTGCCTGTTTATGTCGTATTTACAAAATCCTCAAAACGACTCCATATTTTCATTATTTTAAACGCTTTCTAATAAACAAGGAATTTTGTATTTATTTAAATTCATAAAATAACATGCATTATTCAACGCTTCCTTATAGCGGTGTATGTAAAGGCCGACATTTTTGATCTTCCTCTATAGTTCTAAATTCTTATGCTAGGTACTATCATAATGCTCTTTAACAAAAGTACTGCGGACCTAAAGAAGGCACCTTTATTACTTTTTAATTAATAAAATTTACAATTTATTTCATAATAAACCAGCAAAAGGACGTAGTAAACATCAGTAAAAAATAAACGAGCCCTTCAAAATTTAATAAAGACTTGAAAGAGGGTAAAGTGTCGCTAGGGCGTGTAACCAAGCGTTAGGTAGGCTCGTTGGGTAACTTGACGAGCTTGCGGCAAGATGGATGTCCAGGCTACGAAGCCCGAGGGGCTTTTGTATGTTCCGGGATGTAGCTGAGATACGTGTGTACACTTAAGTCTCTATCCACCCGGTTGGCCCACCTGCCTTGGCGCATGTGTGCACGCACTTATACTCTCAAATTTGAAATCAGATAGTCTATACGTGCGTCGGGCGTTGCGATCAAGTGCAGCGCTCGCGGACACATGAGCCCGGCTGTGTTTAACAGTTGCTTTCCTCGTAAAAGGTGAAGAGCTTTTAACCTCTCTTCGCATATATGTATATATATTTTTAAAGCTCGATTACTTTTGACTTGGATTGGGCTTTCCCTCCAGAAATATTATCAATTCGCGGATTTAAAAAAAAAAAACTTGGTGAGAGTTCCACCAATATTTTAGATCCTACGCGGTGTTTTTGACGCGTTCTCCACTCGCCTGTTGAAGTAGCGCTTTTCCATTTAATAAACTTTGATATTTCCAGCAAGCGCATGTGGTTATTGTTTTTGTTAATTATTGGAAAGCAAAACTTGATACATTATTAAAGTAAATTACTACACTATATTTAATAATGTGCGACCGATTTTAATTAATACTTCAAGGACTATTTAATTTTTAAATTATTTTACTTACTGTGTTATTTGATTGTGCATTTTTTATTCAGATATGTATTGTGACTTTTGATTTAACTTTGCAGTAAGCTGTTTCATTGTTATTAACAATTTCCAATATTTTACAGTTTAACAGTATATTCAAATACTTAGTTTCATAAATTGGGGTCATTCCTAAATTAACAAAAATTTGTAACAAATGCATACAAAAAGACATTTACAGAACAGCGCCTATATAAATGTATGTTGAACATGACTCAGGCCTGCTATAATATTGATTCGTTATCTCAAACTACACATAAACGATTATGATAGATTCCCTCAAATAGAACGTTCCGCGCTAATTGTGTGCGTATTTATTCTAGATTAGTGAATTCTCTGCATAATCTACCAATTTATAGTTAAATAACAATGTATCAAAATATATACATGTAATAAATATACATGTAAAGACATATTGTCGTAATCACTTATATATTCTTATAAAAATGTACCCTATTAGAAAAATTAGTTTCAAAGCTAATTAAGTATAGCCTTAAATGCAATAAAAATGATCTTTAAGGGTCAATGTTCATGTAAATATAAGTTACGTAATATGTTGCGTTTATACTTTGCAAATTTGTCATTTTAATTAAATTATAGAAGTAGGCAAGGCTAAAAACTCATAGACTATCTATTTGGACGCAAATAAAAGCAACACACTACCGATAAATTGCTAAAAATTCATTTAAATTTATATAAGAATAACTCTAATGGCAGAATATCAGCAAAAATATTTTTAAATAGTTGTTTTATAATGAACGAGTATTCTCCAGAATTTAATGCAGACATGCATATGACATATTTTGCATTATAAATGAACACACAATTGAATTATTCTAATATCAAGAATACATACAGAGAGACTAGAGTCAGCTAGCTCTACATACAAGTAGTTGCAGTGATAATAAAGCATAATAATATAAACTATGAACGATAATACTCTACTAGTGTTACCGAAAAATGTATTTTATTGCATGCACTCCAAGTTTTTTATTGAATATTACCGAATATTACCGTATATTTTTAAAACATTAGAAATAAACATTTATTAATCAAATATTTTCTATTATGAATGGCCATTTTATGATAGAATTGAATAACTAGAAAAAAGTAGATGTTTTACTAGGAATATCTTATAATGTTATAAGAATAAAAGTACATTCTAGAATAGTAGGAAATAATAAAAAAAGCTTTAATCCATGGATAGATGTACGATAAGTGACAGCTATACTTTTGTCGTTTTATTTGTTTTGAAGGCACTAAAAATTTATATGTCAGAGTAACGCCTGGTGTCTTCCAATCTCCTTTACGTATGGTGGATTAACGTTCGATGGCCGCTAACGCGGCTTATACGGCGACAGAAATATCGATCAGGTGGCTCTGCGTAAATCAGGTTTTGGATGGACGAAGCCGCTCGCGGTTCCTCGCAAGAAGGCGCCAAGTAAGCTCACTTTGATGGGGCCGCCGCGCCCCTTCCTTCTTATTCCCATTCGTCCGCATCGCAAGAAACGGCATACAATTTTTCGGACATTCGGAGCATCCGCTTTAAAGGTCGTCGGGCAAGCTCCTTCCTGCAGCCGGAGATGCGCCACAAAGAAAAGCCCGACCTCGGCGGGTTTTAATCGTGGAATCTCGTTTCAGCTCCCGATGTTAGCTCCCGTGAAATGATTTTAGTTTTGCCGCTGTATCCGCGTGCGCAGCGCACGGGTTAATTCATGCACCGTTAGCAGGGGCAGGTAGCACGCAGTAGAATTAAAAGGAATCGTCGCTCGGTAGTCTAAATGGCAATTAAATGATAACATCTAAGGGCTTAAAAGGCGCGGCGAAGGAAAAATCTCCCCCGGCCCCGAAGAATTCCTTTTAACTGCGGCAGTATCACTTACACGTTAAAAAATGGTTAAGCGAATTTAACAAGGTTTAATTAAAAGTCGTGCGTTTTTCAGGGAGTCTGCAGAGTGTTACTTTTGTTCAACGGCCAGAGTGGGCTTATTACGCGGGAGCCGTGCATCGCTCGCCGGCGACTCGTTTAATTGAGCCTTTCCCGCTTATTCCCAAGTTTATTGCCCGAATAAAGCAACGGCATTCGCGGGATTAGGCAAAAAAAAAAAAAACAAAAATAATAACAGCTCGCCGCGAGCGCGCAAACACGCGTCCAAAGTATCGCGGGGGAATTGTTTACGGCCGCGAGCCTCCTGCCGGTTCGCTTTGGCCAATCCGAGGAGCAAAGCTTCGAAAGTTTCCTTACGGCCGGGTCATTACGAGCACGCGGCCAAGTCGGAACGGAGGCCTACACCGGCAAACGATGGCGGCCTCGGGTATAAAAAGAAAAAAAAAGGGGGAAAAACAGACCCAAGGCGCCTGGGAGGTCATCCGAGATTAGCCGGCCGGGCAAAGGTTGACGCGGCCCGCCGGCTGATCGATGGCGATTGTCGTTAAGGGTACGGGGCAGCGGCGTGCAGGTGGCCGCGGCCCAAACAAATAAACCATTGAATAAATCCGCCGGGCCCATTGTCTACCGGGGCAACCGCGCCCTGCCACTCCCGGCCGCTATTTATGGGCCGCGAGTGTTTGCCGAGCGCCGGGTAATTACTATTATGCGAGGCCATTGATTATGCCCGCGAGGCGGCCGAGGCTCCGCCGCGGGCGATTTTCCACAGGCCGACTGCGCCGACGCCACTCGCGGTTTTACGCTCGCTCACTCAGGCCCTCGGCGGGGGGCCGTCCCCTTTTTTACCAGCGGTTGGTCAGACCCGGCCCCGAGGCCACGGCTCCCCGGCCCACGGCTATTGACTGCTAATTGGTCGCCCAGGAGGCAGCCGACCACCGCGGGAGGAAACGTAAGCCGCGGCCGTTGGGACTTTGCTTATCGGCCGGCGGCGGCCAACCGCGGGGATTCCCCGGAGTGTCCGACTCGGGTGTTCGCGGCCCCGAGACGCCCCGGCAGGTTCGCTCGTTTTTTGTTTTTTTTTTTCCCGAGTTTGTCGGAACGCAGGATGAAGAATTTGGAGGATAATAACAGTCGCGGCTTGTCTCTTTTGGTCACTTTACATTACTCGGCGGATAGTATCGAGTCCGAATTCTCCTGCGGGCGTTATTTTATTAACTATCGATTGGAATTCATAACATTCCCCCAATACCGTTACACGCACGTATAGCCAACTTTTTCAAACGGGCGCGCCTACATTATTCCCAGGGCCGGCAGGCTCGTCGGCGCGTTTTCACAGTGCACACATTTTTACAGGGCTTTGAGCCGCGCCCAAACCAGATTTGCAATCTCGCGACTTTTAATTATGCACCGATCGCCTCTCGAGAGCGCCGTGTCGGATCGACCGACCGGCCTACATATATACACATGCGCGGCCCGCGGCGGCGCCTTTCAAAAGAACGCATTTCCGGCTACGTACACAGACGCGGGAGACAATATCCTCCCGCGTCTCTGCATATTGTTTCACCGCGGCGATCGCCGGCTAACTCCGCCATCGCCCCTCGGATTACGCAATCCCACGCACTTGCCCCAATGAAAACACTCGCTGCCGCGTAACAATCCCGCAGGTGCGCGTCACCGGTGCCGCGGGCGATACAACTTCCCGTCAATCTCCAACTTTTTCATCGAACTCCCGCAATGAATATATACCCGCGTGGGCTTCTCCTTCGCGAGGAGCTGCGCCGCGGGCGGAGACGCGGAATTTGCGGGGTTGCGTGTGTCGCGGCGCGTAATTGGAGTAAAAGTGCGCGCGCTACCTCCCACCCCCCCCCTCTCTCCTCGGGGTGAAATATTAACTTCGGGAGAGGGTGGGAGGGGGGGAACAATGGCGCGCCGGAGCCTAATTTACCAGTTATTGCCCGCGCGGGCTAAAAATCATCGTTTGCGAGTTACCCTATTTCATGCCGGCCGCCGAGCGAAAACAAAGTGAACCGACGTAATGCCTTTTTGAGGGGGTCGCTTTATTTGAGCGCCCACTCGCCTTATATACTACGCGCCCTCGCACCGGTAATATTCTCATTCGTGTTTCTTAACCCCGCGCGGCGCACCGACGCCCTGACATTCGTTCTTTCCCGGCTTACCTACCCCGGGAGGCTCCTCCCTCGAGCGAAAATGCACTTGGGCGCCGCTGACTGCACGACTGCTGATGCATCGACGAATTTTCACGTTTTACGCGCCGAGCAGGAAATTCGACGTGCGGGTAAAAGGTTGCGCGAAAACTGCTCCCCCAAAGTCGCTAGTGCATGCGTTAATTGTCCGCAATTCCCGTCGAGGATTACCAAACGTATTCTTCTCTCTTCTTCAGTTTTCTCGGTCTGAAAAAGTAAATTGATCGTTTTTCTTGTTATCAACGTTACTACTGTAACGTAAAAGTATTGCAGTAATAATAATAGTACTTCGAGAATGAAAATACGTGAAAAATAGTTTCTTTTCCTTTCATAAAGATTAAAAAAATTCTATATTTATCTTTTTAAAATATTGAACAAAATTTGCTGTGCTTGAAGAAGACGGTCGATATTTTACACACGTTTTTCCAATAAATAATTCATATTGATCACTATAATTCAGAAGGTGGGGCGAAATTTTGAACACGAATAGCAAATTCCTTTTGAGTATTTTAGAAATTGTACTTTTCTAGCTGAGTGTATCTACTTTGATGCTTTTAAGATTTAATAATCGGTTACGAGCAGATTTGTTGAGAGCGTGTGTTCAACGAAAATATTCAAACCATAAATAAATGAAATTTCTTCAATTATTAATATCCCGTAATAATAAAATGAAGTATTTTTTAATTGGAAAGTTAAAACAGCGTGAAAATTAGCGGAACATTCTTTGTCCAGAGCAAACCAGCACAAGAGAAGATGTGGTGAGGGAATGTTGGTTTGAAGTATGCTCTCAAACAACTAACGAGAAGAAAACTAACGCGTATTTGTAAAAGGAGAAAATCTTATACAGGTTACAAAATTAATTAAATTAGAAGTTAATACAACACACTCAGGAAATTGCAAGAGATGCTAAAGAAATTAATTCTCTTCGGCTTTACACTAACCCTATCATCGCAGGACCAGAGTGGCTTCCGATCGTGAACGTACTTAAGCTCTTGAAACACTAATATACAATCCGATTTAGATTGCATTCTAAATATGGCCAGGATATTGGTACAAAATATTTCATTTAATAGATGCTCAGCATGAGTGTATTATTAGAAAAACACAAAAATTAAGAGAGCTGTAAAACAAGTTTATTTTCTTTTTATTTTCTGTGAATTTCGTTCTCTCTACATGTAGGAATATTCACTATCTCTATACCTCTTCTCATTATTCGTGACCCCTTAGCTGCACCGTTTTTGCCTGCCCCGCGCGCAGAGGAAAATGTGTTTCTGCTGATGATTACTACTGTAGGATAGGATCCATCCCAAATTAGAGGGAAAGTAATGAACAATTCGAAATTTTTATTTTCGTCGTTTAATTTTAGACCGTTATATTTTTAAAAGAGTAATTTAGTTGTTGTATTTATGTATTTGAAAATGTTTATTGGCAATAAACATTATTAATATTACTTCCCATATGAAATATTTTGAAAAAAGTTGTTTACTTACATTACAAAATACGAATCGTTTTAAACAAGAATTAACATATATTATTATAAACATTGAAATCTTATATAGACTGAATTTACTCAGAAACTGACAAGAATTTTAAGTGCATTAGATACTAGCTATATAGAATAGTGTACCCGTTCAATTCTGTTTGTACTTACATGTCTCTTCTCGATTTCGAGATATTTACAGAAAGCAGAGAGGACGAGAATACATTGTGAACTTTATAAGAAGATTTGTAAAAGTTTGCAACATCATCTTTAAAATAAAAACGTGTCAAGTTTACGTTTATATATTGCAAATTATATTTTATAAATGGATTAACAAATTTGTTTATTACTAAAAACTATAAATTATTTATACATTGAAAGATCAATTTAAAAATAATTAAATAATAAATTACTGTTAAGATAGAAGTTATAGTTTTTGATCAAAAAATATAACCGAAAGATTATACTAAATTTTCTAAAACGAGCTCTCAGTACATAAAACGATATTTTCATTTTTATTTTTTATACAGTTTTTAGAAGTGTACAGGCTTTAACAGTAAAATTGCTTGTTCAAATTATGTCAAAATGTAAAGCTTATGTAATAATTGTATACAAACATTTAAGATTGTAAATCACATCTTTTTAAAACGTAATTTAAACTGAAAATGCACGTAAAGTATATAATATTATCTTATTTATATTTTACATACTTTATTTAAATAGGCAAATTAAAATGAAATTTAATATTTTACATACATATTAAAATTAATTAAATATTTTAAATGGAATTAGTGTTTGAATCATCTAATAAATCAAATTTAATGTCTGAAAGCTTGATACAATTTTAGTTATACGTCCGAATATGTTAATAGATAATGCCATGTTTACGTATATTTTATATTTAAATTTTGCATGTACACATGAACGTAATATTTTGAAAATTTTTAATAACAATAAACAATTATCTTTTCATCTTCCAAAGACTGGAAAGAAAGTAAAGATTATACAAGAGTAACTAAAGTATGCAAATTCTTTGCATTTATTCAACCTGATCCTTAAAAGCAGTTTAGCTCACTCTGGTGTGTTTCAATCTAAGTTTAAATACTTTCAAATTTACTGCTTCCTTTATCGCCTTGAAATTGAGAACTTTACATTTTCTTATGCTTAAACTTTTAAAATTTAGAAATTTTATGTACTTAGTTTAATTCGATTTATTAAATATTTAGTATCATGTAAAAGCTCTACTTACAGTTACGACATACTCCCTATGTATTCAGCAGTCAGTAGTTCAAAGCAAGTAAGCAACTGCTCTTCTTTATCGACGGTAAGCAAAGCACCGTTAGGTGGTATGTCGGGTGATGTTTTTAACTTGTAGTAAGCAAGATACACACATCAAAAGAAAACTGCTTTTACCTTGTGCAGATAAATTTCCTTTCTAACTTTGAAAACATAAAAATTTATTTATAAATCATTTGACTTGAAAAAAGAAGTTGGAAATGATACTTTAAAAAAACATTAAACAAATGTATTTGTCCAAAATTTTGATAATAATTTTGAGTACTGAATGAAATACATCATTTGATGGTATTAGGATATTTATTACAAGAGGTAAGAAGAAATAGTTATAATTATTCTATAAAATGATTGTGACTTATGATCTCGGCACAAATAACAATGTTTTTGACTTTTGAATATTTTGAAAATTTCTTATTATTAATATTGATGCTGGAAGTGAAAAATTACTTTAATATACTTCTAATAGATGACGCTAGAAGTATATATTTCTAGTTTCTTCATGTGTTACACGTATCATGCGAATTATAAAGTTAAAGTATTAATTTAAAGATTTAAAAGCTTTAATACAGTACATTACAAGAATAGTAAAATTTATAAAGAGTAAAATTATTTTTTTATTATCTATTCATAAATGAAAAGTATGAGTGATCTCCATCGAACGTTGACAAATTTTGATGAAGCTACTATGACTACGTAACTCATTGTCTGACTAAACGTGATACTAATCTACTTGCGCACTCGATACGATTTGGCAATACTACTGACTATTTTTCTAATCTCATAAAGCTTTGCACTTGCTTATAAATCTTTTAATGTAATACATTGTCTTATCACTGCATTATTCTAAATGATTCGTTGGAACCAAATATTTAAAGCACCGAATAAAATTTAATTACGAATGTAAGCTCCGTAATGAAGCTCGCCTTGATGAAGCTCAACTATCCATCGGCTTCTAGGCTTTTCAACTTTCGATATCAATCCTCGATAATCGTTTATATACAAACTTACCATTTACTAAAATAATTAATATTTTGTTTCCCCGAGCATGAAATGTATTGAACGATACGAAGCTTAAGCTGCAATTGAATAGAGTGATAGGTGTTAAATCGTAAGCTCCATATTATTATTACATTATCCATCTTGCTCAAAACAAGTTGATAATTATGCATGTGATAATGTCATTATGATAATGGCTTGTCACACAAAGTTGGCCCGGGCGAAAAATGAGTGCGCTGTATAAAGAGGCAGGCGGTCGGCGCGGATGAAAAATGAAACTTGTATACCTGCAAGTAAACTAAGA
Source organism: Sycophaga agraensis (assembly GCA_018906755.1). Lineage (NCBI taxonomy): Eukaryota > Metazoa > Arthropoda > Insecta > Hymenoptera > Pteromalidae > Sycophaga > Sycophaga agraensis. The sequence continues at coordinate 50,190 of JACCIE010000020.1, read as the reverse complement.
CGCGCGTCGGGACGCGCTGCTACTCATCAATAAAGAGGGCGAATAACCAAGGCCCAACTAAGAAACAAAGATATACGCGGGGGGCAAAGCAGCGGCATCGGTAATAAAAGAGGCGCGGCCGGGCGCTCGGCCCTAAATCACCCGAGATAAATCGCCCCGACATTACACCTTGGCATATTATATCAGGAAATGCCCCCGCGGAGGCGCCGGGGGAGAAAAAGCGAAGAATCGCGCGGCGCGGCCCCCGGCGAAGGTTAACTTCTTACGTGGGGGCGGCGTTATGGGCACTCGTGGCCCCGGGGGTCGCTCTTGGCCCGGCCCACGGCCGCATAAATTCCCGGGTTATTTGTCCCTTTATCGCGCATGACCGAGGCGCGGCCGGAAACGGCGCCGGGGCTCTCCCCTCCCCCCCCGCGCCCCGCATTTTGCATAATGGCGCGCCAATGCGCGGGGTTTTTTCGGGCCCGCGCGATAAACAGGGGCCTCCGTGGGATTTACGAGGCCGCGGGTAATTGGATCGGGGCGCGGGGTCCGGGCCGATTCGAGGCCAGATAGGCTGGCCACCCTAAAAATGCTAACTGCCGCGCGCCGTTGGCCCGCTGCTTTGGCCCGTCCCCCGAGGGCCGAGGCGCCACCCACGCGGAATAGGTTTTGATATTTAATTTTGGGCGAGACCAGTTCGGGGAATTATTCCCCGGTACCCGCGCCAATGAAAAGCCCTGATGCGGCCCGCCTGCATAAAGATGTCTACGAATGAACTTGCCCGGGCGCTCCTCGGGGGATAGCAGATCATACGATGGAGCTTCTCCCGGAAAAGGCTAAAAGAATGATAAATGAAGACCGGCTGCAGTTTGCATTCGCAAATGGGACTGTGTTATATCAGCAATTTCGCGGATAATGAGCTTTAGTGCCTTGGAAAGGAATTGTTCCTCCTTACTTATTGACTATATTTTTCACGATCATCTAGGCCTTCGTGTGCACACTTGCGCTCGAGGAAGCAAAGCCTGAATTAATTTTGAAAACACGTTTTTGCATGTATAACAAAAGCGTGTACACGTTATATATCCTAATAAATGTTTAATCTTGAGAAAGTTGCAGTTTGTAAAAACGCTTGATTAGTTTTAATTAAGGTAAAAAACTACCTAGTTAAGAGTGCAGCGCTAAAGTTGATGATTTCTTATGCGATTTTTGTTCCGGACTTTACAGCTTTAGAACTAATCAAGATTTTCACGTGAGCTAAGAACAAAATTAAAACCCTTTACGTCCACTTTTATTTTCTTGCTCAAGTAATCTTTAGCAGCTGAAGAGACAAAGTTATGATACGGTCTGGGAGTATCTATTTTTTGTCGATTTAATGGTGCACATCCTTTACAAAATGAAGAAAGAAACTATTATTTATGTTACGTGGGTTGTTTATTAAATAAGATACAACGAGTAAAGCTTTGAAATATTAAATACAGCCTTATAATGAACGCTAGATACATGTACATCAATTTTTATAAGCCTTGGAATAATTAAACCATTTTCTCACTGTACGTCTATAGTTCGGACGATTTTATAGTTGTGCATATAAAGTCTTTCCTCAGATTAGCTACTTTAAGATACAATTGTAGGCCTTACTGTCTTCTAAATATCCTCGCACCTCAGATAGATAAGCAGGAGAGTTGTTAAAACAGCCATAAACGTCAAAAGCATCAAAAGGCGATAGCCCCACAGACCTTAATCGCCGCAAGCATCGAAACTCGGAGAGAGACTCGGCTTTCCGGCCCTGGGATAGATCGGCAGGGGCTCGGGGTCCAGCGTGTAAACGCGAGATTTACGCATCGCCATCCATTGAAGAGTCTCCGGGAAAAATCCAACGATAGCGCGGACCGCGAAGGCGGCCCAAGGGGCGCACGCAGCCAGGCAGGCACGGGGGACGGAAAGAAGGGGTGGCCGCGGGGCTATTTCGGCCGGCCGTAACTCATATTTACGACCAATGGGAGTTGGGCCAAGTTTAAGGGGCTGCATAATGAAGGCGGCCGGCGCTCATCCGAGCTTTTTACCAGGGCGTCACTGGTCCACTCGGCGCTCCCGGGACCGCTTGCCCGACAGGAGATTTACGCCGGCTGCGGGATTATTACGGGCCAGCTCGGACAGGTCCGCGCAGGAGAATCGCCGCGGCCTTGCGGGCCCGTCTTTCGCGTGGATTTATCGCCCGGCGGATTGCGCCCGAATGATCTATCGGCGTCCGATTGAATCAGGGCCCGGCGGCAGGGGCGCATTACGGCCCGCGGCCCAGTCGGAGATGGAGCCCTCGGCGATGGCCCATCCGCGCGCTTCCCCCGCTGGATATTAGTCCTCCTCCGGGCCGTGGGCGGGTTTACCGTGGCACTTTCTCCGAACTCGCTAAGCGGCCAAATTGAACGTGAATAATGTACAGAGCCCGTAACATCAGCATCAAACATTTGACGGCTCCTTTAAGAATTGAGTGCTCGGCGCCCCCGGAAGTTGGGCACTAATCCCCGGGCTACGGCCCCGGCCCTGTAACCCAAGTCGAATGATCGGCCGAGGAAAAATACAGCCGATATATATATATGTGTGTGCCGCCGCGAAAGTTTCCCCAGGAGGCGGTCGTTAGGAGGAGGAGTGCGATTCCGGGGCACGAGGCCGACTGCGGATCGGGGAAACTTTTTGCGCGGAAGTTGCCGCGCCCTCGCTCGGCGTGCTCGTCCCGGGCGGCAGAGAGGAGCCGACGGGCCGTTAAGCAGGGGCTCCTCGAGCGCGCGCACAATGCGCCCGGGCGGGGGCGCGCATGAGTAAGTGGACCGGCGCCGCGGCGAAAAACCCGGGGGCCAACGAGCCGGGTAATCGGCGGGTTCCGCGCGGCCGCTCGATCGGCCGATCGATCCCCGAAACTCGATAATCCGTATTTACGCGGTCGCCGGTGAAATATTATCGCGCGCTGAGGAGGGGGCCGCGCGGAGCGTGAACCCAGTCCCGGCCGTACATTATCTTCCGGTCACGTTTCTTCGGCCCGGGCGTTATGGCCGGGAATCGGGCGCATCGCCGCGTACGTGCGGGCCCCGCGGCCCCCAGACGACATAACTCACCCATTTGCCCGGGCTATCCCTTCGAGAAATCATTCCGGCCTCCGCCGCGAAACAAGAGGAAGACGAAAGAGGCTCCGGCTGAAAGAAAAGATTACGCGCCCGGCTCTCGCTTTCTTGCCGCGCGCGATTTGCTTTTTAGCATCCGCTTGGCCGGCCCACCCCACCCGACTTGCGCTCGCCTTTTGTCTCGGGGGGGGGCTTTTTCTCGCCAAGGCGCATCCAAGCCACTGTTTCGCTAATAAATAAACGCCCAAATGCTTTTGTTTCCCCGCGCGCTTTCTTCCGAAGATTAGCTCGCTAAGGGAAGGTAACGCCTTCTCTCGCCCTGCGCTAACTCGCGCTTACCCGCTTTATTTTTCAATTTCGTTTCAAATTTGTTTGACACTCTCACCGCGCGCAACGCGATATTTTATTAAAGCCCCGCGGCCCGGGCTATATTAATACTCTACCATTCGGTTATACGTGTATTCTGATTACATTGCTGTCAATTGTCAAGTCGTGAGCGCGTTAGCTTTTATTACGAATTTTTGGTAGAATTTATCGGAACTTCATTCATTACGCCTTTTAAATATTAATTGTTAAATGGAGCATATCATTTAAATCATTTATTATTATCCCCTTCAGAATTATCGAATAAATGAAAGTTAATTTATCAATACGGATAATTATACGTTTTAAACAGCAAAGATTGTGTATCTGCGAATGTTTTACATATATGTAAGAGTCATGAACTATAGTTATTTATCAATTATTCAAATTATTGTATAATAACCATTGAAAATTTGTAATTTGTTTTATTGCGAATTCTCCAAAATGAACAATTTATGTAATAGATAAATTAATAAATAACTCAAATGTTAACAATTTTAATAGTGCGTTTGCGAATGTTTCCCGCAAAAAAATGAATCAGTGATCTGATCAACGATTTTATAATTAGTTAGAATAGAAAAATATAAGGATCCTATTAGGTATAAGAATTATTTTTCGAGTTGATAGCTAACAACTTGTTAACAAACTGTTGAGAATGATAGGTTGAGAGATGTTATAGAGTAGTTGTTTATTTAATCATACGCTTAAATAGAAAAATTAACTATATTCATGCCTTTATTAATATCTTATGCTCATCAATACTTTTTTCCACGTCTGAAATACAATTTTAATAAGTAAGCATGTGGTGATTACAAGGACTTATGTATTTATTAGTATGTTAATTCATTCAATATTGCATTTATAAATTAAAGATTAGTACATAATGTGTTATTTTATTTTTGTTGGAATATAATAATAAAATTTACATACATAAAGTAAAAAAGTGTTTCTTTTTATAAAATCATTAAACTGAGTTCTTAGCTTATAATTGTGATATCAATTAGAACTACATTTTTTGTTTTCCAAATCATCTGTCATCTCGTTTTATCTGCCAACTTCTATTAAAATACAATAATGATTTTAAGGATATTTGAAATATAATCCTTATTGACAAAGTTGATGGTACACATTGAGCTAATTAATATCTATAATAGAATGAAAACCATATAGAATCATACTTTAAATTCTTGTTACGCATTTAAATAGTTTGCTAATTATTTGTTTATCAACTATTAAACGGTTAATGCAGTAGGCGAGATACACGTCTATGTCAGAGGGTACCCACTGATTGTTTTGGTGAAATGCAGACGAAGGTTGCCGAGAAATGGCATAGATCATTTCTAACTTTGCATCTCATTAGGGTATAGCTGAGGCGGGGGGGGGGGGCGGCCGGAGAGAAGTGAGCAACGCACCTTGAGCTCGGCAGGCCCGAGCTAAGTGGGAGAAAGCGCGTGGGGGCGCGGAGTCAAACAATGGAGGCCGGCGCTCGCATTTGGCTCGCGACTCATCCGCCGACAGAAAGAAGCCATTCTTCAAGCGGCGGCGCGAGGGCCGCAAGAAGCGCCGCCCGGGGAGCCCGGGGCGCATATCGACGAAACGTCAGGCGCAGCTCCGGCCCTCGGCTCCGGCGCCGCTCCCTAATCAAGACGGGCCCGCGCGAGATAAATAAGTGCGATTGTTTACCGGGGCTAGCGGGACCCGCGGGCCGAGTAATTAATTCCCGGCGGGGCCGAGAAGAGGCCGGGCGGACGGGCGGGGGAAAAAGCGCGCCGGCAGATAGGGCGCGCGCATGGAAAAAAGCGCGCGGGGAAAACAATACGCAGGAAATCAAGGCGGGCCATTGTGCGCGGGCCATTGTCGGCCCCTGACCTTTTTACCGACGGGGCCGCCAGAGGGACAATGAGGGCCTGCGCGCCGAGGGCCCGCCGGGTAATGGCGCACTTACGGCCCGCGGTTTTCCCGGGGCCGCGGCGCCTTACCTCGAGCCGGCGATTAATCGCTGATCCGGCCGGATCCCCCCGGGGGCCGCCCGCGACAAATCACGCCGCCGCGGACTTTTATTAGTCGCGTCGGCTGTCCGGCCGACGGGCTTTTAACGAGGCGCAGCGAGGGCCGGCGCGCGAAAAGCCGTGTAAAAATCACGTGGAAGCGGGCGGGGCTCGCGCGGCCGAAGCGCCCGACAAAGAAGCCAAGCGCGCGGCGTAAAGCGCCCGGAATGTCCTCTAATATACGGTAACGCGTCCTTTCTTTCGAGGCCCTCGTTAAAACGGCGGAATGCCGCCGCCCGAATATAATGACCGGCCGCCCGGCTAAAAACACGGGGGAGCGCGTTATAGAGAGGCCGTCCTGTCGCACTTCGCCCCCGCGGATTAGTCCCCCGGATATATATCTGCGCGGCCCCGGCCTTCTTTGAAATACGGTATTCGCGGTTGAATAACACGCAGTTAGACTTTTCACTAGTCCTCCTTCCCTCCTAATGAATGAACAGATTTAATGGCTCGCCAGTTCCTGTCTTCATTTCACGGCATTTTCTCCTTTTTTTCTAATTATATGCTTCAAAGTGTTTCCAATTGCTCACCGCTCATCTTTCCTTTGCCCGCCATTTAGACCAGCTTGCCAGAGGACTTTGAAATTTAGTTTGTTGGACAGTTTCGCTTTATCGCCTTCAATTCATTAAACTTTTCCCGATGTTAAATAATTTCTTCACGCGCAAACGTTATATTCTATGTCGTTACATAGCCTTTTTCTAGAAATTTCTAAAAGTCTCGAGCCCCGGCGAAATTCCCATGAAGAGCTCTTTGAATTTTAAACTTAAATTTATTTACAAGAACGTGTGAGGGGAATATAGGCACCGCATTTTGCGAAATTTTAATCAACTTGAAAACCCCAACATTTTCTTACTTTTAACGTTTATTGCGAATTAACCGAAGCTAAGATGCAGTCAATTCAACGACTAGAAAGAAAATAGTCGCACTCGGCTAGACGTCGCTTTTACCCGAACAATTTGCTGCTTTATCGGCGCTCAGCGCTCAAAGCTACTCTTTTCAATTTACTCCGTCTCGTAAATATGCAACGCACGGCAGAACCTTGCGCCTCCCGTCGAAATGAAATCGCGGGGTGTTGACAATGCACGTGCGTATAATGCCCGCGAGTTTCTCACTGAGGCAAGAAGCCGCTGCACAAGGTTTTACTGTCCAAAAAATTCAGGAACCACAATATCGACAACGAATAAAACATTTAGATTATACGTTAAAAATAATCAACATTTAGGATTAATAATAACAGAAAAACGAACCGTACAAAATCAGTTACATAAACGAATAAATGATATTGAAATGCGATAAACCGTACATAAACTTCGATTCAAGTTTGGATTCACACATCTTTCATAATGTTCTTATCTAATACTTCACAAGTTTTCAACTTAATATATCAGAGATGCACTAAAACGTAATTCATTCTAAAATTCATGAAGAAATTTCAAAAGTTTCTAAAATTATTAAATTTTAGAAGGAATTGCTTGTTACGTTGGCGTTGATTTATTCTCTTAAAACTTTGTAAAATTATGGTTAAAAAGGTTGTCCAGAATGGATGAATTTTTTTTCACAATCTTTAATTGCATAAAATACACATATACTATGAACAATTTTTTATTGATATTACATTATATTCCAAGAGCAAGGTCTCTCTATTTATACATTGTTCCAAATTTTTAATGTAGTTTAGCACTAATTAAATTTTTTTAAAAATTAATATTTTTTGCTCAGTCACATTAAACACATGCAGACGTAGGATTGGTCGGCAACATAAATTTAAACTATAGCTGTTGACTCCAATATGGTGCATGGATCATTTCATGAGAACACAGAAAAATATGTAATTTTACAACTCTATCCGAATTCACAAGTGTATGTTTACTGTTGACAGATCAAGGTACTAATTACATATTGTTTGAGATCGATCGAGTGAGTTTGCATGAAAACATTTTTATCGCATATCAATTGAATATTTGCTCAGGTGTTTGCTTTCATACTCGTATGGATAGAAGTTTCTAGTACTTTAAAAATTTATAACGTATTGCGTAGAGGAGTAGAAGATTCTTTTTCTGTAGAAAGTCATATTTTAGTTTGGAGCGATTGATTTTAACTCTCAATATTTTTTAGTTTTAAAGTAAATAATAATAAAAGACTGAATTCAATCGAAAAAGGGAAAAAAGAGATTAAAATTTGTGGTTTACATTTGAATAAATTCAATGTTGTTATAAGCATTTTTTGTTCATTCGAATCATATAAGATACGAATGTTTCACTAACGATTTTCCAGATATAAATTAAACACAAATAGAAATGAACTAAAGATGTTATTTAAAAAATCTAAAGACAGTGTATTTTACAATTCTAATTATTTCATTGAACGTACTGTTTAAAGCATTTGGTTATTTATTCTAGTATTCACTGAAGATTCTCCAATCGTTGGTCTTTTAGCGGTGAAGAATGGTGTAAACAATTCCACCGGAAGTGGGAAAATAATCGTCGAATTCTTCTCCGCCGATATATTATTGAGAGTCTGGAGGTAGCGCAACTGCAATAAACGAACTTGGGATTAAGCCGCTGCGCAAAACTGTTTATCTACGCTCGCTATAATTGGAAACAATAAATTTTTCCCGGACGTCGGGCTTAATACCTGCAGGGCCGCGGGACTCATGGAGATGACGTCACTGGCCTCCTTTAGAGCGCGCGAAGAGCGCATCTCCCCCTCGGCGGCAATCACCTTCGCCCGGGCCTCTCTTGCGGCCTCGGCCTCCGCTGCCATGGCGCGCTGCAGCTGAACCGGCAGTCTCACGTCTTTGCTGCCCCGGCCCCGAGAACAGACAACATTCGATCAATCTCTCCACTCCGCGGCTCTCAGTCCCTGCACAAAAAAACTCTCTCGCCCACGATTCCACACGGGCTAACTTTCAGTTGTGGCTAATGGTGTTTATAATTATTGATCACGGGGACGCGCGGGGCTTTTGTTCGCCAACAAAGCCTGCCCAAATTGCCTCTGAATAACGATCATCGAAGAATACAGGCGCGTGCATCAGCCAGCGGAGCTTTATTAAAATCCAAGACGCGTGTAAAGCGCGTGAGCGGCTTAAGCTCATATACACGCCGATCGCGCGCAGTGGTGCGATGCCGTATCAATTGCAACGGGGGCTTTGTTCCTCCCCCGCGTGATCTCGACCCGCGGAAAATCTCGAGACAACGTACGAAGCCACTGTTCAAATGGAATCCTTCTTTCGGCGTCGCGCGCCCACACACGGGGGCTCCGCGCGGTCGAGTAATCCGCGGGGTACTCACATCTCGACGCGCTCCACCTTGACGCCCCAGGGATCGGTGGCCTCGTCGAGCGAGGCTTGCATCGTGTGCGATATGGTCTCGCGCTCCGCGAGGATCTCGGCCAGGCTCCGCGTACCGAGGACAGTGCGCAGCGTGCTGGCGGCCAGCAATCGCGTCGAGTGGCTGCGCCCCGGATTTCCATGAAAGAAGAAAAAGGAAGGATGTATAGAGGCCGGGGGGGGGGGAGGGCGGGAACCGCGGCGGAACTAACCGCCTCGCCTTTTTCGGCGGGAGGCTTTGATTGCGCTCCCGGGGGCATAATGGAATTAGAACCTTTCTTCTGATCTTTTTTCCTGTACCTCGGCGGATCCAATACAGCTCGCGGCTATTACCCGCGGCTGAGCGTAATAGCAATATATGGATGTTCCAACTGTATCGCTTCCACTTTGAATATTAATTTATTTCGAATGCGCGAGTATGGGGTGACAGTGACATACTAGACAGAGGTTAAATATCGACTTTTTTGTCAAATAAAAACACATCAGAAAATTATTGTACTTCAATTGAAATAAAATAACTAAAAATTTAAAAAATGCATAATTTAATCTCTAACGAAAAATCGACATTTGCAACATTTATTTTGTCCTAATTAATATTACTTGTCTACGACCAAGTCTCATACTGAAATATGTTTTTAATATCGGACTAGCGTTTCAATATAAATTTTTCTTTTTCAAATACGTATATAGATGTTGCATCGGCTTCTCAAATACGCAATATGAATAATATGCTCTGTTTTTTATGATAAAATATTAAAAAATTGTATAACCTTTTTCGGCGAATTACCGCACTTGCTATACACAAATCTATATAATTTTTTCATTTTTTGACAGGAATGTCGATTCAGAATCCACTTCTAGTCTCGTTTTAATTTTTGTTTTTGAATAATGTTCATATTCCATCTACGCAGGTGTATAAATCTATGTACAAAATATCGATGAATTGCTGTTGGTCATATATTCTTTGCTAATTACAGTATTCTTATATACATTCCAGCGAAGATAGTAGTGATTAAAAGATAGTCAAAGCTTCATGATCGCAGTCGAAGAAACAGGTCTTCGCAGTTGCGGTGTACTCAAACAGTTCCAGAGAAGGAGTCAATAAGACGGAGCATGGCGAGGTGGATAAGTCGAACGTAATGCTTCGCTCGTTCCAGCGGTCCTAGATCCAATGATATTTACCACTGGTGGGTGCAATGCAAAACCAGAGGTAATTGAGTTGCGAGCCGGTTGCCTCTCTCCACTCGTGGATTCAGATATCTACACACAGAGTTAAATGATCGAAGGAACTAGATGCGATTCTGAACGCACCGGAATCGCGGGAAACGGGAAATACATCGAACTTTAAATGCTAACATCTATTCGACTTTTCATGATAAATGCAAAAGTATAGGTAACTATGAAAGCGCTACTTTTCTTCTCTCTCCCTCATTGATTAAATCAAACAGCAAAAAATGATGGTTTTTCTACCTAGAATTTAACAAGAAATTTTCTACCACTACAAAGGTGACTACTTAGGAACGAACACTCCTTAAACTTACTGTGTATAAAACAAAAAACGAAAATTGGTAAGACAGGAAAACAAAGACAAGAGATTAAAACAAAAAAAAAACACGATAGTTCTCTTTGCTACTCACTAGCTCTGTATCGTACTTTAACTCGTAGAATTAAATTTATATATTATAACCTTTAATTAAATAAAATAATGATTAGCTTGCAGAATGTCACCATTGATTAATTATCATCCATTATAACTCTCAAAAGAAAACTAAAATAAACATAATTAACACGTACAAAATTGAATTGTAATTAGTTATGACATTTATACCCTGTGTATCGGAGGTATAACCTGCTTATTGATAACGTTCATTATAAGGGGTAACAATTTAAACAATCATGCGAGAGATGAGCGATAAATCGGCGGATCAATTTCATTGACGCTGTATATATTATTCATGGATAAATGGATAGGAGGATCGATTGTCCTGATTGCATTACCTATAATTCGCTATCTTGACGACGGCATTCAGGGGCTCCTTAATGCGATAATAGACGACGGCATCCACACTGACAGTCACGGAATCCTTGGTGAGGACCTCCTGCGGCGGCACGTCGAACGAGACCGTCCGTAAATCAACGCGCACGCAATTGTCGATGCAGGGTAAAACGAAGAACGTCCCTGCGCACAGATTGAGAACACGTACACCTTTCTCTAGGCATCTGTTCGCCGCCTCCCCTTGAATAAACGCGTGATGTACGACTTGGGGTGGGGAGGCCGCGGATTTACGCCGAGTTTCACGTCTTGTGGGCAAAAGTTCTCTACGTTTTTGAGAAATATCGATAGTTCCAAGAGCCCGTCTTATGTGCCCAGACATATATCAAACTTTTAAGCGTTTGTGCAAAAGACTTTTTTCTCCTTCTTTGACAGAGTAACTTTGACCCGGTAAACAATTCAAACATTTTTTAAAAATTGTAAATTTTTTCAAAATTAGAATTTTATTCATAATAAATAATTTTCATTTTAACAAAAGCAACATTGTTTGTACACTAAAAGGGCTGTTGATAGTTTCCCGATAGCATTCGTCATAATACAGTTTCTATTTAATATCATTCTATTATATTAATATGTTGTCGCTGCCATTGATAATAAAGTTAATTTAGTTCCATTGTTATTATTACAGTTCTTATTCTTTGGAATACAAATAGTACAACAATAACTCCATTCATCTTTGAAATACTATCTTTGAAAATAGTCAAATATAGCGAAGCTTAATATTATGAGAAATGTTTCCAATTGCAGAGTAATTTGTTTACCTGGTCCTCGGGGCCCGCCTTTCAATCGACCCATCCGGAAAACTACGGCTCTCTCGTACTCCTGCACGACTTTGAATATGACACAGAGTGAAAAGGGCATTGTTAAGATAATAAGGAGAAAGGATCCGATTACAGCCATCGTCTCGATGCATCTTGTCATCATCCCCATGTCTCCGGGTGCGTGCTTCTTTGAGGTCTCTTCTTTTATGCATGGAAAATAATTCGAGTATAGAGTACAGCATCAATTTGCGACAAATTACCGACGGAGCCAACATTATAATCAAACTAAAGATCGTTGTACTCGGCGAAGCAATTAGCAGAGGGCGTTCGCTCCGCCCGATCGATTTGGGAAAACACGCATCGGAGCCGGAGAAAGCGCGGCCCCGCAAGCCCCTCGGCGCGCCGCCCGACTCAACTCCGAGAGCTTAAAAGCTCGGGCGGGGAGAAAAAAACCCGCGGCGCTACGTCGGCGGGCGCGGCCCGACGGCGGAACAAGAAATCCCATCACTCGCGATTCGGGCGGACCCTCGAGCGCGCGCCCATTGAACCCGGACGTCGGGTGGAAAGGAGCTCTCCCATTTTTTTTTTTTTTTCAAAAGTAGCTTCCCCTGTTTAACGCGAGGCTCCCCGCGGCCCCGGGGGGCGCGGCTCCGTTTGTTTAGCTCCGGACGCAGGATTTATCGGAGGGACGTCTCACTGAACTCAACGAAGCACTCGATCCCGCCGCTGTCGGTTGTCGCGCATCCGTAGTGCACCATGAGGACCGCGGGCCTTTGTCCGCCGGCCGGTCCACGGCTAATCCGGACGCCTCCGCGTCACGCGCATGGCCCTGTGTCGGCGCCGCAGTGGCGACTCGTCCCGCTGGGGGTCGCGGTTATTATCCCACCGCTGCCCAGTGCGCCGCCCGCAAGGCCTCCGCCCGCATCGGCGCCATTCGAGCCCACTATAGCGCCGGCGGACCACAGGAATGTCTCAGGGACATGCCGCGTCACTTGCCTGGGGGACAGACGCAAGTAAAGCTCCTTGAAAGCTGGCTATGTGCTTGTTTTTCACCAGTCTCCTCGGTCGCCTTCTGCGCGCGATGTCTCGTTCGGGCTAACTTTATTATTTTTTTTTTGGGCAAAAATATACCGTCCTTGATTATTATATAGGTGTAATTATTAGTGAAAATATTGCTTCAATTACCTTTTTAATTAATTTTTAGCATCTTGTTGGTCACGCTACAGCGGGTCACACACACGATATGCTATTTTTAACTAATACCGGGCATTTTAAATTTTTCAATGCGCCTCTACGAATATAGTTCAAAGAACGAAATAATTAGCTTTTGGATCAAACGCTCTACGAGCCTTGGTAAAGGCCTATAAATACGAGGTTATAAATTGGCGCAATTATTTCTTCTACCGCTGTGAATCTTTTCGATTGTTTCATTTATTATTCACAATATTAAAAAATAATAAATAGTGATTAAAAAGCGACATAATTGATCGCAATTTAAAATACCTTAATATCGAATGCTCTTTTTATTGTACGGAGAAATGGACAATCCGCAAATATCGCTTGAGAGAACATCGTACGACTTTTAAACGCTCCCGCAAGAATCAGCCCCTGGTTGAAACTTGGCAGGGGCGCATAACTATTCAAGACGATCTCTCCAAGAAGTTCAATTACGTGCAAACTAACGCATTTTAATTAATCTCTCGGCGCTCAATTGTTAAAACGAATCGGACGACGAGGTAAAAAAAAAAAAAAGTTCTCCCCCGTAGAACTTGAGACATTTTTACGCTTACCCGAGGCGGTGGCGTCGGCGGCCGCCGGGGAAACTCACCGGGGCTTGATTATACTAACAACTTCTCGAACTGCTCAATTAGCGTCTCGCGAAAAATCACGGGGATAGTCGCGGACTTTCGTCGCCGGGGATACCTTAACTTAGGATCGAGTTCGCTATCGCGCGCGGAGCATCCGGCGGCTCCCGATCCAATTTAGCCGGCCGACGGGTTCTGGCACCGAAAAACCGGAGCGATCTACCCGAGCCGTCCGCTTCGGCAGGCAAAATTCCGCCCCTCCCTAGCCCCTTCGCTTCCGCGCGAGTGCCCTAACTTTCCGAACTGTTGGGAAAGATTTTTGTTTCCGAGCCCGCGAGTCCAAGACCAAAGATTTCGGTGCTCAGTCAGTTCAAGATGTCCACTTTAGCCTTATGCGAGCTTGTCAAATGCACGAGATTTGTAACCAAATCCAAACGATTGTCAAATGATACTTATTCCTATTTCCGCGTCAATTGTTAATATCAATGAATTTGGTACTCGTACACCGTCAAATTGTCTTGCTATTTACAAAATAAGCTTTAGATTTTTCAATACTTTAATTTCGATAATTGTATAAGGAAATATTAGAAACTATAAGAAATTATTAAAATTGAATTTTACCGAGATGCATAAAGCCCTCAGCGCATAAGCTTTGTTTGGTTTTTTATTGAGATGTGTATTCTTGCATTAAATATACTGTTGCACTCTTTAATTATCGCCTTGCTATGTTGAATTTATTTTGCTTATAAAATATTCTATTCTTTATGGAATAAGTTTATGAAGTATGTATACGATATGCATAGACTTTGTTAAGAGTATTTTCAAATACCTAAGTTTTAAAATCATACTGTGATAAAGAAGGTGATATTTCATAAACTTACGTATAGTAAAGTATAAGTATATAATTAAACTTTCACGTCTCACTAAAATGTTGTATGCTTAACGATAAAAAATAAAATAAGTTATGATTTAATCAAAATATAAATAAATAATGCAAACCGATGCTTGATTTGTAATATTGAAAATATGTATTTCCAAATATTTATGAAGAGCTTACAAAGAATATTTAATATTAATTCATGGCTTGATAATGTATTATTTATGCATTTACAGTAACAAAAGCACTTATCGTATTTTTGAGACTATTTCCGTTTCATAAAGCAACTCGATTTTAATGCAACATTTTGATCAAAATTCGCTATCGAAAATACTCACTCAAAGTTTAGATCTTAAAATTCGAATGAATGATGAATTTATTGAAGGTTGAATGAGTGGCTTGTGCAGGTAACGAAATTGCAAACTTAAAATCGGTTTATCTCATAAAAGCTCTTTTCAAACACGTTCGAACGAAATCTTATAATCCAAGGGCAAAAAATATTTTGAAATTTGTTGAACATATTCTGTACTCCATCCACTCAATTTCTAAGTGATAGATAATACTTTTGATTTATTGAAATTGATTTTTTTTTAATTTAGCAATCATAATTAGTAGCAATCAATTAGTAATTGCGTTCTCTGATTTTAATCCATATAATTATTTCACAATTATGTATAAAATTAACAAGAATGGTAATATTTTAAAATAATTACTGCTACACAATACGCGCAAAGGCTCAAAACAACGCAAGCTTAGATTTTACGAAGTAAAATAATACAAGGTCTTTTAATTACCATTGAACGTATCCTGTAATACGCTGAAACCTTCAGCAGTATTAACGTCACTGCATGCCCGAGAGTAATATACACTTCCGAGCGGCGTGATTTCTACTGAGTGATAGAGGCGGGCGGCGCTCGCGGGCGCTCCGGGGAACGCGGATCCGCCGCGGCCGTACGGCGGGAGATTGACGCGCGATATCGAGTGCAGGGGCGCCTAAACCTCTCCCGAAATATCCCTCAAAATATACACGGCGGCCGTCTGATTCCCCCGGCGCGGGCGTCATTAGCCGCGCGGCGGCGGCGGCGGCTGGCGCGTCTCGCGCGACTGCCGGCCGCAAACCCATACCGAATTAGCCGCTCCCCCGTGTTCGCAGGCGCGCGCGAGCCCGAGTAATTGCGCGTGAAGGCGGAATCCGGGGGTGGGGGGGGGGGGGCGGACCCGCCCAATGAGGCCCCGGCAAAGAGTCCACGCGCCGGTATTTCCACGAGCTCCGGGCGCCGCCGCTCGAGCGTGTCCTACATTACGCCGATTTAACGCCCGGCCGGCGGAATGCGGGGGGAATGCCGACGGGTTATGCCCCCGCGATACCTGGATTATGCGCCCGGGGGAAAAAGTCCATCCGCGGCTGATTTGTGGGATGGGATTTTCGGCGGGGAAGGGGACGGCCCTTTAATCTCGCGCGGATTAACATTTTTTTACATTGAAAAGGGTTTTAAGGGTTCGCCGAATCCTCGTATTTTTTCCCGCGAAGAACTTTTCGCGAAGTCCCACGAACTAAAGATAAATTTGTTATCGGCGTTGTAGAATACTTACAGAAATTGTTAGTTGTTGGCATTGTTTCAGACTCTAATCAGTTTATTTTTTACTCTCAGTTAGGATTCGAATGAAAAATACTATGATTGAACTAGTAATACAGAAACGTAAACTTTGTTTTGAAACTTATGGCTTTGTATAAAGTTAGGAGAATCGGTATACATTCATTAACGAACTGATTGTTCAAAGGGATTCGTTAAAGAAATAATGAAATGCTGAAGGAATGTTAGCACTACTGTGCACCTGTAACTTCATTAAGTAAACAAATATTAGTCATTATTTTTATAAATAGCTTCTTTTAACATTTTTCTTGTTTATTATTTAGGTATAAAAAACTATAATACATTAAATCTTGTTTCTTTCATAACGGACATTTAAAAATTATGCGATATATAAAAATACATTAATTATACGACCAGTAATTAATATTATTGACCTTAAAAAGTGAAAAGTTATATATGCGCATATTGAAAAGCTCTTTAAAACACAGTCACGAGTGGTCTCAATATATTTATAGGATATCAATACGCGGGTTCAATGTTTCTTTATCAGTGCCTGCGTTCACTTGAGCGATGACTTGGCGAAGGCACTCGGGCATTTTCGAAAGCGGCTTTTTGCCTACGCGTCGAAACTTCGTCCCAGCTGCTTTTTCTAAGCGTCCGTGCAAGTCGATTTAGTCTTTTGTTGGGCGCTTGGCGAAGTCGCGCGGAAATTACGAGTGTATTTTTCCGATGAGAAATTGTACGGGCGATGACGAGGATGTTCCACTTTTTCTAAAGATCATCCCCTTCTGACTTCTTCACTAATGTAGTGATTTATTTTATTGACTTTTTTTTTATATAGTCTACTGATAGTGAATCGCATCGACGAATTCGATCGATAAACTTTTACTAAGTTGAATAGACTCTTTGGTGTAGAAGGGAACTTTGTAAACATGTTCATTCTGTCTGCCCTCTTGAAAACTGAAATAATTAAGTTGTTAAGAAAACTGCTACATTTTATGAAGAAAAAAAAATACTTTGTTGGAAAAAGAATACATTACTTTATATGAATTATCTGATATTCCTTGTTCGCTCGTAAGCTGCAGTAACGTGGAATGGTAGATAACGCGGACTCCGAGAACGCGAACTAGAGAGATTCTGCGGAATAGAGGAATCAACGCGAGTTTCATCCTGTTTTCTTAGTACTGCTTTCCACAATAATACTGATAGAGACGATTCTTGAAACTTGCCTGATTGACATTACCTAAGCGTGCACTCAGGAAATCTTCTGAAAGCAGACTGCATAGACTATCAAAAATTTTAAGAGAATGGTACAAATCAAAGATTGCTCGGTAATGCAATACTGCAGCACACTCGAAAAGACGTGTTCCATTCGGCTGCACGCGAGCGTACCAAACCAAAAGAACGCACGAGTCGATGAAAATCGAATAGATGTAGAGAGGAAGACGCCACCCAGACACATGAACGCGGGACGTATCTGTGAGAGATTCGTAATTTCCCGTGGCTTTTGCCAGGCCTAGTCCGTGCTCATTCGTTATCTCTATTTCGTTGCCTCATTCAATTAAGGGCTTACATATGTTTGACGTTTGAGGAACGCATAACGCTTCACCAGGGCAAACATTTTCACTCGCATGGATAGGTTATTAACGGTTTGGTAAATCGAGTTCGCTGTTTGAGCTGAAATTCACCTACCTTTGATGAGGAGTATTATTGATCTTCAAGGGATACATGAGATTCTCTTTCATCGAATTTTCATATTCAGGAATCTGGATGTATGTGTCTGTATGGCAACAGCAAATTGCATTTCTACTTTTGTTTAGTTATATATTAGATATTAGTAATTAGATATTAGTTCAATTTCAGCACTATTTTATATAGTACTAAAGTACATTTTTCGTATTCAGTTAAAAAAATCCTCCTACAGACTTAAAATAATTTGAAAAAATAAAAAAAAAATTTATTTGTTTCTTTTTGTAATGAGCTACGTATTATTGTATACAACGTAATAAGATATGAATAAAATGTACTTTAAACAATCGATATAGATGGAGTACAAGTACTGAGAAGTAATATAAAAATGATTTGATACTTATTTTACATGAACATATTTATTTATATATTTATATATTAAATATTCAATAAGTTCGTCATGTATTTCTATAATGTAATAAGTTTATCATGAATTAATATCATAATTATAACGTAGAAAGATTAAATGTACTGTTAACTTTTCAATCAGTCTTAAAAAAGGATTACTACTAATACGATTAAAACATTAGCCTCGACAGTATGAAGTAAATTTAATGTAGAAATTATAGTATTTCTCTTATAATTATATTCATATACTAACACACGTTCGATAATACTATTAATAGCATTAAAAAGTTTTTTAAGTTAATTAAACATTATACATATATATTTTTCGAAATAAATCAACAAATATTCTTATAATAATTATTGGTTCCAATTACCGAGATTTTCCATATCCCGATATAATTAGTTCTTAAATCTTCGTATCCGTCTTTCATCTGGTTTCATTAATTTTTCATGTACTTTCAGAATGAATATCTAACCGATACTCCGTATACGTGCGTTAAAATGCATAGCCAGTTTTTTCAATAAGCACCTGCGCTTTTTGCCCCTCTTGGAGCGGATTATTTTCGTGGGTAAGCGTTCGATTGAACCGAGCTGCTAGTGATCCTGCGGGAGTACTAGAATCGCGATCGCCCTCCTACCCCCTCCCCATTGCCGCGGTAACCTGACCTGAAAGCGACGCGACGCGTTTCCCGTACGTTCGCCCTCCCCGGGTAATGCCTCGCTTAACCCTGGACTAGCAGAGGATGGATGATACGCGGTCAGCTGAGGCGACCTACAGGCCGATCCTATCTTCAGACTTTGCATCTTGACGGGCGACATCTAATGCTTCTCGTGCCTTTAGAGGCGTGAGCTTGCTATTGTTCCGCATTTCCTTCGGGCGCCAACTCGGATACTTTTTACGCGACTCCACGTTCAGTCCTGGAGGATGCGATTTATTCGATATTTTATATACATATTCTTATTCAGTACAAGAAACGTGGTGCCTTTGTTTTCTCTAACTTTTTATTCATCAACTAGTTCTGGCCAATTAACTACGCGTACAGCTGTACCTAATGCAATCAAATACGTTGATTTGTTGCATTTTTAAAGAATTTTAATTGAACAAAGTAAACGCGTTTTGTCCTTATTTACAGAATATCACCTTATTTACAGCCTTATTTGTACACAGATAAATGCTTTTAACCTTTTTTTTCGATATCATTTTCATTTAGTAAAACATGTTTATTATTATTAAATGAAAATTTTGTATTTGTTCGAATAAATCATTTTTAGAGTCCATGCATGTAAAAAATTGAAACCCAGCATTAATCTTCCTGCAACATTAACGCATTTATAAAAATGAACGAGACTCAAGCGGTCCTTTGAGACCATTGGCGAGACATCGAATCTCCATTAGTCGATATTCTGCATCCGGTATGCGCAAGCTCTCGACCATTAAGGGGAGATAGGATTTTCATAATAACCTCGTAGTAACCCTGAACAGCAGTAACACTTGAACAGTATTTTCTTTTACGCCGATTAATACTTTATCTCTAACACAGATTTTCTTTGTCAGTGGCAACATTTGTTAAAATGCAAGCAGTTGTTAACTTTATCACGTCAAACAATGTTCTATCGGTCGTCATAATCCATCTATTTTACGAATCAAATAACCGTTTATGGCTAAACTTGGAAAAATAAAGAGATAAGCTAAAGGAGTTTTAAGAATTTTATAAGTTTTAGTATCTTACAATTGAATTCGTTAGGGTTCAGATGGTAAGAACGTGCCCCGCAAAATATAGACTAAGGCATGGTCTGTATAATAGTGAATATAGCTAGACACTTAAATAAATATAAAGATTAAAACTATTATTCTTATAAACGTTTACATTTTAATAGTGGTATAAAATTGCAATTAATGATTCCATTTTTATTTTTATTATCTTGATAGAAAATACAGTATAACTTATGGTGAGCCCTTATAATTATGACCTATAGCTTTAAGCATAAATATGAGCAGATAGCGGGGTATAATTATAAGCATGTTATGTTGAAAGTTTGAAAACATACCAATCATAAGGTTAATAAATAAACGCACGTAAATTAAATATAGTAAATAGCAATAATATAGATAATATAATAAGAATATATAATAATATATTCGTACTTATACTATATTTCTTATTTAAAAAAACGTTTATGAAAATCAGTATTGTTTATTCCTAAATTCGTTTATTTATGATTGTATATAAACATCATGAAATCGCCAAGTTTTCAAATAAAATATAGCCAAACCAAAAAAGTTTACTTTCAAAAAATTCTACAGTGAATTTAGATCGAAATTAACAATTGTTTATTAAAAATAGTATTTTAATTTAGATACCAAATATTTTTATTCTATTATTTGATTTAATTAAATCAACAAATCTAAATAATAACTATAATGACATAACTACAGTTCCAATTGCAAATATAACCACATAAGCTATTTAGAAGTTTAATACAATCACAGACAGTAATAGAATGTGTGTGTATGATCGTATATATAAATACTTCTATGACTAAAGTTCAGTATAATCGTGGGTATAGAATACAGTAAATAAGACTCTATGTAAAAATATGAAGAATCAAAAAGTGACTACTTCTTGATGTTTTAGAACAAAATATAATGTTACAATTTTATAAGTAAAATTATAATAAATTATAGAAAGATATTTTGGATATATTGTTTATTTTTATATAAAAAAACTTCAATACTTATTCATTCGGTAAATCATTTTCTTAATAAACAAAATTTAAAGGCTCAAAAAACAAATAAATTGATTTAAAAAAGTCGATCATGGTAATCAGATAAAGCATTGCAACTAAGTAGAAAATATTTTTCAAACTATTCTCGACTTACCATTATAAAAGAAAAGACTTTAAGATACGGTACGCGTTGTGAATTTCCAGAAATTCAATAATTTTAAAGGAAAAGAGAAAGACTACGGTCGAGTTAGCCCCACTAATTCGTTCATGATGAAATAACTTTTGCAAGTATTACATACTTAAATGAGGTAGAGGAAAAATGAGGAGACGCCCACGCTGCTTGGGCGTATTACTTTGAAAATTCCCCCCTCCGTTTCCTCGCTCGCTCGCACTGGTGCTAAATAGGAAACAACGGGGGGCGTATATATCGACGCGAATTTCGCGAATAGTTTTATATTACCTCTTGAATATATACAGCATGCCATTACGAAACTTTCGTAAGAAATTTTCAATCGTTTCAGCGATTAACCGGTTTCAGCTAGAATATTTGAAAAGAATAAATAAAATTTCTCGACTACAGTCTTCTACTTAATAATTACCCAATGAATTTTTTAAAGTTTTTACATTATCTAAAAAAGTGAAACAAGGAAATTTATTTTTTAATTTGTACAACCTAAGATTGAAAAAAAATAATAGGTCTCGAAAATTTTACAATTTCAAATTAAGTATTTCGACTTTTATTTCATATTAGACTATTACTAGAAACCATTTGAAAATACGTTAAGATGGTAAGATTAAATATTTAAAGGATAAGATACCATTGTACAGAGATTAACTCATTCAAGTAATCGATCCCATATCTGCACATTTTTTATCTCTATCTTTTTCATTTGTACTCATTTAATAAAAAAATACCTCACTGACCGCATTGCTTTTTCAGATTGAACAAATACTTTCAATGGGTAAGTGATCACATAATAAACTAAAATAGGATAAATCACTGAAAATTATGCACCATTTGTCTTTCTTCGATACTGTTTTAAGTTTTTAATGTTTGAAAAGTGAAATTCAGGCCAATTACTATTAATTGTAGAGAGCAGCCTTGAGTAAAAATACTGGAGTATTAATTTTAATTGTTATGCTAATGTAGATGAAGTCTTTGGGACTATCCACTAAAGTAATTATGTTTCGAATCACATTTACCAGAGATAAAGAGAAAAGAGCGAAAGTTCATTAAATATTAATTACACGAAAACTTTGGATTCTATTAATACGTATACCTTTTATTAAAATATGCTTCACAATGAACTCGAAATTAAGGCTCTGGTTATTCAAATATGCCAAAATAGTCCAAGTCTTACTCCGAAAACTTAAATTGTGCAATGAATGAATCAACAGAAAGAACGATGGAAATTTTGAATGAAAATGGAAACGAGAGAAGCCAAAACCAAACGAGATTACATTAAAAATTGTTGCGATTTCAAATAGCGGTACTACCAATCATATTTAAAGCATGGAAACTACTTTTATACATTAATTACGAAAGATTATAAACAAATACAAAAATTAAGAAGAAAATTACATTTATCGTTCTACTATACAGCTTTGGTGCTTAAGTTGACGGAAAAAGTTAGCTGTTAATACTTCTACCCGCGCGTGGATAAACTTTCCAGCCGGTTATTAGGCAACGGTAAGCCCGCTCCAAGTTGCAGTTGCATTGGCTTCAAGCCGTTATATCACATTTAATGTTCTTGCACGAGGGCACGACCTGTTTTGTTATCAAAACGCCGATAGCCCGGAAAATCCACGGAGGCTCTTCCCCGGTCGTCTACTCGCCCTCCTCAAAACTTATCCTCTTTCAGCAGAGTCGATAATGTCGTTCGGCAGGCGAATGGGGCAGAAAAGAAGAGAGCCGAGTGAAAAAGCGCACAGTGGATTTATGGAGCGATGAGATACGTGGGGAAGATGATAGATTAAATAATTTAGCGATTCCTCGTATAATTTTTAGGTGGATTTTTCTGGCGATGGTTGCGTAACCCGACTCGCATATGAATAATTTGAGAAAAAGGAATCGCGAAGCCATGTGTCGAGCCGTGGTATAATGGAGTTTTTGCTTTATAATTCCTACCCTTCGTACTCCACGACTCCGCAGCTACTGCATAAATGAACACTTGGCTGAAAAAGATCATTCTTTGTGAATTTTCCAGAATGTGAGTAAGTATTATCGACCAGGTATATAGCTCAAACATTATTATTTCCAATTTGTATGCAATGCTAATATTGTCAAACCATTAGACTATTAATGCAACATAAATTTTCTGATCATTAGTAACATTAATAGTTCGATCAAAGCGCCCCGGAGCATTACGATATTGTAGCAGTCAAACATTCTAATCGGTCTTTGTTCACCTCTTCATAAATTCACGTCTAAAGTTCACAATGCTCGACATGAAAAAAGTTTTCCCATGGTTCGGTCAAAGAAGGACAAAAATGATCGACGTTAGGCGAATGATTGCATCTAACGATCCGAGTTCATTCGTCATTTTCATTCGACACCTTTGAGCGATTATCGGACGTTACAACGCAAACGAACGCAAACGCACGCGGCTCGTATTGGTCGATAAGCAAGGGAGAAAGACCACAGAGTAGCTTTTGTGCTTCGATCGTACTAGTGCACCGGAAATTAAAATCATTCGTGCCCCTGTTTCAGCGAGCGACAGGTCCTTTGTGTGCCGATATCGCCACCCATCCTTTCTCGCGTCTTGTTCGATTCTCCGTTTGTCTATCTTTATCATTCAGTAATTCATTCACTTTCAACGAGATTACCGCCAAAGCTCTTTTAATTAATACAAATTCTTATCTATTTTTCTTTTGTCAGAATTCATTTTTCGAAAACCTTTAAAAAAATTGTAAAAGTCCAGTTGCATTTTAAACTAAGCGTAATACCTTGTGCATCATTATAAAATAAAAACTAGAAATTAGGATGTTGAATGCCTTAAAACCAGCGGTAGTAAAAATAATATTTCTTTTGATTTCCATTGCCATCGTAAAATAATAAGTTTGTGTATTTTATCATTGCAAGCGTGGTCTAGTAATTTAAAATTCTTATGATCCATTACTTTAAAAATTAAAAATTCTTAAGTATAAATATGGATATAACTTTATAAGTAATCTTGCTATTTACTGTATCTGTTTAATATGTAGTATGCAAGTTTACATATTATTTACAAATAATTTTGTAAACTACTGTCAAATATTTAAGAAATATATTATTTGTTAGAGTTAAGATATAGCAGTTTTTATTCGTCTTATGGATAAAAGCAATATTTGGGAAAGCATCGGTTTTAAACTAATGTCCCTCTTCGCCAAATATATGCTTCATAACTAGACTCCAATAAAAATGAAAATAAAATTCTAAGTGTAATGCTAATTTCTACATAGAGTGTCTAGATCCAGATAGCGCTATAGGACAAATATGTTCTGAAAACCATCAACAAGGCTAGTCAACTTTTTACCCATTCAACTTTTTCATTTTATACAAACTATTTAAAAACTTGTATTTTTTCAAATTTGTTTGATTTAAAATTTCGCATGGTATCATCCATTTGGATCGTACCACCACATAATTGAAGTATGGTAGATATAAATATTTTTATTATAATAACAGGGAACAAAACAAGTAAGAAAACTCAGAAAAGTAAAAAAAACAGGCGAATAAAAAAGTGGAGTAACAATTAGATAGAAGGAAAAGATAATGTATAGTTAAGAGTCTTTATCAATTAAATATTTATAGTAATTTTTAAGATATGTATTCTATCAATTAATACCTTGTATTATAAATCCCACGGTTCTTTATTTTTTGTTCTCGAAAAAAAAATTACTTTTACTTAATTCTATCTTATTTTCATATGCATAGATTACATAAAAGAAACATAATAATTATTTTGATATTGCAAATGGATTCATGCGTCGCACGCAGGTTGAGCACATGAACGATATCTTACGGAGTATATCACAAATTTGAAAGTTGTCCCAAACTGCTGGAATTCCAGGTAAACTGAATATTGGAGCAGCAGGAAACTATAACCCAAGTCGATATGCAAGAACGTATCTTCTATTGAAACACCACGAATCAGAGCGAGGTGTCCCGGGACCTGCACCTCGGCCGCATTCCCTCACAATCAAAGATGCTCCGCGTCGTCGTGTCCGGCTCTTGAACCTCGGTCGCCCCAATCCCACTCCCCCGTGGGGAGCCTGCGGGCTCACTCCTTCCTCTCCTCCCCCTCCCCCCGCCCCTGCTTGCCTTGCCTCTATTAAGCCGGCGAATTAAATTACTGAAATTACACCCCTCGGCAGGAAGTGCCAGGTGGAAAATCTGCGAGGTGGGCTAGCAGCGCCACGGCCCGAGGAACAAGATTAAGATTCTCCCCCGTCTCTTTACATTAACCCTTGACTCTACCCAGCTCTTCTTTCGCCATATAACTCGTTGGTTAAGCTGATACTTACGCCGACTGCCACGCAATATTAGCCGGGGAGGGGCACGCCTCGGAATTTACGATTAAATTTTTTTGTTGCGGCGGACGAGCAAGCCGGCACGTGCCGGTCTAAGTATTCCAATTTTTCGTGCAGTCGGCCCCCTTCCTCCTCGTTTGGGGTGCCGCTCGCATTTTTCAACTGCGCCAGAAGGCTGAATTGGTGTGGTCGGAATGGCGCTTTAGTTGCTTTTGATGCTGCCAACTTTTTTGGCGCTACTATAATGCCCGACTGCGGCGCTCTCATCCAATATCTCATAGACCCTCGAGTATTTGCTCAAACTTTTGCGGTCAGATCTCTAATTTACTAATTCAAATAACGATGCCAAGTTCTTTACTTTACTAATATTATATAATAATTGTATAACTAAGTTCTCTATTAAACTCTATTAATATTATGAAGCTATTTTCCAAATGATTTTTCGCAGCAATACTAATTTGGGCCCGTCCATGTTATATGCATAGATTTACATTTCTAACAAGAGATGCAATTAAATACTTGCTTAAAATATTTATAATATTAAACATACATTTACTTTAATAAGTAAATATAATCTAAGTAAACAAATGTAGTAAAAAAGAGCGATTAGTATTCAATATTATAGTATTCAAAAATATATCAGTTTTAATTAGCTTCGTTATCTGGGATTATTTATTCCCTTTAAATCTTAATTTAGAAATAAATTTATATTTAAATACGTAGATCCTTATTAACGAAGGTGTTATCAACAGATATTTATGTTTAAGTAGATTGAAACTAGAAACTTACTGAAAAGTTCTGTCGCTTAACTGAGTTTCCTAGCTAGGAGATTAAAGAGAAATAAGGCATAAAATAAAAAATTTACTAATTGGTGACAAAAATCTTGTTTAGATTTTTAATTAAAAGTTTTTTCAAAAAACATTCCTATACCTTATTTCGTTCTACAACAATAGTTGTAAATATTGTAGTATCTGCTAATATTGGAAATTTGTCGTGTGAAAAAAGTGTCCTGAACTTGTGTTTATGAAATTTTTTAAATATCTAACAATAATATAAAACTTTAAGGAAAAATTTCTATCTTGAATTCACTCATTGATTGAAATATTTCAAGAGAAAGATTAAATTCCAAAATGATTGTTGCACACATATCAATAATCTCTCTCTTTTTCTATGTTTAAAATAACTGTAGTAAAGAAAGTATACTATGATCAATAATTTATTTAATAAAAAGCAATTGAAATAATGAAATAGATTGATATAAATTTAATATAATATTAAACATAAATTTAAAACTAAAATACAAATAAATATTTTGTCGTTATATGCACGAGTGCAAGCAAACAACAACCTCGCCACGAGCAACGGAAAACGTCTAGTCCGAAAGTAATTATATTACACTTATTACAGAATAATGCACCGAGATTTGCAGCAGCCTGCGATTTTAAACTAATCAAAGGGTGAAGGCTTGAAAAAGCGTGCGAAGGCAACGTTTTGCTTGGCAAGTGCGGTGGCGAAGTAATTGTAAATAGCATTCGGTCGCTTTATCGCCGAGAAGAGGCCTGACCACGACGGGGCTTACTCCGCATCCGAGCCGCTTCCTCTCGACTCTTGCCGCGCGGATATCTCCGGGGGCGGATTCTCCTTTTTATGACGACGCTCGGATGGATGAGCTCCCAGCGCGTTTTACCTGAAATTGCCGGGGACGCGCGCAAAACGCGGAACGGATCTCTACGGAGCGCTGTCGCTGCAAGGTGGAGATCTCCTAACCGATCAACGGGCATTTTCTCGTGATTTTTGGCGATAGCGTATCGGTGGGTCTGTTCGGGAAGTCGCTCGAAAATTACTGCTAGGATTTCTTTTGCAGGGATTTCAAAAGTGGAAAAAAATAAAACTCGCAAAATATGTTCGACCGACTCGTTCTGTCGATATTATACTTATGAAACTTTCCATGAAAGAATACAAAAATTTTTTATGAACATACATCGTTTACTTCAAATTAAATTTTACCAATAGCTTGTTAGCAAAATGTACAAGAATCTAGTTTTACATGCTCCTCTACATGCTTTTCAAACAATTTAACAATTTTGGATAAAATATATATTTTGGTATAGAATTAAAAATACTATACTAATAAAAAATTCAAATTTATATTTAATTTTTTATAATGACAAGAATTAATTTACATTCAGTAGGTTATATAAATAGATATATTAATTCACATTATAATTATATATACACGAAAACTTAGTATGTAACTAATACATATAATTTCATAAAAAATTTTTAGCTCCACTTATTTATGAAGATCATTCAAGAATTTTTCTGAGATATCAGAACAAATCTCACTTTCAGTAAGGGATCTTAAATTTTATTTATATTTTCTCAAATAGTAGCCAACAAGTTATTTTATAGATAAGTATTAAAGAGGAAGAGAATTTCTTTCGAAGGTTTAAATTTAGACATGTATGTTTCATTAATATAGATAAACATTGTATTTGTTTTAAAATACATACTTTTAATTTTTCAGTTCAATCCAGTTTCATTTCCTTGTTAATCGGATACTAAATAAATAGTTAGATCAACTATAAGGATTAGGATCTTCTGAATAAAAAAGTTTAACAAATAAATCCAACTATCTCTAAAACCATCATTTTATTTTCAAATAACATAAAAACTAAAGTCTTATTTTGTTTTTATAGAAAAAAATACAGCGAAACTCGGACGAGTTGATAATCCAACTAATTTCAAGTTTTACGAAATCTCAAAAAAGCAGCACACGGCCGAAAAGCAAGCCCTTGCAGCTTGTAACAAAAATGTCGACTTTCAGGAAAAACCCGCATACTACCGAGGCGCACATGAGTCCGCTAAAAGGGCGCTCATTAAAGCATTAAATGCAGCTGGGCTGCCTCGTATTCCCTCCTAAATAAATGCACGCACTCGTAAAATGGCAAAGCCCATGCGCACGGTCGGCCATAATCTGACACGAAACTCACGAGGGCTAGAGGCGGTCAGAGTCCCGACGTGCAAAAGCCTCTGGGATCTCCCCCCTTCCTCTCTCTCTCTCTCTCACACACACACACACACACACGCACACTCTGCCCCCGAACATGCGTTTCGCCACAAGCTCTTCAAGTCCTGGGACGGGCCTACGCGCGGGCAAACATATTCCCGCGCGCGCTGCAACTCGCCTAGCGCCCGTGTATGCGCGGTACGATAGTGCAGGCTACTCGACTCCTGCGCTTTGTCGCTCGGCCCACCCCTCCCTTGACGAGTTCCTGCTACACCTACATGGATGTATACCGCGCGCTATAAGCTTGCAGATCACTCTGGAGTCTTCCGGAAATATTCCCGAGGATAACGTTAGTTGTCGATAGGGAGGAACCGATCGCAAGCCGCATCACTTCTCAGGAAAATCAATCACGTGGTTTGTTTATCGGCTGTTGTGCCTGATCAGCCGTATAGAAGCCTGGTGTAACTGGGGTTAGGGGATGCGAGTTGCCGGGAATTAGTTTGCTCACTTCGGGAAACACGATCGGAAAGCCGTGTACACGCACGCTGTTATCCCTGTAAATTTTAATCCTAAAATAAGACTAAAGCTACCGGATATTGATAAATACATTAACGAATAAATAAAAATATAAAATACAGTATTAATTATCCTGTCAATTAGTTACTTCATAGACATTGTAAATTGATCCAAATAAAATCACTATTAATGTATCCTTATAAATATAAATATTCTGCATGTGTCGAAATAAAACCCGTATTAAATTACTAACAGTTTCAAAATAATATTTATATGGAAATTGCAGTCTTTTAGATTTAATTTATTTGTAAGAAAAAATTACTATGTCATTTTACAAAAATGAATATAACATATGTTGAACTTTTCATCATCGAAAAGTATATATATATCTATGTTTACTTTGATAATTCTGTTAAAAATACAGACCTTATAAAAACGGTCTAATATTTCAGATGATATTCTCACTTCTATGAATTTAGTTGTGAACGAAAGCAATATTATTCTGAATCATCCTTAACGAAGAAGATATGGACCTCAAATACCTATAATCTCCTTGGATCCACGATTCGAACCCACTCCTGTTTCTACTACAGATTACTTGAGATTCGATTCCAGCTCGCTTGTAGATACAAACGGCCGATAGTTGGTTGTGCACTAGAGTCTGTCGCACATGCGTGAATATGTACTTACAGCATTCTAGGGGAGGAAAATACGCATACGAAAACGACGTCGATATCATTGACATTTTCGGGTTCTTGGGGCTTGGCCACGATGAGATTGAACATGGGCCCCCGTTTCAGGCGTATTTTCTTCGAGTTCGCGGCTTGCAATTGTACCTATTTTGCGTTTCGTCGGTTTGCATGGATATTGCAGGAAATTTACAGTTTGTATGTGTATATATTGCAAAGATATTATCGTATTCTTTATCTTTACTAAACTATGAAAATACACAAAGTAAAGATGTATAAATAGTTATCTAGCATTCGTTTATAATGGAATTCGTTTATGGAATATAAATTTATAATCAAATAACATTTAACTATGTTATAAAATACCACATTTATCTTAGATTTAAATAAAAGAAAATCTTAAAAAAGAAAAGGTTATACAACAATAGTTTATACATTATCAACAAATTTCATAAATAATGAGGCAATGACCATGGATTGATAAATATGTATAATTATAGTTCAAATTGTGACGTTCTCAGTATTGCACTTGCCCGAAAAATTCTGGCGTATCTACAGAAACTCCGAATTTTCTTAGGAGGTCACTTTTGTACTGACTGCAACCACCGACCTTTTTTTACACTTTTGAAAACTAGGGAAAGCGGCCAAAGAAAATGCAACCGTCGAATTCCTAAAGGGTAGCATAATCATATCTTTAGAAAATCTCTTCCAACTTGCCATGATTATATAATACAGAAAACTTCTTCTGTCGCATAACTTTACATTTAGGTTCGCGCGCGCGCGCATTATATTCATAAATATTAGCTGTAAGCCTATAAATCTAAATTATACCGTTAGTATTATAGATTTTAGTCATTATTATATACTTGCTGCAGTTTTTTAGTGTTTGTTGCACCTCCGTTTACTAGGTGCGCAGTATTAGAGCGTCTTAGGGCGCAGCAACCATTGAGGCTTATAGTCAACCAATACTTGCACAAAACTAAATGTAATGCGTGTGTTTTTCAACATAATGAGGATTTAAATAAAAACAACATTTAATTTTTGTTCAATAATTATTCGGGCTTCGACTTTGCTTCGGCGGCCTATTCAAATCTAAAATATTCTTCCTCGCAACCGTTAGATCTTCCCCCTTTTTTGCTACTCATTACCCGTCATCCCTTACATTCAGGGAGAGCCGCGAGCGCGTCTGCCTTCGCGCTCTTTCCAGAGCATTTCACGGCCCCCCCTCCCCCTTGCGCCTCTCTCGGCGCGACAGGGCCTTCCCCTTACGGACTTCCACCCCTCTCGGCCGAGTCTCAAGCGCCTTCAACCTGCTCTCCCCCTCGTCTCCCTTTTTCTGAAACTGGCTGCCGCTAGCCGCATGAGTTCCAAGCCGCGAGCGCCTTCCTCCCTCGTAATATATTATTTGTATAATTTTCTATAAAACTAAACTATTATTTTATTCAAGGGAGAGATTTGCCAGCTTTTCTGAATGCCAAAACGATGCCTCGTGAGGTACAGTCCCGTGCACTCTGACTTAAATTCTAGGAGGCCTCGGCTTTAAGGCCTCCGCAAACCGCCTTGGCGATGTGGCCCAAGGCCCTGACAAGGGCCTTCACACACAGGTTAGCTGGGATGCAAATTTCGCCCTTTTATTATTTAAAAACATCAATGAGACTCTAATCTAATCTAAAACTAGATTATTATTGCGCATAAATAGTTGTCCGCGACCGCCAGCCACTTTTACTTTGCCTTTTTATTTATAATTTTACAATTTTTATACATATATAACTACAGCAATTTCATTATTTTTTAAATTCGCTAAGTCTTACAATTAAATAAATAATGCTAAATATAAATAAATAATAATATGGTTTTATAAAACTGTGACGCTGTCACTTGTAAGAGGGAGAAGGAGAGAGAGCGTGAGTGCGAGTGAGTAGCGAAGATGTAACGCGTAGCCGATGACCGACCTACACGCGCTTAACGCGTTTATGAGAGGCGCGACAGGGAGAGGAGCACGAAGGTAGAGGGCGAAGATATAGCAAGAGCACGGCGCTAATTTAGCAGGTCACGGCAGCGGCCTAGAAGAACCGTCGTAGCGCCGGGCAAGCCCCCCCAACATGGTCCACCTGAAGAGTAGGTGTCCCCGGCGGACACCGTCGGCCCCGCTAGGTGATATGATGACGTGCACAGTGGAAAGCCGCCGCAGCCATCATAATGTAGTGTTCGCACGACGGAGCATGCCGTGCTCGGGCCAACCGAAATCGCAGCCGACAACACCTAGACAAGGACGTAGCCGAGGAGACGATGAAGGTAAGAAGCAGCAAGGATAGGAGCTGTCGAAAGGGTCATCAACGAGATGCCCGTGATGTACACAACGTGAGAATTATCAGTAAGTCGCTCTGGTCGATTACAGTTGATCACGAGTTAAGACTTGGGCTATCGACGAGAGTGAGTGGAGGCTATTTACTACCTCACCCATTCCCTATAAATCCAGCGCGACAGACGTCGCTTCAGCAACCGGCGAGCGATGCACCAGACGCCTCTCCAAAAAGCGACGAGCGACGCCTGAAACGATACTTCAGTATCCGACGGACAACGAAACCAGACGTCGCCTCCAGTGTCCGACGAGCGACGAATCGAGATGCCACTCTTCAGTTCAGCAGGCACAGACCATCGTCCATGAACAAGCACCGGTAAGTAGGCTAGGGAGGATAATCTCCCACCCGGGAAGTGCTTCAGGACAAACGGAACGTGGCGCCGAGGATCCGACACGGTAGCAGCCGCACCAGTCATGAATTTGGCGGCGGAGGTCGGATAACTGCAGAAAGTATACATGGAGAAACACCGCGAACCGAAATGCGACATGCCGCCTAGAGCGGAGATTTAGCATAGGGAACAATTATTGATGTAACCACAGATTTGCATCGGGCGTGAAATCCGTTCCTCTCCGGAGGAACGCGACAGATATCCGCCTTTGCATTGGGCGTGAAGTCGTTCCTCTCTCGAGGAACGCGAAAACACCGTCTCCTTTGCACGTTCTCGACGACATTCTCGACCGCACGAACGTCGACCCCCTTCGAAAAATCGGTCCCCTGGATAGTTTTCCTATCTAGAAATTAATTCTAATAAAAGTTCGGTCAACATAAACGTTAATTGTCCCGATACCACCTAAAAAATAAAGGAGCGGTTCCGTCTCCCGCTTTCTCACAGAGAAGAGGAGTTTGCCCGTGCTTGTCCCGAGCTTTTCGGCGAAGGCCGAGGCTTAAAAAGAGCGGAATACCTGGGAGAGTCAGCCTCTGCTAGGCAAGTCAAAAGAATCGAAGCTACGATGCGTACTCTGCTCTCGGCTTCGATCAACAAACATCACATAAATTTGGAAGCCCAGGAGGGATTGAATATCTTCACTCTAGAAGATTCGGGCAAAATCTCCCCCTAGAAAAAGGCAACGATTTAGAAAAAACACTCAAGTAAATATATATATTGTTACCCTTATTAATAGGTATTGCTATATGTTTGCATAAATATACTTGTGTGCGTGTGTGTGTGTGTGCGCGCGCGTGCGTGTACGTGCGTGTGTGTGTGTGTGTCTTCTTTCTTGCAAGCTTTCATGGACCCGACTGCTGTCCACCTTGTCCGTGAAATCGGCCTGGACTGCCGCCTTGAAGATGTCCGAGGTCGCATGCACACGCATCCACACACACACACACACACACACACACAAGAGCGTGAAGTGCTTCAAGTGCGAGAAGTTTGGGCACATACAGCCCAAGCGGCGGCGAGCCACTTCAGGGGCGGTGAGCTCGTTGAAGACGATAGGGCGAAGAACGACGCTCTCGCAGTGAAGCGAGTCGCGACAAAAGGGAACAGGAGCGACAAGCTCTTGGTGATCGACGGGCACGAGGTGGAAGGGCTCATTGACACCGGAGCCGACTGTAACGTTATGAGGGAGGAGTTTTTTAGGAAGCCGCAAGCGGCAAGACTTAAACGGGAGCCGGAGAGGTTCCTCATGGCCGACGGTAGCAGCCACGAGTCGCTAAGAAGAGCCGTCGCCACGACCATGATCGACGGAGCCGCGTACCAGCTCGAGTACATGGTGCGCCGGAGTGGACGACTCCGTTGGTAGCATCCAGGAAGAAGGATGGGACAGCGAGGACTATCGCAGGCTCAATAAAGTAGTTGTACACGAACATCAGCCGATACCGCTCGTCGAGGACGTGCTCGATAGCATGGAAGCTGGAGCTGTCTTCTCGACGCTGGATTGAAAGAACGGCTACTTCTATATCTAGGTCGAGGAGAATAACCGTAAGTATACTTCGTTCATCACGCCGGAGGGGCAACACAAGTTTTGTGCAGCTCCATTCGGCCTCTGTCTTTCGCCCTCGGTATTCATGCGGTACGTAGCATACGTATTTCGTGAGCTGGTAAGGGAAGGGAAGGTGAGGATCTACGTCGACCACATCATCATCATTGCCCGAAACGAAGATGAAGGGCTGGAGCGGCTGCAGGAAGTATTGCGAATAGCAGAGCACTTCGGACTGCAGATTAGCTGGAAGAAATGCCAGTTCCTCCAGCGATCTATGGGTATTTTTAGGGCATGTGGTGGAGGAAAGGTGGAGACGAGCTACTGGCATCCCGTTTACTACATGAGTAAACAGACGACGGACGCAGACAAGAAGTGGAGCAGTTACGAGATGGAGGTGCTAGCCATGGTCCAAGCGGTGAAGAAGTTTCACGTGTATTTACAGGGCATACCATTCAAGCTTGTGACTGACTGCGCAGCGTTCCAGCAGATGATGGACAAGGCCGACCTTTCGCCGAAAATCGCGATGTGGGTGATGCTTCTGCGGGAATACGACCTCGAGGTAGTGCATCGCCCCGGAGCATAGATGCAGCACGTAGACACCCTTAGCCGCGCAATGAGCGTACGCGTGGTGAAAGACGGCCTGACTGAGAGAATACGTCGAGCGCAGCTGTGGGACAACGGAGCGCGAGCACTTATAAAACTGCTCGAGAAGGAGGAGTACGAGGACTACTCGGTGTACCAGGGCCTGTTATACAAAGGGGTCGGAGAGGAGAGGCGCCTGGTAATCTACAGGCTAATATACAGGTTAATAGAGAATAATTTTCTCTTTCAGAAAAGACCACACACGCGATAGAAAGATATAATACAAGTAAACACAGAAAATAAGCGAAATACTAATAATAGTCCGATCAGCACCATTACCTTACCACTACTTCTCTTCCTTCTCTCTCGCACCGACTCTTCTCTCTCTCTCGCACTCACCCTTCCCTCGCCACTGTTTCCCTCCTGTCCCTCGCACCCACGCTTTCCTCACTACTACCTCTCTTCCTTATTATCAAGGTTTATCAGGGACCTCTGGTCTTAAACCTTGCTAAGTCAGCTAGTCAGGAGATTCTTCAGGGGCCTGAGTTGATAGAGGACAGTAGGTCTCTGATCTTAAACCTTGTCAAATCAGTTATACGTCCAGTACATTCTTCTCCTCTCGGTAACTCGATCTGGTAAGGGACAGTAGACCTCTGGTCTTAAACCTTGTTGTGGAAAATTCCGTTGAAGCTAGGGACGAAGTGCGCGTCGGTATTTCCGCCTTCACGTC
Organism: Sycophaga agraensis; assembly: GCA_018906755.1. Classification (NCBI taxonomy): domain Eukaryota; kingdom Metazoa; phylum Arthropoda; class Insecta; order Hymenoptera; family Pteromalidae; genus Sycophaga; species Sycophaga agraensis. The sequence goes on along the minus strand of JACCIE010000020.1, from coordinate 15,111 downwards.
CCAACTGACAGAGACGGACTCTCCTAAGTATTTGCTCTTTTTGAGCCTCGGCCTTCGCCGAATAGCTTGGGACGAGCGCGGACAACTCCTTCTCCGAGAGGAAAGGGGGGAGAGGGACGAAACCGCTCCTTCTTTTTTTATATATAGGGGTATTGGGGCAATCAAATTTAAAGCGTTCGGAGGATTTATCGACTTATAATTTTTCTAGGTAGGAACCTAACTATGGGGTTAAATATAAGCTACAGGGACATCGACGTTCCCTACGGACGATAACATCGCTAAGGCTGTCGCCCGATGCAAAAGCAACAGTAATTTTCGCACTCCTCAGGAGAGGAGCGGCTTCACGCCCAATGCTAAAGGCGGATATCTATCGCGTTCCTCAGGAAAGGAACGGATTTCACGTCCGATGCAAGGACGGATATCTGTCACGCTCCTCAGGAGAGGAACGGATTCAACGCCCAATGCAAAGGCGAATTATCTTCATGTTCCTCAGGAGAGGAAACGGATCCGGCGCCTCGATGCAAAAGGCGGTAATGTTAACGATCCTCAGGAGAGGAAACGCTTCACGCTCAATGCAAAGGCGGATTATTTTCACGCTTCTCAGGAGAGGAAACGGATTCACGCCCTTACGAAAGGACGGGTAGGAGTAAATCTTCACGTTTCTCTTCTGAAGAGAAACGGATTCACACTCTTGCTAAAGAGCGGATAGGGAGTGTTAATCGACACTTCTCTACTAAAGAGAATCGGATAATTGGGGGCGAACCCCGAAAAATAATAGAACTTTTTATTGGAAAATAGACTGAGGTTCAGCTTGCTCGCTGAACTCAGTCGAATATATTTTGAAATTTTGTCGCTGCGAAGACATACAGCGGACACAGATGCAGCTGGTCACTCCGTGGTCTCACAATCTCTGTGCCGCAGCCGGGTTGCGCCGTGTCTTTTAAGGCCTGTTTCGCCGCTCAAGTCGTCGCCGCCTAATTTTTTCGTAAAAATCTCCGAGCGGGGCAAATGAGCGAGTCGGGAAAACGGAAAGTTTTCCCGCATTGCTGACGCAACCTTGAGAGAGAGAGAGAGAGAAAAGATGTGGCTTGGAGGCGAGTGGGGGCGTTCTCGAAGGAGTGAAAAATCCCGCCCTACCTCAATTAGAAAAATTCAGCCCTTTCCTCTTTCTCTTACAATTTAGCCTTAATGATTTATAATTAGACACGTGTAATCTTATATTGTTATAGGTCTTAAAATTTAAGGCCGATTCATTTTTTGTGGTAAATGAATCGGATACATTTGAGATACATTGTATACAATTATTTATTTAAGTATATTAATTTTGAGATTTACTCCTTGCTAAATGTTTAGAAATACCGGTGCGGTAGACCGTTTAACGTCGAGTGATTTTATTTGGAAACATTCATGAAAAGGTTATTGTTTTTATTTGGAATTATATTATTAATTTAGAAAAGAATAATAGAGATTGATAAGATCAATATTTAGTGTTCCTGCTGCCTCGCATCCCACATCTTAAAAAAAAAGGAACAGATAGCCTGCAACTCTGTCCTTCCCCCATACTATCTGGTTGGGGAGGTATGGTACAAGTTATCCCCCAATCTACCCGAAGCAATTCCTGCAACGACAATGAAGCCTATGTCACAGGCAACGTGGAGTAACGTCGTTTAAAAATCCTCCACTCCCGCCAAATTTACTATAGTGCGAAAGCAAGTGCGCAAAACGAAGCCGAGAGGCCGAATCTGTGGATTCTACCTCAGGCCGACCCACGCGGCCCGCCAAAGTTTGAGGGGCAACGTTGACGGCCGACCCTTTCCTAACGGTACCTTTTTTTTTTATTGCCCACGCTTTCCCTTGCTTCTGGAATGTTCTAGAACAATTTCCAGAAGCGAAAATATTTTTATATGAAAAACTAAAAAGAATAAATAAAAAGCGCTTAATCCAAAAATATACTGCAACAACCAAACATCCAAGGACCTCCCCTATATTATGAAAATAAGATATTTTCCCGATGCATTATTATAGTCATATATTTCTTCGACTTTCTATAAAAAAATATACGCATACATATCTATATATAATTATGCACACACAAACTATTTTACAACAAATAGGTATGCTTACTACAACACAATACACTAAAAGAATTATAAGTACCTATAAAAATACACAAATACCTACATCTTGTAAATTTATAAGCAAATACTCAATTTATATATATATATTACAAAATATATTTACTAATAAATATGAATATGTGAATATATATGATAATTAACTAAAGCATAGGTAGAATATAAATATAGTAATGATAATCAATTATATTAGAAAAACAAGAAAATATTATAAAACACTGTAATCAAGCAAATACTCAATATACACACATAATATAAATACAAAATAGAAACTATAATAAATAACCAAGGTATATTTAATCATTTAAAATACACAATATAAATATAAGAATAAGACTGAATTATATAAACAAAATCTAGAATTGAAATTAATTCAGAGTAAGCGAAAACTCAATGTACACATATAATATAAATGTAAAAATAGAAATTAATTATGTAAGTAAAACAGAAAATAAGAGACATTTGTTTTGCATTTAAGGTGAATAACTTAAACACTGTGTTAATGTTCGGGTAACTTAACAATTTATTAATAACAAAAATACAAGTACATAGTATAAGTGCTAATAAGAATAAAAGTGCGCGTTCTCTCAGTCGACCTTTCGCGTACGCATCGAATCTGAGACTCGTCAAAACCTTTTTCTAATCGGCCGTCAAAGAGGCCCCCTATACAACGTTGCAATCGCAGGTTGTAGCATGCGTACGCAGCTTTGCCTCTGCAAAGGTTTATTACATGACCTGAGCTAGTACGTGAGGGAGCGTCTCGGGCGAACCAAGCGAAGGCATAGTTATTCGGCGCCTATTGTTCCCTATACAGTTATTGAAACTCCCAATAACTGTTAAATAGTCCAGGTAACTAAATATGGCAAGTAACCGCCTGCACATCGCGTAAAAGAAATGTATATATATTATATTCTAAAACTCTAACATACCGCCCACCTTGACAGACTGTCTTTCAACCTACTTCTGCATAATAATGTAATTAAACTATTTACAAGTGTAGTTTTACCATAAAATAGGACTTATAACAAAAATAAAATAGACTTAGGATTACGATTATATAATGCTAATAATTATGTATGCAAATAAATATGCTTAGGAATATTGTATTATTATGCTAATTCTGTTGCCTCCTCCTTGATTGGCATAATACAAATGCCAGTGACAGCTCGTTTGATAAATCCACGAGAAGTGCGTATTGATACTACGCGTACAACGTTGTCCACTCCAGGATGTATCTCGACAATGCGACCTAATGGCCATTGCATCGAAGGCGTGTTTTCTTCTTTTATGAGTACCGTCATGCCTGGCCTTATATTATGGTTGTTGCCCTTTCTCCACTTCTGTAATCTTTGCAAGTGAGGAAGATACTCGCGCTGCCACCTTTGCCAAAAATGCTGTAGCATTTGTTGTAGGTGCTGATAGCGATTGAGGCGATGCGCATTTATATCGCGTACATCTGCCTGCGGGATGGCTGTCAGTGAGCTTCCGATAAGAAAGTGTCCAGGAGTAAGGGGAGTGAGATCATGAGGGTCGTCGGATAAGGGATATAAAGGTCTTGAATTGAGGCAAGCTTCTACCTGCGCTAATATTGTACAGAATTCTTCATACGTAAGCCTTGTTTCCTCAACGACGCGCTTTAGATGGAATTTAGCCGACTTAACCGCGCCCTCCCATAGCCCACCGAAATGAGGAGCGCGAGGTGGTATAAAGTGCCAATCAATTTCCTCGCCCGCGAGAAATTCCTGAACATCATTTTGAAAATTCTTATCCTTCAATAGGCTTCTTAAGCTCTGCATTTCATTTCGAGCGCCCACAAAGTTGGTGCCATTATCAGAATAAATGTTTTTGCATCGCCCGCGACGGGATATGAAGCGCTTAAAACAATTTAGAAATATCTCGGTTGACAAATCGCTAGCCACTTCAATATGCACTGCCTTTGTTGCGAAGCACACAAAAATGCAAATGTATGCCTTCGTCGGAGCATGCGTTCGAGAGCGCGTTTTTTCTCTTATTAAAAAAGGCCCTCCATAGTCTACGCCGCAGTTAAAAAATGGTCGCGCTGGAGTGATTCTAGTCGCGGGTAAATGTCCCATAACACACACGGTTTCGACTGGCCGAGCTCGAAAGCATTTGATGCAGCTCCTTATTATGCGCTTTACCTCGGATTTAGTAGCTAAAGGCCAATAGCGTTTTTTGTCGTATTTGATGTTTGCTTCGCTGAGACGGACTCTTACACGCAAAAATCCATCCTGGTCACAGAATAGTATCACCTGGTGCAAGCTACTACTCCTCGGTATATTTCTTTTAAGTTTCAGCAACGATTCTCGGAGCTGAAAGCGTCATTCTGAATGCGTCTGATATGATATCGTATAGCGTCTTGTAGTTCGGCACTCCTTAAAGGCATGGAAATACCTTTATTAATGCAGCGAGCAGCTCCTGCGGCCCTCTTGTCCTTAAGGTTAGTTATAAAACGAAATATGTAGGCTGTCGTTCGAATTAACTTCGTAAACGCGGAGAATCTATTGCACAGCTCTTCCCCCTTGCATTCTTTGCTTGAATAGCCAGTGACGATTGCATTACTCGTTGTTCAGGTGCGTCCTGATATGCCTCCTTTCCGGGTTCGGGCTATTTACTCGCTTTTTCAGCGAGCCAAGCTGGCCCGTTCCACCAAAGATCTGCATATCGAAGCTCTGTAGCGTTCAGTCCTCTTGAGATGAGATCTGCAGGATTCATTGCCGACGCTACATGTGACCAGCGCTTCTTGTTTGTTAAGTCCTGTATCTCGGTGACCCTATTAGCAACAAAGGTTTTCCATTTATGCGGGGAAGCCTTTATCCATGCCAAGGTCACAGTCGAGTCAGACCAAAAGTGCCATTGCTCTGTATTTGTCCGAAAAGCCATTGCGACTCGATGCGCTAATTGCGCGAGCAATACAGCACCCAGTAATTCGAGTCGCGGCAATATGATTTTTGCTCGCACCAGAGCTGGGCCGACAAGCCCGAGGGGATCAAATATTTGCGCGATCGCGGATGTGATGGATCGTTTTGTGGATTTGTTGCCCTCTTGCTGAGATATGCTGAACTTGAGACTATTTTCCTTGGGATCCCATAGTAGACCCAGTGTCTTTGGAACTCTATCCCCTTGAAGAGATATTGCGTCCTTAGTGCAGTCGTCGCTTTCCAACAAAACCCGCGAGTCGTTAGATACCCACTTACGCAGCTGCATACCCGCGGTTTGCAGGACAGACTTAAGTTCCTTCCTAAGAGAGATTGCGGCCTCCGATGTATCGCAACCAGTGAGCAAATCATCTACATAGAAGTCGCGGATGATTGTCTCACTAGCACGCGGATAATTTTCCCTATAACTTTCGCCTAAGTCTCGTAAGCAACGTGTAGCGAGAAAGGCGGCGGAGGCAGTGCCATAGGTAACCGTATTCAACTCGTAGATTTTTATAGGCGACAAGTTATCCTCTCGCCAAAGAATACGATGAAAAATTCTCTCGTTCTGTCTAATTTTCACTTGCCTGTACATTTTGGCAATGTCCGCGGAAATCACTATGTTGTGCTGTCTGAATCGCAGTACGATATCTAAGAGGTCATCTTGGATAACTGGCCCCCATGCTGTACATCATTCAGCGATAATCCAGATGAGGTTTTGGCGGAGCCATCGAAAACTACTCACAATTTTGTAGTAGTACTCCCTTCCTTCAGAACTGTGTGATGAGGCAGATAAAGGCTGGGAGTTTCAATGTCCGTGTTTAGCGGGAAAACTTGCGTCATATGGCCGAGCTCTTCGTACTCCCGCATAAAATTAAGATAGGCAGTTTTCAAGGCAGAGTTTTTTGCCAGCTTCCTTTCGGTCGAATATAGCCTTTTTGTTGCCAATTCCTTGGATTCACCTAGTTTATGTAAGTTATCCTTGAAGGGAATACTAACTACATACTGCCCATTTTCCTCTCGCGATTTAGTCGCGCAAAAGTGCCTTTCACTGACGTCGTTATTATTTATCGAATGCATTTCCTGCCCTGAATAACAATTTTCTATCTCCCAGAAGCGTTGCAGCTGTACATTTAAATCTGAATTTTTTATTAGATTGCAGCATAGTTTCGGTGGTTTTCCTGGAATTGACAACACTCCCGTGACGATCCATCCTAAAAGTTTCTTTTGAAGCATGGGCTGATTTTCTTTGAATTTTATGCGTTCCACGCATAGCAAATCATAAAAAAGTGCAGCGCCTATGAGTAAATCAATAGGGCGTGATTGGTAGTATTTTGGATCAGCTAATAAAATGTCCTTGGGAGGAGTAAATGCCGCTCTATTGATGTTTATACCCGGCATATCATCGCTGATTTTGTCCAAAACAAAGCATGTAATTTTTGTATTATAATTCGTGATGCGTGAGTGCAAATGCACAGTTGCACTTTGCGATATTGGTTGCGCTCCTTGTTCTATACCTGAGAGTAGAATGTCAGTTGGGGCGCATTGCAATTCAAGGCGGCGGCACAAGTCCCTATGATGTGCGACTGCGAGCAAGAGTCCAATAGCGCTCTGCATTCGTGCTGCTTGCCATTGCCATCAAGCAGATATATATATTAGTTGTGGCCAGAAGTACATAGCTGCTTCTTTCGGTATTTATATCTGAAGATAAAAGAGCAGCCTACCTTGGTCTATCATCGCTGGTCGGCTCACTGCAGGTAGCTGTCCTGTTGACCTGCTCGGAAGGAGGTGGGGCGGTTCCCTCCTTCCACTCCAAATGAAGCATAGTGTGGTGCTTCCTGTTGCATAGGCGACAAAGGCCATGCGTACATGCCTTGTTTTGTCTTTCCCATTCTCGCCGTGTCGAAGAATTTAGTTTTGACTGCAATAGATACATTATTATTGGATCCCAGCTGGTGGTATCCAAGCCTAATGCAGTCAACGCGAGCATATGATTGTTCGCGCTGTCTAGTAAGTTCCGGAGATCCGTATAAGCATCCTTACTCATGCAATTCATTTCGAAGAGGCTGCTGATGTGGTAGTGCTCTAATGCAGCAGAATCCTCGTATCGCACGCAAAGAGTTTCCCAGGCCAGTTCATAGTTGTCCTCCGAGATTTCCAAGGCCTCGATTGCTCGCAGGGCTTCCCCGGCTAATGCGGAATTTAGATGGTGAAACTTTTGTATTTTGCCGATTGTGCGATTGTCGTGAATCATCGACTTAAAAGTGTCCCTGAAATTGAACCAATCTCCGTAGGCTCCGCTAAATGTGGGGATTTTAATCTTTGGCAGGTTTATGCCTATAGCGCGAACCGACTCTTCGGCGATCTGGACAGGAGAATCTGACACGAGCGAGGACGAATGTCGCGTTTCCGTACTCGTCAATGAGGAAAGCATAGTTTTCGCTCTTGCAATCGCTTGAAAATATGAATTTTCGAATTGCTCACGATTTTGCTCTTCGATTGCGATTCTATCTACGTCAGTTTCTTCTATGAGATTTTCAATGCTTGATTGAATCGCGTCGTATTTGTCAAATAGAGTCCCCATTCTTGCTAGTCGCTCTTGTAAATTAGTAGGATCTGTTCTAACTGCTTCTGCATCTAACGAAACATTTTCTGAGTAACGTCGTTCAAAAATTTCCCCACTCCCGCCACATTTACTATAGTGCGAAAGCACGTGCGCAAAACGAAGCCGAGAGGCCGAATCTGTGGATTCTGCCTCAGGTCAACCCACGCGGCCCGCCAAAGTTTGAGGGGCGACGCTGACCGCCGACCCTTTCCTAACGGGATCCTTTTTTTTTTATTGCCCACGCTTTCCCTTGCTTCTGGAATGTTCTAGAACAAATTTTTCCAGAAGCGAAAATATTTTTATATGAAACTTAAAAATAACACATGAAAAGCGGTTAATCCGCAAATATGCTACCACAATCAAGCACCCAAAAACCTCCCCTATCTCATGCAAATAGGATGTTTCCCCGACGCCTTACTATAATTATATATTTTCTTTGATTCTCAAATGTACGCATACGCATCTATGTATAATTATACGCACTTTCCAACTACATATATTACAAAATATATTTAATAATAATAAATATATGAATATATAATAATGAAACTATAGATGTGTATACACACATAAAGATAATCAATTATATTAAGAAAAACCCAAAAGAATATTCTAATCAAGCGAAATACACACACACAATGTAAATATAAACTATAACAAATAACTAAAGCATATGTAACCATTTAAAATTACACTGTATAGATATAAATATAAAATAGAAATTAATTATGTAAATAAGAGATATTATTAAATAGAATCTTAGAATACATACAACCACGACACCACTAGATTATTACACAACAAATATATATATATATATATATATATAGTACAAAATTAAAACTTTAAATACAAACAAAATTACTTCCTGACAGAAATACAACAAAACAAATATATAGTATATATATATATAGATATATATATATACATATATATACATATAAATGCACTATAAAAATATAATATCAAACTAACATCACTTAGAAGCTAAAACAAATAAATGTAAATTAGAAATTTAAGAAACTCTGTAAACACACACAGGAGCGAGGGAGAGAGATATAGGAGAGAGAGAGAGGGACCGAACCTCTCTGTCGCACCCATTAGCCCTTATGGAGGGTTAGGGGTATAAAAGGTACGAGTTTTCCCTTGGGAAATCACTTCCATTTCCATCTCTGTACAGTCAAGAGCTGTGCAGAGTCCCAAAGGTCTCAGCTTCGAGCTGGACTGAATCCCTCTGAAACTTTCTCAGTCTAGAGCTGGGAATTTTCAGAAATCCTTCTATTTCCTTATTATACAACAAAACCTTCTATTTCCATCTCTGTACAGTCAAGAGCTGTGCAGAGTCTCAAAGGTCTCAGCTTCGAGCTGGACTGATTCCTACTGAAACTTTCTCAGTCGAGAGCTGGGAATTTTCAGTCACCCTCCTATTTCCAAAACAAAACCTTCTATTTCCACCTCTGTACAGTTGAGAGCTGTGCAGAGTCTCAAAGGTCCCAGCTTCGAGCTGGACTGATTCCTACTGAAACTTTCTCAGTCGAGAGCTGGGAATTTTCAGTCATCCTCCTATTTCCAAAACAAACCTTCTATTCCCACCTCTGTACAGTTGAGAGCTGTGCAGAGTCTCAAAGGACTCAGTCTCGAGCTGGACCTTTTTAGTAGATTTCAACTCCTCCCTCCCACCTCTCTGTCGACTAGGATTGTATAACTATAGGTCCCCTACCCAACACATCATAGCCTCAATCCCTAGCTCGTGGTCTCTAGAGACCAGGCTAAAAATAGAGGCAGAGTCTATGCTACCAGCATAAACTCGTGGCATAGATGTCACATAAATTTTTGGGGGCTCGTCCGGGATCCTTGAAATGATGGAAATTGTGTAGGGTAACCTATCTCCCTTTTAAACCTCCCTTTAGTAGGCCTTTAGAAAAAAAATATTTACATATTCTTTCCCCTCTCTACAGTGGAAGGCTACAGCACAGGGAAGAAAGTTAGGAAAACCAATCCTGGAAAAAAAGATAGGCTAAAAGCTAAGCTAGCCAGGGCTCAGCTAGAAAAAGAGTGCGAGGAGAAAGGGATTCATGTACAATTCTCCAACTACGAAGCACGATATAAAAAGGAGGGAGTGAGGGAGAAAATTAAGAGAGCCCCTAGAATCTTAAAAATAGAAAGGGTGGCCATTAACCTCGGAAACCTCCAGTCAAAGCCAAAAATAGAAAAATTACGAATCAACGGAGAAACCCTTCATAGAGAAATTCACTGCTGAATTTCCAGAAGGAAGGAGGATAAGCACGCCCAACGTTAAGAAATGCGCTAATTGCCTGTTCGAGTTAAATCCGAACTTTTGCAGCAGGTGCTGGGAAGGCAATCTTAGGAGATTTTTAAAAAGTAGAGATAATAAACTAGGGGGGATTTCAACACAGGTGGTCAAGGGGACCCATACAACCCGATTAAAAATGTATACAATTAATCAATAAAACACAATTTAATCTAAATTAGAATTTTATCTTACCATTTAAACCTCACCACAATTCACTAGGTCGAACCCCCCCCCCCCCCCCATCACCCAAGCACAATTCATACACTGACACAATTTTCTTTTTCTTCCTTCCTTACACTACACCAACTATACCTTGTATTTCCTTTTTGAAAAAAAAAAACACAGAGTGTCGCACTTCCCTGATAAATTCTTCATTTTCAAAATCCACACATTCTTAAAGGAAAAAGTATCGCATTTTTACTGAATCCACTTTTTCCCACTTCTGCCAAGAGGGCTGTTATAATCTTTCAAATCGAAATATTCCAAGAAAAGGAGGGAGGTCCACGCCTTGATGCACACAAGAAAAAAAGAGGATTGTCGCCTTCCTCAGGGCAAACTCTTTATTTACCTTCCGGATCACTATCTAAATCTCTCCTTGTAAAATCAAAATCCAATGAATAATTCTTCTACATATCTATAAATCCTACCTAAAAAAACATATACATACAAATTATTTGAACGCAATTCATTCTACTCACCAAAAAGAAAAAAATAATAATCTCTTCCGGATTCTAGTTATCAAACAAATTCCTTTTTTTGTGTTTCCTTCTTGAGAAATAGAGGCCCAAGCAAAATCGTATAAGCTCAGCCTCCCACTGTATCTCTCCAATACATTGTGACGTGTGTCACTGGGAGAAAGAAGGCGGGAGACTGTAACGCGTAGCCGCCGTGCGACCTCCGTGCGCGCCGAAAAACGAGCGAGAATCGTCGGGGGGGGTAAGAGTCGGTTTGGGCACAGAAGTCCGGCCCGAGCACTTAGGCGAGCGGCGGGCGCAGGCCGCCGAGGATAGGACAAGCCTGACCCGCGCAATGCTGCTAGCCGGCAGCCGCGGCAACACCGCCTCGAGAGGAAGGCGACGTGACCGGCGGGCGGTGGCATCGGCCATCTTGAAGAAAGCCGGCCGGCGCGATTGCCGCCGCTGCCGGAAGGCCGCCGGGAGGAGGAGGAGAGCGCGGGGGGGCCAGCCTGCGGCCGCCCAGCCGCGCCGCCGCCGAAAATTCGGAAAAAGACAAAGGGCCCGCGCGGTGGTCAACGGCCCGGCTCGACAGATTAGTATCGAGACGTTGAGGCGCGAAGACGTAAGAACAGATTAGTATCGAGACGTTGAGGCGCGAAGACGTAAGAACAGATTAGCAGGAGACGTTGTCGAGCCAAGACGTAATAACAGATTAGCAGGAGACGTGGTCGTGCGAAGACGGAAAAACCGATAGTATTGAGACGTTGTCGTGCGAAGACGTAACAACAGATTGAGTCGAGACGAGTGACGAGCGAAGTCACACGGCGAGCCGGAACCCTAGCCCGCCAATCCACCGGCCACCATCCGGTAGTGCGACCAGAAGGAAGAGGCGCCTGCCCACGGGGAAAAGATAGCGACCCGGGAGAGGACTGCCCACCCGAGCCCGGACAGAGGCCACCAGCCCACCAGAGCCGACGGCGCGTCCGGGGCCACCCGAGGAGAGACGACCCGCGGCAGGCAGCCGCTACACCGACCGGCGACCACCGCCGCCCTCCAGCCACCCGACAGCCCGCCGGTTCCAGCCAGCCCATCGCCACCCACCCGCCGCCGGACAGGACCCAGGCCGACGAAACTCGGGGTGAGTGAGCTGTTGGCTCAGAGTGCGGGCGGAGTGCTCGGGAGGGACGCGACGCGACGGGAAGCGACGAGGGGAGTCGAGACGCGACCGGCTAGAGTGCCGTGGACGGACGCGGGCGGAGGTCGGATCGCGAGCGCGCGACCGGTGCGAGCGAGAGCGCGACCGTTACGAGCGAGAACGCGACCGGTGAAGCAGCCGGGAAGCGGCCAGCGAGGCCGCCGCATAACAGCGACGCGAGCGGAGGGACTAGCGAGGTCCCCGCGTAACTCGTGACGCGGGCGGAGTAGCCTGCGAGGCCGCTGCGTGACCCGTATCCCAGAAGTGGCAGAGACGCCGCCGTAAATGCGAGAGAGCGGAGCCGCGTTTATATAACTGTATATAGAAATAAATTATCGGAACGAACCAACAGTGAACTGATTCATTACTACCGTACCCGAAACCCCAGCCTCCCTTGTATGTCCCCTTAAATTTTATTAGTAGCCGGAGAATATTTGTGGAGAATATTTGTGTGGTGCCTTCCCGCCAAGGCCGGCGGAACCTCCTCTGAGAGAGAGAGTCCGCGCACGCTAGCCAGGGCAGCTCGCCTGGCGCCCGACAAGGAGAAAAAAAAGGAAAATATTGGCGAGCTACGCCATTTGGGCCGTCGCGGGGCGGAAGGGCCCTTTCCTAACGTAATAGGAAAACCGACGTGTCACAGTGGCGCCCGACGTGGGGCGAAGCCGGCCACACAAATTAGACGCGACGCGCGAGGGTAACGAATAGTCGGTAGCCGAGTCGGTAGCGGGAAAGGGGCGTTCGAACCGCGATTGGGAAAGTTTGCGCAGGCGAGCACTCCGCCAAAATCGGCATTGCCCTCAGCCGCGGAAACGAATTCTCACGCCAGCGGGCGCAGAGAACAAAGCGACATTATTGTCGCCGAGCGGAATTCGACATTGACCCCAGACTGCTTGCGACCCCTTGTGCGTGACCCCTAATATTTATATACTGTTTCATCAATATGGTAACCCGGGTAAGTGCCTGGAATTCGAGGCGCTAACGTCGCCTCAGATTCAAATTTCAGGAGGGCACGCGCAACGTCGAGCTATTCGACACAGCCGCGAATCAACATTCGGTCCGCGAAGTAAACAGTATCAATAATAGCAACGAGAACGGGCACCTTGTCGGAATCGGCCGCGACGTTGGACGCGACGCGCGAATAGAAGCGAGAACCGGGAAAATAAAGAGATTCGACGAAAAATATTATGGCCGAGAACGGGAGTAAACGCGGACGGAAAGAAGCGACCTTTCACGGTAGATATGTCGAGGCGGTCGAACAGTTGTTAGCGACGCGTAGAGGAAGGGCGATGATGAGGCGGCTCTTAGTGTTGCGGACTCCCCAGCTGATAAGAGAGGTAAAATACAGAAGCTTGAGCGAGCGGGGTGGGGCGGATACCCTCCGCGAACGAATTTGGCGACACGACCTGCGCGCTCAGCGGAAGGAAGTCCACCGCCAGACCAATGACGTCCCGTGGTTTCCGGAGTGGGACCGGGACGGGGCGGCCACACCGACCGATTGCGGAAGGATGTGCGCCGGCCCTATATCGCTCCCGACGGAAGAGGGTGAGACGGAGGAGGGAGACTCCGCATCGGTAAGGAGCACCGGCGCGGGGGGAGAGACAGAGCGTGGAGGGGAAACCACGTCGGAGGGAGAGGTCGCGCGGCTGCGAGCTGGAATCCAGCGGCTGCAAGCGCACGAAAATGCCTCCGAGTCGGACCGGCCCGGCTCACCGCGCGAACGGCCGCGAGTCGCGTCCCGCGACCGCTGTCCCCCTCCCAACGAAGCGCATACCGCGCGTCGACGGCGGCCGCGGAGAGCCACCGTCGACCGGCCGGCGGGCACGTGACAAAACCGCCGAGTGTGCAGCGCACACCGATTCAGGCCGCGCATCACTCCCCTCATGCCCTTACTGACCTAGTGAGGACGCGTCAAGCCGGAGCAGCAGGACCCCTATCTGGGGGGCGAGGGGCCCGCGCGCGGCCGCGGTTCAGCGAGTCGCCCGTGCGATGCCGCGGCGCGCCCCCGATCTCCCGCATCCGACGCGGGGGAGTCAGCTGACCACCGCACACGGCGGAGAGTGAGGCGGAACAGCTCCCGTTCGCATAGCCCTTTGGGAAGAACCTCCTGCGAACGACGACATCGCCGGAGATCATACTCCCGCGGGGACGACCGGAGGCGCGAAGCCCGAACGCGACCGCCGCGTGACAGCGACAGCGGCCGAGAAGCCCGGCCGCGCGCACGTGACGACCGATCTAGGACGGCACATATTTCCCCCCACTTGCGACGTGAAAGGCGTAGAGTAGTCGAGCCGAGAGAGGAAGGGAGACAGAGTAGGTACCGACGCGCACCTGTTTCTCCGGATAGTGAGGACGAGCGGCGTGCCTGCCGGGAGTATCACAGCCGCTGGCACGACGACCGCCAGTTCGAGAGACGCGGCAGCCGCCGAGATCGCGACCGTAGCCAAGGGCCGCGATATCCCTTCGCGCGGGATGAATGGAGTCACTCGAGCGACAGTGACGGGACCGAATCGGACGAGGGAGAGCTCGACGTCACGATACGGACGACGCGAACGCCTGCCCGCCGCACCCGAGGCCGCGCGCGGTACAATGACACCTGGGCGTGTCTAAAAATGCTGCGCGACTTCAGGCTCCAGTTTGCGGGCCAGACGCAAGAGAACGCGGAAACGTTCCTTGACAGGTTAGACGCGTGCCGCCGCAGCTCTAATTTTGAGGACGAAGACCTCCTTGAAGCCATCCCCGCCATATTATCGGGACGGGCGAATCAATGGTTCCGCGGGAACCAGGAGGACTTAACGTCCTGGAGGGCCTTCGTCAAGGCGTTTCGAAATAAATTCTGCGTGCGGCTGACAGAATCGGAGCTCTACGAGGAGCTGCGCGTGCGAACGCAGGCGAAAGGAGAGAAAATCTCCGACTACCTCACCTGCCGCCGCTATATCTATCGCCAGTTCCGGAAAAGCCCCTCGCTCCGGCGGCAACTAGAGGCATCGTTCCGCGGCCTGTTGCCCGAATATCGGGAAGCCATGCGACGCGAAACAATAGACTCATACGCTACGATGCAGAGACTCGGCGAGGCATACGAGCGTAAAGAGGATCGCCGCTCGAGATATGTACCGCCGCCGGCCCATATGCGACTGTCAGAGGCGAATCCCATTATAAGCCGCAAGAAGGTCGCCGGGCTAGAAGGAATGGCTGAAATTTTGAGCTCCCCCGCGAGCAGTGGAAGCGGGGCGGCAAGGAAGCCTACCACAA